>CM023450.1:203161286-203321286 GCA_013339765.2 Haemaphysalis longicornis | reverse complement strand
GCAGAGTACTGCGACATTCTAGTGTCGCAGTACTTCCTAGCTCTTTGTGCTGCTATGGCCACAAAAAAATTTGCCACGTGTAAATATTGTGCAATTGTAATGGTACCTGTAAGCTCGATATGCAAGTATAAGGCAATGTGCCAAAAACTATTCTTGTGTGGTTTAGAAGTAGCAGAGTAGGACATTCTAGAAGCCCTTTCCTAGCTTTGCTATGGGCACAAAAAAATTTGCCACGTGTAAATATTGTGCAATTGTAATGGTACCTGTAAGCTCGATATGCAAGTATAAGGTCAATGTGCCAAAAACTAGTTCTTGTGTGGTTTAGAAGATACGAAGAAAGACACTCAAGAAGTCTTTCATAAGCATTTCTAGGGGAAGTAATACTTTCGCCGTCAAAGAACGTAAGCAACTTTAGTAAGCCAAATTATTCAGATCAAACTGACATCAAATATCGCTTTGAAGGGATAGACACTAGTGTTTTTGGAGATGTTTTGTTTACTCCGGTGCTTTTTTTTGGATCATAACTTTGACATTAATGTAGGAAAAGATTCAGGTTCTATGAAATTCAATTTTACAACTGAGTTGTATATATATATATATATATATATATATATATATATATATATATATATATATATATATTATATATATATATATATATATATATAGGGGCGCGGTGCGGACTACGGACGTCAACGTGGGTGACATCGTGAGTTGCTGAAATGCTCTGCATTTAAAAGAGTGTACCTTTTCTCGGGGCTTCTTGTTCCAGAGCCCTGCGCAAACACGTTTGCGGCAAAGATTAAGAACAACGGATGCGGGAGCCAGCGAAGTGCAGTTTTCGTTTCCTCTCTTATTTCGCGGTTGCTAACCCAAGGCAATAATTTTCGAAAAGAAAGCACAAGTCGCGTACAGTTGTCTTTTTCTGGAAAGGCGCAAACGACTGCCTCTCGGATGCAGGGGACAATAATTTATCCTTTTCTTTTTTTTGGTCCCTTCCTTCCAACCTTGCCGCAGCCGCACCGTACGAGCCAAAACATTATTTCGATAAGAGTTCAGCTTGCATGGCGGCAAAGAGGAAACGAGATCTATTTTTTTAAAGGGGGCCCTGCTTCTTAATGCGGTGTGTTTTAAAATTACCTGTTCTGAATACCAGGAGACCTAGCGTGTGGAATGTTTTTATGGTATATTTATAACGAGGGAGCATTTCTTGAATGGTTGGCGGACGCGCTCACCCAGCTGGCGTATGCAAAAAGGCGTCCACTCAAACATTGGCCGGAAAGCATGTAACCTAGCTCTCCCGGGTGAACCCGGCGCATGCTGCCACGCATTTCCAAGCACCTACATCAATAATAAAACACATGAAAATATAGTACATCAGATCGCTGCTGCCGGGTTTTTTCTTTTGTTGTATTATTCTTTCAAGTTTCACAGCAGTAAGAATCGTGAGGTAAATAATGGAAATTACGAATTGAAATAGAAACATGGAGGCACCAGTGCGTACTCTGCAGGCTGCACTATTGTGGCTAGAGCCGCAGAGCAGACCGGCGCATTGGGCTTGTCTGACACAACATTGGACAGTTGGTATAAACGACATTGTCTTGCTTGAACCTCTGTTTATTATCAAGGAGTACATACCTGTTTGTCGAATGCCCAATGTTTCACAAAGTGATTACTATCAACCATAACAAAAACGAACCAGATACAAATTTGAAAAAAAAAGCCAGTGCGGACTGTGGCTCTGAGCAGAATTGCAGTGCCATCTGGAAGGATGAAAGATAACACAGGCAATAAATCCCGTTTGGCCATTCGCTACAGCCCCAGTCACTTTACTAACAATCGTTTACAATACCTCTCTTGGATACGTCATCGCTGAACTCACCAAAGACACGATTTAGTGGGAGAATTAAAATTTTAGCTTAAATTACTTTATTTCACATTAATAAGGAATTGTGTGCTGGCGGACAACCGCTTGAGAGACTACGAACAATAAATCTATGTCTTAATGGCCCATTTAGGGGCGCCTCGAAATGCGCGAGGTTCGTGCACGCACGTCCGACTTGAGTGCGGGATCAAACTCATAAGTTTGTTCTCGCCGTTAGGGACACCACAGCAGGCGATATTAATGAACCACTCTCCTCATCACTCACTCACTCAACCTCACACTCACTCATCACTCGCACTCACTCACTCACCACTCACTCACTCACTCACTCACTACTCACTCATCCACTCACTCACTCACTGCGAGTGCAGTACTCATGAGTACTACTCATATGTGCATTCACTGGTGAGTACAGCACTCGCCAGTACCGTGCTCGCATTCTCTCGCCATTGCACTAACTTTTTTATATAGCTATACTCCCCCATCATCGTTTTCACTTTTTTACCTGTCTTTACTCCCTTTTTATTGTGCTCAGTCATGAGTTTTAATACAAATAAATTCATATGGGTGTGCTCACACATGAATACTCCGTCCTATGCTCTTCACTTCGCAAAAATCGGTTCCCAATATATAAAAAGTTCATTAGAAGTTTAAAAAGCCCCGGGGCATTGATATCTTAGAAAAATGTGGCTTATATTGCCCTAAAAGAATTTCTTTCAAGCAATGCACACACGTTTGCAGGTAAAGCCTACTTTCAAGGGAGCGGTATAAACTTGGTGTTTGTATGCTTCCTTTTCTACATTGTTTGTTGCAGAGTGAAGCATGTATGTTGTTTTTTTCAGTGAGACGAAAAAATCGTAAAGAGTGCAGGCAAAATCCGGTGAACACCAGCTGTCTACCCTGTATTTCTGAAAATCTGCTTGAGAAGTGGCGAAATGTGACGGTGAGGAAATGTTACAAAAAATATAGCACAGATATTTTACTACACCGCTGGTTTCATCTAGATACGTACTCATCATTTTCATGTTTTGAATTATCTAGTTATCGAAAAGCACAAAATAAATTGCTGATGAAGTGACAGATCTGAACAAAGAAGTCAGTGCCGTTCCAGATATTTAAAACAAGCCGAATAGGCTAGAACACGTCTTCAGAAATATTGACACCCTCGTCACCAACGTTATTCCTACGGATAAGGCTTACGCTGCACAGAAACCGGCTGTTAGAACCGTTGCTCTTGATGGAAGAACAATAGAAAAGGCTGTATTTGGGCAAATGTAGATGACTTGATTTTCTCAAAATTTCTGGTGAATACTTTTTATTTGGTAAATGAAAGCGTCCTCCTTAACTCGACGTCACACGCGAAACATTCTAATTTAGGAGCAACAGCTTCACACAGCTTCGCGCCTGGTCACTACTGCCGGATATTTTGTTATCAAGATGGTCGAGTTCCCAGATCCCAGAGTTGTGAAGATCAGTCTGGTCAGTGGCAATATAAGTGAGTTATTAGTGCACTATGATCAGTAGTTCTCATATGGTGTCCAGGGACTGAAACACGTATAAGGCGTGCTCTCTGAGCTCCAGCTGCCACCCTCCCTGCCCTATCCCCAAAATATTTTCTCCTTCTTTTACCAAACCTTGCCAGAAACCATAAAGGTGGTTTTGCAGCAAGTAATTCATGGCCCGCATCTTCACATATCACGCGTTTTAAAGTCACCTTTCCGCGCAAAAACTCCAGATGACAAAAAAAATTACATACACTTCAGACAGGCATGTACACGTGTAATCGCGTCATTCGCGGCAAGTAGGAAGTGTTTACAATGACACAGATCAACATGTTTGACTGTTGGGAACACCCATCCCTTTCGCAGGCCTGATGATGACGCCTGGAACACTTATGAATCAGAACCATTGCCTTCCATCCTTTGAACGTTCGCTAAAAAATTTACGGTCGCTTAAAACAATCCAAAACTGGCATATTGTTGGCGTGCAAAAACAGCCTTTAAGTTGTAAGATACTTGGTATTTGTCACAGATCTTAAGGTAATGGTTCAAAAGCTCGCTCGTTCAAAGATGGAAACGTCTGTAACAGCACACGCCAAATTGCCTCGCTGACATTCTAACAGACGAGAATAACGATACTACGCGGGGGTGACCAGCGATGACAAACCAAAGCTTGCACCCCCAATCGGACTAGAACATGCCACAAAAAAAAATGATGAGAGGGAGGGGGGGAGAGGCAACGGAAGCACCCGCCCAGAAGACATGACGAGTCCATGCAGGCGATTGAACAGATAACTGCTGTAAGCCGAGTCAAACTATGGCATTTGATATGTCGCCAGAAGACGACAACGATGATGTGCGCGCGAGACAGGCACTGAATTCTGTGGCACGAGAAGCGAGTCTCACGAGTCGAACGCTGCTCAGTGCTGTCTCCAACGCCCGAGCTACTGCCAATGTTCCAACTTCTTGTGAGTTATAAATCGTCGTATCCAGTGAGTCCGGTAGCAGCGGAACAGTGGAACTCTACGGCGTCGCTTGCGTGGTGTCAGTGAAATCGTCTCCTGTGCTCCAGTCCTTGGGCGTCCTACTCTGGCTCGCTTTTCTGATGTGGTCGAGATGACGGCGAACGTTTCCAAGGGTGCTTTTTACCAGCCAGGATCGTGGTCCGCCGCGGCGCAAAATTTCGCCTTCAATCCAATCTGGCTTTCTTAAGAACTGTAGTATGAGCACCCTTTCCAGTTCTGCGAAACGACGTGATTGCTTCAGGGTCGGCTGGTGATCAGAGGTCTGCGTTTCCTTCTCTGGCTTCAGAAGATCGAGGGGACATAAAAGTTCGCGGCCAAACATCGCTCTCGCCGGTGTTATTCCTGTGACTGTGTGCACCGTGGTGTGCTGTCGATACAAAAACCTTGCAAGTCTGGACTGTATGGAGCGGTGTTTATCCATTAGGAGGGCTCTCTTCAGTTCTGCCACGTATCGTTCTGCTTGCCCGTTTGTTGCAGGGTGATACGCTGGTGACGTCATAGCTTGTATGCCATTTGATGCGTAGAAATGCTTTATCTCGGTTGAAATATAGGGTCTTCCATTGTCCGAGACAACTTTTTATGGAATGCCGAACGCAGCGAAGAGGCTCCGGAGTACGTCAATGACAACCGCGGATGTTGTTTGGGTTACGTGACGGACTTCTACCCATTTGGTGTACGCGTACACACCTACCGAGTAGGTGCGCTCGAGTAGTGTCCCGCGAAGTCATCATGCAGTGTGTGCCATGGTGTCTGGGAACGGTCCCATGTGGGAATCGTAGCTTTTGGTGGGCTGTTTTGCATTGACTAGCATTCAGAGCACCGGCTCACTGTATCTTCAACCATCTTGTCGATTCCGGGCCACAATACGAAACTCCTTGCACACTTCTTCATGGCTACCATGCCTCGATGACCAGCATGCAGAAGTGCCAGAACGTGAGATCGTGCAGAGCTTGGTATGATCACCCGTGATCCGAGTGTAAGACACTGGAGATGAGATGCCAGTGAGGTCGCTGTTCTCCAGTATGGAGAGAACTCAGCTCCAAAGAGCCTTTCCACTGTGCCATGCTGCACTGACTTGAATAGCCTCCGCAGGATGTTGTATTGCTGCGTTAGACGGGCTATCTCTGTAGCACGAAACGGAGGTCGCGACAACGCTTCGAACAGAAGCACGTCGCCTCGTGGCCACGGTTCATCGATGTATTCTGGAAGTGGTAGTCGGCTCAACGCGTCTGCGTTCTGGTGGTTCTTGCCATGCTTGTACACAATATTGTAATCATATGCCGACAATTTGATGCACCATCTGCTCATGCGTGGCGAGAGGACTTGAGCCGTTGGTTTTCCTGGTCCCAGTATGCCGAGCAGCGGTTGGTGATCCGTGACAAAACTTACCTTCCTTCCTGCGATATATTTGTGGAACTTGTGAGCTGCAAACACTACAGCGAGGCCTTCTCTGTCCAGCTGAGCATAATTTCGTTCTGCCTGTCCTAGTGTCCTAGATGCAAAAGCGGTTGGTGGCTGTCTATTCTGGTCATCACGTTGAGACAGAACAGCTCCTATGCCGTATGGCGAAGCGTCGCATGGGACAATAAGCTCCTTCTGTTCGTCATAGTGTGCCAGTACGGTGTGCTTGAGAAGCACTTTTTTAAGTTGATCAAACGCTTCTTGGTGCTTAGTCTCCCATCTATACGTAGCGTCCTTTTGAAGGAGCTGGTAGAGACAGCTGGCAACTGTTGCTCGGTTCTTCAAGAATCTGTTGTAGAACGTGAGCATCCCGAGAAATGACTGAAGCGCTTGCTTGCAGTCTGGCGCTGGCGTCTCAGTGATAGCTCGAACTTTGTCTTCGCTGTTGTGAATGCCATTTTCGTCGATTCGGTGTTCCAGAAAAGAAACTTGCCTCACAGCAAAACAGCACTTCTTTTTACCGAGGCGAAGGTTGTACTTGCTCAGCCTCTTATGAACTTCTTCTAGTCTGGCGGCATGTTCCTCGGAGTCCTTTCAACTGATGATGATATCATCGAAGTACGCACAAACGCCTGGAATGCCAGACAGCATAGTCTCTATGAAGCGTTAAAAAACGGCTGGCGCTGCAGAGATTCCAAAAGACAACCGTTTCACTTTGTAAAGTCCTTTCGGTGTGTTCAGGGTCAACAGCGCGGCTGTCTCTGGCGTTACGTGAAGTGGCTGGTAAGCCTGTGCTATGTCCAGTGTGCTGAAAACCTTACCTCCCAACAAGTGGCTGAGGACCTCATCTGTTGTGGGAAGCGGGTAATCTGCCTTCTTCGATGCCACATTCACTGTACAGCGGTAGTCGCCGCATATCTGCAACGAGCCATCTTTCTCCAAACGAGTACGAGAGGCGTTGACCAGTCTGAATTCTGCGTAGGCTCGATTATGCCTTGAGTTGCCAGTCGATCCAGTTCAGCCTCTACAGGCGACCGCAGCGCGAAAGGAACTGGCAGTGCCTTTAGAAAATTTGGCTTCTCTTCTTCCACAAGTTCGGGTTGCACCGCAGGACCAACGTGTCCTGAGATTTCCTCATAGACAGACTGGTACTTGTCCAGAAGCTTGGAAACAAGTTCTTCGTCTGTTACGTCGTTGATACCGATTAGCTGTATGCCCAAATGAAAAAACCAGTTTCGTCCGAGGAGGTTACATCCTGATCCTTTGATTACCACATGTGTTAATGTCAAAGCCTTGTCCTTGTCCGCTACTTCCACCGTTGCAAAGCCGAGCACTGGAAGAGACTGGCCTGACCAAGTGCGTAGGGGAATGTTGTTCGTCTGGAGCTGAGGTGGTCACTCGTCCACGTGGCTCTGGACGTTGCCTCACTGATAAGAGTGCAGGCTGCACCTGAGTCGACTTCGAAGGTCAACGATTTGCCATGTACGCGTAGCTGCATCATGACCTTCTGGGTGCTGGATGTGTTCATTAGGGTGTTGAGCTCATAAAGCGCCTTTCAAGTTCAAGTTCAAGTTTTATAATTTCCAAAAATAAGTTGTTAGAAAATCTAGGATATACAGACGAGGGTCCTAGAGCCAAAGACTTTAGTGGGACCCTCGGTTCGTCGATACAAAATGACGGTAAAATTTAGACAGAGCAACTGAAAATTCTTACAAAATACGGACATGAAAATACACTTTTACATCAGAAATAAAGCTCAAAACACGCAACATGGTATAAAAGGAATCGAAGAACAAACAAGTCAAATAGGTAAACGATCATAAGTAGGGTTATTCCAGAAAATGTTTTTTGACAGACTTTTTGAACAAAGGAAATGAAGTGCAACACTTAATACTAGAAGGTAACGCATTCCAAAAGGATATCGCACTGAAAGCGGAAGTTTTTTCCCATAAAAAGTATGAGCGGGGGGTAACAGAAAATTTTTATTAGACGCAAACCTGGTCACATTATTGTTCTGCAAAAGATCAGATGCAATAAATGGGAATGCCAGTTTATTATGAAGCAATTTGTGGAATAAAGTCACGAGATTCAACCGGAACAAAACATTTACGGGCAAGATATTGCAAGAGCGTTGTAACGTGTAGGCGTTCGATTGCGAAGAACTAGAAGTGACAATGCATATTGACTGATTTTGTATGTGCTGTATTGATGTTAAGTGACGAGCATAAGTTCTGCCCCATGAGACTATACCGTAAGTAATGACTATGAGTGAACGCAAAATACAGCGCCAGTAGAGCTTCACGGGAAAATAAAGGGCGAGCTTTGATTAATGCGCGGATACCAAACGCCGTCTTCTGCTTAAGATGGTTAACGTGACTGCAAAAGGTAAGGCATGGGTCAGATGTATGCCAAGAAAGACGACATCAGAACAAGCAGAAATGAAATGAATACCAAGTTGTATTACGGTAATGGTAGATAATGACCTCTGAGCACTTTTAAGCACCATAAATTTAGTTTTTTGGGTTGATAACTAAGTGATTACTGCTGCACCAATTCATAGGGCACTTAATGCAAGATTTAACTTTAATAAGAGCAACAATGTTTTTATCAGATGAAGATATCGTTATGTCATCTGCGTATAAAATGCACTTACCACAGTCAGAAGAGCTAAGAACATCAGGAAGATCATTCATGTATAAAATAAATAGCAATGGACCCAAATCTGAGCCCTGCGGTACTCCTTGGTTAATATATTTTATTGCAGAGAAGGTATTTGCGGCGTGTACTGTGTACTGTCGGTCAAGGAGTAATTTTTTAAGAATTAAGCACAGGGCCAGATATGCCATGGGACTGTAGTTTATGCAAAAAGGGCTTGGTGATTTACTGTGTCAAAGGCTTTGTGAGTTCTAAAAAACCGAACCCACTAATTTCCCGAATCGATACTTTTTTATGTAATCAGTTAGAGACAGCACAGCTAGATTGGTTGACCTACCGGGACGGAAACCAAATAGGCTGTTTTTAAGCAACTTAAATTTAAATAAATAGCCTTTCAGACGTTTAACAAAAAATTTTTTCGCTAGTTTGTAAGGCAGGAAAGAATTGAAACAGGACGGTAGTTCTTAACTTTTGTTTATCGCCTTTAAAAAACTGGAATTACTTTAGCTTTTTTTAAGAATGAAGGAAAAAACCCTGTTTAACATAAGGTTGATAATATGACAGAGCTTGTCGGAAACTAAAGTGCAACCAGTTTTAATGCCTTACAAAAAAGTCATCTAACCCAGGCCTGTATTTTTAAGATTAGCAATGGTGGAAAAGACTTCCTGTGGTGTTGTTGGAAAAGAAAGAATGACTGCGTGGTACGTCCCAGAGAAGTATACGACTGCGCATGGGGGCGGTGGTTAGTATAGACGGAAAAAAGTTTTCCCGAGAAAGCATTGGCAATTTCCTTGGGCTCGGAGAGGGTGGATCCATTTTAGTCGATTTTGGTTAGAGGAATATTAGCAGATGACTTGTTAAGAAAGGAGTTTAGCAGCTGCCACTGCCTTTTGGGGTTAGTTCTATTCTTGTCGAATTCTTTTTCGTAGTACCGTTTTTTCGCTTGCTTGAGCGAGGTATTTAATAGATTGCAGTAGGACTTGTATGTTTAGCCAGACACAAAATTTAAAGGGCTACGTTTTCTTTTTTTTATACATTTTTTCTTTCTTCCTTAAACTTATTAGAATACTTTTTGTCATCCATGGGTTGTGCGTATACTTGTATTTCTTTTTACATTTGACAGTTTGCGTGTTAGTCGACACGGCGAGTAAAAATGACGAGCAAAATGCTCGCAACGCTGCATCTGGGTCAGACATAGACATAACAGGCACCCAATCAGTTGTACGATAGCCTCAACAAAGGAATGGAACAAAATACAGATGTAGAATAGCTAATATTGTGTGTGGGTTTGTTTTCGAATGTCAAAAAAATAAGAAAATGATCGGTGATATCGGTGTCAAAAACCCCCCACGCAGGGTGGTGACGCCATTTTGATAACACGTGATCAAGGAGTGTACCGGTACCGTGAGATGCTCCCCTATTTGGGACAATCAACAAGCGATTCGAACCCAAATCCAGTGAAACAATCAGTGTAATTTGCATAAGAAGTACTGTCCGTGTAAGCAAGTTAATTTTAACATCACCTAAAATTACTACGTTCTTATTTTAAAAAGTTAGCTTAGATAAAACTTTACTGAGACTCGCAAAAAACCACAAAGGGAAGACGATGGTAGCGATAAATGCAACCTAGAATAGGTTCTTTTATTATTAAGGAATGAGCGGTTAAACTCTACCCACACTGACTCGCAATGATTCACATTTAATTCAAGGTCACATCTGCGCGTGTAAGGAAAACTTGGGAAAGAAAAATCGCGGCACCCCCATGACTATCATTTGGCGATGGCAATATTCAGCTTGATAAGACCGGAAACCGGTCATGCCGTAGTCTGTGTCACAAAGCCAAGCCTCTGATATGCAGATGAACGTGAAGGATGCTAACTTGAAATGAATTAGTAATTTGACATATTTTGAAGGTACGTGCATTGAAGTGAAGAGGGAACACTCTTTTGGAAATTTTACGCTCACAGACCCCGGAAAATCGGCCATGAAAAGGACATGCTTCCTTCCTTGGGAAAAAAATTGGAAGTTTTACAATGCCCTGGTTCTCGGCCAGGGGAAATGGAACATTTTCTTGTTTCCCGGGTTTTAAATTGGCAGTTAGGTCCACAAGGCCCATTGTTTTCCTTTTTCTCCCAGTCCTTGAAACATTTTTTTTATAAGAGAAAGGCAAAAAAATTGGAAAGTTTTTCCCCGGCCGTTTTGTAGGGCAGTCGGGTCCCCGAGCCTTCCCAATGAACTCTTTTTTATCCGCGGCGGCGACAAAATCTCTTTTCGGTGGTCTTAGATTAACACGGAACCCCTGTCGATACCGGCGGGTGAGAGGGGGCCCTCGACAGCATCGCCGATTCGTCTCACAATGGCTCCGCAATCCTCACCCTGTGATAAAGGCACACCCTTGATCTCAACATATTCATCCTAGAATACTGCTCGAGATCAGCCACTCTTTTTTCGAGTGCTTCATTTCGTGACAAGAGCACTTTGTTCGAGGCCAGCAGATCTTCCTGTCTCAGCTTCATTTCGTCAAATTCTTGGCTCATAAAACGAACACTTTCACAAAGCGAAGCATGCCCACCAAGACCAAGATCTTTCAACTTGATGTTAACTTTAAACACCAAATCATCAATGAGTAAATCCAACTTCTCATTAAAAAGGGTCTTCAAGAGATTAAATTTTTTTTGGCTAGTTGCGCTAGAGTAGGCATAGCATACTAAAAAACAAGGTTTGGGCAGCAGCGCGGACAGCATAAATTTCAAATAGGTGCACAAAGTAACCAACCAACCTGTTGGCAGAAGAAATTCGTCTTAGAAAGGGGACATCCGCCGCAACTGCTGCTGCCAAGTAAAGCCCGGGGCCCAAGGGGCGCGTGCTTATATGGTCCCCGTTGATGGTGGTGTGCAGTACGCGCAGGCGCAGCAGGCAACAGGGGTCAAGCACCTCGACGCCCTGCGATGGGTGGTGCGCACGTGGACGATAATTCACGGTGGCCACTGACGATGCGGGAAACCAATTCTTCCAATTCTTTTTTCCCTGTTCCCCCCCCCCCCAAAAAAAAAAGAATAACCTGGGGAACAACACCCGCTCCAGCAACGCTATGGCAGGGTTTTCAGCCAATCAAAAATAAATGAACAGGGGTTATAACCCAAACATACTTTTTGTAGTAAAAGCCAATTTGTAGAATGCAAAATTTAATACACCCCCATATTGGTACACTTTCGGCTAGTTTATAGCAGTTCGGCCAGTTTGTACCCGCACGGCCACGCATGTCCACTGGCCCGTCCACACGCGTACAAACGTGAGCGTACACCACCTTAAAATCTTAAGACATTGCACTAGGACACGAGCGGGTCACCAATCCTGCCGTGCCCATCCGAATGCACGGGAACCCACTGTCTAATCGCGAACGGGACGCACTGTTTGAACACACGGCAGCAGGAGCACAGCACAAAGGAGCAGCGTCCGGAAGAATTACGCAGCGGATGACTGTACAGACACAGTTGACTCCACGAAAGTCCCAGAAGCTGTAGAACTTGAGTTCCGTCTTCTTCACTGTCTTTCCTTCAGGCGTCGCCAAAAGGTCGTAGGGGAAGGCAGATGTCATGTGCAGAGCCAAAAAGGTATCGGCTACTAGAGGAAATTCACTGCGCGAAATGTCCGGCATGCTGTTACCGACAAATCCACCAGTCCTATTAAAATTTTCACCGCTTCAGCGTTGTCCATGCCTGACGCAAATAAGGAGGTTCCAGTGGGAGGCGAACGAGGCGCTTAATCTGGACACAAGGGAACTGTTTTTGCACAATCCAGGAGATAGTGGCTGATGGAAGGAGCACTGAGTCCGCAGAAGCACGTATTGTTAGCAGCAGATCCACCCGGGGAAATAATGGGGAAACCGTCCATGTCCGGTTAAAAGTTGGGCGAGTCTTCGGGGCGGAGGAAAGAATGGCGGTATGGCCAGAACACTTGGTACCCATCGAAACAACTCAGTGTCTGTGTTTCGGAGCTCCACCTACGTTGCCACTCCAGCCGACCTACCTTCAAGAGCCGTGCTCTTACAATTCGCTTCGAAGTACGCCCCTCCACTTCTGCACCCCTAGTTGCCGCACTTGTAGCGACGAGATCGGCGAGCTCGTTGCCCCACACCCGGAGTGGCTGGGAACGTGGAAGAGGGAGACTGGAACGGAAGAAGCCAGTGATTGATAGTTTACTTGAATTTCATGAACAGTTTTCGAGGGGTTGAAAGGATCTCCTAAAGCCAAAAGCAAAAACAGAACAGAATAAATGAAAACGGGACAGGAGGGCTTGTTGGTGTTGAGGTAGAGGAACAAACGGTGTAAGGCAATAGCTTCTGCGCCATAAGAGGGTCGGTGGCAAAATTCGAAACCTTTGCGTCACCAAAACCTCATCAGACGAGCTGAGCACAACGAACGCTGCACCGGGAGATGTCGTGGTAAAAGAACCGTCTGTGTACGCATGTAAACCAGGGCTCAACTTTACCTTCTCAGCTGTACGGCAGTTATCCTGCGGTGTGGAATCGCCAAGCGTAGAGCGGGATGACAGCAGGTCCAGAGAAGAGGATGTTCCACCTCGCCCGGGAAAATGCGTGTTCCATGCAGCTCATGGACTGCCGCCGGTGAAACAAGTCGAAAAGACCTGTCTCGATGTCCAAGACGATCGACAGGGAAGGGAGTTTGCCAATACTTTCCCGCGCCGCGGGTTTTAGTTGTGGTGTAAGCTCCGGTGACCACAAAAAGTGGGGAACGATCAAGGAGTGAATTTTAGCTTTTAACAAATGGTGCTGATGATCGCCCCACCATGCCGCTGCAGCATAAGTTACAGTCGGCAGAATTGCCCGTGGTAAAGAAGGCGAAGGTGACTGCGGTCCAGAAAGGAATGAAGACGCGCAAAACGATGAGGGCGGCGGACATCTTCTCAATGCGGTTCCGCAAATGATTCGTGTGGGCAACAAAGGTCAAGTGGCTATCGAACACCACACCCAAAAGCTTAATCTCAGTGACTTGCCGCAAAGTCGTGCCGCACAGCTTAATGGTCGGCTTCCGCTGTGCACCTCTCTGTCCTCTCGATACCAGCAGACATGTACACTTGGTGGGGTTCAATTTTAACTTCGCAGCACCCGTCCATTTTAATATTTTCTCTAGAGTCTCGTTGGCGAGATTCTCAAGGCCCGCCGTGTACCTCCCTTGATTACGACTACTGTATCGTCAGCGTAGGCCTGAATATGCACATTAGGTGGTACAGGAAGGCACAGTAGGTCATGAATCGCGATGTTCCACAATAGCGGGCTGAAAGGCGAGCCCTGGGGGCTGCCCATCGTTGTCTGGACACGCACACTCCCCGCATGACTTCTTTAGTGCACCGACCTTCCATGTAAGAAGGATTCAAGCAAGCGGTAAATGTTAAAAGGCAGCGGTGGGCTCGCAGGAAGTAAAGCAAGAAAGGGTGCCAAATTTAGTCAAACGCTCCTTAAAGTCCAATGAAATGAGCAGAGCCAACGATCCCTCTTCACGGCAAGCCTGGAGATGCGAGCGCAGGTTGTGCAGCGCCGATGTTGCACTCTGTCCCTGAGTGAATCCATACTGATGTTCGTGCAGTAGGCTGGACGTGTGCAGGAAGAAATAAAGTCGACCGTTCAGCATGCGTTCCAGTAACTTACCGAGTAGAGATGAAATGCAAATGGTGCGGTATGAAGAGGGGTCATGCGGCGGGCGGTTCGGTTTCAGAAGAAAAATAACCCTCGCTTCTTTCCAGACCGACGGGAAATGGCCGAGGGATAGGCACGCGTTAAACACGGACAGCAAAAACGGGGAAGCATGCCCAACAAGAAGAGTCAACAAACTGGTCGTAATACCATCATGTCCAGGCGCGGAATTTAAATTTAAATTCCTAGCAGCCAGTCGGAGTTCGTTCATAGTGAATTCGTAATCCGTAGTTGTTTGCGCGTATGCTGTCCGGCGTATCAGCGTCCTCATAGCCCGATGGGCAAGGGTATCGCCTTCAGAATCATCAGTTGGCAGAAGAGTTCTTAGCAGTAAGGGCCCATTGTAAAGTGGAGGAAGTAGATGAGATGTCAGATGAGTGAAGCGGGGGCAGAACGGAAGGAGGCGAAAACTTTTGAAACGCAATTTTGAAGGGAATTCCAAATACATTCCTACGGGAGGCTGCAGTGCACCTTCTCCTTACGTCTTCATCTTTTGCTACCTCGATGTGCCTTTTGTACTCAGCGAGTACCTTGTAATACCAAAATCTGAGATCAGCACGGAGGAGGGGATCACGACACATCTGGTACCTCCGACGCATTGCTCTCACAGACGAGCGTTCCCGAGCCAATTCATCGGTCCACCAAGCATTTCCCCTGTGACGTTTTGGCAACCGCTCCAATCGCTTCCTCAGACAGTCGACTTTCGCATAAAACACATTGACGATGCCATCCAGACTCTCAGGAGATGCCATACCAGTAGAAGATACAGTGTGGAACCAGGGATCCTGTACCAATTCCTCGACTAGACGAGACTCGGAAGCTTTGGTTAACCGCTTCTTTCGCTCAATTGGAACGTCTTCTATACCAAAGACGGTGAAACGGTGATCCGACAGGGTCGGGGTGTCCCGAACTGTCCAGAAAACTCCAGAAGACCAGACTGGGCCAGCAGTCAACGTGACGTCAATTCATGTTTCTGTGTAGTCGGTGACAAACGTAGACAGAGAATTCGGGTCATTCAGGATCCGCAGCTGCCGCGAGCTAATGAACTGCGCCAACTGCTGCCCCCGTGTGTTCACCACATCACCACCCCACAACGAGTTTCTCGCATTAAAATCGCCCGCAATGACCACGTTTTCATAATTTTGACTGTCTAATATTGACGTTAAAGACGTGAGGATATAATCCAGCGCCACTGATGGAGCGGCGTACACTCCTATCAAAAGTATAGAAATGTCCGGCGCAGTCAACACAAGGGCGATGATGAATGATGACACATGAACAGGGAAGATGTCCAAAGATGGGTTAGGCGAAACAACCATGCACCGCGGGGTTTGACCATGGTGGAATTTAAACCACCGGGGAGGAATCTGCGGGACTAGTTTTCCTCGAACATACGGGTCACAAAGAACTGCAAAGTCAATTTTGTGGGCTTCAATATATGAGACGACATGTGCAGTCGCTGCGCGCGTGTGATCCAGATTAGCCTGTAAAAAACTTGAGCGATGCCATTTTTCCGGAAAACCTAGAGCAGACAGTGGAGAAACCGGCGTAATTTCCTCGTAGATTGTCTTCGCTCGAAGACTGGCGATGCGCGCAGACAAGACTTCGCAGCATGGTGCATTAAAAGTATGAGCAAATCTTTCTTTCCCAGCCGCACGACAATCCCTACACACCACGTTATTCTTGTTTTAAAGATTGCAGGCAGCTGCTGAGTGCTCCTCTGCACATATGGGCAGGTGATGCGATCGGTTGGACAGCGGGTGGACACATGGCCATATAAGAACAGCACTTCTGGCACGCCGCGAGGTAGAAGTTTTCTTTGATGGGGCAAGAGGTCCAGCCTATGAGGAGTCGGTCACGATTTTTAAGTAATCCATACACCGCAGGTGATACGTCGATGATGTGCACATTGTTTCCCGCGCGGTCTCCGAAATATGTCCGATGACGGAAGCCGTCTTCGGGAATGGCAAGGTTGTTGCGCGCATTGATATTTGCACGCAGGATTCCAGGGAGAATGCTAGGGTCCACACCGGAAATCTTGAATTGCGGAAGACGAGGAGGGGGACGGGAAACCTTGAGAGCAGTTTTAATTTGCACGTTCGAAGCAATGGCCTTCTCGAGGTTGTCGATAGACTCTCGGTCGGCAGAGACGACGGTGAGGCCCGAGCCAGACGGAATAAGCTTCACTTGCTTTACTCCGATACCGGAGGGGTCATTGCCGAAGGTAGATTTAAGTAATGTGATTGTGTCTGGCCCCGTGTTAGCAGATGGCACAACGGGAGACAGCAGAAGAACATGCTTTGGGTTGCTGTAAAATGCCAGGTGAGCGTTTGGGCCGACAGCATTCGATTGGTGAAGGGCAAAGGCACCAGCTGGGGTCCACTGCGTGGCTTCGGAGCGAGCAGGATTTGCGTGCGTGGCACAACTCCCACGGACTGCTTCTACAAAAGTCGGCATCAACGCCGTGGCCGCAACTGTGCCTTTAGGGCCAGAAGGGGACTCGCAGTGAGACTTTACTTCAACAAGTTGCGCTCGTAATTCTTCAATGCGACCATCCGCACGAGCAAGATTAGTCTTCAGGCCCACAATAATGCCTTGCATGTCAAAGAACAGACCCAATATCTTCTCTCGCGTGGCGACGGGAACCTTGCTCTTGTTGTCCGAGAGGAGGCTCATTAACTGTTTGCCCAGTATAATGGGATCCCTAACGTCTATGGCCGATAAATCATCACCACTGAGTGGGACGCAGTCTTCAAAGTTCGTCACATAGCTTGCAGGGCTTTCTCTTGAACGGTGCGCTGGATTGGCCAAAAGGGGATTGCCACCTCCTTCCTGATGATGATTCACAGAACCGGGTAAATGCTCCGAGTCAATCCCGGCGGGATTGCCCAAACCAGAAAGGCTATGGGCCACGGCGCCGTCGGACTGCATAGCTTGCAAATCAAGGTTGTCAGTAGATACAAGATACTGCGAAGAAACTTGCAACCCGGTCATAGGGAACTGTTTAACCTAAAGAAATTGTCCCAGGAGTGGTGAGTCATCACTACCTTCCAGCTATTGTGATCGGGAAGCAATGGCGTTCCAGTGACGATAAGCCTAACTCTGAAGTCTCACGGGCAAAAACGTAAACGTTCGCTCAAGGGACTAGGGTCCAGCTCACCGCAATGCCGCTGGGGTTCACGAAGACCGCTGTACAGATGAGACACGTTGACTTTGACTAGGAATTGCCAAAAGCAGGTGAAACAACGGAGGTCAGAAAACACCGTCTTGTCTTCATCATCGTCTGGATGATCAGACGATGATGATGATGAAACCATGCACGAGCACGCCCTGTTGGCAGAATAAATTCGTCTTAGAAAGGGGACATGCCGCCGCAACTGCTGCTGCCAAGTGAAGTCCGGGCCAACGGGCGCGTGCTTATATGTTCCTCGTTTTATGGTGGTGTGCAGTACGCGCAGGCGCAGCAGGCAGCACAGGGGTCAAGCACCTCGACGCCCTGCGATGGGTGCGTGCGCACGTGGACGATAATCCACGGTGGCCACTGACGACGCGGGAAACCAAGCACGAGCACGCCCTGTTGGCAGAAGAAATTCGTCTTAGAAAGGGGACATGCCGCCGCAATTGCTGCTGCCAAGTGAAGTCCGGGCCAACGGGCGCGTGCTTATATGGTCCTCGTTGATGGTGGTGTGCAGTACGCGCAGGCGCAGCAGGCAGCACAGGGGTCAAGCACCTCGACGCCCTGCGATGGGTGTGTGCGCACGTGGACGATAATCCACGGTGGCCACTGACGACGCGAGAAACCAAGCACGAGTACGCCCTGTTGACAGAAGAAATTCGCCTTAGAAAGGGGACATAGCATAGACGGATTCGCAGCCATATCTGTGCTCGTGCCAAAATTACAATCTGCTGCTAGTTTCTTAAGCGCTGCCACGTAATCACTGACCGTTTCGTCGTGCGTTTGGTCCCATCGTTGGAAGCGAGCTCTGCAGAAGACTTCAGAAGGTTGCGGATCAAAGTGAGCCTTGAGCACCCCAACGATGTCATCGTAGTCAACTTCGCTGGGCTGCTTGGGTTGATCAAGGGCGCAGACGATGTCGTATGTCTGTTCCCCGCACAGCGTTAGCAGGTTAGCGTGCTTCTTGGAAGCGTCCGTGATGTCGTTAGCTTCGATGAAGAATTGTAGCCTTCCATACCACGATCTCCAGGAGCCGGAGCTGCCACTGAATTCGGGTGGCCGACCGAAGTTGCACGTCGCCATGTCGTTCCGTTTCTTATCGTCGGTGACCTGCCGGTGAAGTGCCCGTGAGTCCGCAGTCTTCCTCATCGCCATATTGTTGCGTCCGCACAGCCGTGGATGGCTGCCGACGATTTATTAACACTGAAGAAGTTGGAACATTGTCAGTAGCTCGGGCGTTGGAGACAGCAGTGACCAGCGTTCGACGCGTGAGACTCTCTCTTGCCACAGAATCCTGTGCCTGTCTCGCGCGCACATCATCGTTGTCGTCTTCTGGCGACATATCAGCAGTGATCCCGTGTAAGACTAGCAATTGTATACCGGGCGATGCCCGAGTGGGCCAATATGTAAGTGACAATAATAGGTATAACATGTGCTGAGTTATTTGTTGCTTGTAATAATCAGCTCACCATGGAGTGGAACTCCCGCCTGCTGTCAATACATGGGCTTTCTGCGAGACGACTGGAACTCGCGTTTTATTAGAACTATCCTGAAACTAATTGTACCAAGTCTGTGTGCTCAACGACTGCTGCGCTTTCCATTGCGGCGAAAGGAGCATGGTCGAACACCAAATGTGGGCTTGTACAGAAGACGCCTTCCCCTGATACGCGGGTGGAGGCGGTGCGCCGCTAGAGAAGGGGCTCGTCCCTCGAGCGGCCGAAGTCGTGGTGGCCCTTAGGACTGCGCCTACGGCGCCCTGATCCTACATGTCCATAAAAGTTATCTCTGTTTCCCTACCGATCGGAACTGCTATCTCAGTTCTTGTGACTATCGCAGGTTTATAATAAATCACATGCGATCATACGTCAGGCGTGGGTTTAGGGAAAGTCCCAAGAGATGGCGCGGTATGCGAACGGGCGAAACTTCAGCTGAAATGTACTCCCTGAGGGGCGTAGTTAAAACACCCCGCTTGCCTGTTTATATGCTTGCTAGGAAAAAACCGCGAAATTATTGTTAGGAAACTTTTATGGGCTACAAGTGTAAGCAAGAACGAATTGAATATATGAATGGGCTGAATAGTTAGTGAGCAAGCTGTAAACACGCGCATTTTTCCCAAAATTCCTATTCTTTCTTTCAGTTGGCTGTTATAAAAAATGTTCGAGTCAAATAGTTTTGAGACGTTGGTATGGTTTACCTAAAACAGAAATATTCTCCTTGATGTTTAAACTGGCGTGCGATAAAAAGAAAATTTGTGCGAAAACGTTTAGCACTTTTCACTCTTTCGCGAGCGTATTTTTTTTATTTACCTGTATTAAGCTGTTACTCTATTATAGGAATGTGCTCCTGAAATATGAAGCCTATAGAACCAGCAGCTTTGGTTTAGAGTTCCCATCACCTGTTTGGCTTTTTCGGCTCGTGAGAATTGTAAAGTCAAAAAACGTTTTTTGACCTTTTTGCAGTGTCGCAGTGCAGTATCGTTAAAGTTAGCTTTGTGCCCTTGCATGAGAAACATTTGGCAGCAAAAACCAACTGGGTGCATCAATAGGTGAAACATATACCAGTGAATTTTTAAAAACACCGCATTCGTTTCAAATTTCAGAGTCGCATCATTTGTGTTGGTTAGGGAAAAACTGTAAAACCACTTTTACTGCAAAGCAGTATATGTCAACAACTCCGCCCCCCGCAATAGCCCCAGTTTTCATTCCGCTGTCACCGATTTCCTCGGCGGGGCTTCGGGCTCCTCTTCACCACCGCTGATACCACTTTCACAACTATTCTTCCCTGTCCTACACCGAGCGGGAGTCGGCGCCGTCGGCAGTTGTGCAGTCGGCAGCTAACTGCAGTAGTGCTGTTATCAGATGTTCGCGAAAAATAAACAGTAGCACGGATGGGCGTAGAAAAATGCACTGACGATTACTACATTCCCTAATATAAAATTTGTGCGCAGCGCGAGCTGCAGCCTTCTCGGTCACGGCGCATTTCTGCTGCGTCTCAGGAAGTGTTCGCGCGATCAGCGACCGTACGGCGGAGTGCGCTCCTCTGCTGCCAGCTCGCAGTTGTTGCAAAACCTGCTTTAACCTCCCGCGCAAATGTCGCCTGGTTGGATTAGCTCGCACAAGAGAGCAGTGAGCCTGCTGTTGCATATCATGTTTAAACCACCCGCGCAAACGCTACGCGATTTGGATTAGTCTGAATTTTGTCTGAATAAATCATTTTGAAAACCTAAAAAAATAGTGGGAGGGAGGAGGGGCCGTACACGCTCAGCTATAGGTTTCATAGCTCTACTGATGGATGGAATGTCCGTTGTGCACGTACCAGGTTTAAACGCTGACAGTAAACCACCCACTGGGACCTCTCCGCAGCCCGTAGTTGTAGAGCGGATAGGGTTTGTGTGTTAGGCTATGTTCAGACTACTGACGCAAAAGCCGTATCGTGATCTATGGACATAAAATGGTATGTCACGCAGTTCGGTTGGCTGAGACCAGAAATTGCGGCATTCTCTAAAGTTATTACGACAGTTGCCGCAGCAGTCTGAACACTGCATTTACACAAACAGTAAGATCCTTACGACGTGGGAGAACAAGAGCAAAGCTTGGATCCTTTAGAAGTTTATTCAGATAGTTAGCTAGGAAATATGCTTCATCTTAAATTGCAATAAACGTGTTTTGTTTAGTGCGCTCCGTGGGCTGCGTCCACCTTTGCCGGTCATCCTTCTTCACAGAGTGGAAAGGCCCTCATTTTTTAGAGATTCCTACGGCCACATACGTCAGAAGAAAACATTTCTATACCTGAATAGGTGAGCGAGATAATCACGAATTTGCGAAAACACAGATTACACTTTTTTCTTCGTCAGGTTCATAATCTCCGAAAATCCCACCTTGGTGATCCTATGCGCTATGTTAGAAAGGTTGTCCCGAAGTTTCAAGTTTGTACATCCAGCAGTTCTGCCTTAGCTTTAATGAATCAGTACGTCAGTCAGTCGGGAACTTTATTTGATAGGCATAGGCGAGTACAAATTACAACCGCGGTACACCCTCGTATAAACAAGCATCGAGATCCTACCCTCTTCAGATGCGGGTCGTTTTGAGAGGCATCTGGAGGCATAAAGTTGGAGAGCATAGCGCGGTATAGAGAAATATTGCTTGAGATGAATCTAATTAAGTTGATGACGATGTTAACGACAACGACGATGATGAATAAGACAAGAAGGGTCAAAAGCGCTAAATCAAGTTTGGGCAATAGCTCCGCAAGCTCGATTTAACCCCTAGCGCGACTGAACTTCACCTCATCTAACTCGGCCAAAACGTACCAGGTTTAGCCGTAACTCACGAACATTATCTAGCATAGATTTATGTGTGTTGTAGGGGCGGAATCGATACTGAGAGTTCAACGGTTTGTTGTCCCTGGTTCAGTGCCTTCCATTTGATGCCCATTAAAGTAAACCGTGGCAGATTCCATCTACCAGGTGTCCAAAACAAAATATATAAACACGTTGCAGCGCCCAAAGTCAATTACTTACTACACGGCGCCCAACCTGCCACGGCTCGATAGCCACCGTAATTGGGAAGTACAAGCAAGTCTGAGCGAAAGCGCACGTTTCTACTCGAACGGCGAACCAGAGGGCATGAGGTTCACTTCAAAAAGCGGGCGAACTCCTGCCGCAACAGCTACGGGCGACCAAACCGGACAGAGATAGGCTGCGCAAGTACGTCTTGCTCACTTCACACTCCATCGACTGGAACGACGCCGCAACAAATACCGAGACTTCCGGCAAAGCAAAAGACACCGGTCATGGCTCTAGCCGCCGTTTGACGGCCATGAAAGAAAATATCCAGATTCTCCGTCCGCTTGACTCATCCGTTTGATGTCAGGGAAGAAACATACGGTCGGATTGGTTATAGGGGCTACGCGGCACGGCCTATCCTCGTTAGCAATTGTCGGGATGTTCAAAGAAAACTGCTCCTTCAGGGAAAGGGAGCGAGGGAATACGTGCATGTATATGTGCTCCTCCAAATTGGTGGTTTTAAATCCGGAGACAATTTTAAAATACCTGTCAAGTATTTTATGTTTACAGTGTTCGCCTGCTTCTCGGCACTTTTCCATTGATTGATTGATTGATTGATTGATTGATTGATTGATTGACTGAGGGAGTGAGTGAGTGAGTGATTCGCTGAGAACGACGGACTTGCCGTCGTTTGCTTCCATTCTTTTCTGCCCTCGTGCCTCGTTGCCTGGAAGACACGTGGTATCGGTTTCAGACTTTTCTATTTGGGGTTTGCGGCCCTTGGCTTTCAAGAGCAAAGTAAGTTGACAAATGGAGGTATGGTGCAATGGCCCCCCTTTACCCTGTAACACCGGGGAAAAAATGACCGCAGCATAACCATTTTGGTGACTCGGAAAAATGGGGACACGGCGGAGGACATGCGGCAAACATTCGAAAGTTAACAAAATCATGAGAGCCCTTCCCGGGTTGCTGAGGAGATGCGATGAACATATTTACTCCATTATCAAACCTCCCCTGGAACACCGCCTACGAAGTCATTTTTCATGCTCGAAGCACTGTGAAAGCGTTATTAGCTATCAGCAGCAGATAGCGGCATTGATGATTTGCTCGTGTTATATGATACCTCTTCTAGTTTAAGCTTTGCTTGTGTTGCGATTTTCTTTCATGGGTCTCTCGAATTCGTTTTAATGGAAGAACACTATGTTCCCCATTGGGTAAAAACTAAAAATACGGGCACTGTGGCCAGCAGTTTTGACACAGAATACAAGCGCGTCGCATAAACCGAAACCGAACCCGGCGACACCAGGTGGCAGGCAAGCGAATTAAACACTGCTACACGGCTTTTGAGGTACACTTTCAGATACAAACGAAACAATGCCAAGAGGAGAAAATATTCTTTGGACATTTAGGTTAGCTCACTTGCATTGAATGCTTGCGAAACCAATATGGCTTCGCCTCGCAATACTTCACTGCCCCATCAGGGATGTGTCATGCGTGTTTCATGAAGCTCCCTAGTACAGACTCGTAGCATGTCAGTGCGGCGTTTCCAATGTTCTGCTTTATGCCAACCAGTTACGACGAGGAACGGAAAGTCAAGAGACATTCGCACGCGATGTGGCAGTAAAGAAGTGCTATAAGTACCTAAGGGGCTAGTCATACCTTTTCGCATTAAAAGCATGTAGCGCTGTTACCTGCCCCAAGCAATTTTACTGCCGCAACAGAAAGGAAACCGGCCAACAGCCGCGATAGGTCTCGAGTGACCCCACTTCGGACCGCGAATGATGGCCACCCAGAGAAATGAGGGAAGATCTTAGGGCCAAGAATGGAACTTATCTGATGCGCGCACACGCTATCTGGCTTACATACTCCATGGCCACTATTGGGTGCGCTGCTTGACACCGTCTTGAGGCATCTAGGATTGTGAATAAGGGCGATAAGCATAAGTTGCTGCGGGAATTTTTTAATGATTGTAGTGCTTAACGCACTGACGCAACGCAGGCGATGAGACGCGCAGTAGTGGAGGGTCCCGGAATAATTTAGACCACGTGGGGATCTTTCTTTACGTGCACCGAAATCTCGTACACACGGGCGTTTTTACTTTTCGCCTCCATCAGAAAAGCGGCCGCTGTGGCCGGGAATTAAACCTGTGACCTCGTACTCAGCAGCGCAATGCCTTAGCCTCTGAGCCACCACGGCGGGTGGGCATTTAACGATAGTCGCAATTAGGAATTGTTTGTCTTGCTTTATGAAATAGCTGTGTATGCTACGCCCAATACTTGCCTAATTCCACGAGCCTCACTTGACGTCGACCGCATAACTCGATGCAGGGACTAAAAAAAACTCCGAGCAAAGAATAGACTCGGGCAGCACAGGACAGGCGTGGTTGGAGATTATTGTTATTATTATTATTTTTTAA
Organism: Haemaphysalis longicornis; assembly: GCA_013339765.2. Lineage (NCBI taxonomy): Eukaryota > Metazoa > Arthropoda > Arachnida > Ixodida > Ixodidae > Haemaphysalis > Haemaphysalis longicornis. The sequence continues at coordinate 203,297,013 of CM023450.1, read as the reverse complement.
ATATTACTATTATTATAATTCGCCGCATGATATCGCCAAGTAAGGACAAGTGTCTCCTCTGCTGCCTCGCTTTCTTCGGCAGGCAGGAGTTTTTCCGATGTTCTGCGTGTCAACGCCGTGCGCACAAAAAATGCGTTGTTCTTCGGTACGCGTAACTGCAGTATTTGATCTCCGGTGAGAAGCCGTTCGTCTGCAATCTCTGTGTGGCTGCGGCGTCACCCGTTAGGCCTAGCGACCCCGGTGACCAAACCAGCGAAGACGGTGAGCCAGCGAACATCCCGGCCAAACGAGTGGCGTTCCTATCGGAGCAAAGTTCTACCCTTCGGCGGACCTACGCGCAGAGGTAGTTGTCCTGAAAAATATGCTGTCTGAAGCCTGCGCCAGCTTCTATTTTCTCGGGGATGTTGTCACCGAGCTGCGCGATAAGAACCGGCTTCTGCGACGCGACAATGTGGTCGGGCTTGCCCAGCAGGCTGCAATCGCCGCTTCCCTGCGTGAGGAGGTTCGCTGCCTGCGAGAGGAGCTCGCCGTCCGCCGCATTCCCCAGCTGTTTCCCCGAAGCCTGCTAACCCTTCCACGCTACCGGTGACGTCACCGCACTTTGGTCTCCCCATGAGGTCGTTGTTCGGCGTAGCCGCCACCGGTGCAACGGGCGAAGGCACCCCCTCATGTCCTCGACAAACGCTTCGGCATTCGTAGAACGCTCCAGCAATCAATCAGCTGCGGCGTTGAGTGATTTGGGTTCCCCTTCCGACTGCCCTATGCGTCCGCCTCATCGGTCCGACACTGCGAGTACTCGTAAGCCGGCGAACTTACTAAAGAAAAGAAGCCCTCCTCCCTCTGGTGCATCGGAAGCTTCTGAGTTGGTTGTTGTGCGCCGACCACCGAGCTCCAGGGCCAGCTTTGTTTCGAAGTTGTGGGCTAACACGACATATGGGCAACTGTTCGCCTACTTGTGGAATGTGGAAGTCACGCCATTGTCGTGCAAACGCCCTTAAAACCAAGTATGACTCGTATTCTTTTTGTGTAACTGTTGACGCAGAGTGTTTCAGGCGCCTGTGCGTCCCGTCTATGTGGCCAAAGAGCTGCCTCTTCAAGCCGTTCCAAGGCAAATTCCACCCTGGCATGGTACACAGCTGTGAACCTACTGAGAATGACCAGTAACAACGACACTCTCGACGTCTATTATCAAAACACTCGGGGTAAACGTACTAAGTCCTCCGAATTTCTTAGAGATGTTGTGTGCTCCAAATTTTCCAGTGTGGTTATTACTGAAACTTGTCTTTGCAATGATATCTCATCTTCCGACTATTTTACTCCGAACTATGAAATTTTTAGAAGTCACAGAAAGTTAGGTGCGCCTAAGCAAAAGGGGTGGCGGTGTTCTCATTGCCATCGATCGCTCAGTGCAATCAATGCGTGTGGCGTGCAGACACGAGACCCTAGAGGAATCAGTGTGGCTTGAAGGTAGCCCTCAAGGGGGGCGAGAAGCTGCACATCGGGGCAATGAATATATCCCCGAATATTTTACCTACTGAATATAACCGAAAGCTCACATAGATTGAAAATGTTTCCAATTCAGACTCCAAGCATAAGCTAATGATACATGGGGACTTGAACACTACAGATATTCACTGGAACAGTCTTTCATTTCAGCATGAAAACCATTAGGCAACGCAGAAATGCAGCATGTTATTTGATTTTTAATCATTCACCTCCTTGCAGCAGTTCTGCCACATAGAAAATTTCTGTCGTAACGTCCTAGATGTGTGCTTCTCCTAGATGTGTGCCTCCGAAATATCTTCGAAACCCCGACAAGTTTTACCCCCTCTTATTGTCTCGTTTGTGTCGCTGCCCAGCATCGCTATGGCGGTGTTGACCATTGTGCACTCCCGCGATATGCTTTCAAGCGTGGAGATTATGCTGGGCTGTATTACTTTTATTCATCTGCTGAATGGTCTAGTGTTTTTGATGTCAATGATGTTGACGAACAGGTTTGACGTTTTACCGAAATTGTCAGGGGTGGCATAGAAAACTACATCCTTGTTATAAGCCTGTTCATTCCAAATTTCCCCAGTGGTTCTTTAAAGAACTTCGAAGTTTGCTTAAACTTAAGGACAGCGCCCACAAAAAGGCCAAGCGTTCTGGACTTGAGAAGAGGAAAGCGGAGTTTAGTCGGTATCGCTCACTTTGTAAAAGCCTCTATCGGCGTAACCACCAGCTCTATGTAGAGTCGTTAGAGGCTTCTGCGTCTCAGACACCGGCTGACTTCTGAAGGTATGTACGGGGCCGTTCTAAGGCGTCTAAAGAACACATTAGCCTGTTTAATTCCGATGGGAAACAAGTTGAGGATGTTGCCAGTAGCTTTCCTCAGTACTTTCATTCTGTCTTTCAACTGCCAGATGGTCACGACGAACGCCTATCGTGTAATAATATGTCTAATTTTAATACACTTATGTTCGATGAAAAACGTATCAATGATAGCCTTAAACTGATGAAACCGTCATTTTCCTGTGGTGCAGATGGAATTCCAGCAGCCCTCATGAAGCCTTACGGCAACATTTTTGTGCCTGTTTTTAACTTCCATTTATAATAACTGTTTACTTTTCGGCAACTTTCCTCGTGCATGGAAGATCGCTCGAATTTTTCCAATATTTAAGTCTGGGGATAAGTCAGCCGTTACTAACTATCGCCCAATTTCACTTGTTTGTGTCGCCTCAAAACTGTTTCGGCCAGCTCTGTACAATGTTCTGGCTGCCTGCGTCAAGAACGTTGTCATACCAAATCACCACGGTTTTTTCTCTGGTCGATCGACGGTTGCAAATCCTCCAAGCTTTATGACACAGGCTTCGGCTGCAGTTTGTGAAAACGGCCAGTTATACGTTATTTATTTTGCCCTCAGTAAGGCGTTTGATGTGGTGAACCATGAATTATTAACTAAAGAGCTTACTACGTCCGGCGTAGACGCAAGCCTTGTTGCCTTGTTGTCCAATTATCTCCTTACCGGTCTATTTACGTACATGTAAACTTCAAGAGGTCTAGTGTTTACACTGCAACAAGTGATGTACCTCAGGGTTGCATGCTGGGTCTACTATTGTTTTCTATCTTTATCAATGATGTGTCAGAAGTGTTAACAAAATCTTCTTTTCTTCTTTATGCTTATGATGTCAAACTATTTGTGCACATTAGCAGTGTTCAGGACTGCTGTGGCAGGGCGAGGAATATGTGGGAATGATCGGTCTGGTGCAGCAAAAAGGGTCTAATCTTAAACCCCGGTAAAACAACGGTTTTCACGTACAGCCGGAAAACCCATCGTCTACTGTTTTACTACAGCATTGAGGGAGCTCCTTTGCGAAGGGTTGAGGAGATTAGGGACCTCGGGGTTCTTTTCGACGGTACCCTCTCTTTTTCTCATCATATTAGGCTCATCAACCGGCGAGCACTCCGAAGTCTTGGAAATGTGTGTCGGATTACAATCGAATTCCCTTCTCCAGGTCCATTTTTAATGCAATACAATGAAATATGTATACCTAAGTTAAAATATGCTTCTGCTGCCTGGAACGGCATCTCTAAATCTAGTAGTGAAAACAGAACGTGTGCAGAACCAGTTTTTATCCATATTTAAGCACTGTCATCACAATCACAGTTTTCATCCTGATTCTGACTTACTGATAGTTCCTCCCATCCCTTCCTTGAACTGCAGACGTATGCGTGCAGATCTTACATTTCTTCACAAAATTGTTCATGGTGACCTTTCTTCCGCCGACGTGCTTAACTGTTTAGAGTTTAGTATTCCACAAAGGCCCACCAGGTCGCATCGCCCTTTCTTGACCGCTCCGCGCAACTCCAATCATTGTCCTGTGCGCAGAATACAGAATTGTTACAACCGCTTCTCTGAATGCCTTGACATCTTTCAACGTTTGTTTACAATTTGCCGTACTGCGCTGTGGAATACCGTATGTTAAACAGTTATGATATCTCTGTCGTTCGTTTTTATCTTTTTGGCAGCAGGATGGAAAGTTGGGCGAGTTGATAGGTCGACATGATCTAAAAACAGCGTGGTACACGAGGAAAAGAGCCAGACAAGACGAGCGCTGACTATCAACTGAAAATTGTTTAGACCGGAAAGACATGTATACATAGAAAATATTGAAACGACGCATACACTAACATCTATGTCAAACCAACACGGATACCAAAAAAGGGGGAAACTAGTTTGCTCCTTCATAATATCAACCACAAGCAAGATAAGCCACTTCTTTATCATGGAAAGTAACGGATGCCTTACTAATGCACTCGTCACCAAGCCTATTTATATAGAATGCCTGCATTATTTGGCTCATTAGCTCATTAGAATGGGGGAACAGTAGGACCGTTTTTTTCAAATTGGGGCTGACATGTGCGCGTAGGAAACGAGTGACAGTGATCAGAAAAGTGAGGTGTAGCCGTGCCTTTCAAATAATTGAAGGGCTCCCTCAAACGCACATTTACACAACGGCCCGCTTGGCCAACGTAAACATGACCACAAGACAAAGGTATTTTATATACAACACCAACACTACACGGGATGTACTTGTTCTTGTTGACAGTGCAAATGTGTGGACTATCTGAATTTATGTCTCGTTTCTTTCTGTCTACTATGGCACAGACTTTACCTAGTTTATTTGGTGCTGATATGGCAACTGGCACCCCATATCTGTAAGAAACCTTTTTTATACTGTGAGTGGTACAGTGGATGTACGGAACTACAGCGAACTTTTTTGTTGATCTACGTCTTTTCGTGCGCTATGCTTGTCGCAGCCTTTTATCATTATTACAAGCTTACTGAATGCTGACGCCATCGCACTAGTTGGAAAACCAGCTTCTTTTACCTTTTTAACCTGTTCTTGGAAACTTGCGTCCATTGAGTGTATGCACGATTTGGACAATGCTGACCGAGGGCTGGAAAAAGCTATAGAGTTTCTGACAATCTTACTAAGGCCCGAATTGCAGTTCAGCGAGGGTTTTACAGACCTGGGTGCAAATTTCCAGGAAACGTGGATGGCTCCGAATTTTAACGAAAGGTCCAGAAATTACATACAGTAGTTTTTTAAGGCTTCAAAGGTGAACTTAAGGCCCATACTCTTCTCTTTAAAAACCTTCAAACAACCACAGTTCTTCGGAGAATATCAAGCCTTTCGACAATCAATAAATAGTCGTCTACATATCTGAAAACTTTTCCTACCATCTCCGACTGACTTTTATCCAAAGCGCAATCATTTTTACTAAAAAAATATCACTTAATACGGGAGCTACCCTTGAACTGATGCCACATTTGATTTCTGCAAGAACACATCATCGTTGAAACCGACAAACGTAGAGTTCAAATAGAGCGAAAGCAGTTCAAGAAAGAACTCTAGACTGATTCCATTACTGTTTTCTCCTTGCTGGAATTTGATTTCTCAGCGGTTCTGTTTAACCAATTTATAGTTGCCATTTTTGTAACTGTTTACTTATAATGCTTGTCTTATCATTTGTCCCTATACTCTTGTCATCGTTTTTGTAGTTTTACTATCAAACTTTGTTGTTTGCTTGTTGGGTGATCTTTACAATAAGCTGAACCACAAATGATCTTTTTTTACCTGTACCCATGCTCCGCCTGTGATTTATTTCTGTCATTTTCACAACTTCAATTTGTGTGTGTCTTGTCGCTTGTTTGTTCCCTGCAATATATTTCATGTGTTTTGTTTTTCTGTAACTATTCGTGCGCCAGCACGCAGGCCTCTGGCTGGTCCTGGGCACGTAAATAAACATGATTGATTGATTGATTTAATATTATTATTATTATTATTAGCTCCTGTAACCGACATTGCCCGCTGTTCAGGCTGCAGAGCACGTGTACTTCTAATCTGCCGACGTAGATATTTTTAACAGCTCCCTCAATCAGTTAAGTTCTGACACTTCCAGAATTCTCATTCGCTAATATGCTCCCTGTTATTCTCTTACATGGAACTATATGGAATATTTCTTTTCTCCGTCATGCTGAATGGATCTTGTTCTAGTTATAGTAACTTCTTTTTACCTGCTTGCCTTACTGTATAGAGAGTATGCTGTTTATATGACTCTTTTGTTGTTTTCCATTTTATGAATTGCGGTTATAAGGTTACTCGATTATCTGTAGTGTGAAGATGTTCTGTTTCATCGGTACGATGTAATTACCAATTCTGTTGTATCCTGTCAGTTTTGTTTGTGTTCATTGCTTGTAGTGTATACGCTATCTACGTTTTGTAGTGGTTTGTACGGTATACTTTGTAATATACATTGTAAAAGTTTTTTTTTGTACTCTTTTATTTTATACACTGTCAAAGTGTTCTTTCCTATCAATTTTTTGTTTTCCCCTTTTTTTACCTGTATCCATCTGTGTACCAGCACTAAGGCCTCACGGCTGTTCCTGGGCACAATAAATATACATGATTGAGTGATTGATTAAATAATAATAATAATATTATTATTATTATTATGCATTCTTCATTATTATTATTATGCATCCTTTTATATTTCCTTGAATGAAGAGTGTTTCGAGCGCCTAAATGACCCCGCTGTTTGGCCGAAAGACTGCCTCTTTAAGGAGTTTCGAGGCATGTTTCGCGAAGGCATGCTTCACAGCTCTGAGCGCATCACGTAAGAAAAACAACCATGACTAGTTTAGATGTTTTTTATCAGAATGTGCGAGGTTTTCGAACTAAGGCAACTAAATTTTTTGGTAACGTTCTGGCTTCTTGCTTTCCGTTAATAGCTATATCTGAAACTTGGTTGTGCCCTGATATCCTATCCAGTGATTATTTTCCTCAAAATTACCATGTATATCGTAATGACCGTGCTTTAACGGGATGCAAACAAAAAGGGGGCGGGGTCCTTCTCGCCGTTGACAAATCTCTCCCGTGTGTGCTACGTAGCGATATTGATAACGCAGATGAGTCTTTATGGGTCGAAATTCATTTCTCTAAAACTGAAAAACTTCTAGTTGGTGTTTTTTACATTCCTCCTGATGTAGCTCCTGAGGCGTTCAATAAGTTAATCTCCTCCATTGAACAGGTGCTTATCACTCATGGCAACCGCAAAGTCCTCCTGCTTGGAGATTTTAATGCTCCTGGCGTGGAGTGGAGCCAGCTAACTTGTTCCCACTACAACCACCACATTGAACAGAAGGGTAATAGATTGCTAGATTTTTTGGCTTTCACTTCTATGGCACAGTGTAATCGCATAAAAAATTGCAGTGGAAATATTCTGGACCTGTGCTTTTCGAACTTTGATGGCGTTAGTGTGTTGCACTCTGATTGTTCTTTAGTAATACCGGACAGATTTCATCCTCCTCTTTCTATTTCCTGTTGCCTCCCTTCATTGCTCCACCGTTCCGTAAATTCCAACAACACGCAACCTCATTACGCTTTCGCCAGGGGAGATTATGCTGGGCTGTATGGCTATTTTTCCGCTGCCCCCTGGTCGACCGTCCTTGACCACACTGATGTCAATGAACAAGTCGACCGTTTCACAGAGATTGTGCTTTCGGGTATGAAGGAATACATCCCGGAATATTTACCGAGGAGGTTCAAGTTTTGACACTGGTTTTCTTCTGAATTGCGGGATGCCCTGAAGCTCAAGGAACGTGCGCACAGAAAGATGAAGCGCTCTGGTGCCAACCAGTTTGCTCAGGAATTCCGGCGCCTACGTGCCCTATGTAAAATATTGCACAAACGTGATCATACTTCGTACCTGGCGTCGGTAGAAACTAAAGCAACTCATCAACCGGGAGCCTTCTGGAAATACATTCATTCTAGATCTAGTACAACTAAAGATTCTATTCGTCTTCTAGACTCCAACGGCGATGAGGTTGTCAAGGTGGCCGACTGCTTTGCTCGTCAATTTTCTTCTTTTTTTGGGATTAGCGGTGGTAGTGACAACAGCAGCGCCCCTTGTCACCAGGGCGAGAACTCCGGTTGTTTACAACTGGACGAGAACATCATTCGGACCAGCATCAAGCGGCTCAAGCCCTCGCTTTCTTGTGGGCCAGATGGTATTCCTGCTGCAATCCTAAAAACATATGCAAATATATTCGTTCCTGTGTTCACTTCAATATTTAATAACTGTCTCCGGTCGGGAACGTTTCCTCGCTCATGGAAAATCTCTCGCGTATTCCCTGTTTTCAAGTCAGGCCTAAAAACTGATGCTATAAACTATAGGCCTGTCTCGCTGCTTTGTTCTGCCTCTAAAATTTTCGAGTTATCTCTTCATACGGTATTGTCTTTCTCATTTGTGCAGAACAAGTTTTTATCCATATTTAAGCACTGTCATCACAATCACAGTTTTCATCCTGATTCTGACTTACTGATAGTTCCTCCCATCCCTTCCTTGAACTGCAGACGTATGCGTGCAGATCTTACATTTCTTCACAAAATTGTTCATGGTGACCTTTCTTCCGCCGACGTGCTTAACTGTTTAGAGTTTAGTATTCCACAAAGGCCCACCAGGTCGCATCGCCCTTTCTTGACCGCTCCGCGCAACTCCAATCATTGTCCTGTGCGCAGAATACAGAATTGTTACAACCGCTTCTCTGAATGCCTTGACATCTTTCAACGTTTGTTTACAATTTGCCGTACTGCGCTGTGGAATACCGTATGTTAAACAGTTATGATATCTCTGTCGTTCTTTTTTTCTTTTTGGCAGCAGGATGGAAAGTTGGCGAGTTGATAGGTCGACATGATCTAAAAACAGCGTGGTACACGAGGAAAAGAGCCAGACGGGACGAGCGCTGACTATCAACTGAAAATTTTTTAGACCGGAAAGACATGTATACATAGAAAATTTTTAAACAACGCATCACTAACATCTATGTCAAACCAACACGGATACCAAAAAAGGGGGAAACTAGTTTGCTCCTTCATAATATCAACCACAAGCAAGATAAGCCACTTCTTTATCAGGGAAAGTAACGGATGCCTTACTAATGCACTCGTCACCAAGCCTATTTATATAGAATGCCTGCATTATTTGGCTCATTAGCTCATTAGAATGGGGGAACAGTAGGACCGTTTTTTCAAATTGGGGCTGACATGTGCGCGTAGGAAACGAGTGACAGTGATCAAAAAAATGAGGTGTAGCCGTGCCTTTCAAATAATTGAAGGGCTCCCTCAAACGCACATTTACACAACGGCCCGCTTGGCCAACGTAAACATGACCACAAGACAAAGGTATTTTATATACAACACCAACACTACACGGGATGTACTTGTTCTTGTTGACAGTGCAAATGTGTGGACTATCTGAATTTTGTCTCGTTTCTTTCTGTCTACTATGGCACAGACTTTACCTAGTTTTTTTGGTGCTGATATGGCAACTGGCACCCCATATCTGTAAGAAACCTTTTTTATACTGTGAGTGGTACAGTGGATGTACGGAACTACAGCGAACTTTTTTGTTGATCTACTTTTTTTGTGCGCTATGCTTGTCGCAGCCTTTTATCATTATTACAAGCTTACTGAATGCTGACGCCATCGCACTAGTTGGAAAACCAGCTTCTTTTACCTTTTTAACCTGTTCTTGGAAACTTGCGTCCATTGAGTGTATGCACGATTTGACAATGCTGACCGAGGGCTGGAAAAAGCTATAGAGTTTCTGACAATCTTACTAAGGCCCGAATTGCAGTTCAGCGAGGGTTTTACAGACCTGGGTGCAAATTTCCAGAAACGTGGATGGCTCCGAATTTTAACGAAAGGTCCAGAAATTACATACAGTAGTTTTTCAAGGCTTCAAAGGTGAACTTAAGGCCCATACTCTTCTCTTTAAAAACCTTCAAACAACCACAGTTCTTCGGAGAATATCAAGCCTTTCGACAATCAATAAATAGTCGTCTACATATCTGAAACTTTTCCTACCATCTCCGACGACTTTTATCCAAAGCGCAATCATTTTTACTAAAAAAATATCACTTAATACGGGAGCTACCCTTGAACTGATGCCACATTTGATTTCTGCAAGAACAAATCATCGTTGAAACCGACAAACGTAGAGTTCAAATAGAGCGAAAGCAGTTCAAGAAAGAACTCTAGACTGATTCCATTACTGTTTTCTCCTTGCTGGAATTTGATTTCTCAGCGGTTCTGTTTACCCAATTATAGTTGCCATTTTTGAAACTGTTTACTTATAATGCTTGTCTTATCATTTGCCCCTATACTCTTGTCATCGTTTTTGTAGTTTTACTATCAAACTTTGTTGTTTGCTTGTTGGGTGATCTTTACAATAAGCTGAACCACAAATGATCTTTTTTTACCTGTATCCATGCTCCGCCTGTGATTTATTTCTGTCATTTTCACAACTTCAATTTGTGTTTTCTTGTCCTTGTTTGTTCCCTGCAATATATTTCATGTGTTTTGTTTTTCTGTAACTATTCGTGCGCCAGCACGCAGGCCTCTGGCTGGTCCTGGGCACGAAAATAAACATGATTGATTGATTGTTTTAAATTTATTATTATTATTATTAGCTCCTGTAACCGACATTGCCCGCTGTTCAGGCTGCAGAGCACGTGTACTTCAAATCTGCCGACGTAGATATTTTTAACAGCTCCCTCAATCAGTTAAGTTCTGACACTTCCAGAATTCTCATTCGCTAATATGCTCCCTTTATTCTCTTACATGGAACTATATGGAATATTTCTTTTCTCCGTCATGCTGAATGGATCTTGTTCTAGTTATAGTAACTTCTTTTTACCTGCTTGCCTTACTGTATAGAGAGTATGCTGTTTATAGACTCTTTTGTTGTTTCCATTTTATGAATTGCGGTTATAAGGTTACTCGATTATCTGTAGTGTGAAGATGTTCTGTTTCACCCGGTACGATGTAATTACCAATTCTGTTGTATCCTGTCAGTTTTGTTTGTTTCATTGCTTGTAGTGTATACGCTATCTACGTTTTGTAGTGGTTTGTACGGTATACTTTGTAATATACATTGTAAAAGTTTTTTTTTCTACTCTTTTATTTTAACACTGTCAAAGTGTTTTTTCCTTTCAATTTTTGTTTTCCCCTTTTTTTACCTGTATCCATCTGTGTACCAGCACAAGGCCTCACGGCTGTTCCTGGGCACAATAAATATACATGATTGAGTGATTGATTGAATAATAATAATAATTTATTATTTTTTTTTTATTATTTTTTTTGCCCATTCTTTAAAAAAATTTAAATTAAATTTTAATTTTGAAAATTTTTCCTTTTTTAAAAAAAATTTCCTGGAAGGGAAAAAAATTTTTTTGTTTTTCCGAGGGGGCCCCTTAAAAAGGGGGGGAACCCCGCTTTTTTGGCCCGAAAAACCTCCTTCTTTAAGAGTTTGGGGGAAGGCTTTGTTTTCCCCCCGGAAGGGCCATGCTTCAAAGCTTTGAAAGCGAAAATCACTTTTTTTAAGAAAAAACCAAAACCCAGGGGGACTAGGTTTAAAAAAAAGGAATTTTGTTTTTTATTTTCCGGGAAAAAAATTTTTGCGGGTTTTCGAACTAAAAGGGAAAACCCTAAAATTTTTTTTGGTTTTTTAACTTTTTCGGCTTCTTCTTTTCCTTTTTTTAAAAAAACCCCCTTTATATCTGAAACCCTTTTTTTTTTGGGGTGGCCCTTTTTAAAATATTTCCTTTTACCCAAAAAGTTTGATTTTTTTCCTTTTTTTCAAAATTAACCCATGTTTTTGGGGGAAATTTTTGATCCGGTTGCTTTTAACGGGAATTCCCCAAACAAAAGGGGGCCCCGGGGTTTTCCTTTTTGCCCGTTGCCCCCAAAAATTCTTTTTTCCTTTTTACGTACGAATTAAAAACGCGGTTTGAGCCCTTAAATGGGTCGAAATTCTTTTTCCTTCTAAAATGAAAAACTTCTATTTTTTGGGGGTTTTTTTTACATTTCCTTCCTGAGGGGGTGGGCCTCCGGGGAAGGCCCTTCCCAATTTTAAATTAATCCCCCTTTTCCTTTTTTGAAACCGGTTTTCCTTTTCACCTCTTTTGGCACCCCCAAAGTTTTTCTGCTTTGGAAAGGAATTTTAATGTCCTTGGCGTGGGATTTTTTTGGAGCCCCCCTAAATTTTTTGTTCCCCACCCCCCAAACCCCATGACAAAGGGAAATTTTTTTAGGGTTTGCTAGTTTTTTGGCTTTTTCACTTCTAGCACAGTTTTCCAAAAAAATTGAAAATTGGAAATATTTTTTGGCCTTTTGGGGTTTTGGCCTTTTCAAACCCCTTTTTTTGGCTTTTTTTTATTTTTTGGTTGCATTTTTGATTGTTTTTTTTTAAGTAATACGGACGAATTTCAAATTTTCCTTTTTCTTTTTTTCAAAAAATTTTTCCTTTGCCCTTTGCCCCCCCTTTTTAAAAATTTTTTCCCCCCCCCTTTTTTTCCGTAAATTCCCAAACCAAAAACGCAAAACCAAAAAATTCCCGGTTTTTTCCCGGGAGTTTTTTTTTTTTTTTATTGTTTTTTTGGGTGTTTTTTGGTTTTATTTTTCCCGGCGCCCCCTTGGGTTTTTTGGGGGGGACCTTTTTTTTCTTTTTTGGGACCCACCCACTGATTTTTTAAAAAATTGGAACAAGTCGACCCCTTTCCCAGAAAAGGTGCTTTCCCGGGTATAAAAACTTTGATTATTAGAGATTAATTTTAATTTTTTTTTTAATTCGGTTCCTGAAATTTAAGGAAGGCCCACAAAAAGGAAGCGTTCTGGGCACAAGTGGGCGGATTTGGGGTACGTCCTTTGTAAAATTCACCCGTGACCAACTCAAATTGTCGTTAGATTTGGCCTCAAAACCCGGGGAAATTCGGGAAATTTTACCCCTTCAAAGGCGTCTAAAAAACATTGCCTTTTAATTCCAGGGAAAGAGGTTGAGGTGGCCCCCGTTTTGCTCGTATTTCTTCTTTTTAACTGAGGGGCAACAGAACGCCTTTTTTAAAACTCTTTTTAAACAATTTGGCGAAAAAAAATTTTCGAACCCTTCAACGGTAAACCTCTTTTCCCTGTGGGCAGATGGAATTCCGCGCCCTAAACTTGGGGAAATTTTTGTCCTGTTTAATTTCCCATTTTAAAACTGTTCTTTTGGAAATTTCCTCGTCATGGAAATCCTCGTTTTTTCCTTTTAAGTCGGTAAATACCCTTTTAACTATGCCCGTCTCCTCCTTTGTTCGCCTCAAAATTTTGAGTACTCTAAAAAGTTTTGTCCTCTCAAAAAGTTTATCCAAATCACAGGTTTTTTCCGGGTCGTCACTCACAAACTTGAAGTTTTATGAACAGGCTTCCGCATTTGGAAAAGGCCAGGGGAGTTTTTATTTTGCCCTAGAAGGCTTTGATGTGGTACCATCGTTATTTTCAAGTTTCAACCCGGTTAGCCCAACCTTTTTTTTTGCCCAATACTTTTACCGGCCTTTTATGTAATGTTAACTCAAAAATCATTTTCCCCGCAACAAGTGGTGTACCCCAGGGTTCCGTCTGGGTCCTTTTTTTTCTTTTTATAAGATTTTTCCTGAAAAAAAACTCTTTTTTTTTTACCCGATGATTAAATTTTAGGAATTGCGGTGTTCAGGACTGTTCCTTCAGGGGATGTGTCAATTATGGTTGGTGCAAAAAACGCCTAATTTTAAACCCCAAAAACAAAGGGTTGTCCCTAAGGGAAACCCCAAACGCTTTTTTTCCTAAGATTGGGGGACCCCTGCGGGGGGTTTGAGGAATTGGGCCCTGGGGTCTTTTAAATCCCTCTCTTTTTCTCCCAATTACCATCCCCCGGGCGGCCTCCGGTTTGGTGTGTTCGGTTTAAAAAAAGGAAATTTTTTCCGTCCTTTCTAATGTATCGCTTGTTACCCTTGAATAGTTCTGTTGCCTGGAAGGACTAAAATCATAGTAAATTATGAAGGTCAAAAAGTTTTTTCCCATTTTAAGCACCGCTCCTAAATTTTTCACCGACGCACCATAGCCCCTTTCCCAGCCCTTCCTTGTGCGACGATGCGGCGATTACTTTTTTCAAAAATTTTCATGGTATTTTTTTGGAGATGTTAACTTTTAAGTTTTGCCAAAAACCGGGTCGCTCGCCCTTTCTTACCGCGCCGCAACTCCAATACCCTTGTCCCAAATAAGAATTTTCCCGTTCGGCCCCTTGAATTTTCAAAAATCCTTTACGTTTTAGTAAACCTGTTGAATAAGTATGTTAAAACCTATGATATGTCTGTCGTTCTTTTTTTTCTGGTTTGATTTTTGGGGTTGTGTCTTAACTGAAGTTCCTTTTTTTTTTACTTCTTTGTTGTTTTTTTTTTTCCTTAACTCTTGCCGTTGTTTTTGTTGTTTTATTCAAATTTTTCTCTCCTTCGTGGGGCCCCGAGGGCAGGCAACATAGGCTCCTTTTTTTTTTTTTTCCTGCCCCCTCCCCTTGTTTTTTCTGTCATTTTACATTCAATTTGTTTTTTGTGTTGTTTTTTCTTGCTAATTTTGTGTTTTTTTTTTATTGGGGCCCAGACCAGCCCTGGGGGTCCTGGGCACGTAAATAAACATGATTGATTGATTGATTGATTGATTATTATTATTATTATTATTATTATGGCGCCTAGTAAGGACAAGTGCCTCCTCCGCTGCCTTGCTTTCTTCGGCAGGCAGGAGTTTTTTCGATGTTCTGCGTGTAAACGCCGTGCGCACGGAAAGTGCATTGTTCTTCCGGACGAGGAACTGCAGCGTTTGACTCCGGTGAGCAGCCGTTCGTCTGCAATCTGTGTGTGGCTGCGGCGTCACCCGCTAGGCCTAGCGACCCCGGTGACCAAGCCAGCGAAGACGTGAGCCAGCGAACATCCCGGCCAAACGAGTGGCGTCCCCTGTCGGAGCAAGCTTCAACCCTTCGGCGGACCTACGCGCAGAGGTAGCTGCGTTGAAGAATCTCCTGTCCGAAGCCTGCGCCAGCCTCTCTTTTCTCGGGGATGTTGTCACCGAGCTACGCGAGGAGAACCGGCTTCTCGACGGGACAATGTGGCTGGGCTTGCCCATCAGGCTGCAATCGTCGCTTCCCTGCGTGAGGAGGTTCGCTGCCTGCGAGGGGAGCTCGCGCGTCCCCCGCCTCCCGCCTGCTTCCCCGAAGCCTGCTAATCCTTTCATGCCGCCGGTGACGTCACCGAGTCTGGTATCCCTACGAGGTCGTCGTTCGCCGAAGCCGCCGCCGGTGCAGCTTGTGAAGGTGCCCCCTTCCTGTCCTCTACACCGCTTCGCCGTTCGTTGACCGCCCCAGCAGTCAACCTGCTACGGCCTTGGCACTTTGGTTTCCCCTTCGGTCCACCCTCTGCCCCCGCCTCCTAGGTCCGACACCGCGTTTAATGGCCCGCCGACGAACTTGCAGAAGAAAAGGAGCCCTCCCCGCGTGGGTGCGTCCGAAGCTTCTCAGTTGGTTGTGGTACACCGACCACCGAGCTCCAGGGTCATCTTTGTTTCAAAACTGTCCGCTAACACCACATCTGCTCAACTGTTGGCTCACTTGTCAACTGTGCAAGTTACGCCATTGTCGTGCAAACGCCTTAGGACCAAGTACGACTCCTATTCTTCTTTTTGCGTAACTGTTAACGAGGAGTGTTTTAGGCGCCTGAGCGACCCGTCTATGTGGCCAAAAGGCTGCCTTTTCAAGCTGTTTCAAAGCATAGTCCACCCTGGTATGCTGCACAGCTCTGAAATAACTGAAAATGATCAGTAAGACATATACTATCAAAACACTAGAGGTCTACGAACTAAGTCCTCTGAATTTATTAGAAATATTGTATGCTCTAAATTTTCTGCTGTTGTCATTACTGAAACCTGGCTTTCCGATGATATCTCGTCTTCCGACTATTTCCCTTCTAACTATCAAATCTTTAGAAGCGACAGAAAATTAACTATAAACAAAAAGGTGGGGGGTTTTCGTTGCCGTTGATCATTCAGTGCATTGCATGCGGCGTGCTGACCTCGAGACCCTAGACGAATCAGTCTGGCTTGAGGTAGGCCTCACGAAGGGCGAGAAGCTACTCATCGGTGCATTCTATATATCCCCGGATGTATTACCTTCTGAATTTAATCGAACACTCACATCCATAGAAAATGTCTCAAATGCACACTCCAACCATAAGCTCATTATACTTGGAGACTTCAACACCCCAGGTATTCGCTGGAACAGTCTTTTTTGAGCACAAAAACCATTATGCAGCGCAGAAATGCAGCATGCTATTAGATTTTCAATCGTTCACCTCCATGCAGCAGTTTTGCCGCATAGAAAACTCTTGTGGTAATGTTCTAGATGTGTGCTTCTCAAACTTTAAAAAAAGTACAAGTGTGTGCCTCCGAAATATCCCTTGTGCACCCCGACAAGTTTCACCCCCCTCTTATTGTCTCTGTCTCGGTCACGACCCAGCATCGCTCTGGCGGTGTTGACAATTGTGCAGTCCCGCGATATGCTTTCAAGCGTGGAGATTATGCTGGTGTATCACTTTTATTCATCTGCTGAATGGTCTAGTGTTTTGGATGTCAATGATGTTGACGAACAGGTTCGACGTTTACTGAAATCGTCAGAAGGGGCATGGAAAAGTATATCCCTTGTTATAAGCCTGTTCCTTCCAAATTTCCCCACTGGTTTTCTAAAGAACTTCGAAGTTCGCTTAAACTTAAGGATAGCGCCCACAAAAAAGGGCCCAAACGTTCTGGGCTTGACAAGTGGAAAGCGGAGTTTAGTCGGTATCGCTCACTTTGTAAAATCCTCTACCGGCGTGACCACCAGCTCTATATAGAATCGTTAGAGGCTGCTGCGTCTCAGAAACCGGCTGAATTCTGGAGGTATGTACGCGGCCGTTCTAAGGCGTCTAAAGAACACGTTAGCCTGCTTAATTCCGATGGTGAAGAGGTGAGGATGTTGCCACCAGTTTTGCTCAGTACTTTCATTCTGTCTTTCAACTGCCAGATGGCAACGACGAACGCCTATCGTTTAATAACTCTAATTTTAACACACTTAGGTTCGATGAAAAAAATTTTCAATGTAGCCTTCAACTGAAACCATCATTTTCCTGTGGTGCAGATGGAATTCCAGCAGCCCTCATGAAGGCTTACGGCAACATTTTTGTGCCTGTCTTAACTTCCATTTATAATAACTGTTTACTTTTAGGTAAATTTCCTTGTGCATGGAAGATCGCTCGAATTTTTCCAATATTTTAAATCTGGTGATAAGTCAGCCGTTTCTAACTATCGCCCGATCTCACTCCTTTGTGTCGCCTCAAAACTCTTTGAGTCAGCTCTGCACAAAGTTCTTGCTGCCTGCGTCAAGAACGTTGTGATACCAAATCAGCACGGCTTTTTCTCGGGTCGATCGACGGTCACAAATCTTGCAAGCTTTATGACACAGGCTTCGGCTGCAGTTTGTGAAAACGGCCAGTTGGACGTTATTTATTTTGACCTCAGTAAGGCGTTTGATGTGGTGAACCATCAGTTATTAATTAACAAGCTTGCTAAGTCCGGTGTAGACGAAGCCTTGTTGCCTTGTTGTCCAACTATCTCCTTGACCGGTCCTTTTATGTAGATGTTAACTACAAAAAGTCTAGTGTTTACCCTGCAACAAGTGGTGTACCCCAGGGTTCCGTGCTGGGTCCTTATTGTTTTCTGTCTTTATCAATGATGTTTCAACAGTGTTAACAAACTCTTCTTTTTTTCTCTATGCTGATGATGTCAAACTATTTAGGCACATTAGCGGTGTTCAGGACTGCTGTGCCTTGCAGAGGGATGTGTCGGAATTATCGGTCTGGTGCAGGAAAAACTGCCTAATTTTAAACCCCACTAAAACAAGGGTTGTCACCTACAGCCGGAAAACCCACCGTCTGCTGTTTTCCTACAGTATTGAGGGAGCTCCTCTGCAAAGGGTTGATGAGATTAGGGACCTCGGAGTTCTTTTCGACAGTACCCTCTCTTTTTCTCCTCATATTAGGCTCATCACCCGGCGAGCACTCCGAAGCCTTGGAAATGTGTGTCGGATTACAAAGGAATTCTCTTCTCCAGATCCATTTCTAATGCTATACAATGCAATATGTATACCACAGTTAGAATATGCTTCTGTTGCCTGAAACGGCATCTCCAAATCTAGTAGTGAATTAATAGAACGTGTGCAGAAGAAGTTTTTATCCATATTTAAGCATGTCATCACAATCACAGTTTTCATCCTGATTCTGACTTACCCATAGTCCCTTCCATCCCTTCCTTGAACTGCAGACGTATGCGTGCAGACCTTACATTTCTTCACAAAATTGTTCATGGCGACCTTTCTTGCGCAGACCTGCTTAACTGTTTAGAGTTTAGTGTACCACAAAGCCCACCAGGTCGCATCGCCCTTCTTGACCGCTGCGCGCAACTCCAATCATTCTCCTGTGCGCAGAATACAGAATTGTTACAACCGCTTCTTTGAACGCCTTGACATCTTTTAGAAATCCTTTACAATTTACCGTACAGCGCTGTTGAATACAGTATGTTAAACACCTTTATATGTCTGTCGCTCTTTTTTTTTTTGGAATTTGTTTTTTCTGCGGTTGTGTCTATCCAACTGATAGTTGCCTATTTTTGAAACTGTTTACTGTCATTTGTTCGTATTATCATTTGTCTCTACACTCCGTTGTTTTTGTTGTATTACTGTCAAACTTTGTTGCTCTGCCTGTCGTGTGGCCTTTACGACAGGCAGAGCAACATAGGCATCTTCTTTTTTTTATTTTTTACCTGTACCCAGGCTCCTCTTGTGCTTTATTTGTCATTTTCACTACTTCAATTTGTGTGTCTTGTCGCTTGTTTGTTTCTTGCTATATTTTCTTGTATTTTGTTTTCATGTAACTACCCGTGCGCCAGCACTCAGGCCCTGGCTGTTCCTGGGCACGTAAATAAACATGATTGATTGATTGATTGATTGATTGATTATTGTAATATTATTATTATTATCATTCGCTCCAGTCCATCTGCCCATCCTGCCTTTAACTTTGCCGCTGGGGACTACGTGGGTTTTTATAATTATCTGTCGGAGTTTGATTGGTCTGCGGTTTCAAGCGCTGGAAAAGTTGACGAGCAAGTCGAGCAATTTTTTTTCTATTATGCAAGAAGGTATGCGCAGATTTATCCCGCGTAAGCAGCCCAGGAACTCTAAATTTCCCCGCATGCTTTTCAGGTGAGCTCCGCGTTGCTTGAAACATAAGAAGCGTCCCATCGGAAGGCACGGGGACAAATAGTGAGTCATGGCAACAGCAATTTGTATATTACAGGTCTTTGTGCAAAGTGCTCTATAAGTGGGATCGGTTACTTTACGTCTCTGCTGTTGAAAATAATGCTACGCGGAGTTCCAAATGCTTCTGGCAGTCCGTCCGTTTTTGCTCGGGCGCTATGAGCCGAGAAAACATCAGCATTCTCGATGATAAGAGAAATGATATCGCTTCTGTTGCCGATGCATTTGCTGAGCACTTCAGTTCAGTATTTGGACCCAATACCCCCTCCTGCGCCCGCGAACTGTCTTCTTCGTAGTGTCAAACACATCCTTCTTCCAGAACGACACGGTTTTTATCTAGCCGTTCAACTACTACAAACCTTGTGTCTTTTACGTCCCTTGCTTCGGAAGCTGTACATGGACGGGGTCAGCTCGATACCGCGTACTGTAACCTCAGCAAAGCTTTTGACGTAGTTGACCATTCCTTGCTTCTGCATAAAATGTCTACTTATAACATTCCCATTTGCTTGATGGAGTTACTCAGCAGCTATCCTAATAATACGTCATGTTTTGTCTCTGTTAATGATGAAGAATCTGCTGCCTACTATGCTTCCAGTGGTGTGCCTCAGGGATCTGTTCTGGGGCCCCTTTTGTTTTCTTTGTTTGTTAATGACGTCTCAGCCTCTATATATCACTCTTGTTTTCTGTTATATGCTTATGCCATCAAAATATTTAAAGAACTTACTAGTGCTGAAGATTGCATAGCTCTTCAATCTGATGCGGATGCTTTTAGCAACTGGTGCTCCGCGAACAAACTTGCTCTTAGTGGCACTAAAACGAAGGTTGTGTCCTACACTCGTAAAACAAACCCCATACTTTATCCCTACATTGTGAAAAGTTTCCACTACCGCATGTGTTGAAAATATCTGACCTTGGAGTGGTGTTTGACAGTGAGCTAAACGTTTCTGCTCGTGTGGATTCTATTTTTAAGCGTGCCCTTCGCCGCTTGGGGTTTGTCTGTAGAATATCAAGAGAATTCAGCAACCCTGTATCACTACTAAAGCTTTATTTGTCTGTTGTCCGCCCTGTGTAGAATATGCCTCCGTTGTTTGGAAGGCACGTGCCAGTCGAACAGTAATATACTTGACAAAGTGCAAAATAAGTTCATATCTATCCACAACAGTTTCTCCCGCCACAATGGCAATGGTTCAGACTTTTTTACTTCTAATCCTCTCCAAAGTTTGAAGTCAAGACGAACCAAAGCTGACCTAATTTTTTATTTAAACTTGTACACGGGAGTACTTCTTGTTCGGAGTTGCTTGCAAATGTAAACCTTAGAGTACTGTCGAAACTTACCCGTAAGTCTCCTATACTTCGTACCCGTAAGACATGCAATCCACACTGCCCATTGTACCGTCTTCAAGAAACATACAATCTCTACTCCCATAATATTGACCTGTTTCATACACCCATTCGGTCTTACATGTGCGACCTTGTTTCTTCTGTCTCTCCCTGACTTGATTCCGACCAGTTTTAATTCTTTTTCATTGCCCTATTTCCGTTTATCTTGCTCACGTTGTTTAGTGTTCCTACTCGCATATATCTTCCCGCTTGTATTGACAAATTTTTATGACACTGTGTTTTATCGTTTTGTGTTTGTTCCAACTTTATTGTGCCGAACTCATTGATTTGGTAAAATGACCTTAATTCTTCATTCTAGTTTTTTTGTTCGCTTGTATTGCGTTGCTCTTCTCACGCATGGATGTATTTTTGTCATCGTCTGTCTTTTTCTTAAGTGCGCCAGAACAAAGGCTATGGCTGTTGGGTACTATATTAAAAAGACTGATTGATTGATTGATTGAATATAATATTATTATTTGCGGCGATAATTTCGCCCAACACTGACACCTTCTTTTTTGACAGGATCGTGCAACGAATACTGCCGGAACCCGTGCGAGGGAGGACTGCATTTGTCTCGGTGAACCATCAAGATTACGCCCCTGCGCCTGCTCTTCGATTCCAGCGTAGCAGAGGAGACGGCGCCCGCTAAGCTGCAAGTAGGCCAGTCAAACTGGCTTTATCAAGAACCATCGACGCATCTGGCAACAGCGGCATCGGAACGCCCACATAACGTGGCCACCCTCCCGGGATTCCCTGCAGTTGGCGGCGACACTTTTGCCCAACGCTGACGCCGTCTTTTCCGACAGGTAGAGTGTTATTATGACTTCGGATGTTTTAAACTCTCTTTCTTAAGTGTACCGCCGCCTACTGCAATTGTAATTGTTTCTGTCTGCGGCATTGCGCAATGTCGGACGATGACGTTTCTATTGCGTGCCATTTGCAGCTGCCCACTGATGGCGTGTTAATGACTTGTGCGTGCTGCAACCACAGCTATCACCTCGGTCAAGCGTGCTGAGGTATCGCCCAAACTACGTAAACCACGATGGGTCTTGCTTAACGGGTAGCTTGGATCTGCAAAACGTGCAGATCCGCTAAAGCGCGTACCGGTACAGTTTTGCAATCTGTTTTGCAACCTGAGGCCGCTGAAACAGCGGAAACTGTGGTTGCAAACATCTCATTAGCAGCCGACCTCAAGGAGATCAAAGATAGTGTTCATTGCTTGCCTCTCTAGACGCAAAAAGTAGACGAACTACTTAGCCTTACAGATGAATTATGTAATGTTACCGAGTCTGTCGCCCACTTGAGATGTCAGTGAAATTTATGTCTGATCAATACGACTCGGTTGCTACACAGCTAAAGGACTGCAAAAGTCAAAACGCTAAACTGAAGTCTGAATTGACATGCTGACAACAACAGTCCTGACACAAGCACAGCAGCTGGAAGTTTTGCGTAATTCTCAGAATGACAGTGAGCAGTACAGCCGCAATGCAAATTTAGAAATACGTGGCCTCCTCCTTGACAAAAAAGAGGATTTGAAGCAAACGCTGTGTCAGCTCGCTGTGAAACTGGAAATAGCGGACTTTTCTTTGGAAGAGGGAGTTGCGGTGCATCGCTTGCAAAGTAAAGATGGCTCAACCCCGACAGTCTTGGTGCGCTTCGTGTCTGTTGCCTGAAAGGAAAAATGGTTCGACGCCCGTAATAAGCCCCGGGAGCTTCATCAAGCGGGTAAGGTCGCGAAGTTGTTCTTCAACGAAAACCTAACTAAGCAAAACCGAGACTTGTACTGGCAAGCGCGTACAGCAGCCAAAGCTAAGGGGTACGAGTTTGCCTGGGCCAAAACAGAAAGATCTTCGTGAAGAAAGATGAATCCTCGTCCCGAATTCAAATCGGCACACTAGAGGGCCTTGACAAGATTATCTAACTCTATGTCGAGCACCTTCCCAAAGCTGCCTGATTTTCATTCTTTCGAAAACAACTTTCGTCACAATTCTAAGGATGACTTTACGATAGTCAGTCTATACATGAGAAGCCTGCGTAAATACTGGGATAAATATTAAATGCTTGCGATGTCATCTATGAGCTTTGTTGACGTGTTCGTCCTTACGAAAATTAACGTCCAGCAATGTGGCCTTGACACGTTTTTCTTCCCTGGCTATCAGTCGCACTTCGCGAATCGCCCATTTCGACACGGGGGAGGGATCGTTATCTTCATCAAAAATGAGTATGACGTATCACGCTTTGATACGTCATTCACTTTTGCTGAGTGCCTTGCTATTAAAGTGGCTCTGGGGCAGTGCTGCTTATCAGTATTTGGTTTTTACCGTCCTCTGGCAAATAGCAGTACTCGTTTTCTGATAGAATTAGGGGTCCTTTTGCAGCACTGTAGCCCTGTAGATGACCTATGTCTAGTAGGGGACTTTAATCTCAACACATTATGCCCTACAAAGGGTGTTGTAGCGGAATAAACTTATCTCTACTAGCTTCGCATAGGATCGAAAATACAATAACCACTCCAACCAGAGAGGAGCCCGTTAATGGCCAATTAGTTAGATCATGCTTAGATCACATCTCTGTTCGTGCATCAAATTACTTTGAGCAGCTTATGTGATCACTTACGATTGGCCCATCAATATTTTGTAGCCTGTCACATGATCGCGGAAATGCCGCTTGAAGCGGAAATGCCGCTTCAACCTACACTTTTCCGGAAAGGTGTAGGTTTGAGCACCTGGCAGCGGGTAGGCTTGCAGTAGGCTGCCTGACAGCGGGCTGAAGTAGGCTGGCAGCGGGTGGCTATGAACCTGGTTTTATCAAAGCAACATGTCTGGGTTAATAATCGTGGACCGCTGCTTCAGGTACCCTGAAATCGAAATGCTGAACAAGCTTACTCCAGCTTATGTGATCAACCATTGAAGATTATTATGGTTAGTGTTTAATGGCGCAAGGCCAACGAGGGCAAAAAGCAACAGAGAAGTTATTCAATGGTTGAAGAGAAGTGATTACCACAACAAGGTAGGTATAAAACGTGAAAACAGGACATATTAAAATCAACTAAGGATAATAGTGATGGCTGATGCATATGGCCAGATTTGATTACACATGATAGGAAATGAGGCGTAAAATCTTTATATCTGAAAAATACCTAAAACCGCCTGTGACAGGAACCACAGCATCGTCACACAAAAACAACGATGGGTTGAGCGCAACCTGTTTGTACAGTTGGGAAAGTGTTTGTGCCGTGTTGTGTCAATTGCCTTGCATTGAATGAGTACGTGGATTACGGATAGGGCCTCTCCACACCTGCTGCCCAGGGATTTTGAAGGCACGGTGTGCCGATACGAGCGAGTTGCATGTGTGTGCCCTAGCCGTAGTTTAGCCAAAGGAACCTCTGTGTATCTGTTACGAGTGTCGGTGGTGTGTTGTCCCAAGTGGGGTTTAATTACATGTAACTTGTTGTATGACTGCTCACTCGAGTGTATTTGCCATGTTTTTCAAATTTGTTGTCTAATGTGTGTCTTCATGTCAGTGTACGGTACTGTTGTTATATTACTGTGCCCTGTAGTTTACCACCGGCAGCCAATTCATCAGCAACCTCATTCCCGACGAAACCTTAGTGGCCTGGAATCCAGCTTATAGTTACATCAATGTTTGCGATACATGCGGATAGAAAAGCATAAAAATAGGAGTAACTACAAACTTTTTAGACCGTTTGTTAGAGGGCAGCGCACGTACAAGGCAAAGGGAGTCTGTGTATACGATTGACTTCGAAATTTTGTGTTGGACAGTGTTATCTAAAACCATTAGGATGCCGTATGCTTCAGTTGTAAAACTACTGTTGTGGGCATTCATCGTTAGACAAAGAAGAAAGTTCTGTCCGTGTGCAGCAAAAGACGGAGCAGCAGCAGTCTATGAAGCGTGACTATAAAATAATTCACACCGGTATTTATCCTGTAAAAACAAGAAATGCCGCAAAATGGCAATTCTCGGTGCCCTGTTCTTATCAAGCTGCGTAAAAGACATGTCACGGAAAACAGGGCGCACATTCACTGGTGGTATAAAATCAGTGATGGGTGTCTTGTGAATGTCTAAAACGGCATCTTGAGCTCAGAGGCTTCCTCTCCTACCCTTACTGAAAAAGGCTGAGGGATGGGAGGACGATATAAAAACAGTTGTTCTGAAGATGTATTATTTATGTTGGAATTAAAAGGATGGTTAGTCAGGGCCATGATTTGCGAGGCATAGAACAATTCCATATAAATTCTTTGGTGATATAGTCACCATTTATCCCCCTCGGCACAGAGGCTGTGGACTGGACTTGTGCGAAAAGTACTACACGCAAGGCGAAGCCCCAGGTGGATCACTGGGTCAAGCATTTTTGTGCTGTTTCTGTTGCCGACCCATAAACGACACTTACATAGTCCAATCGAGACCCCACTATGCTGGTAAAAATACGTAAGAGGAGTTGCTCCACTATTTCTTAGAACTGGCGTGCCAAGGTTTTAAGAATGTTGATAGCCTTTAGGCATTTATGTTTTAGTTGTTAAATGTCAGAGAAGAACGTAAGTTTTTTATCCAACACCACACCCAATAACTTGTGTTCCACCCTCACTGGAATCAAAACGCCATTAAGGGTAAGGTGTGGGTCCGGATGGATGGACCGGTAACTGGAACGAAAGGAAGGGTTCCACCCTTCTTTCAGGGAAGCCACTACTATGGCCTCTCTCAAAGAGCATGGGACTGTGCCCCGAAAGACATATTTTATGGTACAGATGCAGAAGTGTTTCAAGGGTGTCTGAGAGTAGGTGTTCTATTATGGTGTATGTGATTTTGTCTGCACCAGGAGGGGAAGGCTTACATGTGGGCAGGGCTGCCTTCATCTAATGAATTGATAAGGAGAAGTGTAGGAAGTGTGCGACTTGTTGCTATCACTCAGGAACACATTTTCCGCATATGTTTTGTGTTTCATGGAAGTGTTGTGCAGTGTGCTGAACTGGACACGTATTCGAAATGTTGTACGAGCGTGTTAGCCTAGTCTTCGAGTGTGTGCTCTATTGTGCTAACCAGAGGCAGGTTATATGTGTGTGTTGTTCTTTCAACTTACATATGTGTGTCCAGACGTTGTGTGTGTGTCCATGTATGAATTACTGGATGTCAAGAAGGTGTTCAAACTCTGTCGTTTTGCCTCAACGCGCACATGTTTTCCCAACGCCTTGGTCCGTTTGAACTAAAGAAGGTTATCCGACATGGGGTAGCGACGGAGGATTCCCCACGCCTTGTTCTGGGCCTCTCGCGCCCGCATACAGTCCTCATTCCTCGACGGCCTCCCCTGGTTGCGCGGGGCACCAGAGGCGTGGGGAATGAACTTTTCCGCAGCGTCGAGAATGTGCGCCGTGATGAGTTGGGTAGCTTCTTCAACGTGTAGGTGTCCAATGGATGTGTGGTGTAGTTTGGAGGTCTCTGTAAATGTATTCCAGTTAGCTCTTGCTTCATTGAACATGTTTTGCGAAGATGGACTGCGTGCGCCCTCAGCTATGTATGTTAGTGAGGTGGGGAAGTGGTCACTGCCGTATGGGTCAGTGCCCACACCCCACTCGAGAAGAGGAAAGGGAAACGCGGAGCCAATAGCCATGTCAAGAAACGAGTGCCTGTTGTGTCCTATGTTACGGTAAGTGGCTGTTTCTTGTTTAAGAGGCAATCACCCAAGGATCATAAAAAGTTCTTGATCAGGCGACCTCGGGAATACGTGCGAGAAGATGCCCACAGAGAATTGTGTGAATTAAGGTCGCCTTTGAAAATGCATAGTTCGGGCAGCTTGTTAACCAGCGCCTCGAAGTCAGCGCTCGAAAGTGCAAGATCGGGAGGAGTGTATGTAGAGCATACCATTATAAACCTATTAAATAATATTGTGTGGATTGCTACAGCCTAAAGGACAGTGTTCAAGGTTACAGGGTAGGATGCTAAGGATTTCCGGGCGAATATGGCCACACCGCCAGAAAAGTGTGTGCATTCATCCCTGTCCTTTCTACATACTAGGAAACTAATCATGAAATTTGTGTGTTTTGATTTCAAATGTGTTTCGTGAACACACATTACACTTGGCTGATTAGCATGCAGTATTTCGTATACATCGTCAAAATTTTTAAGAAGGCCCCTGCAGTTGCATTGGATTATGTTTTCTCTTCCCATTATTAAATGTTCGGTCCTACTAGAGTGTGTTGTTTAGGTATCGCCTCTCGGGTCTTCGACTCCCGGAGGAGGCTTTCTGGGCCTCTCTACAGGTTTGGACGCAGGGACCTGTTATTTTCGCCGCAACGCAAACAGGAACGGTTCCACGTCCATCCTATCCTCGGATGTCGTATGGGTGGCCGATGGACCAGGCCCCTTGGACTTGCCTCCCGTTCTGGCACCCTTTGTTTTTTTACGCGCTACCGGCAAAGGTGTCGGGAGCACCACAGGTGGCACGGGCGGTGGGGCAGGGATGGGAGTCGATC
Source organism: Haemaphysalis longicornis (assembly GCA_013339765.2). NCBI lineage: Eukaryota > Metazoa > Arthropoda > Arachnida > Ixodida > Ixodidae > Haemaphysalis > Haemaphysalis longicornis. Next base: position 203,269,915 of record CM023450.1, on the reverse strand, counting down.
ACATGTTCATCACCTCAACAGCCTCCAGTTGAAGCAGGGAGGGTGAGGAAGCAGGCGCCGGGGAGGCATTGGTCGCGACAGTGACTGTTGCCACCACAGCCGCTGCTCGCTCAGCGAGCGCTGTAGCGACGGGTTGGACTGCCTGAGGCGTCTGTGAGAGGAAGGCGGCGACGGCGGCGGGCCCAATTCCGACCCTCGGAACTGGGAGCTCAAGGACCTCTCAAGGACCTGTCAAGTCGCCTTGGCAATGCACTCGAATATTGTCCCTCGATCTGCAAGACCTCCGTGCACCAGATGTGGAGAGTCCCTTTGAGTGAACTACATCCTCATACAATGCAAGACACTAGAATCAACACGACACATACACTAATTTCGCACAACTATACAGACAACACATTGCACTACACCCATCATACTTTTTATTGGACAGGCCCATGTTTTTCATGAAGCGGGTTTTTATGTTTTTCACTACTGTCAAGTTTCTACATCTCATTTATTACCACGCATCATGACAACCTGGCCTTTTACACCAGTCACCTTCATTACCTTGAGTTTTACTTCGTCTATTTTTACTGAAATGGTTCAGTTTCGCATTGATGTCACTCAAATGACCTAACCATCCTTGGAGATTGTTGCCCTGAGTAGACCTTGCGCATTTAAAATACAAACATGAATATCAGCATCGATTTTCGTGAGAAGTACTAGTGGGGCCTGCCGCGCATGGTACGTGATGAAAAACGGCCGATGGCACTGGGCGGCCACAATGTATTCACTGGTGCGGACGTAGGTAGATGCGTCGTTGGGGGAGGTCACCAAAGCGAGCTCGAGCTCCATGCGATAGACGGGTACAAATTGAACCAGTAGCAGTCATTTTTGCGAGGCTTCTGGTAGGTTCGACGGACGGAACATTAGCGAACCCTTCGGAACGACGGGAATCTTTTCCCAACTTCAAGGTGGGGAAGAAGAGAAAGTGCGCCGGGTAAAACCCAAAGCCCGCTACCTCATCAATACACAAGAGGGGAAGAGGAAGATGGAAAAGCATTTTGAGACGTTGTTCACGAGAATCGCATTCTGTTTCGAACGCACTTCGTCTTGACCTCCGTGAGGTCCAAGTCAGCCAGTGACCTAGGTGGTCTCGGAGGAGTTTGCATAGCTCTAAATAGATACTTCAGCACAGAGTTACAAGTGCCGCGTCATTACCGTGTTTTTTTCTTTTTCTTTCAGCTGAAGTGTACAACAAGCGCCTGTATTTGTTGCTGTACGTTTATTGAGATCTGTAATGCCGGTGCTTCTGTGGCTTTGTAGTTTCATACTAGCAGGCGGCGTAGAGTCAGTCTTGCCAAGCAAGTGTACGTGAACAGCGCAACTATCAATGTCTGGCCTATTTCATTCCTTGCAAATGGCTTACACAATTGTGGATGAATATTGTTGTAGTAAATAATGTTCTTACCAATATACCTTGTACTCTAGATATACGTGTTTTACTGCAAAGCAGTATATGTCTAACCCCCCCCCCCCCAGTTTTTATACAGGTGTCATCGATTTACTCGGCGCCGCTCCGCGGCTCCTCCTTGCCACTGCTGACTTCTCGTTCACAACTACGCTCCCCCTCACCTCCCCCGATGCCTCTCTAGCAAGTTGCGCAGTCGTCAGCTGACGGCGGTATGCGGTTATTTGAGAGTTTTAGTACAGCGTTTGTTGCCTTTGCGTACGCTAAAGCTAAATTTTGCGTCCCGCTACGTAAACACCGCGAGCGGAGTTTTAGTACAGCGGCTCATCAGTTTTGCGTAGCGGCACGCTAATGCATACGGTGCCATCTGTCTAATGTTTTGCGAAATGACTCGCCGGCTGATCTGCGAGCGGAGTGCCGGTGTGCTTAAAGATTTTACGGCTATCCAACCAATTGTAAGCAAAAGCTTTCCCGTTAGTATTGAATACAACACGGCCACAGCATGGCATGAATATTCTCTTACCTGAGTAAGTTCTATAAAGACACCATTGGAGTACCGAGGAATTTTCTTCGTGCAATCGCACAGAACGCCCTGAACCGAATGCCCTGGTTTGACGCATACATTTTATTCAACTTCAAATAAATCCAGAGAGGCGTTTCAAACGAACACAACGTCACGACATGCGTTGCAAGTCTGAACTGCAATCGACCTGCGATCGGTTGCCTCCTCCTGCTCGTCGTAAATCCGGCACTCACCTCGCGCGCGGTTTGCGGGTTGCAACAGCAAGTCACTCGTTCGCTTAGGCCGAGAGGGCGTTTAGCCACGCACAATGTAAATACCCCATGCGAGGTTGAGTCGTACGTCGCTCGACAAAGATAATCCAGAGCATGGGAAGCACTGTCCACCCGCAGAAACAGAACGTCGCATTTCATCGCGAACGTACACACAACACACACACACAAACACCGCTTTTGTCGCCGGCCTGGCTACAAAGCTTTGTTCGGGCAGTCACCGATCTCACGACGATACGGAGCTGCGCGAGGGGCGATGTGCGAAGCACTCGACGTATTTAGAAACACATGGGCAAAGAACTTGGTTCATCGGGAGCAAATTACTGTCGACAGAAAAGCGGAATCGTGGATGCTTGCTGGGCTACTTGCCGCCATGTTGGAAACGCAAGTGGCCTCACGTAAGCGGCATCAAGTATGCGCCATGACCGGTTGCCGGAATAAGCGCTCACTTCGCGGGTAGAAAAAGGGGGGCGTGCACGCACAGCTAGGCTCCATGCCGCTGCCGATAAAATGCCGGTTGTGCTGGCATTTAGTTTTCCATAATACATGGCTCAACGCAGTTAGTCGGCTGTCCTCCTCAGTCGAGTGGTTCGGGTGTCGGTTGATGTGTTACACAGACATCTTACATACACAGTAAGATGCACATCAGGGGGAAGGAAAACGGACAGCCACATGCTTGTATGCGAAAATAGAGCTCAAGGGCTTCCAGGATATAAATCGTTATGAGACGGATGCATGCCGTTTCTTTGGAGGAGAAGAGGAAGAATGGAAACGTTGACCCGAATAGAAGCACAAATGGGTGCGAAATAAATGAAAAGCTGCTGGCACCGCCATTACCGCCTCAAAACCAGCTCGTCCAGTAGCGGCCAATCCCTCCCGGATGAACAGCAAATTGCCCGCTTGGAACGCCGGCGTGAGCCCACAGTAGTTCTTCAGATGGCTTTTAGGGGATATTTTAAACGGCGTCTGTCACTTCTAAGCACGCGCACATGACCGGTTGCCGGGTTATTCGTGCGTAGGTTTATAGTGGAGAATAGTGGGAGGGATTAGGGGACGCGTGCACGTGCATCTCTAGGTTCCACGCCCGTACTGATGAATGGTGTGTCCGTTCTGCTGGTGTGAGATTTAAAGGCGGACGTTAAACGGCCCAATGGGAGATGTCCGGAATCCTTAGTGGTAGAGCGGATTGGGTTTATGTGTTAGGTTATGTGCAGATTACTGACTTAAAACTCGCATAGGGGTCTATGGAGGTAAAAAATGCCATGTCACGCAGTTCGGTTGGCTGAGATGTGAAATGACGTCATTATTTAAAGTTATTACGAGACTTGTGGCTACATTCTGAACACGGCCTTACACAAACAGTAAGATGCTTATGACGTGGGAAGGAAACAGGCAGTTTCATGTTTATCTGCAAGAACGAGTCTTGGATCCGTCAGAGGTTCATTCAGATAATTGGCTAGGAAATACGCTCCATAGCAAATTACGATAAACGAGTTTTGTTTTGTGCACTCCGTAAACTGCGTCCAGCTTTGCAGGTCATTCTTCTTCACTGATTGTAAGGGCACTAAGTTTTGTAGGACTCGCCTAGGCACTGTCGGTTAAATCGACCACGTTTTCAATGGGATGGATTCTCATTGAAAGAAGATTTGATTGATTGAATAAGGGTTTGATGCGCGCCGTAGGGGAGGGCTCCGGATGAATTTTGACCACCTGGGTTTTTTCGAACACAGGGGTTTTTTTCTTTTCGCCGCCACCAGAAGACAAGTCTTTATTGACAGACTTCTAATGCAGGTCTTTTAATGAAGTACTAACATTTATATAAATGAAGTAACTCGTCGCCAACTCTCGGTGTAGCCTAATGTGCGTAGCACATATACTAATGAGAATTGACCCGAATGGTCGTCCTACCATCAGCTGAAGCTAATCGATGGGGCAGGTTGTGTCTAGCACCAGAAGTAGAGAACTGCCTTACTCCCTACAAAAGGGTTCTTTTTTCGAGAAGGCTTAAATCGCGGCTCCCTATATAGTCGGGCCACATTCAGTTGATATGAGTGTCACTTCCGGCTGATAAGTGACCTTAACCTTAAAATGGCGACATTTTCTCCGGAAGCACAAAGACAACACAAACAGACAGCGCAAACAAGACCACAACAAATGAGAGTGCATCAAGTTGTCAGAACGCTCACAAGCACCTTTTTTCCTCGTTCCCTTTGTATACACAAGTCTTTAAGAGAGGTCGTTGCAAATAGTCATGTCTACGCTCGTATGCATACCGGCCTTCACGTTGCTGTCCCGCCAATGGAAGGCGCGCGCTGTTTGTGTACGGCAGCACGAAGGCTCGAAACTAAACAAACAGACGGGGGACACCGTAGCCTATTACCGCTGGCAGGGATTGCCCGTTGGTCGCCAAACCGGCGATCACCCTCAGCGGCGCCGTCTCGGCCACTCTTGGCACCTGCGCACTCCTGAGCAAAAAAAGGAACAAAGAAATGCAAACTCCATCGCGGTCTTAGACCTGTATGAAACAATGGGCTGCCAGCGGCCTTTTATTGTAACCGAAAATGAGCCGAGGGCACAGTGAAGTTTGTGCAAATAGCTCCGTTAAAGGAGACGCCGACTGACTCCATGAGGAGAAACCTCCACAAATGCTTTCTTGGTAGCTTGGAGTCGGCCAAACTTCTCTCCACACACACCTGTGAAGTCGTCCATTTCAACATTGTAGAAAGCAAGCCCGACATCGTAAGGAAACCTTTTCCTGCGGTCGATCGCCTGTAGAAAAAAAGGTCAAGTTATCGTGATAACATGGAATGCCTGATGCGGTAAAACACTAACAATTTGCGGCATTGGTTAACTCATGACAAGTGTCACTGAACCAGTTTTCGTAATACGAACCGATTAAAATGTCTCGAAACAAAAGCTCCTAGAATTCAGCATTTTCTTTATTAAAAATACGAACCAATTTAATTACCTCGAAATGAAAGTAAATGAAGCAGTATTTAGTAAGATTAGTGCCAGTAAACTGCAATAAATTTGAGTAATCAATAGAGCCGATTTGATAGCCTACTTGAGCCAGAAAAAGCGCAGCGTAAGACATTGTCCCATTTTCCTTCCCCATTGACGTTTTCTGGCGTCGCTATTATTTGAACCTAGATGGCATTTTGAACCGTGAAGATTATTATACCCTGTATCAGCTGAAGAGGAACTAGAGTAAGGCATAGTACATATTCCCTGTGCAGCATAAAAACATGCGCTGGGTAGCAGCCAAACCGAGATGACGCAGGGCAGACCATGAAAGACAAAATTACACGTAGAGGTGGACAGGCATCTTCACACATCCCGTGGGCGGGGCTGCCAACTTTCTCAATAGACTGCGGAAATACATCTTCACTACACGTCTTCGTCAAAGCAACAGTCTGTGACAAAATAGCAAAAAGGACGACTGGAATTTGCAATATTTGCTGTCGGTGCCAAACTCACGGTCGGGTACGGCTGGATAAATTCAGGTCAAATACGAGTACGAGTAAGCTGTTGAGTACAATACATTTGCAGACAGCGCGAGATCACCCACCCGTAGTGTGCTGCCTATCGCTACGAAGGGCACCCGCATTCTCCAAAACGTAACTGGAGCCACCTTCTTCCGACTGTCTGCCGCCATCTGGCGTGTTCCCCCCACCGGCAAACCACACTGCGACAAAACTTCACCCAGCTGGAACTATGAACCCGGGTGTGGCAGCCAGCACTTCTGAGACTATGAGCTAAAGTGTGCAGCTGTTCGCACACCACTGCCTTTTTACGGCATGGATTTGTTGATTGTAACCACCTTGCGTATTCTAATTTAGTTCATAATGTTTCGGTTTTATTTATCACTTCGGTCGTCATCTACCAGGATAGCAGGCGTTCTTGGCGTGAGTCGAGGGCTGCCTGGGAGGCCTGCACAGTAAAAAGGCAAGGTTTCGTCGCCACTGGACTCCAACCGGAAGTTTATGGACGTTTAAGCAACGCTCCAGTGCTTGACGATACGTCGTTACTGCAAGGCATCTTTCTGCTTTGGAGCGACAATCGCCTACACCAAGCACGGTGCATGCTAAAAGCGCTCCAACTCCCGACGGCACGCAAAACGCAAGGTTGGCTTATATTATGTTTCTCTGCGCGGCCCACGTCCACGAAAGACTCAGGCGCTGCATGAAACACGAGCCTTCCCGCCGCTGGCATGGACGACGTTGAATCAACATGCTGGCGCGCCAGCGCGGAAGCTGCGAGTGGGGCCAGACCACGGCGAGCAGTCAAGCTCTCGTTGAAGGCGAAATAGCTGTGCGAGGCCGACCGAGAAGAACACTGCACCGAAATAGATGCAGCTTTGTTAAAGGTAGAACGCGTCTTGCGAAAGCTGGCTTGAAACCACCAAGGACACGCTTCGTGCGAGCTTCGCAGATAATAAAGACGCAGCTGCTAAATACGAAGCTTTCTTGGTGACCGCGAACTGTCCTGAAAGCCTACTACTACAACGTGACCAACCAAGGGAAGTTGACGCCAAGCTTGAGGAGCTGGTCATGGGAGGTCTAGACAAGTTTCGTGCGGTTCGCAACACAACGCAGGACACAACGCCGCAGAGCGGTTGGTCTACCCGTCCCAAGCGCTCTCCGTCATCCCTGCAAACCAGCTCGTCTACGATTACCGTAGCGGCGGCGCAGGCACGCGCGGCAGCAGAAGCTGCCAAAGCAAAGGTAATTTTCAGGCGAAAAGAAGCAGCTATGAAGTTGTAGAGGGCCAAACTCGACGCGGAGCTCGGGATTCTACACCACGTAAAAGAGGGAGCTGCAGCAGACCCGCATGCGGGTGTTCTGGAGGCTGCCGCGGAGCAGGCTGGCGGGGAGAGCCTTCCTGCGCTCCTCTTGCTTGACTCAAATGGGCGCACCGAGAGCGACGTTCTGGCCCAAGCCACCACGCATAACCCAAGTCATGCCGCTTCGGAACTTCGCATGACTAAGGCCGATCACGGAGCTGTTCATGATGAATTGAATGTGCATGCACGGATTGAGGAGCACCAGACTAGTCGGCAGGCCGATCACCGATCAATGAACGCCTTGGCCTCAGGCGGCACCAGCTCCGAAATGACCGGCGTCGTAAAATTTATGTGCCGGAAGGACCTCCTGTCAACTAGGATGACACGGTTTGATGAACACCCCGAGGGTTTTCGGGCATGGGCATGCTCCTTCAACGCAATGAGGAGTGGCCTCAACCTTTCTGCCCAGGAAGAGCTAGACTTGTTCATCAAGTGGCTTGGGCCAGAGTCGTCTGCACAATCTAGTAGGCTCCGGTCCGTGTAAGTGCAAGACTACACAGCAGGGCTAAATTCGGCCTGGAAATGGCTGAACGACACCTACGGCAGCCCTGAGGGCGTTGAAGATGCTCTCATGAAGCGTCTAGAAGACTTCATGAGAATACCCTATAGGAACAACGTGAAGTTCCGAGAACTCGGCGACCTCCTCATTGAACTGGAGACATCGAAGGCTGACCCGTACCTTGCTGGTCTAAAGTACTTGGACACAGCACAAGGTGTCAACGCATACGTTGGAGAGCTTCCTCCTGGGCTTCAGGAGAAATGGATGTCTGCGGGCTCAAAGTATAAAAAAGACAATAACACCACATTCTTACCATGTCAATACTTCTCAAAATTTGTTAGAGACGAAGGTCAAATGCGGATCGACCCTAGCTTCATATTCCGTCAGCAGAATAGCTTGTCTTACATCCAACCAAGGAGGGAGAAGCAGGCTTCCAACGCCATCAAAGGAAAGACAACAGTGTCCTCCAGAAAAAGTGATGCGGATTTGAAGCCTGAAAGCTGCTACGTGACAACCCTGAATGCTGACGGAAAAAATGAATTGAGGGGCCCAAGTAAGTGGTGCACCACCCATATCAGACAACATTCGCACGAAAAATGCCGTGTGTTCCTTCGGAAGACCTTCGACGACAGCATCACCTTTCTATAAAAGCAAAGGATTTGTTTCAAGTGCCTGAAGTCTAGGGGCCACTTCTAAAAGCAGTACGAGACAGCCGTTGGGTGCTCTTTTTGTGACTACCGAACACCATGCAGCGCTTCACCCGATCGTTACGCGCACATACAGCCCTTCTAAAACTGCAGATGGAGAAGACAACACTCACGAGACAGGAGGAAGCGTAACTGCCACGCGCACCGAAGTGGGTGACAAGGGCGATCAAAGCAAGTCTTGTGCGAGGATCTGCGTGTTGAACGTAACCCACGGCTGGCAACCGCACAAGGCAGTAAAGGCTTACTCCATTTTAGACGATCAGAGCAATCGGTCACTGTTGACGTCGGAGCTGCTAGATCTCTGCCATGTTGATGGGTTACCCACAGGCTACACTTTGAGGACATGCTCTAGAATAACGGAAGTCACTGCAAGGTTAGCGAACGGCTTCTTGGTTCAGGGTGTGAGTGGTGACGTCGACCTTAAGCTTCCACCATTGCTTGAGTGCAGTGACATTCCTAACAGCAGGAGCAAAATACCAACACGCGAAGCTGCTCGGTGTTACCCACATCTCCAGTCGATGGCCAGTTTCATCGCTCCCCTGGAGCCAGAGCCAGAGATATCACTTCTTCTTGGCCCGGGAAATCATTAGGGCCCGTAAGGTATGTCAGACATGCAACTGTCCGCACGATGCGCCTTACGCCCAGAAGCACGACTTTGGCTGGGTGATAGTAGTGAATATTTGCATCGGCCGGACGCGGAAGCCAAGTACCATCAACGCGCGAAAGACTCACATCTGAGAGCGACGGACGTCCAACTTTTCTAGAACCTTGTGACTACCCTTTTGTGGTGAAAGAGCACCCGATCCTGGCGTCACCTGGCAAGCATAATTCCACGCTTGATTACGGGTTGGCAATGCACCGAAGAACTTTGCCTGTACGTTGTTTCAAACAACTTGTGAGGACGACGAGCTCGCTCCCTCTATAAAAGATAGGGAATTCCTTGACATAATGGAAAACGAGTTCGTCCAAGATCAGTCTAAGAGCTGGGTTGGTCCTCTTCCGTTTCGCATACCGAGATCCCGGCTGCCAAACAACAGGCAACAAGCCTTGTCCCGCCTCCTGGGACTACGTCGCACTTTGCGTAGGAATCCCGAAATGAGCGCACACTTCGTGGCCTTCCTGAAGAAACTGTTTGTGAATGACTATGCAGAACCTGTTCCACCGATCGCTCATAGCAAGGAGTGCTGGTATTTGCCTTTGTTCGGGGTCTACCACCCTCACAAGCTAGAGAAGATCAGGGTCGTCTGCGACTCCAGTGCTCAGTACAAAGGAGCGCCTTTGAGCAGTGTCCTTCTCACAGGTCCGGATCCCACAAACAGTCTAGATGGAGAGCTGATACGCTTCAGGAAGGAGCCAGTGGCAGTGATGGCAGACATTCAGCAATTGTTTTACAGTTTCTTTGTCCGTGAAGATCTTCAGGATTTTTTAGGTTCTTGCGGTTCGAGAACATGTCAAAAGAGATGGTTGGATACGACATGAAAGTGGACGTCTTTGAGAATAGCCCAACGACCTCTGTGGCTACCTATGGACTTCGGCGAAGGGCTCGACAAAGCTCACTGCTTTACGGGGAGGAAACCGCGAAAATCGTTGAAAGAGATTTCTACGTCGACGATGGCCTCAAGTCATTTCCCACCGAGGAAGACGCCATCAACGTGCTACGAAACACACAGGAGATGCTGGCAACGATGAACAAACGACTGCACAAGATCGCTTCAAAAAGGGAGAACGTGCTAAAAGTACTTCCGGTTGAAGATCACGCAAATGACTTAAAAGAACTCGACTTTACTGCAGAGACGATGCCTGCGCAAAGCAGTCTTCGGCTCTTTTGGAATGTGCGCGAGGACACGTTCGTATACGTGCTCCTAGGACCTCAAGGCAGACCCTTCACGCGGCGTGGTGTTCCGTCCACTGTTAATGGCGTCTACGACCCGTTGGGTTTTGTGTCTCGAGTGACTGCACGGGCAAAACACTTTTTGCGTGAGATCAGAGCGGAAGGCTACGACTGGGATGCTCCACTTCCAGCTCACAGAGCGCAAGATTGGGAAGACTGGAAGAGCTCGCTTGGGGCACTGGCAGACCTGAAGATCACCCGGACTTACGCAACTTGAACAATGCTTGAAGGAAATTCACATTTTTTGCAATGCGTTCACAAAAGCCGTCGCAGCTGTGGCGTACCTAAGATGTTTTTGACGAAGAGGGAACGCGACATGTGGGTTTCATAATGGGAAAAATAAAGCAGGGACCAGCGGCCGACCCTACTGTTCCAAGGCTCGAGTTATGTGGAGCTGTCCTTGCAGTCGAACTGGCTGAACTCGTGCAACGCGAGCTGGACATTCAGCCGGATGCAGTGAAGTTCTACATCGACAGCAGGGTCATTTTAGGCTACATATACAATATTACCAGAAAATTCTACGTTTATGTGGCAAATAGAGTGTTACGTATACGTAAGACTACACGGCCAGAATAGTAGAAATACATCCAACGAGTGAGAATCCTGCGGACAACGGCACAAGGATGGTGTCAGCGATGAAGCTCAAGCACACGACCTGGCTCAGTGGCCCCCCTTTTATCCGGTAGGGCGATGAACCAGCCCTGCCGTCAGGTGTCTTCATTCTTGTATCTCCAAGTTAGCGCAGAGAATTACGCTTGGAAGTGAACACGCTGGTCACAGCACTTACGTCATCCAGGCAACTCGGTGCGGAGCGCTTCCTTAGGTTCTCGAGCTTGAAAACACATGTTCGCCCCCGTGGCATTTCTTCTAAGAGCTGAGCAGCGTGTCAAGGGTCTGACCGCGCAGGAAAGTGCCGCCGAATATCTTTCTACAGCGAGAACTGTAGTAATCCGTGCAGTTCACAGGACTGTTTCTCTCAAGAAATAAGCCTCCTCGAGGACGAAAGACCTGTTCCCAAGAAACGTCCCCTTCGAAATTTCGACCCATTCATTGATGGGAACGGCCTTGTGCGAGTCGGTGGCCGCCTCAGCAGAGGGGATCTACCCGAAGAGGGAAAGCATCCTCCCATCATACCAAGCCGACAACACGTCACCACACTGTCCATACAATACTACCACGAGCAAGTGCAGCATCAAGGCCGACACTTTACTGAAGGAGCAGTCAGGTCGGCTGGTCTGTGGATCATCGGCGGCAAGGGATGCATCTCGTCTATCGTAGGGAAGTGTGTCACGTGCAAGAAACTGCGAGGGCGGTCACAGGAGCAGAAGATGGCCCATTTACCAGTAGACCGGCAGACCACCGAGCCCCCTTTCACCATAGTAGCCGTCGATGTTTTCGCACCATGGCTGGCTGTTGCTCGCCATACAAGAGGAGGAATGTCCAACACTAAAGGCTGGGCGGTGTTGTTCACGTGCCTAAGTATTCGTGCAGGGCACATCGAGGTGATCAAGGTGATGGTCACATCCAGTTTCATCAATGCACTCCGAAGATTCCTGGCAATCTGGGGACCCGTCAAACAAATCCGCTCTGACTGTGGCGCAAACTTTGTGGGAGCGTGCAGAGAGATGGGAATACACCCAAATTATCTGGGAAGCTCGACAGTGGGGATGTTTTTCAACCAGAAAGGCTGTACGTGGGTATTGAACTTCCGCATGGGTCTCACATGGGTGGAGTTTGGGAGAGAATGATGGCTATCGCTTGTCAGATGTTCGATTCCATGGTGCTTCAGATGCACCACAACCTTCTGACTCACGAGGTCCTTACGACCTTCAATGCAAAGGTCTCAACTATCATACAGGCAAGGTGCCTCGTTCCCGTAAACTCTGACATGAAAAACCCCATCATTCTCACACCAACGGTGATCTTGGCGCAGAAGCTGGGAGCTTCAACTACAGCCTTTGGGGAAGATCTATCAAGCAATCTGTACCGACGTCAGTAACACCAGGTGCAAAACGTGGCCTGAGAGTTCTGGAAGAAACGGTGCACCGGGTATTTGACTTCCTTGCAACAGCGAAGGTAGTGGCACATCGCTCTATCTGACTTCAACGTCGGAGGCTTCTTTTTGCTCAAGGAGAAACAAGCCAACCGGTGTGAATGGCCGGTCGGTATTGTCAGTGCATACTGAGCGCCGACGGGCACAGTCGAAAGGCAGAAGTCAAGACAGCAAAAAAGGGGATCGTTGAAATGTTCTATCATCCCATATCAAACATGTTTCGTCTAATGACTACCTGATACCATTGTGGCGCCTACGAAGCCGTGCACCAGACGGGAGTGTGCTGCTCATCGCTACGAAGGGCACCCGAATTCATCAAAATAAAACCCGAACCACCTTCTTCCGACTGTCTGCCGCCATCTGGCGTGTTCCCCCTACCGACAAACAAAACTAGGATAGACCCTCGACCTGCTGCTATATGAACCCGGGTGTGGCAGCCTGCTTTCAGAGACGATGAGCTAAAGTGTGGCAGCTGGTCGCACACCACTGCCTTTTTACGGCATGGACTTGTTGATTGTAACCACCTTGCGTATTCTAAATCAGTTCATAAAGTTTCGGTGTTAATCATCAGTTTGGCAGACATCTACCAGGATAGCAGGCGCTCTTGGTGTGAGTCGAGGGCTGCCTTTAAGGCCTGCACACGTACCCTGGCCCACCAACACGTATGCAACCGTAATGTGGGAATGTGCATTCAAGAAGATCACGGAAGTGGGACCCATAAACCAGTCTATAGGCAGGGTTTCTCAATCTCGAGGTCTCTACGTATCAAGAGAGTATAAAATCAAAAGAAACCGCTATTCTTGTAAGCATTGATAAGGCTCAGAAAAAAACATACCTGCAGACAATCGTGGCAACGAGCTATAAATAACGTAATCAATCGACGAACTAACTACGCACAGTTGTTTTACAGCTCCGGTTGCTCGTTGTTGCTGCCTTCGAAGGCGCACCCGAATATACCCTCAAGCTTCCGAACCCCTTTGACGTGAGTCCACCCTTACCGCAAGTAGAACAGATGAGATCATTGGCTTTGCTGCGTCGCCACAGGGGTTGTGCTTCGTAGAACCAAAAACTACGTCAGACACCTGTAGCGAACCGCCGAATCATTGCCGAAGATGGAGCCCAACCTACCCGACAGTCACCGTACCGCGACTGTTTACATGATCGGGAAGCCATATGTACTCAAGTCGACAACATACTCGGCAACGACATCATTCAGCCATCGAAAAGCCCCTGGGCGGCACCGGTCGTACTCGTGAGAAAAATCACGGAACTTTTAGGCGATGTGTTGACTACCGGCGACTGAACAGAATCACCAAAAAGTCTTGTACCCCCTTCCCGGAATGGACGTCGCCCTCAGCCACCTCTGCTATGCGAAGTACTCCTCATCGATGGACCTGAAGACCGACTATTGGTAAATTGAAGTGGACGAAAGAGACCGAGAGAAGACTGTATTTATAACCCCGGACGACCTGTACGAGTTCAAGCTTATGCCGTTTGGGCTGTGCATGGCGCCAGTAACGTTTTTAAGAGTCATGGACACTGTGCTAGCTGGCCAGAAGTGGCACACCTGCCTCGTATACCTCGACGACGTTGTGGTGTTCACCTGCACTTTTTTCGAACACCTTCGAAGGTTGGTGTCTTTACTCAAAGCTATGCGTACGTCGGGGTTAAAGCTGAGACCTAAAAAGTGCCGTTTCAATTACAATGAACTCAAATTTCTGGGCACGTATTCAACGCCGCAGGTGTCCTGCCAGACCCAGCTAAAACTTTAGCCATAGAGAACTTCCCAAGACCCAAAGACAAGAACGGCGTGCGAAGTTTCGCCGGACTGTGCGCACACTACCGGCGCTTTGTCGAAAATTTTGCACGCATTGCAGAGCCAATCACAGCCTTGACAAAAAATAGCACCGATATCAGCTGAGAAAACGATCAGGAAAAAGGATTCTGCAATCTGCAAAATGCCTACAAAACGCCGATATGAAAATGCACACAGAAACCAGTGATATAGACTTGTGGCCGTCATCGTCTAAAAGCTCAGCGGTTGCAAGAAAGTAATCGCCTGTGGCAGCCGTGGTCAGTCAAAGTAGGCGAAAAACTACTCAACCTCTGAGAAAGAGTGCCTCGCTATTTTGTGGGCGATTTTAAAATGTCGCCCATACGTCTGTTGTAGGACATTTAGGGTTGGGACAGACCACCATGCGCTATATTGACTCGCCGCTTTGAAGGACCACTCAGGCCGTCTTTGGCAGTGGAGCTTTCACCTACCAGAGTTCGACGGTACAGTTGTCTATAAATCCGACAGGAAACACACTGACGCCGACTGCCTGTCCCCCGCGCCCCTGGGCCCACCACCACAAGACTCCGATGGAGACCGCGCGTTCTTCTGGGTCATGATGGAGAGTGACGTAGCCGCTTTGCAGCGCGCCCACCCCGACTTATGCGTCATGATCGACTACCTCCAAGGACGCAACGTCGACGTGCCCAGGGCCTTCAAGTGCACCTTGCCAGCATTCAGCCCGAACGACTCTGTCCTCGAGAACAAAAATTTCAGCCCGGAACGAGAACGAAATATCTTGTCATTCGAGCAGATCTTCGTGATGAAATTTTGGAAGCGTGCCACGACCACCCGTCTTCTGGACATCTCGGCACAGCTCGCACAATTGAAAAAATCAAGGCAAGGTACTACTAGCCCCGCCCTACATCCGACGTCGCCCACTACTTCCGGAGCTGCCGTGACTACCAGAGACAAAAAACGCCGTCGCCGAGACCCGCCGGACATCTGCAGCTGATCGCCGTCCCATCGAGGCCCTTCCAGCAGGTTGGAATGGACCTTTTGGGCCCGTTGGCTACGTCACGAGCCGAAAAAAAAATGGGATGTAGACACGACAGAGTACGTGACGCGCTACGCAGAGACCGCCGTTCTTCCGAGTGGGGACCGCACAACAATTGACAAAGTTCTTCATAAGCCACGTTGCGCCGCGACATGGACCCACTGAAGTCTTTATCACGGTCCGCGGAACGGCCTTTACAGCGGAGCTGATGGAAGGAAGCTTACGCTACAGCAACACGGATCACCAAAGAATGACGGCGCACCCCCCCCCCGAACGAATGGATTAACGGAACGTTTTAACAAGGCGATTGCGTATACGGTGTCCATGTACGTCAACGTTGAACGTAAGTTCAAGGATAAAGTGCTCCCATATGTCACGTTTGCGTGCAACAGGGCTATCCAAGAAACTACGCAGGTTACAATGTTTGAGCTTGTCTACGGAAGACGGCCGACTGCTATGCTTAATGTCATGCTTCCGCACGTAGAATACGGCGACCTCTACGACAACCTCGAGGATACCTTCACAGTGTGGAAGAGGCCCGCCACTTCGCACGAGTTGTCACTACGGACCAGCAGCTCATGGATGCCTCCGGCTACAACCTCCGACGCCGAGACGCCAAGTACCACGCAGGGGATCGTGAGTGGGTTTGGACTCCTATCCGACGACGCGGACTCAGTGAGGAGCTTCTGCGACGGTATTTCCGACGCTAGCAGATTCTACGACGTGTTGGCCAACTTACCTACGATGGGATTTCCGATAGTGACTCCGGCACGTCACGACGACGCACGCGACCCGAAGTCTTCCACGTGGTTCGCCTGAAAGCTTAGTGCGCAAGATACCGGATTTTTTGTGTTGTTTTGTTGCTGTTTGCGTGGACGGTCGTTTTATTTTAGCATCGGGTCGGTGTACTGTTAGAGAGGGTAATGCCGCGTACCATGTACAGGTTTGTTTATTTACTGTTTGTTTTTACTCCCGGCCTCACCCGGCTCGGTTATTGGTGTCCCAAGCAAAGCGCGTGTTCCATTCTTTATTTTCATGCCACGCTGGCTATCTCATTCACATAAGGAGACTGTTTCGCCCTAACGCCACTATCCTGGAATAATCTGTTCTGCCTGTAAATGGACGGTTCGAAAACCACCCACACGGAAAGATAAAAAGCCTGCAGAGCAGACGCTGCGGTATTCGACGCTCCAATCAACTTTTTTCAAAGATAACTGCATCGTCTTTGACTTTGTAACCGATATTGTAAGATCTTGGGTGCTCTGGCATGCAGAGAGTACGAACTTGCATTGACCAATGGTATGCTGAGGGGGTACGTGTCTGTGCATAAGCAAGCTCATTCTTTCTGTTTCTTTTCCGTCTTTATGTAAGCGAGTTGTGTTGATTGTATAATAATTGTGAAACATAACGTTTTAAAGTCTAAATGTATTCAGTGTAGAGTTTTTTATGTCATACCGCATTGTATTTCCAATTCTGTTCTTCAGAGCATTGCTTCAGCTGATTACCTCACGTTTTTCAACTGTATTCTGTAACACCAATTATGTCTTTCGTGCGTCCATACGTTTTGTTTTGTGCTTATCTATCGTTTCTCTTCTTGTTTTTGCGTGTGACCTTTAATTGTGTCAAAAAGCCGCCCAGTACGAAGACCGTCTTGTTGTTTCCGGGAACTCTGATAAATACTGATTACTTGACCATATATTACTATTTTTTCACATCTATGAAAACCTATCATCTCTTCTGCGCGCAATCATACAGAGCTCTACCAAATTGATTATTCCGTAGGGGACTTCTTCGCCATTCAGGATAATTCCTGGGCGCTCCAATATTAATTGATTGATTGGTTAAAACGAAAAATATATTATTCCACTGCTATTAAGAACTGTTTTTTCCTTCAGTGCGAATCTAATAGGGGTATCAAACTAATTAGTTCCGTAGAAGACGCCTGCGCCCTTCAGCATGATACCTCTTCTTTCGCACGTTGGTGCACTGAGCACGGCCTAATTTTAAACGATTAAAAATCCAACGGGATCATTTAGAGCCGGAAAACAGAGCCATTTCAATGTTCACACACAACTAATAATGCTTGTCTTTCTAAGGTTAAGGAGTTCAGGAACAAAGGTGTACTTTTCGACAGCACACTCAGCTTTACTTCCCAGATGAGATACGTGATTGGGCGTAACTCTGCTCTCTGGGCGCCGTGTGCCGATATCTTGAATATTTTAATTCCCCAGCTCTTTTTTCAATCCTGATAAATCAATTTGACTCTCTTTTCTAAAAAGGTGTTTTCTTGACGGAGTGGTTCGCTTAATTACAATGTTCATTATATCTAGAAAGTTTACAGAGAAGGTATGTATCATTATATAAATACCGGCTCGGAAGTAGTTCTGCCTCAACCACCACTAAACCCCAGCTATGAACACTTCTTGTTTGAGTCACTGACGTAATCGCGCTGATCTTATTTTTCGTTTCTAGCTCCTTCACGGAATCATTTTTTGCCCTGAAACACTGTCCCAGCTCCTCCTCTGGGTTCACTGAAGAGTGCACGGTTAGAGTAATCATTGTCACAGGCGCTACTGATAACCGGAAGCTGCTTGCCCACCAACTGCAAATGCGGTATAACCTGTTTTTGCAAAATTTGGCATTTTGATTTGGTCACTCTCCCAGTTTTATCCAGTGCTAAACAGTGCTTTCAATTACCTTTTTGTAAGGATAATACGCGATTTATATAATTGCTTGTTTATGCACAACGCCATTACTGGAATTACAGTGGAGGAGTACATACGTGAAAATTAAAATGCAAGCAAAAAAACAAACAGATTAACAACGTACAATATACACTAATTCACGTGCACACCTATTTTCCCAAAGAATTCACAAACAATTCATTCTCAACCATGCTGACTGTTGCAGTTGGTAGGGCGTTCTATTTCCGGATGGTCTTGAAAGGAAAGCTAACCTAAACAACTGAGTTTTGCTGCGATGTTCCCGTACTTTGTGGTTGTGGTAGTGTGATGAAAGTGTGTACTTACCGCGGGGTACCCTAACTTGGCTGTTGTAAATATTATCAAAAATCTTAAACTGCAACATTTTTTCGTAGATCGAACAATGCCCACTTCATGGTGTTTTAAACTCGACATACTTTGAAGTCTCACGTAATAACGGGCTGCTATGTTCGGTACTTTTTCTAGTTTTGTTTGAGACCTTGCTTTGGTGGGTCTCACGCAGTAAACGCGTAATCAAATCCCGATCTGACATTGGTTTTACGTAATAGCTCTCGTAAACTTTTGGAAATTCTCTGGAGTTTCTACGCAGGAATAACAACATACGACCGGCTTTTGACGTTATAAAATCTAATTGTAGATGCCAGCACTGCGGCGGTGTAACGAAGACATTTGCATGCATAGGTTCACTAACATTTAGCAATGAGTACCCGTCTATAGCGTAAACAGTTTTCAATGCATTTTTCTCTTCGTAAAACACATGCGCCCAGATTTTTCTTTGTTTAATGTCATGTGCCATTTGTGACTCGACAGCTGAATGCAGTCAAAATCACGTTGTCAGTCCCGGCAGTCCTCGACACCTTTCACTTCTCGCGACACTACAAAATAGTCTGTGAATAAACGAATGGGGGCCAATGTTTGCAGATGTGTCATTTATATAAAACAAAAACAGCAGAGGACCAAGGATGGGCCACTGCAGGACACCTGACGTGACATTAAGGACATTCGACTGTGACCCATTTAGTGTTACAAATTGAGACCTTAAAATGACGTATTCTTCAATCCAATTAGCAACCTCTAGAGGTTTATTCAGACCACGTTTTGTGCTCAAACAATGCGGGGAAAACCAAGTGGAAGGCTTTTCTGAAGTCCATAAACACAATTTATACCAGAGTGGCGGTAAAAATTATCGCTTGCTTCATGAAGGAATTCCGTTAATTTGGTTAAGCAATACACACCCTGGTAAACGTCGTTATGATTAGAATCGAGCAATAAATGGGACTCTTATAATTCATTATGTTTGTCTACAAGACTTGTTCGAATATTTTGCAAACAACGCTCGTCAAATAGAGGCGCCTATAGTTAACAATCGAACAAAAGTTAACATCGGGTAGCGAACATGTGGCCAAGAAAAAGAAAACCGCTGTCCAACCAACTTTAGCATCTTGCTTTGTAATACATCAGGACCTTTACCCTTATGTTCCTTCAATGCTTTGAGAAGGATAGTTATCCGTGCTCAGCCACTCGGATTAACTCCAAGGCAGTAATGTCCCTCACCTCTGGACCGGATGAGGTGGCAACAGAGGTAAGAGGTGAGAATATAGAGCTAAAAAACCATTAAAGCACTTAGAATAGCCATTCGTCTACCACTAACACTCGGGAATGTTTAACCAAGAGAATACTAATATTATCCAATCGTGCACCTCAAAAAATCGGCGCATTTGGAATGATATACGTTCCTGGAGCAGCCCCTCAGTGGTTATGGACTGAGCTATCTGTAAAAAATTCACACTCGGGAAAGCATTCTCAAGGTGTTCAAGCACCAAGATCCCGGCCGCTTCCACAGATGTGGTGCTTTTTTTACTCTCATGCGAGGAACTTGTAGCTAACACTAAGGGCCCTCATACGATCAAGGGGGCGTTGAGGTCTGATTTTTTTTGAGACACATAACACATTCTTATGGTATTAATAGCAGTGAGCGCGTGATAGGCTGTACGTGTGTGCAGCCTCATTATTATGGTCGTTTCAGCATTGGTGTCTCCTAGACGTGTTATACGCATTAGGTACCCATCAAACAACCAGCACCGCTGCTACGCCCGATAAAGATCTGAAGGTCAATGTCCGAGCAGTATATCTATTAGACGTCCAAAGTGAATGCAATATTTTACAAAGAAGTTTCGATGTGAAGAATATGTTGCTACTAATTTATACTCTAAAGTTATTTCGACTATCTGAAAGACGTGCTGTGGGTATTGCTCATACTTTGTTAGGGTATGCTCTTTACACATATTTTGCCTACGTTTTGAGACGTTGCAGAAATTCCAGTTTAACTTCGTGTCTCACGTAGATACATTTATTTGAGCTCGTTCTGATGTACTTAAGTTTCAAGCTCCCGTAGAAATACTTTGGTAAGGTTGCCTAGAAGTTTGGTAAGTAAATGTGCGAGTTCGGTTATTCATAAATACGGCTTTTGTGGAAATATAAATGAGGTAGTCTTGATAAATAAATTAGTCCTAAGATATGCCTGTGAAATTATTTCAGGATCTTAGCAGTTTCCATTTAAGGGTACCACTAGTTTACTTGGTCGTTCCACCTCCCATAGCCTCCTTTATAACGCCTTTTGCCTGCTCAGTGCCAGAAACTCCACCGTTCTCTCTTGTGGCGCCCTAATCCCAGGGTCTCCTGTGTTGGCGACGGCACGGTCACCATTTGTCTACACACCTGGCAACAATGAAGGGTTTAAAAAGTACTCAAGGCCCATTGCAAAGAAAAAGAATGTGTTGCCTTAAGGCAATTCTGGCTCAAGCACTGACGGGCACCTTCTGTTTGAACAAAAAAGGTATAGAAATTCACGTGGCCAGAAATAAAACCACCTCGCTAGGGTCACGCAAGAATGTAACAGTGCAATTATAAAAGGGATGGTCTTTCTCGGGCTACCTTGTTCGTTTTTAAATAATTTAAAGCAAAATATTTTTTTTCTGCGTTTCCCTCGATTCCGCCAGAAATGTTACAGGTTTGTTTACTAGAGAGTTTATGACCACTGGGAATTGATCGGTTATTCGGTATGTGATTGGTGAGGGAAGAATGAATGCACCGAGGAAACGTAGCACAAGAAACAAGATAAGTGCATGCTGAATGTTTATCCTAAGCGTATGCAGGGGTTCTCAAGTACTGTGCTAAGCCTTGAGCTAAAGTTTGAAGTCGTCATTTTTTGAGTTGCAGCCAGGCATTGCCGATTACCGCGTCGTCAATATATCTACTAAATGTGCGATGGCAACATTTCATGGAGCAGCGGTGATGAAGAAATGGGGAAGGGATGAAGGACGGTGGGCAAGAACACTTTCTGCGTCTGTAAAATTATTAGCTTCAGAGCACGAAATAATGAACTGGTATGTAAATAAAAGGGAGCTCAACTGTTTGAACATCTGGAAACAAAATTTAATTGGTATTACTCAATTATCCTTGAACACCAAATCAAACATCATTATTTTTTCACTTATCAACCTATCAACTTCTCCCTTATCAGCGGAAGAAAAGTTAACTGGCTCTTATTGCAGTAACAACCGTGAAGTCATGTATACATTTTGTTGAGAATCCGCGGTAGCAAATCCCAAAAGGGCGTGCGTGCAGGCGGAACGAGTACACTGAACGCAGTGTAGTAGTTCTGCGACGCCACGCATAAAGATTGGGTCTTTTATTCTGCCTTATGAAGCTCAAGCTCGCCGTTTTGCGGACTTTTGTAGCTAGAAGACGCCTTCGTGTAGGAGACGACGCCGTGGTGCGTTTCAGTTCACCTCCGCCTGAAACAGCAGTTAGCATCGGCGTGGCCTTCGAAAATCCTGGGAACTAGGCGCCCTCACAGTGAACGGGCTGCTCCAATGGATTTCAGGGCGATAGAGCAGGCACAGTTGGTTATATAGGATGCTTAGCACCTGCATAATGAGATGCAAATGCTGGCCTGACAAATTACCGGCAACGCTTCGGAGGCACTCATGTTTGCCAACAATTTTCACAGCTTGCACTAGTGGTGCAAAACTGGAGGAATAGGGAACCTGGCGGCCACCTTTTTTTTATCAGAGACCCAGCTGTTCCACCTGGATTCGATTTCCGACTTTGCGACGGAAAGATCTCCATGAGTGGCCGTCGTGGATAATTTGTCCACTGGCTTTAACATCTTTCACAAAACGGACCGTGTTCGAACGCACTGTAACCGGCGACGACCGGCTTTGCGAAATCGGCGTCTCACCGCTGAAGCTCCACACTTAAAGGCGTCATGCAGACAAAACAAAAGTTTGGTTCATTTGAAAGATTACCTCGTTAGAATCATACTGCGGCCACTTTTAGCGCACACTACGCTAAAATAAGCTATATAATTACGAAAAAAGGGAATGGCCATGCTACCTGCAAGCTCTTTTCCTGCACCAGAAACTACGATGTCATATGCACAGCTGTGCAATTGGGTGCGCCTGGCAAAAGCAAACGCAAATTAGGCAGGGCTTTTTTGCTTTTCGAACAAGCTATATGCGCTTAAATATATTGCACATTCTATTTACAGCAGGTAATCAGTGCCGAATTTTTTATCGTTTGTTTTCAGAGAGAGGCGCTTCTACCTCGGCGCAATTCTGCCTCGCAAGGGCAACAAATTAGCCCAGCAGAGTATTGGTTTGGGCTACTTGGTGCATAGCGAAGTGTCGAAGCGCAACACAAGTGCGGTGTGTGGCGTCTTCTGTGTTTCTATTTCTCGTCTGGTGCTGCGCTTCGACACTTCGCAGTCAAATAGCAACACCTTCTCAGCGTTCCCACTCTAACCAGATAAGTAGCCATCAAAGCAGCATGTTAACGACTTGACCAGTGACAATTCACATAAATATTTTCGGCATTATATAATTTTTGGCTGATTTCAATGACAAATGACAGGAAAAACAAATGTGTAATGCTAGTACTACTCCCTAGGGAGCCTTTGTTTCATGTCTCATGCCCCTCCGACCACTTTCCCTGCTGCCCTGTGATTCTTCGTGAGGCCTCTAAGGCATCGTACAAAGCTGATGGCATGATGGCAGGCTTTGATGACCAGAGAAGTATTGAAGGACTGTTGTTTCCCTTAGCCAATACCTGGCTCTACTCCGTATACCTCAATCATGCTCCTACTATAGTGTTTATAATTGTCTCAAAATTACATAGCTCGGAGATTTTTGTTTACTGACAGTAATATCTGCTTCTGAGGCAGTGAGATTTAAAGTATTTCTTTTCATGACGTCCACTTTCCTTTGTTTTCCAAGATGAACCTCGCAATGCTTGTTCACACTTGTGACTCGAGTGATAGGACTGACATGAGTTCTGTCGTTTTAGTTGCCTAGCGATCCCTTTTGTCGTTTAGTGTCCACGAATATTTGTCACAACTGTTCTTACATGTGTAAACAAGCCTTTACACTCTACCACACGTAAAGCCACGTAGTTTTCAAGGACTGTACTTTTCGGAAACAACACGTGACTCATGACACACATACATCTTTTTTGTTAACTAGCGCGTCAAGGAAAAATAAACTTTATGGAATTTCACCCGGCGTGTACAAAACTCTTAAAATGCTGAAACAAAACTAAAGACTCGAGTGTGCATACATGTTTTATCCCTTATGGAATTGGCTTTTTGTCATAAAGTGATTGCTGGCTTTTTAAATGCTTTTTGTTCCATAAACCATCTTTGTCAACGCTTTGTGCTACGATCTTTTTTATCTCATTTTTTAAGCCAAAATAAATTGTGCTATGCAGAGAAAACCATTCAATGTGACTTTATCGACCCGATTTAGGAGGAATCCCTAAGGTGCAGTAAGCGTCTGCGAATGAAAGTTTGACATCCACCTAAATGAACTAAATTCAATGTGCTTTACTCTCCCTGCTTGTACGCAGTAAAAGGAACGTACAAGCAGAGAGAATGGAGCACATTAACTTAGCAATAAGTAATTTCTGGAGGCATCAAACCCCTTCTCATACGTTTTAGGAATTGTGCCTTAGTGAGGGACATTTCAGCTGAAAAGCTGTTCTAAATGGCTATTTTGAACGTATGGAAAACTACATAATGTTTTGGGTCATGTAGTCTCAGGCCGAAGTGACTGTACCCAGAGCACCAGCACTCGGTATCACGTTGGTGTCCCCAAGAGTGCCCACAGATGCTTACCAGTTGATTGGATAAAAGAGAGTGAGGCTGAACATGTTTTGCACTTTCATGCTGCCACGCACTCAGGGATAAAAACCTGGCCCGCAGGTTGTGTTGCCTTAAGCTGCCCTTTAATCTTTCGCACTCCTACTGTAGTACTATGGGCGAACTATGCCACGGTATACCATTGTGTACTGTTTATAGGTCTAAGCTTACTCGAATAACTGGGCTGTATTGAAATGCTCGAGTTTGGACTGCAACAGCAATTGTGGTAACCAACCTCAGTAGTTGTGAAGATCTGCCTGTCACGTAGTTTATTTAGAGTTGCGCGCTCGTGTATTGGAGCCACAGAGTGAAGTGTTTATTTTTTGTTTATTTGCAGCGTGTCATTGCAGCTTAGTGGCCAAGGTGTCGTGATGTTGCATAGAAGGGTGCGGTTTGAAACCATGTTTCAAACCGCACAGCAGAAACCATGTTTGAAATGGAGCAAACGGGAAACAGCGTCCAAATGTCGAGATTTCAATTCACACGGTCGAGAAATAACAATATCGCCCAAATGAAGCTTAGTCAGCGGAAGGCAGACGCAGTTCTCATTCCCGTTTTCCTAATGATGTGTTGACGCTGCCGCATTCTAGTGCATAGCTAACATGAAAGGTTTGACTGTCCTGTTATCACATGAAGTGGGCCTACTAAGACTTCCAATAAAGTGTTGAACATTCCACGCTTTTTTAAAAGAGGTCATTTCGACTGGGCGGACTTATCATTCAAAGCATGGCGCACACTCAAGCACCTCCTCGTAGGGGGCTATCCTTCACCCAGCTTCTGCTATCAAATAACATTAGCATAACTATCAAATATTATGCCATGAGTTATTTCCTAGCCCTTACTTCTCGACACGATACGTGTCTAATTCTCGCATCAATGCGTAACATCCTCCAAAGTTTATTTTTTTTTGCCAAATCCCTCCTCATCGAGCCGCGTTGTCGTTAGGCACGTAATAAAAGCGGACGGAAAGGCAGGCGAAAAGTGCTAATGGCATATCCGTTCCCGTAATTCACATGGGTTTTTCGCTGATCCTAAATACAGTGCATGTGCTTTTCAAGTCCCAGAAATCTGTACCAAGTTTTATAATCTGAACCGAGCAGACCAACCTGGGCATAAATTACTATTTTAGCCCTTGTAGAGCACCTATTTTGGCTGCTCACACAAAATCAATTGAAATTACTGGTGTTTTTGACGTACAAAACCTTTTTTCGTTTCTGGGTTACCATCAAGATTCGTCAGCATTTGATATTGAGTGCTGAAATATGCAAACAAAACCAGCAATATAGAAATGCCATTGCGGCTGACAGATTGCTTATGTGTATTCTTTTGGCAGTACCTTGACCAGTGGGTCCCCTCACAGTACTTTATTCTGTCGTGTTCTCCATTTTATTGTGGCTTTGTGGCCGCACTTCTAAAAATAAGGCAGATGTAGGGTGTGGAAAAATTGAACTACGCTATGCAAACACAAAAAGGCATGAAAAATTTCGAGAACGGGAATTGGGTGAAATCAAATGCCCTCTCCGTTTCTACCCATCCTCTTATTCTCATTTTTAAGGAATCCCAAACTACAGACGGAAAAGTTAGCATTCAATATTGGCTTGGATTATAATACAGACCCTGGTTGTTTCAAACTATGGGCCTTTTATAAGCTTATTAAGCATAAACGTCAACCATTTCAGACCCTGATCACTTAGAGCAGATATTCATTGCAGAAATTCTGCACCCGCAG
Organism: Haemaphysalis longicornis; assembly: GCA_013339765.2. Lineage (NCBI taxonomy): Eukaryota > Metazoa > Arthropoda > Arachnida > Ixodida > Ixodidae > Haemaphysalis > Haemaphysalis longicornis. The sequence goes on along the minus strand of CM023450.1, from coordinate 203,244,201 downwards.
ACACTGCTACGCCGATAGCATGAAAGAGTTTTCGAACAGTTCTTTTAGGAGCACGAAGGTATCCAGAAAATGTTCCGCTCAAATCCCCACATTGGTAAAGTCATCATGCATTCTAAATGAGGCAAAACAACCTAAGGGTCGTGCACTGTTTTTTGATGCACGACATCACAACAGCGAGACCAGTATTTCAAATCATTCTCCCTGATGCTTTCTACAGCATTTGTTGATAATAGCTGTGCAACAGGGGATGGCGGGTGCATGAGGCATGGTTGTAATGGCGTGACAACTTCTTATTAGGAAAGGGCGACGGGTTGATAAAAAGAAATGGTTTGGCTTGCACTCATTTCAGACATGGGCCCCATGAATACGCACAATGTAGGAGACGTCCTAAGTTTCAGAGGGTGACTGACGTCAATGGGCCTTTGAGCTAGTTTATTTGTGCGTCTTTCTCCAATTATTTGATATTTCCAGGTGTTTATATGAATTCTTCATGATACAAAACTGTTTTATTATTGTTGAAGGAGCTTGCCTTGCAGTCTATTTGCCACGAAAGTGTCAATGATCTTATATCATCTTTCTGCGTTTGTGTAATAATTGGGTATATACTGCTCCCCCTTCAGGCAAGGCAGAATATGCTTTAAATGTTGACGGAGTTCCTAATTGCGATAACATTTTTACCACATAGATAATATGTGATTATTTTGCCTTTCCTTGAAGACAACAATAAACTAGCTCGTAATTGAGATATTTTGTTGTCATAATGTTAATACAGCCTTTTTGACGAAATGTATATATTTCTTTTCTTAAGGATGCTACGAAATCACGTTTTATGGCCATTATCTTTGTGGCTTTTCTGCGCTTCAAACAGTAGGTATCGTGTTTGCTTATGCTAAGTTGCATTTTGCATTGGAAGTTATATAAAATATTCCTTGGCAAGACGCTGTAAGGTTATTTAAACGTTATCATGTCAGTATGAACTGTTGTACGTGAACATGCGTGTTATGTTTTCTTTGAAACCTTTTGGCGTCCTCGATAGTAAGCAGTGACAATTCTATTTTGTAGTTTTATCTATAATATTATACTTGGTAAATCTTTTTCAGAAGAAACTGTGCAGCTTTGTTTCCTGGACTAATCTCTGGGGAAGCGAAGAATACTTGTGAGGCTGCCATTGTGTCAAGGGCACTAAAGCTGGTCTGTGCAGGCTTGCTGTTACTATTGCGGACTACTTCTGATGGGATAGCTTTTTGTGGGAACGTGCTTCTGTTCATCTGTGAGTGTGTGTTGTGGCCTTTTCTGTGCCAACTTAAGCGGTAATGACAAGCACGTCAACCAATTGAGGAGGTAACCATAAGCTTGCACTCTTGTTACGAGGCACTTATGAACCACACACTTATACACCCACGCATTGCAAAGTGCAGAAGATTGGTGTAGGAAAGCGCCTGCACGTCCTTTCGCCCTTTAAAAATGGTCTAACTTTTTATATACCGTGCTATTTACAATGCTTAACACTGTAAGGTGTGTCTTATACACTTTACCTGATAACGGAAAAATGTAGCTTTTAGGTTAGGTTTGTACTGGAATGCGTGAACACATTATTAGGAAACCTGCAATGAGAACTGTGCTACCTCCCGCTGACAAACTTCGATTACCGCCAATTTTTTATTTCTTGATAGTGTGTGCTGCAGATGTGACAAGAAAAAGTGCATATCCCCAGTAAACCTATCGGCTACGCAAGTAAGGAATCTGGCTTATCATGATGAGGAGCAAACTCAACACCAGCAGTATATCTTACAGAGGCCACTGGTTGCATGCTCGGGGTCACCTTAGTGATGGCCATATTACTGATGCAACGAAAGTGTGGGGGCAGCGGCTATGATTGGGCCCGCCCAGCAAGGAGCTTCCAGTGCAGTCTTGAGCATTAACAAGTTACAAGTAGCGCGTTACCACTAACCAGTTACATTTTCGTGTAATTGTACGCTGTAACTAATTACTTTAGGATGGAGGAACTTGTAACTGTAACAGTGTTACTTTTTTGCACTGTAACCGTAAAGGCGAACGTGGTTACAGTTACTTCCATTTTTATAAAAATTGTCGAAGTGCAAAAAAATTCGTTAAATGCAGACGTATGGTCCGCCCTTTGCCTTTTTTTCAACTCTCTTCTCTCCAGTGTCCTCGCCCCATGCTCCTTTGTACATCACGGCTCCCTCGTAGTTTAGGGAGGAGGCCACTAAGATGATTATCTTCCCAGCAACAGACCGAGGTTGGGGATAGGTCTGGAAGATGATTCCATAAAACGTTTTTTCTGTCTTGCGCCGAGCAAAAACAATAAACGACACTGGTATTTATACCCCCGCCGAGGAGACAGGCTTCCTTATTTTGCAAAAAAGACCACCACATCGGGGCCCACCGAAACCGTGTACCCATAATTACATCAACAACAAATAACGGCATCAACAAATAAGTCTCTAAAACAAAAGAAGGTGTAAACAATTGTTGGTGTTAGAGTTATGCATTCCTCGTTTTTGGTTATCTTTGCCTGCGGTTTTACCATGTGCAATTTTTACTACCAGGATGTTTCCACACGTGTACATTAAGAAACCCGATAATTTCATGTGTTATCTCTTAGTTCTCTCTAAAAACTGAAAAGCAACAACGGTAATTTTTCACAGTAACTGTAACTCTAACAAACCACTTTTGTAAAAGCCGTAGCTGTAACTGTAACAAAGTTTTGTTTCTGGCTTGGGTGACTGTAACCGTAACAGTTACTTTTTATGAAAAGATGCCCATGACTGTGGCATCATAATAGCTCCGAGAACATGCTTCGACGCGTTCTATGTATTCAGTCATTGCGATTTGGAACACTCGTTCATGTGTGCCGGCAATCAAGCGCCCATCCGCGAGTGGTTAGTGCTTAAGAAAGCAGCACACCATGAAGTAGTTTATGCTTCGTGCGATAATAATTAGGTTCCAGTTACCGCAAGCTCATACAAAATACCGGCGCCTAAATGTTTCAAACTCCAGCGCCCACAACACAATGGCAACCTTGTCCACATAACTGGCCGGTTTTTTATCTAACCTCTAAAGAGTGTATATTTTATGCCCACGCGTCCCTCCCTCTAACATTGTATCGATGTAGACTAGATGCAGATTCAACAAACTGTTTGTTACAAGAGAAAACATAGGATGTAAGATAGATATACCCATAGTCTCGCATACGCGCCACTACATTATACATAAAATGTCCAGAAAGGTAAGATTCCCTAAACAGCTTTTAAAAGTACCTTCACAGGTGCATTCTGTATTATTTTCTCATGATTATGACACGTTTTTAAATCCTCTTAAAGCAAAGCTTTCTCGCGCTTGCACAGACTCCCGGGACCCAGGTCAGTCTCTCCCGCAGGAAGAAAACAAGCTGCCTGTTTAGAAAACAACGTTACGGTATGTGCCCCCGGGCAACGTTTTTATCTTTTCCCTTTATTAGTAGGCCACCGGCCCCTCCGCGAAGGAATTCTGATCCCGAAGCTTCTAGAGCGCGTTCATCCCCTGACGTGTACTTAAAAGCCAACCCAGAAAGCACCAGCGCATTCGAGTTCGCACAGACTCCCGGGACCCAGCTCAGTCTCCGCCGCTGGAAGAAAATAAGCCTTGTGGTTAGAGAACAATGTTATGGTATGTGCCCCTGGGCAACTTTATTTTCCGCTGCCCCGCCGTGCATGCAGCGGTGGCATAGAGGTAGAGAGTAGATGTATAGTATCCGCCTCGCGTGTAGAAAGACCGTCGTTGGAACCCTGGTGCCAAACAATTCCCACAAAAAAAAACAACTGCGCAATTATGGAATTGCAGTTAGGGCTTGGGGTGCGGCCTGACCCCGGCGACCATTGCCGGTAATGCACTCCTTCACCAGAGCAGGGTTGGCCACCCAGGTGTAGTAACGCTCACAACCTCCCATGAATACGCCAATTAACCCACGGCCCTCAGTTTCCAGTGGCTGCGAAGCAACTGACCGCATGCAGCGGTCAGACCTGTGAGGCACCAGAGGATGCTAAGAATACCTGGTCCCAGGACAGGCCGCCATTGGAATCTGAACCTGGCAACGTTTAACACGAGAACCGTATCTAGTGAAGCGAGTCTAGAGGTGTTGTTCGCGGAATTAAAGTCATCAAATGGGATGTCATAGGGCTTAGTGAGGTTAGGAGAGCAGGTGAAGCCTTTACGTTACTGAAAAATGGACACGTTCTAGGTTACCGTGGTCTAGAGGACGGAAGAGAACTGGGCGTTGGATTTATAGTCAATAAAAGCATGGCGGGCACCATAGAAGAATACTATAGCATTAATGAAATGGCCGCAGGTCTTGTACATAGGCTAAATAAGAGGTACAAGCTCAAGGTGGTACAGGGTTATGCGCCCTCATTCAGCCACGAAGACAAGGTAGTGGAATCCTTCTATGAAGATATGGAATCGGCAATGGCTAAAGTAAAAACACAGTATATCGTAGTTATGGGAGATTTCAATGCTAAAGTAGGCAAGAATCAGGCTGGGGAGAAGGCAGTTGGGAACTATGGTCTTTGGTATAGAAATAGCAGAGGGGGACCTACTAGTTGAGTTTGCAGAAACGGAATAACCTACGCATAATTTATACCTTCTTCTGTAAACGGGAGAGCCTGAGGTGGTCGTGAGGAGCCCGAATGGGGACCATAAAAATGAAATAAACTTCATATTATGCGATAACCGTGGCGTCATGAAGGATGTGGAAGTGTTCGGAAGGGTAAAGTGTAGTGACCATCGTATGGTAAGATCTCGAATTAAGCTAGATTTGAGGACGGACCATAACAAGCTAGTACAAAAAAGCCGATTAATGAGCTAACAGTAAGGCGTAAAGTATAATTGAAGATCGCGCTGCAGAACCGATACTCAGCTCTTACTGAGGAAGCGGAGCTTACGACACAGGAATCCAGTGACAACCTTACACGATTATCACGGAGTGTGCGGTAGAAATTGGGGACACGATGTCTAGGCAGGATACTGGTAAACTTTCCCAGGAGACGAGAGATCTAATTAGGAAACGGCAAACCATGACAATCTGTACCCCAGCTGACAGAATAGAACTAGCGGAGCTTTCGAAATTAATCAATGAGCGTAAGACAGGTGACATAAGGAAGTATAATATGGAGAGGAGCAAATACGCACAAATGGACATAGACTGCGAAAAGACACTTGAGTCTTGTGTTGTGGTGTGTCTTCGTGTTGTGTCTTCTGTTGTATCATGCCGTGCATCGTGTCGTGTCATTACAGTACTGTCGTGTCTTTTCGCATCCCGTACGCAGTCAGAACTCTACATAGGTGCATACGACGCACCTCTTTATACAAAGTAGGGGTATTTTCAGCACCGCGGTAGTAGACGCCGTATGGGACCTTTCACCCTTCAGACTATGATGAGCAAGTTCAAGAAGATCGATCCCGTGACTATATTTTATTTAAAGACGAGACAGTGTTCAATCATGACTTTTTGTACCTGTGTGCAGTCATCTGTTACATATAACGAGAAAATTGGTGGTGTCTCAGCCCAATGCGTACTTTTTGAAAAAAGGTGTACCAGCAAGTATTGATCTAAAGGATAATATAACGTATTAGCCGGAAAGGTGAACACGCAAAACTTAGAAGAGTATAGTAATTGATGCACACCGGAGACTTATCGGCGATCCTTATTAACGACAAAGTAACAACGGGAGCTACATAAACAGCAGGCCTTTCTCCTTTATCGAAAATAGACATTTGGGGTTAAATCTGAACACCCCCGAAAAATATTCATCTTACAATTACCACCCTAATATATTCAGACGTAAAACAGGAAACATCTTAAACAAGACACTTTCACAAAGGGCATATAAGTTATCTCTCGCCACATACTTTATAACGTTGAAATACTTCTATCAAAAACGTTTTCTTGTATAATATTTGTTTGCTGACCTGATGTGTTGAATTTCTTCTCTTTTCTAGCATGTCGCTATGTGTGGGTATATCCGACAATTTCTCAGCGAGACGCATCAACATAAACTTGAAATTGCTCGGGGTAAAAAGTTAGAAAGCTGTTTTTCTTACTGGTCACAATTTTCAATTCTAACTGCTCATACTTCTGAGTTAGAGGCGTTTTTTTCTTTTGTTCGTAGGGGCCGTACTCTAATATTTTTTTTTCTAAGTTGCGGACTTTTTTAAGTTTTACCGTCTGCCAGGTATGTCTATGAAGAAGATGGCATGTACTTTCGGGGAATAATGGCAGATACTGACGCGAGCGTTCTTCCTCCCTGCCCCGTCAGTTTAGGGAACGCGTTCCACGAAGGGCATTTGGAAGTTAGTGTTTTTATTATGAATTCATGTGCATCCCTCCTTAAAAGCTCCTAATATACGGAAATATGGGAATACAAAGTACTTTTCTAGAATGACACAAAGCCGCAAGAAAATACGAAATATTTTGAGGAACACACGTGAACGAAAAAATGCGTACTTGTGCAAAAATTTAACACTGATTTTTAGTATGCAAGTTTACTACAACCGCCAAATCATTGCCTCTATGAATTTTGTATATATGGACCTACGGAAAACATACGGAGCGTCATTTTGCTATTATTGAAGATAAAAACACGAAACCTGTACAAAACGTTTTATTGTGCACACTAATGTGATTTCCTGTTTTTTATACTAACATATACTTTCGCTGTGCTTGGGGGCGGTATAATCCGTATGAACTCCGTATTCCCACACTTCGGTATATACGGAATGTTTCAGTAGGTATCTTACGGAGCAAAATACACCCTCGATCACGAAATCGGTATTGCGTCTTTGGAAGTGGGCCATCTTTAAAATTCTTGTAGGCTAAGATTTTTGCTCAATAAAGGTGAATAGTTGAGATGAGATATATAAGTAGACAGATATAGCCTGGTATTCTGCAATCACGAATCATGGTTCACCGCCATAAACTGAACAAACCCTCATATTTAAAACTGTGTTGAGATCTACCTAGCTATTCTACATAACTATTTGATAACTGAAACAAACGGCCATAAAAAACTCAGAAGAATGGGGGTAGCTTTAATAACTGGGATTGCAACCAGAGTGCAAGCAAACATCTCCAAGCAAAATTTTGGCTTACCTCACACCAATAACTGCACCAGAAAACGTCTACGCTGCAGAATTAATTTGCAAACCCCACATGATTCCCATCGAATTTATATTGTTTAAATGGTTGGTATCGATTGAAGCGGTAGGGAATGTTTACCAGAAACATTCAGCCCAAAGAAGTTCGAGGTTTTGAACAGCCTTCGCGCAAGTGTGTTCGGCAGAAGTGCAGTTCTTTTTGCACAGATGTCTTTGAGACAAACAATTTGAAATTGCTACCTTCCAAACAAACGACAAATTTCACGCTAAACTTGACAACTAAACACATTATGCTTGTTTGTTTTGCCGATTGTTGAGATGAGAATACGTTCTATCCTGATAAAGGAGTGAACTGTTTTGTAGTGTTCTTTATGTGAGGCCGTTGAAAATTTGGTTTGCTTAGCAGCAAAGCAGTTCATGTTCTGTGAGTTTGTGGTGACAGTGAGGTTGAGGAGATGTAGACAGCTTATTGCAGAATAAATTTGTTACCGCATATATGTGTTTGTTTTGATATGTGAACTTTATAGTGTTCTAAGTAGTAGATGCAATGCGTTTTAGACGGAATGCCGTGCTCGTCATTTATACTTCCTTACTGTATAAAATCGGCGGGTCTCTTGCTGAAGGCCGGTAGCTAGGAGAATCCCCTCGCTCTAGAATTGAGATGTATCGAACGGGTCTATACGTTATCTTTGGTTTTTTCTTGAGAGCGTCAACGACAGTGTTGTGGGCTGCAGATGTCCTTCGGGTCTCGGAGAGTGATTTTTCGGGGAAACAATTCTCTAAAAGAACTGCAGTCCACATTATCCTCGTGTGACCTTGAGAGAACTTCAATGAACCATAGTTCACATGTTTCTAGGCACACGTCGGAGCCCGCAGCTCGTATGGAAGGCAAGAGTGAGACATAATATTCCAACAGCTTCCCGTGCCGACAAGTAAAGATGACGGAGCAATTCCAAGGCTTGCTCTTGCTCCGCGTCCGACGTCCAACACTCTCTTTGGAGGAGGCAAGCCACCGTGGAGCAACATAGCAGTACCAGCTTTCAGTGAAGAACGTTTTCACTACTGCAAGAACTTCCCAAAAATTTTTGAAAAGTCCAAGTGTCGGCTGGTTGTCAAAACCGTTAGCATTCTGAGTGTAAAAATTTGCTGCAAAGATCCGTGCGTTCTGTGGAGGGCTGCGAATAGCCTTGCATTGCTTAGCATTTTCTTTATTGTCTACATTTTGTTTGTTAAGAAGGGCAAACTCACGTGAACAGTATTTTTTTCACGTCGCCTACTTTATGTATTGTGTAAATTTTCTGCCAAGTCGTGGTAAACATTGTTTATTTCCAGATTCAGCCCGCCCAGTCTTTTTCTCTTCAGTCGCAGTGGTGAATGCGCGCCAGTAAAGTCCATACACCTTTGCGAAAGGTAGGCGATGGAAAGTGGCTGTATTCAATGCAAGTTACCACGTCCTCCTATGCAGAAACCTACGCCAAATCTCGGTCGAGCGTTGTAATCGAATTCCCGCAGCTAAGCAGTATAAGTGCCTATCAATTTATTTTGCGCTAAGACCATCCTAAACATCATCTGTCAGAACTTTCTAACTAAAATAGAGAAATGGAAGAAACATAGCCCGCACAGAAAGGCAGACTGGAGGGGTTATAAGGTACCAATTTTTATAAACAATAGTAAAACAAACTTCGGCTCGTAGCTCTGCAACCAAAAACATGCGAGGTTTTACAAAATAAGAAATAGTTGGTCAGCGCTAATTTCTATTTGATATAAAATGGGAACAGCTACTTCCAGAAATATTCAACCTCATGTCCAGTCCTTCAATACCTAGCCAAAATTTTCAATCCGTCATTTGGTGAAATAAACTGGGTTACTTCGCAAATCGTATAAAAAGACAGCGCAACGTGTTTTCTCACATAAATGCCATACTTCTCTGTACGTTCAACTCTGAAGCGTTTGACTACGTGATGAAGCAGCTGAAATATTTTGTAGGTCGATCCACAAATTCAGGTGATTGCATATAGATTGACCCAATTCGTAGACATTACATTATTGAAAATAAGAAAGTTTTCTGGTGTACATTTGTAGCGATGGGCAATCTAATCCTACGTGATTTTTTTGGTCATGTAATGTGTGGAGGGGTATTGTAGCTGCGTTTTAGACGTAAATTGCTGGTTGTAACCCGAACTCCGAAAGAGTTGAGCCAATAAATGGGTTTTTTAAGTACAAAACCTGAATCCACCCAATAGAAGCAGTGGGAGTTAGTGAAGATAGGCACTCCTGAGGCTTGAGATAATATTGTTGAAGGGCTGTCATTATTGACTTTATCAGCAGTTGAGGAAACCACTGCCCAGCACACATTCGATGACATCTCGGTATGCAGGGGTTAGGGTTCGAAGTAGGTGCACAGGCGTAAGGGTACGCGCTGACATTTTCTGGCGTGACCCGCCTACTTCACGCGTACCGTGCAGAAAATGTATCAGTAAAAAGAAACTGCCTAGTGAAAAGTATCCAAAATAATATTTGGTAAATGGTCTTATGTGTTGTTTCGTTGCTACGTCTTGGTATGACTACCATAACTCACCTTTCTGCGCAGTGAACCCAGGTCGTCAAAGATGGCGAGGAATCCGGTTGCTATGTTTGCAGTGTAGACGGCTCCAGTGTCCGTTGAGTTTTCGCTATTCAGTTTCATGTTACACACCTAAGGAAGCAGTTTTGGCGGTGTTTATAACTTATTAATAGACGAGTAGGTGTTACAGAAGCTTTTTCGTTATGTAATACTGCTGTTATACGTATACTTCAAGCACAGAATATATTACTTTGGGAACAAGATATGTGCATCAGGCGTCAGTAAGAGCATTCAGAACGAGAGTTAAAAAAACACCTTTTGTAACATAAATACACAGATTGATACTTAAAATACAGGTGGTAAAACTTATAACTTATCCCAAATAGTCTCTCTCACAAAGCTAAGACAATCCAAACTGAAAACTGCGCTTGCAGTAAGATAGTAATCCACCTTTTGTATTTCCTTCTCTAGGTGGTAAGATATAATTTATTATATCTCCCTTCCTGCCATGAAATTATATATCTATGCTAAAGTTTTGCAGATATTGCGGGACTTTCGAGCAAACGTTCGATAGATAAACACATAGCAGAGTCAATGAGCAACACAAGATTAGCAGTACATGAAACAAAGCAGCACGGCAGGTATTTTAAAACTAAAAAATAACAAGTGTTTATCACACAGGATCACTTCCAATGGTTTTAATTAGGCACCCTTCAAATATCGCCTTTACTTCAAAATATTACATTACCATATTTAGTGATTAGAGTACAAACTGACATCTGCAACGTCGCGTTAGCACTTTGCAGGCATGTCTTTAGGAAGGTGCACTGTAAAACATTGCCAGCAAGCATTCATTTATCACAACGCCTCCAAAGATACATTGACAAAATATTTTCGGTTGTTTCTGTATACTTACATGTCACTTACTTTTTGTTTCTAGCACCATACATCACACATAGGCATATTTTAAAGAATGTCGTACATTAGAATGCATAAACCACTCAGCTGCAATTATTTTCGATTTACCGTGAATAGAAGTTAACCTTTAGTGATTGTTTAGAGGCCCAAATGTTGCTCGGCTTAGAAATAGCATGCAAGTTCAATGTTCAACGACCAGATTTAGGGGAAATCCCCAAAGTGGAGTAGCGGTACGGCTGCATTCAGGTGGAAGTCAAACTTTCCTGCAAAGCTTAATGCTCTAAAAAAGGCCATTTTCAAAGAAAATTTGGAAGTTATGTGGGGAATATAAATGTTGTATGGCGCCTAAAGATTTCCAAAAGGTTTATAATTCTATAATAAAAGAAATAAGTTCTCTCGTCGTATATAAAACGTGCCGTAAAGGAAACAGGTCACACAATGGAGAAAGTGCAAAGAAATGGTCGTTGAAGAACAGTTCAAGACGTTTCCATTTAAGAAGTGCTTCGGGGGTGTCGGATGGTATTACATACCTTTGGGCCCCAAACATAAAGGGAAAAAGAAAATATTGTATTTGGTCCACCTCTTTTCATATATTGCACGACTGCTCCACCTACGCAATGGGGAATTTTTCGCCAACCATGCTAGTGCAACATTTGTTGGTTTTCGTGTCTCTTAATAAAATGCCGGCGTGTATTCGACTCAGCCTTTTGAGACAGCCATGCTACCTTTTACTGCATAAAGTTTACGAAGCCGTTAGCCACTATATATTTTCTTTTCTTTACATCATTCTAGCGTTGTTTTGCCCTCTGGTCAAGGGAGTGATCACCAAGTTCCGTGTTCTCTTCAAAAACCAACATGTGGCTCTGCTGTTGGCAATCCATGAAATGGTGGGGAGGGGTCACGGTATCCGGGACTGTTTTTCAATTCCTCTCACAAACAAAAATCGCTAGTTTTGGGTGGCAGTTAGAAAGGACCTGCTCAGTGATTACAAGTCAGACAGGTTGTCATAGGTTTTGTAGATATTAGACAATTCAACCCACCGCTCAAAATAACCTCTCAGTCGAGCGGTGTACTGTTCGGCGGTTTCATCCTGCTCCAGTTTTGAGCTACGGAAGCGCTTCCTATAGCCTTCAGCGGTAATTCTGACGCGCTGAAGCAATGCGAGCTTAACCATGTCTTCCAGACGAGTCTACCGACTCGTCTGGTGAAAGGCGACCGTAAAGTGTAGAGCCTTTCCCGTAAGGCATGTGCTTATTGCGATGGCCCATTTCGCTTTAAGCCAGCTGTAACAGTGGACTACGCATTCAAACCGTTTGAGGTACGCGTGCAGGGCATCACGAGCATACGTCGGCTGAAACTTACGTGCGCTGAAGTTTTGAGGGGTGGCAGCCTGAACTTGACCAATGGTTTCCCCATCGCCATATCCTTTTCCAGCTCTGTTCCTCGCGCCGAACCGAATTCCGCCAAGCGGACTCGCAGCTGCAAATTGGGCTCTTCGATTTCGGCAAGGGCCCTTTCTTGCTCAGCTTTCATCCGGTCATGCTCACGCTCTGCTGCTCTTTCATCACGCAAGCGCTTGTGTACCCCGTGCAACCACTTCTTCGACTACTCTCCACTCAAGCCCAAGAGATCGTTCATGGCAATGAGCTCCCGTGCATCCAATATGGAATTTTATGGGTGTCAAAAACCAAAGCCTCGTCCTGTTGCGGATGCAAATTATTGTCAGGCTTGACCAGTACTAAATAATATAACAAAGTCTTAAAACGAGACTTTCTGTTTGTGTTACCCCACGACCAAGACAAATACTTGCAAAAGAGAAAAATTAACAAATGACGCGACCGTGCTAAGCCTCGAAGAAACTGTGAAATTTTTAAATGACGTAAAAGGTCTCAGTATGTGTCTTTCACTTCCATACGTCCGTCATAACGCTGGTCATGAAAGCAGTGATGACGTAGTGGCAGCAATCTACCAGGTCACACGTCGGGTACACGCTGGCACAGCGGGCTCCATACTCTTCTTCTTGTCGTGAATGCCGTTCCTAAAACGCGCCGCCTTCCGAGACTGCCCAACGAGACGGCTGTCGACGTTGGAGAAGACGTCTTAGTGGTTCCAGTGTTGGGCGATCACTGAGAGGGGCCACTGCCTGTGCCTTTGACCGGCATACGTCTCGGTCACAGTCCAACACGGCCTTACTGTTCTCCATCCACGATAGCTCCTCTCCCCGACCGCTGTCGCTGGCAGCTTCCTATTGGGAGGCTCGTGAATGTGGTGTGAGGGACCCCGCAAGACTTTGAGGGTGGTGGTGCTCTAGGGTGTTTGAAACGCACCCGCAGTGTGCGCCTGGTTTATCGCCGCCTTCTTTGTCTTCACTTCATGACACCGATGCGTCACCCCTCTCGAATGTGAGCAGAAGGGGTACCACAGTTGGTACGCGCTACACCACAAATCAGCTAAAAAGCCAGGAGTAGCAGGCCCTATAGTCATGGAGGCGCAGCACTGCCGCGTATCAAAGGCTCTAGAAAGCGTGTAAATGGTTTCGTATAGTATTGGTGAAACATCGCTGCCCAGCGAGCATTCAGCATTAAGGCAGCGCGCTATATAGCTCCTGAGCAGCGAAGTTCAGAAGAGGACAAGAGGAATGTGGCTATGTCGCCATTGTGACCTCACAAGTTACACAATATTAAAAAGCCGGCGTTGTTTTCCCGAGCGCACTTTTCCCGGCGTTGCTTTTCACAGACGGCGTTGTTTTCCTGTTGTTTTAGAGGAGGTGTTCCTGCGAGCGATCTCTTTTGCACTTTTGCTGCTTCCACTTTCATGCTCGTAGGCTGAACTGGACCAGAGAAAAATATTGCCTAACAGGAAGATCTCTACTGCTGTTTCTCTGCCGCTCGATCTGTGCTTTTTCAAGCGCCGCCTGTAGAGTCTGTTGGCAAAAATTAAATAGGGGAAACCGAGATCTGGATATGCATCGAATCCAATACCTAAACGTAGAATGCGAGGAAGACTTCTCTGGGCCACCAGAGCTAGGGGACATCAGACTGTCCTAAGCTGAATCTAGCAATCGTATTATGATTTCTCACTCAGACACGTTTGTTGGAGACTTGTATCGAGCCATTATAGACAATCAACGATATATTCAAAGATGTATGTAAGCTACCAAAAAAGTGCGTTCCCACCGAGTGCAATCATGAGTAAGGGCCGTGCGGACACTGGTAACTCCATGTTGCCGCGAACCACGTGTGGGCTTATTGATTGTTTGTTTCTACCGCCAAGCCACACCCGGCTCTGTTGTCTGTGTCCCAAGCGAAGCGCATCTTTCATTCTTTATTTATTATGCCGCAAGGGCTATCTCATTCAGATAAACACACTCTTTCAACCTAAAGTCACTAGCCCAGAATAATCTTCTCTGATCTAAAATGTTCTGTATGTAAATTTACGGTTCCAGAAACACTCGCGCCTACAGAGCAGACGTCGTGAGGTTCCTTTCGACGATCCTCGCCTCCGCAAGTCAATTCGCCACCTTCGTATTCTTTTGAGTTTTTAGTGGAGCACAAGTTCGCTACAATAAACTTGTTTCTCTTGAAGACAACTGCGTCGTCTTTGGCCGAGGGACAATATAACAATGCCGCATTAACAAAAACAAGGAAGGTCACTGGATTAAGAAATGGCTCACTGCGGGTTCCTAATGCCTAACGGTTCGTTTTCAGCTATATTGTTGTCCAGGCACGGCAGCAACTATGCGTAAACTTTCGGAAAAAAATTCTGCGCCAGGACTAAATTTACGGACGAGTAACCTTCAACGTGAAGCGGTGTTGTAAGGTCGATGTGAAAGGCTCGCTTACAGTGAAGGAGAAGGAAAGTGTGCAAGGAAACATGGAAGGCCATTACACCGAGTGGCGTTTGACAATTGCACCCTTGAATTTTTCCTTCACTTCCTACTGAGGAATGGCTAGTTCTCCAATTTAGGCGTCATAGTTCCCAATTCCTCTACCTTTCATTGGGATGCGTCTGAAGCGCTATAGTCTGTTAGCCGAAAAGAAGGAAAAAAGAGAAAATACAGCCGTTAGTCCTCCAGAGTGACGAATCTTGTCTTCACTTGGAGTAACTGTGGGGGCGTGTGCGCAGTGTACATAGTTTGCGGAGCAATGGTTCGTAGTCACAGCTCTACGGAGCAACGGGAAGACGAAGCGCCGCACTTGGTCAGTAGCTGCTCCACCTGTAATGGCACCGTGGCAATGCATCTGGTGCGCATGCCTCTTCACAGTTTAACAACTTGCAAGCAAGCGTGGTTCGAAACAGAGGTTCCTTTATTTAGCGCTGAAGAAGGAAAAATTTAATTTTTTAGATAACGCAGTTCCTTGACTAGGTCAGGAGGCGGTCGCGGCAGGAAGCGACGATATGTGAAATACCAACGCTGCTTGTTCAGTTTATTATGCCGGGTCACGTAGATTTCGTGGGAGATAATACCGGCCAATGAATGAGTCCGCGCACATCACACAGCGATACAGATGTTATTAAAAATTGTACACCTTAATCACCGAGGTTTGTGAATACGACTTTTTATACCTGACGAAAAGTGTCAACAACAACTGCGGGAATTTTAAAAGGCACGGTACAGGGAAGCGTCTTGCTGTTACCTTTCGCTGCTGGACAAAAATGCCTTCTGCACATAGCTATGACGAGGCCAAAACAGCCATAACCCCGGCAGTATTTTTCAGTCCTTGCTACCAAGGCTAAGCTAAAGAACTCAGGGTCAACAAGGCCAAACTTAATTTCCCCTATGCAGGAACCAATGCTACGTTTGCCCTACTATTTAACTCACACATACGACCATGTACTCATACATATAAACCAAAAACATTCAGTATAAGGTTTAAAATGGATGCGTTTAGCGTTCCATTGACACCAAACACCAGCTTTCAGTAAAGTTCTGTAAAGCTTTCAGTAAAGTAAATAAACTCGCGGTGAGAACAGCCTTTCGTAATACTCCCGAACGGCAAACTCGCTTCCGCGTTCTGACTAGCCACAGTAACTGTTAATTATTCATAATTATTATTACATAGAGATGATTGGACTTAGTCCATCCAGGTCAGTCAGGAGGGCAATTTCGCTCGACCACCCGAAGCCACCACCCCAAGCCCGCTTCACAATATTTTAGTGAGAGGACTTTATCTTCAGTCTTACCCTACCGGCCAAACCGTTTCGCTCACTGAATAGCCTAAATCAGTTAATTTTATTCACTATAATAATTACAGATTGTCGGAATATCACTACAGCGCAAATCAGTATGGAACTCCAAGCACCCACACCAAGCCTTCTTGAGAACTGTTTCTGCGATTGCAGTCTTTGTTGATTTTCACCCAAACGGCCAAACCGCCTACTAGCCGGAGTCACTGTTAATTAAAAACAGGGTTATTTGCAGATAATCGGACGTAACCCTAGCAATGGCTACGTCAGCCTCCGCTTCAGTGAGAAATTGCCTTCGGCCGGTCAAGCAAAACTAAAGACCGACCGCTCTCAAGCTATTACAAAACGATGACCACGGCCAGCAAAAATTAAAATTTGTGACAATCATACCAGCGACCATATCTTTCGTTAGCGGAGATGTATCCTCTACACCAAATTCTTAGACCGAAACAGTTTCTGATCGGCTCGTTTGCATTCCGTTTGGATGGAACCTGACACACAGAACTTCGGTTCTTATTGAAAAAGTAAACAGCGTGAAAGACGCATACAAGAAAGGACACGGACGAGCGTCTTTCGTATCCGCCTTTCGCGGAGTTAAATGTTGAATATAAACCCGTTTCAACTCGCCCAGCTGTCTCTCATTCTGAAACTTCGGTTGTTTCTGGTATTAACGCTAAGCTCTTGTTTGGATTAAGTCTGGACAAAGCTTGTTATATTTCCGTCCGGGGAACGCTAAACACAGCCTTTGGAAATTCAGAAACTGCGTAGGGGCTAATCACTTTGCCAAAATAGGTGAGTCGTTGGGTTATGCAGCCTCCGTTCGCGACCTGGGAGATCGATTTTCTTTTCTTCTACAAGAAAAGCCATGCTCTTGAGCGCCTACTTGCGGTTGAAGTTTTAAAATTAGCTTGTGATTTTCTGGCCACTCTTCTGTCTGGCCATGTGGTTGAACATTAAGGCGTTTGGTTCGTTTTGCGAGGGCCTCCGGTGCGTTTCTCGGTCAGCGTATTTTGTTTTTTTTCGGCACTCCTAGCTCGTCCCGGATCAACCGTTCATCGGCTAAGGACGAACGGTTGAGAGATCAACCATTCCTTCCCTCGTATTTGCTATCATAAGGGAGCAATGGTTGTGGCAGTGCAGTTACTCCCTCAAAGGAACAATGACACTTCCTCGCGGTTCTGTTTTGTCTAAGAGGCATAATTCTAACACACTGATGAAACATTTAAGTTCATCCAATTAGGACCACCGTTGTCTCGAAGCGTCTTTCCCAAATTGGTAAAAGTTTCTCGGCAACTGAATAATCGCAAATTCAAGTCATCGTGGGCTGTCCGGTAAGGCCGTTAGAAGAACCACACACCTTTAATCTATTTCAAAAAGTTCGCGCCCGGTTTCAACTAAATGGCGTGCGGCCTTTTACATAATGAGGCGACAGCAGCAAATGTACGTGTTTCCACTTCATAAACTTGTTTTCAGCGAGTCGGAAGTACACCAATTAATGGTGGAAGGACAGGCCCGGAGACACCCGATGTCATAGAGCCACAAGAACTAGCGTACTTCACACATGAAAAAACCGGGCCATCTCAACTAGCGTGAAAGCTCGAGAGGGGCGAAGCATGCAGTGTATAAGTGTATTCTTGGCGCCTTGGCGTTCTTGCCCACAGAGGCGAAACCTTTGGGAGGCAGGTGTACACACCTGTGCTGTAAAATTGTACTGTCTTTCAAGCACGAAGCGTTCAACAACAAGGCACTGATAAACGAGCATCCCGGTGTGTTTTAGCGCGGGGTTTTGTACACGGAGATAAAACGCTCTTGCGCGAGAAAGTTGTAAAACGAGTGTTGTTTTGGAAAATGAGTTCTTGTTATGTTGTAGCATGAGGCGTTAGAAAACAAGCGTCCCGATGTTTGAGTACCGTGACTACAGGAAACGACGGTGACGACAGGAGATGCCGAGAGCCTGAGCCCCTAAGGGGCTTGCTCTGAAAAACGGGAATTAATAGGAGTGCCAGGTCCAGCTTGAAGCTTTCGCCGAGCGCAACAGCACGTGACTTCTTGAAAAACGGCTTTTACTTTTGGTGTGGTCAAGCAGTAGCGGGGCCGCAGCAATACTTCGGAGGCACACCCTATGAACAAGTAGTTCCGCACCACTATGGCGGACGGACACATTACAGCTAAATGTACGGCTAAAAGGGCGGTTAATCGCAAAACGCCTGAGAGTGCAAGTAACGCTGAGGGTTGTAGTGTGGGTAAGTGTGCACTAAGGGCGAAGGTCGCACTACGACTGAGTCTCATTATGGAGGAAAGGTACGCCATCAATTGGCGTGACTAATGAAATATTGTAGGCTGGGTAATTGCTGCATATACCTCAAATAGACTTGAAACGCCAAAATTTGGCTCAAGTGTGATCTTTTTGGAACGGCGTACGAAAATGCTTTCACTAGACACACGCAAATAAAGAGCGTTTCGTTCATTGCTGCATAAAAATTAAATTCACTTTGATACAATGATAAAGTTTTCTTCGAGTATTCCAAGCGCGTGCGTATTTGTAATAAGTTCGCAGTTGAACAAAAAAGGATAACCTTTTCTAGTTATTTGCTGCAAGCAGCACGGTACTTTTCTAAACACCGGGCTGTTTCTGATGTAATGAAGTGGCATCGATTTGAGAGTTTCTCCGGAAGCAGGCAAATTCATGCTCATGTTGCCATACCGAAATGCATATTTGAATATTTAGTGCGTAAACAGGTAATGAAATTATTTTGGGTCTCGACAATGACAGGGGTAACACAGGAGGGACACCCCTGATGCAGCTGCATGGGGCACAGGGTGCTTCAAGTTCAACTCTAATGAAATGTTCCCGTAGATGAACTGGGGAACGCACGTAGTAAACAGGCGCGCAAAGCTGTCCCTCAAAGGTGTCTAAACACGGCCGCCGGTAATATGCCACGCTTTTGTTGCTACATCAGTAGTTGGAGATACAGTTAAATGGTTCTCGCGAATCAGGCGCAAGTTTGGGGTCCTTAACTAAAAGTAGGCAACTTTACGGGTAATAACTGAACGTATTTACAGCGTATTATAGGCTTTTTGATAGGCGTTCTCGAGCGCATGTACGTTTGATGGACAAAAAAAATTAAAGCCAGAACAGTTGGGGCTGAGTCGCCTAATTCAATTCCATGTTTTTTGTGAGGAGCACCACTCATATTGGAGCCAATTAGAAACTTTGTCTCCACCACACCCTGGTGTCGTCCATTGTGTCATTTCGTTGCTGTGTGAAAATTAGCTAATCGGTTCCCCTGCTGCAGCGCGCACATTGGCGACCTACCACGATGCGAATAATGCCCATGCAGCCACCCCTACCTTCAAGGATATTATTCTCTACGTGACCGGATTGACTGCTGCTGATTTCAACTCGCCATCAGCAAGTCATGCGATGTTACCTGAGACAGTGCTGGCTAGAGTGGTTCACTTCGAGTATACATGATTCAACAATTGAAAACAGTAATGTTTAGCATATAACTAGAATATTGTTTGCGTATGCCCTTATAGTTTCACTCAACACCATTTTGAGTGAGAGCTACAACTAGGGCCAACTGATAAAAAAATAAAACTTTTACTTCCTCCACATGATGATTTTCACAAGGAGGGCAAGGCGAAGCAGAAAGATAATCTCTTACGCAGGTGCGTACGTATACTGTAAGGGTGTGTACATGATTTCTTTTGGTGCATGCGCCATCGCTCACTGAAACACGCAATTTGAAAATTAAAAAAAATAGTGCACCAATATGCACTCTTCTTGTGTCTTTGCATATCTCCGAAACTCGATGTGTCAGGTTTTGTAACATCCTTTTACGTCTACGTGTCCTTCCACTCTGCTACCGCCTACGTGTATAGCTGCACACAAAGGAATTAGTTTGCCCGTCAGAAAAGACCCCCTGCACGCCTTCGCTAACGAACAAAAAACGACATCTTCTTTTCGTACCCGGTGACAAAGACGACGATGCCTGAATTTGGTTGTGCCTGAAATGCCTGAGTTTTTGGCCGAAAATCTCAGTCTGTCTATAGAAACCAGCTTGGAAGCATCTTGACTTTGCGCACATAAATGCGCGATCTCGGGTGGCGATGCACTTATCGTGTATTTTGCGCATCGGGAAGCTGACCAAGTATGTCGGTCTGCTTCGCAAGTAAGTGAATTTAGGTCACCAGTACAATGTTGTGCTGAGCAGACATGTGCTCTACCGAGGTTTCTATCGCGGTGATCAGTTACGCTGTTCTTTCAGTTCAGTTTGCACATCGCCGAGCTTGTTCGTTTGCATCTAGTTTGTATTTTCTAGAAAGGTAGGGCTGTACCAAGCTGCTGTAAATTAGTTTTCTCCCACTTTTTTCTTATTTACACCAAACTTTCAATCCCCAAGAGAGAATATTACAGAAGTGAGCATATAGATTTAAAGTTACAGAAAAGATGCGCAACTTGCGCAGGCAAATCACCAGGATTATTGTAGTACTGCAGTGCATATTCGCAGTAGGCACAATCAAAATAATACAGTAAAATAAAAACAAGTATGCATACTTAAACAATGCACACACCAAGATGCATACAAGCATCACTTTACGCAGAATTCAAGGTATTCATGCAATTCACATAGTAATGAAGCACACCAATTGCATACAAGGTAAGTATGAACACCATCCATCAAGATAAACAACCTAGCACGCTTTTTTCGGCAAGTTACAAAAATGTTTTAACGGTTGGTTGTTGAGTGAAAACAGGGCCTAATGCATTACATTACCGCATGGTGTGCAGCAAAAAAAATAGCTGAAAGTGTTGTTATTAAATGAATACTATTGGAATTCCGAAGAATGGCGTTGCCTTTTTGGTCTAGCGTCGCGAAAAGTCAAGAAGGAATCAGGGTGTATTTTCAATGATTTGTGGAAGATGTGATATAGAAACTTCAGTCTAAGAAGATGTGCTGCGGCTGGAAAGGGTGGGTAGCCCTGCCTCACGTAATAGTTCTGTTGGCTGGTCGGTGCGTCCATTACTGTTGTACATAAAGCGCACTGCTTTGAATTGAACCCTCTCCAGAGTTCTAATTTTAGACGCGGTGTGAGGG
This sequence comes from Haemaphysalis longicornis, assembly GCA_013339765.2. NCBI lineage: Eukaryota > Metazoa > Arthropoda > Arachnida > Ixodida > Ixodidae > Haemaphysalis > Haemaphysalis longicornis. The sequence continues at coordinate 203,223,279 of CM023450.1, read as the reverse complement.
TGTGGGACAACAGTTGCATATTACAAGAGAAGCCGTATGAACTTGACGTGTGTGAGCAGTTTCGTTTCGTGGGTGGAAAAATAAAGTGCCCTCTTGATAAAAAAGAGTGTTGTTTAATGCTTTCTTTGTGACGTAGCGGACATGGTCCGTCCAGCCAAGATTAGAAGATATCGTCACGCCTACGTATTTAGAGTGGTTTTCCCTTCAAATTTACCTACTGTTAAAATTGTACCAGAAAATATGTTTGGATGTTTTTTAGTAATGGCCATGCACACTGTTTTGTCGATGTTGATTTTCATTTGCCAGTCGTCGCACCACTGAGCCATCTTTTTTAACGAGTTATGTAGTTGTAACTGGTCTTCAGGGTGTTTTGCTTGGTTATATAGAATGCAGTGGCCTGCAAAGAGCCTTATTGGAACGTCGACTTGGTAAGCTAAGTCTTTGATAAAAATTAAAAACAACAAATGTGCTAACACAGATCCCTGGGGTACTCCTGAAACATGTGGAGCCAAATCGGAATGATGGGGGCTGCACTGTACAAATTGGTGGCGATCTGTTAAAAAATTATGTATCCAACGGAAGACCGGCCCATCGCACAGTAAATTATTAAGCTTGAAAAGTAATTTAACGTGAGAGACACAGTGAAACACCTTAGAGAAATCAATGGAAATTACATCAGTTTGCGAACTCTCATTTTATTGCAAGGGCTAAATCATGCATTGTTTCTACAAGCTGAGTAACAGTGGATAATCCGGATCTAATAGCATGCTGATTTCGGTGGATAATGTGTTTTGATTCAATAAAATGTGTTAGAAACTTTAGCACAATGTGGTCGAGAGTTTTGCTGCAGGTATATGTAATCGAAATAGGGCGATAATTAGCAGGGATGGATTTATCGCCTCATTTGTGCATTGCAGTTGTTTTAGCTATTTTCCAGTCAGATGGAAGGCAAGGATCTTTGATTGATTTCGAATATATAAGACATAAGTATCTACTAATAGCTTCGGCGTACCGTTTTAGGAAACCTTTTGGAATTGCAAATGGACCGCAGCCTCTCCTTTCGTATATGCTCAGAAGAAGTGAAATTACTTCGGCTACTGATATGACCAGCACGTTTGGTAGCGTTACATCTTCATTTTACCTGAAAATGCATGGCCTGATGACACCGTTATCAGTAGCGAAAACTGAGTGAAAATAAACATTACAATCCGCTGCCCTAACTTTGTCCTCTAGACCATCTGATGAAACTGGTGAAGTGCTCAATTAAATAATATATTGCCCAAATTTATGCGGTGATTCGGTCATGAACGTCTGTAGCGTATGAAGAACGTCTGCGCACGTTCTTCAAGAGTCGGTCCCGGGTTTGACTCAATGTCAGCACCCATTAAGAGTAAGAATCGCATAGACACACTCAAGTCACAAGCCAACTCATATAACACAAACAAAGGCCGAGGAAACGGCAGCAGTATTTTGCAGACATCATTAGAGCGGAAACATTTACCGAAGTTTTTTCTCAATCTAATGAGGAAGAGAAACGGATTTTCAGCCGGCAACTCCACACTGCCGCCGTGCCCATTGCTGGGAAATCCTGAGGTGAGTCTCGCTTTATACCGGGCAGTTGTGATTGCGCTGGGGACGAAATGGCATCTTCCGGTTGAAGGGCACTGCCGGCATGGCTATCGCCGTGCCGTACTTCCTACGATGGAAAATGATGAACCAATTCACGTTCTGTGCCGTCGTAGTGCAAAACCTTCATCAGCTGCGCATCGGTTGACGACGATCGTCCCTTTGGTGTCCGGAGCAACACCAGGAAAGTGCGGATGAGGATGAGAAACGTATTTTTAGCCGGCATCCCGACACTGCCGCCGTGACCACACTCGCAACAGCTGTTGTACAACACCCGTAGAAGTTCTGAGAAATAAATTCAAAATCAAATTGAGGTTCAAATATCTAACCGTTTTTCAAATCGGTCATTTTTGCTGACAATGACATAACACAAGCCAGCACATCCTTCAGAGAGTGCTCCTCCTGCCGACCACCACCTTCAATGTCCTCTGACCTACTTTCGGTCTGCGTCCTTAAGTGCCTAGTGGCAGCTGCTAAACAGGTAAATCATGTCGAAGCGTCGATATTGCTTTTTGATATTTTTCTAATTGCCATTTTCGCTATCACAAAACATTGGCCCACGTGATGGCGAAGTTGCAATTTCGACACTTGGTGCTGTCACAAAAAGGATCCCTCAAGTAGGCACGGCTGATTTTTGGAATGACCATTGCAGGTTAAAAACACAGTGCAGTGCACCGAAGCGTTAAGAAACAGTAGTGATTCGAGCGATAAACTCGACCATGCTCACTTAAAATGGTACTCGGAACATGTGTGAGCACTTTTCATGCACTCGCCTCGACGGCAACTCCGCCGTTTTTGTTGTATCACTTCATGCCCGGGAAAACCCCGCAGCCTGCTTCCGATTGGTCAACCGGAGTGACGAGATTGTCAAAAACTGCGAGCACTGCCGATGTCCGTTGTGGCTGTACATAATCGTATTTCCCCTTGTCCCCCAAAACACCGGCTGCGATGGCGTGCTCCCTTGAATAGCGTCTCGCTTCCCCCGACGACCAAGATACAGCAGCAAGGACGAAAATGATAAGCGGGACATGCCTCGGTGCTTTGCTAGCGCTCCGTAGGACTGAAAGGGCTCTCAATATTTGCCTTAACACGGAGGGCATTCACTCATCTCGGCTGGATAGCGGATAATAGATCAAGCTGTGAACCACCTTGATTTCGCACCTCTAAAAAAATGTAGAAGTTAGGGAGATAGTGAAGACTCTACCGTTGTCGCCCTAACTTTCCACAGGAAATGCGCCACGAGCGAATATTGAAAGGAGCGCATCAACGACCTGAGAAGCATGGATGATGATGGTTGGTGTTTATGGCGCATGGCCAGCAAGGGCCCAGAGTGCCACAAGAGAAGCATTGAGCTCTCTGGTACTGCTTCCGGAAACTTATGGCGTCTCTCGGGGCAGTTAATATGTATGAACAGCCGTTGTGGGACTAAGTCAGTGGCCTACCATGTAGATCACCAGCTTACGAAAGGGTTATATTATAACTGGTACAAACTTAATGCGCACTTTCCACTCATCTGTACTCTTGTCAACCCTTTCGCACGTGTCGCCAGAGCATTCAAAGTCTGCAATCTCTTTTTCAGCATTTCCGCCAGTAGTCATCATCATCATCATCATCAAAAGCGCATCTACGCCTACTGACGGAGAAAACGCTTCTCCCATTATTCGCCAATTACACCGGTCCTGTGCCAACTGTGACCAATTTATCTCCGCAAACTTCGTGATCTCATATGCCCATCTAACGTTGTGCCGCCCCATGCAACGATTATCTTCTCCAGGGGTAAACTCGCTTACCATTAATGACCAGCGGTTATCTTGCCTTCGCATAACATGTCATGCCCACATCCATTTCCTCTTTCTTATTTCTACTAATATGTCCTTACACGCGTTTTTTCCCTGACCCACTCCGCTCTCTTCTTTTCCCTTAACGTTATACCTATCACCTTCCGCTCAATAGCTCGCTGAAGCGTTCTCAATTTAAGTGGAACCCTTTTAGTGAGTTTTTTCCGCGTAGACTGGTAAGATGAAGCTGTCGTACAGTTTCTTCTTAGGGACAATGGTAGGCTGCTAGTCATTATATGAGAATATCTAACGTATGCAGTCCACCCCATTCGTATCCTTCTAATTATCTTTGCCTCATAGTTAGGATCCGGGGTCGCAGCTTTGACTAAGTAGATATATTCGCTCACCACTTTTACTGCCTCGCCCTCTATTCCAAACTGCTGTGCTGTTCCGGAATTATTGATCATTACTTTCGTTTTCTGCATATTAATTTTCAGGCCCACGGTTCTATTCTGTTCGTTCATTGCGGATAGCATGCTTAGCAATTTGTCCCCCGAATGACTTAGCAAGGAAACGTCATCAGCAAATCTAAGGTTACCGAGGTATCCTCCGTTAACCCTTATTCTCATCATCATCATCATCATCATCACCAGCCTATCTACGCCCACTGCAGGGCAAAGGCCTCTCCCATTATTCTCCAATTACCTCGGTTCTGTGCCAACTGTTACCAATTTATCCCCGCAAACTTCTTGATCTGCCCATCTAACTTTCTGCCGCCCCCTGCAACGCTTACCTTCTCTAGGGATCCACTCTGTTACCCTTAATGACCAGCGCTTATCTTGCCTTTGCATTACATGCCCTGCCCACGTCCATTTCTTTTTCTTAATCTCTACTAATATGTCTTTAACACCAGTTTGCTCCCTGACCCACTCCGCTCTCTTCTTGTCCCTTAATGTTACACTTATCATTTTCCGCTCCAATGCCCGCTGAGTAGTTCTCAATTTAAGTTGAACCCTCTTAGTGAGCCTCCAAGTTTCTGCCGCCTAGGTGAGTACCGGTAAGATGCAGCTGTCATACACTTTCTTCTTCAGCGACAATGGTAGGCTGCTATTCATTATCTGAGAATGTCTGCCATATGCACCCCACCCCATTTTGATACTTCTAATTATCTCTGCCTCATGGTTGGGATCTGGGGTCACAACTTGGCCTAACTATATATATTCCCTTACCACTTCCACTGCCTCGCCATCTATCTCAAACTGCTGTGCTATCCCGAGGTTATTGATCATTACTTTAGTTTTCTGCATATTAATTTTCAGGCCCACGGTTCTACTCTGTTCGCCAAGTGCGGAAAGCATGCTTTGCAATTCGTCCCCCGAGTTACTTAGCAAGGCAACGTCATCAGCACATCTCAGGTTACTGAGGTATTCTCCAATAACCCTTGCTCCCACCTGTTCCCAATCCAACGTTCTGAATACTTCTTGTAAGCATGCTGTGAATAACATTGGAGAGATTGTGTCTCCTAGTCTGACACCCTTCCTTATAGCTATTTTACTGCTCTCCTATGGAGGATGATGGCAGCTGTAGACCCATTATAGATATCCTGTAGTATTCTTACATAATGCTCATCTACCCTCTGGTTCCGTAATGCCTGAATGACTGGTAGGGTTTCGACCGAGTCAAATGCTTTCTCATAATCTATGAAGGCTATATATAGGGGTTCAGTATACTCAGCGCACTTCTCTATCACCTCATTGATCGTGTGAATATGGTCCATTGTTGAATAACCTTTACGGAACCCTGCTTGTCCTTTAGGTTGACTGAAATCTAGGGTTGCAGAGATTCGGTTAGCGATAGCGATTACCTTGGTAAATACCTTGTAGACGACTGACAGTAAGCTGATCAGCCTGTAATTTTTCAAGTCCTTCATGTCGCCTTTCTTATGCATTAGAATGATGTTCGCGTTCTTCCAAGATTCCGGTACCATTGCTGTCATTACGCATTGCGTATACAGGATTGCCAGTTTTTCAAGTACAATTTCTCCGCCATCCTTCAAGAGGTCTGCGGTTATCTGATCCTCACCAGGTGCTTTGCCCCCTTTCATTTCTTTCAAAGCCTTCCTTACTTCTTCGGTCGTTACTGGTGGGATGTCTATCTCCTCTGAACTACTGTCTCGTTCGGCATTATCCTATATGTCCCGGCTACTCTACAGATCCCTATAAAACTCCTCGGCCACTGTGGCTATTTTATCCCTATTTGAGACGAAAACTTATCCCTATAAACTTTCTGAGGAGACGAAAGATCTAATCAGGAAACGGCAAACCATGAGAATCTCTACCGCAGCTAACAGAATACAACTAGCCGAGCTCTCGAAGTTAATCAATAAGCGTAAGCCAGCTGACATACGGAAGTTCCTTATTCTCACCTGTTCCCAATAGAACGTAATTATTACTTCGTGTAAGCATGCTGCGAATAAAATTGGAGAGATTGTGTGTCTTGTCTGACGCCCTTCCTTACAGGCATCTTACTGCTCTCCTTATGGAGGATGATGGTAGTTGTGGATCCATTGTAGATATCCTCTAGTATTCTTACGTATTTCTCATCTACCTCCTGGTTCCGTAATGCCTGAATGACTGCTAAGGTTTCGACGGAGTCCAATGCTTTCTCATATTCTATGAAGGCTATATATAGGAGTTAAGTATACTCAGCACACTGCTCTATCACCTGATTCATCGTGTCAATATAGTCCATTGTTGAATAACCTTTACGGAACCCTGCTGGTTCTTCTGGTTGACTACAATTTAAGGTTGCATATATTCTCTAAGCGAAATTCTGTTAGATCTGTTAGTACTTACCAAGCTAATCACTAGCAGAATTTCCCCCAGTATTACTCTTGCGCAAGTGGAGCTTCCGCAGGCTGCTTGGCATCACTTTTCGATTTTTACGACTCATTTATTCCTTCAACCACAGTTTTTTTGTACGAGGTGAGTCTTTTCAAAACATGCAACACGCTGGCAGTTCAGGCTTCTTTCTAACAGAGTTTTTACTTTTACAACGCCCACCGCATTCTTATGGAACTTTCGGCGGGTGTAGGTCTTCTCAGCTAACTCCGCTGCTAACTTTACATCTTCTAGCCTGTTCTGCAGTCACAGCCTGACGTTATCTTCGACGCAGCAATAGAATTGATCCAATGCTACGTACTCTACCACCTAGAATTACTTGTCCTAAGGCAACTTAATTACGTCAGCTCTCAAGCGGAATGCGAAGTCTATGTGAGGCTCTTTGCCCTTCTTCTCGTACAGGACCCTTTGAGGGTAAACATCGGGTGAGCCGCTCCGACGCCGTCTTAGCTCTCAAATGCCTTCTTCGAAACGCACGTCATGACATCAGATGCAACACAGGAAGCAGACGTAATCGATTTTTTCCGATGAGAGAGCTTTATGTTATTTCTTGACGAGATAATTCGCCATGTCTAGGCCAATAAAAAAATTGGCCCGTTGGTCTAGAATTCTACGACGGTTGGCATCAACCGTTGGAGCAGCAACAGTACAGGCCGGCAAGCACAACCGGAGCTGCAGTCATAACCTCTTACACTTGAGCCTTTCCTGCATTTCAGCTTACTCCCTCCATTCTTGCCGTTCCTCTCGCGCTGTTTTGCCTCTTGGGGCTCATGGGGACGTTTGATTTTAGGCTAGACGTCATTGACTTCCTCAGCACTTACGTTGTCCTTTCGCATGATTTCAAGAATCGCATGCTTTCATTTAGCACTCCATAACGCAAGGCCTAACCCTACACAAATTCCCATGTACTCCTTCACTTTAACTTTCCACATCGTGTACACTAGCCTCTTTATGCTTGCGCACATTCAAATTCTCTTCCTGTTCCTATGCTATCAAGGTACTTGCCGAAAGCACGTGCAAGTAATTTTCTAGAGGGCTTTTTTTACACGCTGGGCACCAACGTTTGTTTTAAAACACTCCTCCTAGTCTCTTACAAAGTCAAACTTTTCCCCAGTGCTTTACACAGCCCTTCTCTAAACTACAAAAACCTGCGCTTGAGAAGTCTGGTGAACTGAAGGTAAACATTGGGCGCTCCCTCTGCAGTGTAGCTGTCGCCGGTCCATGCCGCAGCTGCCATCCATCTGCTGCGACGCTGACTTGCTCATCCCGCTGCCTGCGTGGCGCCCAGCTGCACGACGCAACTGTAGAGCTGACGGTGAGGTAAAGCAGCATTTATATGCAATAAAAACAAGGGTAACAAGGCCAGACCAGATGGTTCCACATCGGCTCCGTGTTTCTTGATAAAACAAGCAGTTTCATTGCGCAGAATCCTGTACCATAAGTATCAACGAACTCGTGAAGTTTTGTGCTTTGATTTGACCGTCAGACGCCCAAGAACCTGCGGCAATAGTGCCACAAGGAACAGGTAAATATCATCAAGACGCTAAGCCTTATACCATCGAAACGTTGACGGAGCCGGATCGTGCACCGCTGTTTCAGCCGCCGCTGCTACGGCCGCCTCTGCAGACAAAGCAGCCGCCTGTGCCGCTGCAGGAATGCTACTCGGTGTCATCGCCTCGTGCGGAACCGGCCTGCACGCAGACGCTGTATCGCTGATGGATGAAGACACCAAGGTAATGCCGGTGCCCTCACAACAACGGAACCAATCCCATACGGACTCTCAACTGACCCCTTTATTCATGTCACAGCCAGTCATGCCACCTGAGCAACAATAGAACCGCCAACATATTCACGCTCAAGACCAAGTGACCCGAACGGACTGGGTAAGTAGGCCCCGCTTCCAACTTGTGCTAAGACCGCTCGCTTTATGCAGCATTACCGATATCCCAAAGCATACATTTGCTCACCTAATTGGAAGAACCTCTCCACAACCGTATCTAGCGAAACTCGACTCACCCAGATCTGACAAAGCAGGGAACTGCATCTACATAACCGTCTACGATGACACACACGTATGTCGCCTTCTTACTGTTGCATCCATCCTTTTGATCACCGAGGAACGCGCCAATGTGTCCCGGTTGAGGTAAAACTCTCCCCCTTCAAAGCAAACACCACCAGAGGTGTCATCACGATTGAGCCAGATGATACCAACGAAGAATCTCTCCAATGGCTACGATGCGAGCAGACCAAAATACTAGCCTGCACTCGACTCGGTCGCACTTACCCTGCTGTGATAACCTTTGACTCGCCGACATTACCAAAGGTGGTCAAATAGTACATGGCGATTGCGAAGGTGTCCCCCTACCAGCCCAAAAGGCTTGTGTGTTACAACTGCTTAACGTTGGCTACATGGCCCGCTCTTGCCAGGCACAGGCAGTGTGCAACACCTTTGGGAAGCTCCACCCGGAGGATGAAGGCTTTGGGCCCCAAATCTACTGCGACGCCTGTAAAGAACCGGGCACATAGCACTAAAAACCACATGCCCCTCCAGAATACCTAAGCCGCCGGCCAACAATCCCCAAAAGGACGGCATCCATAGGGTCACATGGGCAGATCGCACTAGGGATCAAGGATCTGATTCACCTCGTTCAACTGACCCACCCCTGACCGCGAACAACACTAACCCTAAGGAACCGGCACTGGTCGCCATAATATATCAGTTGAATGCAATGCCTGAAGATATCCAACAGCTGCGCATCAAAAATCAGCAACTGCGCACCGAAAATCAGGAACTCGAGCGTCTTTTGAGCAACGAGACACCAACTTAGTCTAATTCAAAATGTCTCCCGACTTCCCAGACACGACCTAGTCATAGTAAGAGCACAAAACGTACCCCTACCTACCAACCGACCACGGAATCTCCCTACCCGTTAGCTTTTCGAACAGTGCGCACAGACATTCACCACGAACGGCAAGCACGCCACGCGGACCACAAAAAAAGATAAGGAATACTTGGACGACAAACTCTCCCAGATAAGGTCCCTTATTCAGTGTGTAATAAAGAAGCTGCCCTCCTTTGACGATTTTCAGGAACCACCACCCCGAAAAGTAACCTTACGAACCTCACGTCCGCAGCAATAGGAACATCACCAACAGCACTGCAATTGAACTGCCACAGTTTTGTACAGCAACAAACTATTCCTAAACAGAAAATTAAGCAAATACAGCCACTATACACGCTGCTGCAAGAAGCACGCGGCACGCCTCACGTTCCGGAATATACCACTAATGTAAACCCCTCCATGCCGTATTGCACTCGCGGGGGCTCCATAACAACTGCTACGGCACCCGGCTATGCCGCCGTTTTAGTGAAATCTTCTTTGAGCCGCCAGTAAATATGTTTCGTGGAACTCAACTCGAAATTCCTCGAAGTCTTTGCACTGCACACTCGCCTTCCCAGGGGGAAAGAAATAATTGTATCAACGGCCTCTTACAATCCTGTCACGCTATCCGAAAAACAATACAATTTCACTTGGATTTCAACCTTGACTTCCAAATTTCCTGGTACTTCGATATTACTAGGTGGGAACTTCAATGCGCAAACCACCACCAGGGAATACTCTAAACCTCACCTTCGAGGGAAAGCGCTTGAGGACACCGCCGACGCATCCAATCTGCTGTTTATAAACGATGTTGGTATCCCCACTCACATCGGCCTTCACGCTGCACAACAAGACACATCCCCGGACCTTATTTGGGCCACCCCTAGACTCACCAGAAAATGGACCTTACTCCACGACATGAGGCAGCGATCACCGACCAATTCAAATTCACCTACGTGGCAAGAAACTTCCCGAGCGGAAAACAGTGAAGAGGCTAGATTGGAATATTTTCCGAGAAGGCATTCTCGCCCCATCTTCTCCAGCTTCGCTACATAAGTTCTGTTCTCTGATTCTCTCTTCAGCAAAACATGCACAGAAAGAAATCGATGGCGCTGCAGAAATTACCCATTTCGACAACCACATGCCAAACCTCTGGAAGCGAGTTCATAAGCTCACTAACGTTTACAGGACGAACGGTAGGCGGCACAAATACCGGCAGATAATCCGTAGGCAATATCGCCTAACTGCGGATTACCAAAAACAGCTACGTCAAACCAATTGGACACCTCTATGTGCAAACCTCAGTCACGAGAGAGGCATTCCGGCACTCTGGAAGCTTCAACGGAGCCTCACCCAAAAGGCAAAGAACCCCCCTACTTTCTACCCTTTCTCTCATTGAAGACCCCAGAGAAGTCGAACGGCGTCTCATAATCACCGCTTTTCCACACGCCTCCACATCAGACCCTGAACCTCTCCCTGACATCAATATTTTCCAACCAGACGAGAACGTTGACCTACCTTTCACGATGACTTAACTACGAACGGCCATTGAGCCAGGCCGGCCTAACTCGGCATCCGGCCCTGATGGCGCAACACGAAAGCACCTTAGAAATCTGCCATCTGAAGCCCTCTCACACCTGCTCTTCCAAATAAATGACCTCTGGGAACAAGGATGCATCCCTGACCACCTCAAGCTGACCTTGGTATTCCCTATACCTAAACCGAACAAGCCAACTGCAACTCAGGAGAACCTAAACAACGTACGCCCCATTTTATTAACCCCGGTCATATGCAAATTATTTGAGAGACATTACAATCGCCTCATGCAATATTTGGAGCATTTGCAACCATACTTCCAACCTTCACAAACAGGCTTTCGTCCCAATGTAAGCACACATGACAGCCTCTGGCTTCTGCGCCGAGTCATCAACCGATCCCACTACGCAAGAGGAAACCCAGACATTGTCATGGCCGTTGAATTATGCAAGGCATTTGAAAACGTCACCCAAAAAGTCATTTTGGAGGAACTTGCAAAGGCGTACCGAGTGTAAGAGCTCAAAAGTGGATACGAGTTTTCTTACAAGGCTGACCTATAAGACTCCATAGGTCACATCCTGGCTGGGAACCGACTACCTATTACGTAGACCGCCGGGTCCCTCCAGATTTGATTTTACGACCAGTTCTTTTTAATCTAGCCATGACTAGGCTTCCACGACAGTTGGAAGTCGACACCGCTGCCCGCTTTACCATTTATGCCGACGACGTCACAGTTTGGACTGAAGCAGCCGACTGCGACTCTCTTGAGGACCAAACAAAAGAACTGCAAGCCGCGGCTCATAGCCTCGAGCTGACTCTTGCCGACCCGGGACTCCAGCTGGCTCCCGAAAAGACTCATCTCTTGGCGGTATACGGCTGCGAACCTCCCACTCAATCCGATGTGATACAAGTTATAATAGAAAATCAAGTAATACAAGCCTCAACAGAACCCATCACCCTCCTCGGCCTACCAGTCGGAACAAAGAACAGCGCTGGAATGTGGCTGCAGTGTTGAAGCAAAAATGGAAGGGTCTGCTCCACATCATCCGCAGACTTTCGAACAAGAACGGAGGAGTCACTCAAAAGGCCACCCTGTCAATGAAAAGAGCTGTCACAGTACGCAATCTCACGTACGACGCTCTCGCCTATGAACTCAACAAAAGCCACACAAGAGCCCCCCAAGTGTTGCATTGGGCAACCCTCCGAACCATCAGTGCTTTGCCTAAGCACAGCTAACCAGAAACTCGAACAGGCAGTGCCCCTTCCTCCCATTGAGGACATCATCAACGAAGCCAAGGCGCAGGCTGAATTCAAACGTCCTTTAACACACCAAGGACATGCCCTTACTGCGTGGGACGTGCGCAGCCCACCAACAACCTGCACGTTCCCCACCCCACTTGACCCATCGAGTCGCCCAGAAATCATAGCCAATACGAACAGCAAGCCGATTGGGCGCAACAATCCTGCACTCCGCCAACGACGCGTCCGTCGCCTTCAAATGACAAAACTCGAAAACGAAATTGACATGTACACGGACGCTAGCGTAAGCTTAAATGTCATCGGACTGGCCTGGACATGCCCAGAGGTTTCTGCCCTCTCGGGGTATCACACCATGTTCAACAACCATGCCACGAGCCTTGAAGCAGAACTGCATGCCATCAACAATGCCATGACATTCCTTGCGTAAGAAACTGATTATCCGCTTCCGCCATCTATTCGTATCCTCACAGACTCGTATGAAGCATTACAAACAATAATATGTCACAACCCCACAAATCCCCTGCCACATCACATATTATACCAAGCGCAACTTTTGCAACGTAACAAAACACAAGTCCGCACTGACTGGTACCGGGCCATGAACCCTCTTCCTCAGGAAACCAGGCGGTCCATGAGGTCACACAGGAGAGTGCACATTTACAACCTCCACTGGCGCCTGACGAAGAGCAGGCACGGTCGCTTAAAATTCCACCGGCAATGCTACTCCACCGGCATAAGAAGGACCGCAGAGAGCAGCTGAAAAACAGAATTCCAGCATGATATTTGAGTTATTTACCACCGTTACCAGCCTACACATTGGAAATGCATCGTAAATGGTACACTCCCCATTTACCCCCAAGATGCCCATACTGTCACACAAGTACCTCCGCAGACCTCACTCATCTCGTGTTGTCATGTCCTACTTTTGCCAAACACCGAACATTCACGGCACCGCAACTGCACCCTGATCCCCAACAACTTGACAAAAAATTAATCCACCAAATAGAACTTTATTCTCTAAAGAGCAGTCTGGCACCAGTTGTCTGAGCGGAGGCCTCACCGGTCCTACTTACAATGGTCTATTTCGCCTGGCCCACCAGTTCGGATAGACTCATTTCAAGCGTGAACCTGAAAAGAACTGAACCCTCATAAGCGTGAACACGAAGCTACGCAGCCTACACACCTGAAATCCATCGTAAATGGTAGACTCCCCTTTTACCCCTAAGATGCCCATAATGTCACACAAGTACCTCAGCAGAGCTCACTCATCTCGTGTGATCATGTCCTACTTTTGCCAAACACCGAACATTAACGGCACCACAACTGCACCCTGATACCCAACAACTTGACAAAAAATTAATCCACCAAATAGCACTTTATTCTCTAAAGAGCTGTCTGGCACGACTTGTCTGAGCGGATACCTCACCGGTCCTACTCACAATGAACTATTTTGCCTTGCCCACCAGTTGGGATGAACTCATTTCAAGCGTAAAACTGAAAAGAACTGAACCCCCAGAAGCGTGAACACGAAGCTACGCAGGGCAAGCCAAGAACGGCACTACTAGTCCCAGTCTTTTTACTACCCTCTCCCGTTTCCATTCCCCCGTTTACCAGCGGTCTCCCGTTTTTAATAAAACCTTTACTACTACTCAGGAGGTGAGCACTTCTAGCACCTCCAATCAGGGCTCTCCACTGTCCGCATTTGGAATTCGACGAATGAACGCGAAGGTGTTACGTCAGGTGATCCACCGAATGGGAAAGGGGGAAGACGACTCCTGGCCGTTGTTTCCACGCATGTAGGTGCACATTAGCCGCGAGACGTTGGCATCGAGGCGTCATTCTCTGCAGCCGTTCTGGCGCGTCGTCAAGCCAAGCCACCTTTGCGCCGGCTGCTCCGGCACAGGAGGCAAGTGGTGTGGAGACGGGCAGGGCTGCCGAAAACAGCCCTACGGGGGCGGGTGCAGGACGAAGTCGGCCTTGCGATGCTCCATCGCTGACGATGAAGGCGCCGATCCACCCAGCGGTGAGCTGCGTCGGCGTGCCTTCCCAGGAGGAAAGAGGCGAGCCTCTTTCGCACTACTGCTAACGGAATGTTTTTGTAATCTTCACGTCAGTAAATTGCTTTCTACCTGAAAAATTTCAGAAGCACAAGAGTATGCCAGATTTTATGCCTCGTAGTTGATCTAGAAGAATGGTTGCGAGTTACAATTGTCTTTGAGGTGGTCACGTTGGGCCATTTTGGCGCCGGTTAGTTGGCCCGACAGGATCTGGTACTATGGCAGAACCGCTTGCACTTGCAACACTCCTGTTGATCCATGTTGTACGTCCGGACGAAGCACCGAATGAAGCCTGCATCTATGTATACGGGAAAAGCGGAGCTATGAAAGGTCAGGATTGCCTGTCTAGTACGTATATCCTGATTATTTCTCCGCGTAGAACTGCTCCAGGTTCTTGCCACCTCCTCATTTCTGAAGAATTCACGGAGAGCGGCCTCTGTCTTGTCACCGGATGTGCCTCAGATATCACTCAATGCGGGCTTTTAAGGACGCTGAGGGGTATGAGCCCGATGTCCAGATTGGCCACGCGAGTTTGAGGAAGGAGCTTTGTGGCTTTGTCTGGGCTGTGCACCTGAGCAAGCATTTCTCCGGGTCTTTGTATTTTTTGCCGGATATGACTCACTGAGAATGCAATCCGTACGCATTGAGATGAAGAACACAGATTGTGAGACAGGATTTTCTATTTTAGCGAATTCATTACGAAGAAACCAGGGTAGTTATCAGGCTTCGGAAAAGTGATGCTTGAAGACATGGAAACGGCAAATTGGTGCAGCCCGCTTCCATGAGCCGATCATCTTTGGTAGAGAGTTAATTATTTCCGTAGTTGTACAACACAAAGCAGGAAGATCAGCAACTTTACCCTGACGTTAGCGTGGTGGTAAATGAGGTTGGGGAGCTCTTTATCGGTTAAATGGATAGTGCGCCCATCGGCGGAGCCTGACCAAGGATCTGACAGCCACCGTTTGAGGTTTCACTTCCTTTCCTATTTAACTCCACCGTATTTGGTCACATCGTGAGTGAGAAGATTCGTGGTCCGCGGTGTCACCACGACCATCACCCTGAAGACGCAAGGCACCCCGAACAGTTTTTAACACAAAAGCATGTTATGCCGGGGTCCACCAATATCTAAGTGACATTATATTCGTCAGGGAAATGACATCGCCAGAAAAACTTTGATTCACGCGTTGGCGCCGGGATTCGACACACAAACAATGCGAAGTACGAAACATGCTCCCGACTGCGCTATGTCCAGAGCAGTAAATAGGACGACAAACGCGCATTATAGCCTTCCTTTGAGATGGTGCTGCCATTTTGGCGAGGCGGGGCAAGTAGTGCATCATGAGGCTAATGGGCGCAGACAGTTGGCGCCTCCATGCCAATGCCAACGCGTACAGGGAACGCGCCGCGTGCGCTGTTGAGAAGCCGACTTGTGGATGTCGCGCTCGTTACGTGACTCGGTCCGCTGCTTCTTTTGCTGCAGCGGGCCAATGATTCACTAACAAAAAAAACCTGTTTGGTCCCGTTCTCATGGACGGTGTGCGAGCGCCTGTGGTTTCAGTCGAAGTTACGCAATGCTCATAAGCGTGCAATCCAGTATCTAACGTTGATTCGTCTAA
The DNA here is from genome assembly GCA_013339765.2 of Haemaphysalis longicornis. Classification (NCBI taxonomy): domain Eukaryota; kingdom Metazoa; phylum Arthropoda; class Arachnida; order Ixodida; family Ixodidae; genus Haemaphysalis; species Haemaphysalis longicornis. Next base: position 203,207,624 of record CM023450.1, on the reverse strand, counting down.
CGGCGCCCTACTGACGAAATATAAATAGCGACGTGCAAGTTCATATCGATGCACAATAAACATTCAACTGCTCTTGCGAAGGCACATTTCCCTTTCGTGTTTTACCGGTTGCTATGGAAGAGGGAACAACCGCATTTTGTTTCCAGGTTTAAAGCATCGATGTTATGAAATCGGAATACGTAGAGATAGGACGTGTCGACAGAAATGTAAACTACACAGGAAAACTAAAATTTTCCCAGCGAACCATACTGGCCGCAGCAGCCATTAGTTGCGCAGTCACCGCATACGCCAAGCAACTTGCCCGTAATACAGGTCTGTTACTTCCCACTTCGTGGCTGTCAATCTTGTTGCCGCATGGGAAGGGAGCTGGTGGTGAAACAACGTGAATGTGCCGCGCGGCCTTTTACTTTACTTATAAAACGGCTAGCAGACATTGCAACTGCCGTGATGATGACGACCGAGGCGCTCGATTGATTTGCATTCTTCCTATCGATACTCGGGTTGAACTCGTGGACAACTTTCTTAGGCAATGCATTCAAGGCTACGAAGCCGGGCCACGCCTTTTCACTGTGCACCTAGAAGTAGTTCAACAAAAACAATTCGCTTTCACTGTGCACCTAGAAGTAGTTCAACAAAAACAATTCGCTGGCGGTAACCTCAGCAGTTCAAATATGTTTAGTTACGTTTTAGACTTGCAGTGATAATGCTACAAAATTGATAGCCAGGATATATGAAACCGAGAGCATTTTTTTACATCTTCGGATAGTTTTTGGTTACGGCTATCGCCGCTGGCATCACAATGGTTCCCTCACAAATAAACATGGCGTTCTTGTCGGCTGCTTTCGGCAGCTCACCATTTCATTCTCCCGAAAGTACTTCTATAGTTTCGCTGCCTAAACAAACGAAGCGAGTGGTTTGCAAAGTGTACGCCCAAGTGAGACTGATGCAACTGGGACTCTCCGCAGGTTTTCCCAGTCCGTTTGGTTAGCCAGTTTTTCGGCGTAAGTGAGCGTGTGCGTAAGCATGTGTGCATGCTTCTCTTTCGGTATACTGCGACCGCACTAGGTGAGTACGCCGCACCTGTCGGCGGTGCTGCCCAGTAGAAGCGTTTACAGATTGGTGCATTCTGTCAAAACTGCCGCGCTTACAAAATTCACTTCTTTTCTGAACGATACAGAGTCCACAGTCGGTCTGCGTTCTCCAGTTCACAGCCGCTCGGACCTTGTCTAGTTATAGCGTTGGCCCGTGTTTACAAACAAATGAAGCGTGTGGAAGGAGACGCCAGTATGCCTGCATGCTCGTGATCGTGGTTCAGCGCACTCAACTGCGGAGCTTATGCGAAGAAATGAACTGTTTCAAATGGGTACCGGTCACGCCGAAACTGAAACCGAAACCAGTTTATTTGGAACTACTTCGCTCAGTAACACAGAGCAGTTAGCCCCCTCCCTCTCCCTCCGTAGCTTTCGCTGCATTGCCACAGAAGTTCTCCCTGAGTATAGTTACTTCGATGTACTCCGCTTGGCAACGTGGCGGCGTCTGTTAGTTTATCTCGTGACAGCCTGCAACAATAAATGTTTGCGGACGGCGACGTCGGCATCACGGCGTGAATTTTATTAGATTGATTCGTCAGTTTTTGAAGCAATATGGTAACGCTTGTGGCTCCATATATTGAAGGTTTTGCGAAGTTAGATGCATGTTAGCCCATCGGCCAGAAGTTTACCTAGAGCTTTTACGTCCGACCAAATCACCACTAACACACACCTTGGAGCGAGTATGCAATAAAAATTTCGGTACAATGATACAAATATAATTTACCTAAGGGTGCACGGTAGTGCAATCATAGCAGCACACAGGGCCCTGAATCCGAAGTCCCGATTTTACGCGCACATTTCATTCAACTTCAAGACAAACAAGAAATGGTTTCCTACCAAAAAATTATTACGGCATGCGCTTTGAGCCTGTTGCGAGAACTTAGGAGGCGATGGATTGCATTCTGGCAGTCGTAGGGGTAGTACTCGCGTCTAGCGATTTACGGGGCCAAAATAGCAACTTCCGCCCGGAGGAAGTTGAGAAGGATTTTAAGCAATTGCGCACACTCTACACACCCGGTGAGCAGCTGCATTGTTACTATTTATAATTGCAAACAGTAAGCACAGTCCAACCGCAGGAGCACGTCGTGACATTTCATTGGCAAGCGAACGCGCCCACAAAACATTAGAGAGCTTCCGGCGCTGTTCTGGCTGCACAAGAATCATTTTGGGCAGACAGTGCTAGGTGGGGGGAGCATTATTCTTGTTCTATCAGATAAGAATTACTGTTAACAGAAGCGCGGAACAGTGGAAGACCGGGGCGCTACTTGCCGCCGTGATGTTAACAAGGAGACAGCAGGCAACTGGCTACGCCAAACCTACAATAACATCGCAATCTCCACTGGCACCGTGCCTTCACTGCCTACGAATGAGCCCACACCCTATAAAGTTATAATTGATGGCGACCTATAAAAATTTGCGTGCTGTGATAATACGGGCGCTCCTGACAATCACAGCGTTACGGACAGGACAATTGTTGGGCTCGACAACGGAAGCATAAAAAACTGAAAAATGGGACCCTTTATGATGTCGGTCAAGGGAACAACCACCAGGAGATGGAAAGAGCAAAAATATAAAAATATGGTAGCTAATAGAGAAACGTGAACAGCGAGAAAAACGCGAGTCGGGTCCTAAGTAAATTCAAATTTAATACTTTGATAGCCTCGCACGTTCGACGAGATGTTCGGGAGGTGCAGGTCAGTCGCTTAGTCACAGCCTTGTTGGTGTACCGGCGGAACATTCTGGAACATGGTCCATGCTCTAGTTTCCCTTCTCCTCATCTTCTAGGCCATTTTCAGCGAACTACGCTCGCTCACCCGCTTGTGGTAAAGCGGGGACCAGTCGGCAAGCTGACCTCTTGCTGTCTTACGACAACCGCTTGGCAAGGTAGCAACACCTTATCTGTTTGTTATTGTTGTTGGTCAAAAAAAAAATTGGCTTACCCGGCTGCAATCCTTTTTCTTCTTTGCTTTTTCTTTCTCGTTTCCGTTGCGAATACCCCCCCAATGGAGATTGGCGCCCTTCTCTAAGGACGTTATGTCGATCACGAAAGGTTGCTGGTATCACACGTGCCGAGAGAATTTTTAGGAGTTTTTGTGGGAGCTTGTGTGCGGTCTTTGCGTTCTGCATTTCATCACTTGACTCTTAACACATCCTGTCAACAACCGTTTAGGTCATCTCGGCTGGGCCACTAATACCCTGATTTCTTGATTATTTAAAAAATAATTGTCAAGGTACTGCCCCAGAGGATAGTATGCACGGTTTTTGGGGATGCCAATCTATCTATTTAAACCAACTGCGGGTTTGTCTTGCATGTTCCTTCCGTCAGCTGCTAACCGCTGAACAAGATATCAAGAGGAAAAACAGGGGAGGCACGACCTCTTACTGTAGGAACAAATTACAACATGCCATAAAAGAAAACAAATAAAAAACAAGACGAAGATTAAGGCACAGTAATCTGCACCTCCCAGAGATACCTGTAACAGCACGCATCGGCATATCAGTGCACGCGCACACATCACTTCTAACCATCAAGAAAATAAACTTCTTTTCCCGTGAGGCCCACCGAGTGTTCGCTTACAATCCTGTATAAGAATTTGGACTTCTCAAGGTTCTCTAATCGCTCGCCTCATTTTCTCTGTTCTGATCTTCTCTAATCGCTCGCCTCATCTACTCTCACCTTTCATTGATTTTGTATAAAATTGTTACGCTTGAAATGATTTGCATATTAACTGTATCACCTTGCCCCTCCTGCTTTGGCCTCTGGCCAGCGGTAATTGTAAGTAAATAATAATACCCAGGCAGCTCGAGCTACTGCTCCAAACGAGGTAAGCAGCATATGGAATTAAGCTACATGCCAGGCCATCCAGCTCTCCGCAGGATCTATACCATCGCACGCGTGATCATGGAGGCAGCGTTCTGTTTGCTTTACGTAAGGTGGTACACACCCAAATGGGATCTTGTAGAGTCAGCCATCTGGCCATTGGATAAACGGCTTTGCACTTTTCTCAGATCAGCTGCTAGCCGCTGGACCTTCACTGCCAAAATCGCTGCAAAAGCTCGAAAAAATAACTGCAAAAGAATTGGCTAGGGGTAGAAAAAACAAGGTCTATTCCCAACAGCCCTACTATTTTTGAGCTTGTTGCGCCCACTAAGCATGTAAATTATTGCCGCAAGTTTTTTCTGGATGGATGCTTCTACAGGCTACTGTGTGCATGAAGGAGGTTTCTACAGTGTACATTCGCTTGGATCATTGCGTGTTCTCTTTGTATTCACGTGAGGCGGCTAGAATATTGCGGTTTTTGTGGGCGGTATTGACCCTTAATTCCACCGCCCGCACGACGCGAAAAACACACGAATGCATACACGACAGATTTCCAGGTTACCGCTCACAGGCAAGTAAATACTGTAAGTAAATACCCCAACCGTTTGGCGGCGGCTAGAAAATTTGAGCATTTTTTCGGACTCCTCGCAACTTTCTATGTATTAGGCGAAGTACAAATGGAATCGGGGAAAGAAGGAAGATAGGCTGTCCTACGGCAGGGGACGTTTTGTGTGATCTTTTTCTTCCACATGGGCGTCGGTGCAGAAAGCCTGCAAATTGCATGACTAAGTAGTCTTGTTCGAACATGGAGGTGTCACGGCCGTTTCTGCACGTGCGTGCATCGGCATTCACAACCCCCTCTTTGAAAAAAAATTACATCCTCTTCCCGTAGGGGAACCCTGAGTAGTATGCGAAGCAGCCATAAGGTCGACTGAAGTTCCCATTAGTTTTCAGTTCGTCGTTCCCGTTGACGTTCAGCTTCGAGTCCCTTCGTTGTATCAGTAGCTTGTTGACGTAGTTTGAATGAGTAAAGGACATACGGCGCGTTCTTAGCACGTGATCCCGTCTCTTTTTGTAGCATGGTGGAAACAGCGCCACATACCTCCCATTGCGTCCAGAGAGTCTTGGGATCAGAACCGGGCGCAGCCTAACCATTTCTTATTTATAGTGGACTGCGCTGACGTCAGCCAAAACGCCGAGCGCGCTGATGAGACGCGCATGCGCGGTAGAATGCGAATAGAGGACAACTACACCGAGAGAGGGAGGGACACTGTGATGAGGCGCCCGTGAAGGAGAAAGAAGAGGGCCGAGGAGCGCGCGGAGCGTGCTGAAGAATCGAATCGGCAAGCGTTGAGTGGACGCATTTGACGCGCTGGGCGAGTGAGCGCGGCCCTGTGATCGCTTGGAGCTAGAAGCCAGGGTCTCAACCGCTGCTGTCGCCGGAGAGCCGTCGGCGGCTGGTCCGGTTACCGAAGTCTGTCTGCTGGCCCGTGCCTGGATCTGGTGACGCGCTGGGCCAGAGAACGCGGTTCGGGGAAACACCGGCGCACAACCGCCGGTGGGCCATCGAGCCGTCAACCACAGTGCACGGTCCCTGACGTCCGGCCGCTGTCCCGTGTCCGGACCCGATGTGACGTGAGACTCCTCAGCGAGCAAGCCGCGCCGTGGTGCATCGGCCGATCCGACGCACTTCGTGAGGAGACCTCGTTGGGCTGCTGCGCATCCTGCTGCCTTGAACTGCTGCCTTGAACATCTTCTATGGAGATGCCCTGCTTTGAAGGACCAGAGAAACCGCGCACATGCGCCCATCCCTCCTCAAGTCAGGCCTCAAACGCTGCGGGAGTGGACCCATCCCGAAGGGTCTACAGAGCACAGGAAGGTGGTCCTCGACTCTTTTCTCGTATATGTTCGAGAAGCCACCATACGGGACCACATTTAGTCGAAACACTCACCCCCCCTTCCTCCAACTCCTTTCCCCCATCACCCCCTCCGGCGATGACAAAGATCAAGGCAAGGAGTGTATGTAGGAATAATAAGTACATATTACAACCACAACAACAATCGTGGCACACGGCACACATGCTTCCTGAAAGGAGCTGTTACTTCACAGCCGGAAAACTATATAGAACACGGTCATACATGAAAAAATACTAGTCATGGAGCGGATGGGATCACGTACAACATGCCAGGGAATCTTTTGGACGACAAACATAATATATTGTATGAGTTTTTTAGCAAAATATGGGGCAGTGGGAACTTACCCCCCGTGTCGAACATCGTCACCAACTGCGTCATTGTGAAACCATTGAAATGACTGGACTGCCTTTGTAACATGACACCTGCTTCGCTAACCTGAGGCGTCGGAAGCTTTCGCGATAAAAGAGTCCTTAAAAGATACAGGTGCCACTTTCAGCAATCTGCACTTCTGCCGCCAACGCTTTCCCGATTACTCTACCATATTTTGACCGAGGATGTTATCTTCTTGAGAAGAAGCAATTATCCAAACCCGCAGCATAGCAAAATTGGTGTCCTTAGGGCAACGTCGAACGCACATGCTTAATTTAAGTAAATTACATTACGTAGGTAATCCAGAAGTAGCAGGTAGTAGCACATCTTCACAAAAAAGATACAAAAATTGACGAAGCGAATGATTTGGACACTACAGATCTTACCATTTTTCTCTATAAAGATTCGCGGGGGTGCTCCCTCATTTACCCTTAAAATGTACCCCCTTACACCAGGCATGCTCAAGGCTTCATACTATCTCCCACGTTTTAATGTCGCCCTCAAGGATGTTCCGCAAAAACTGGTTCACATTCCCGGCTCACACATGTTATGTGCACGGATGATGTGACACTTTGGAGCTTGCATGAATCCAAAACTAACAGCATGAATTTAACCAACACTGACTCAGCATCGTCAGAGCATAACTTGGCACTCTTGCTCTCGATGATCACCAAGAATAGTGAATATATTGCCACAAAGTCAAGGACGACGCAGTTGTCTTGAAAGAGAAACAAGTTTATTGGAGCGAACTTGTGCTTCCCTAACAACTCAAAAGAACACAGAGGCGGCGAAGCAGCAGTCAATTTGCACAGGCGAGTGTCGTCGAATAGAATGTCGCGGCGTCTGCTCCGCAGGCTTATATCTTTCGGCGCGAGTGTTTCTGGAACCGTCGATTCACATCCAGAACATTGTAGATCACAGAAGATAATTCGGGGCTAGCGACGTTAGGGCGAAACAGTCTGCTTATATGAATGAGATAGCCGGTACGGCATAAAAATAAAGAATGGAACACGCGATTCGTATGGGACACAGATAACAGAGCCGGGCGCTGCTGGGCATTAAAAACAAACGATAAGCAAACAAACAAACCCTAAATGGTTCGCGGCATTACCCCCCTCTAAGCGTGCATCGACCCGATGCTAAAATAAAACGACAGTCTGAACAAACACAACAACAAAACAACAACAAAAAAAGTTCTTCATCTGGTTAAGTACGGTTTGAGGCGAACCACGTGGACGACTTCGGGTCGCGGCGTCGTCGTGATGTGCCGGAATCACCATTGAGGATCACTTCATAGGTTAATTGGCCAACAGGTCATAGAATCTGGTAAGGTCCGAAATACCATCGTAGAAGCTTCTCACTGAGTCCGCGTCGTCGGATGGGAGTCCAAACCAACACACGATCCCCTGGTTGGTACTCGGCGTCTGGGCGTCGGAGGTTGTAGCGGCCCGCATCCACCAGCTGCTGGTCCGTTATACAAACTCAAACGAGCTGGCTTGCCTCCTCCGCACGTTGAAGGTAATCTTGGATGTCGGCGTTGATGTCGTCGTCTTCTACATGGGGAAGCATGGAGTCGAGCATCGTAGTCGGCCGTCTTCCGCAGACAAGCTCGAACGGCGTCATCTGCGTAGTTTCCTGGATAGCCGTGTTGTACGCAAACGTGACATACGGGAGCACTACGGGAGTCTCACATCTTATGTTCAACGTCGAAGTACATTGACAGCATATCTGCGATTGTCTTGTTCAGACGTTCTGTTAGTCCATTCGTTTGGGGGTGGTACGCCGTCGTTCTTCTTTGATCCGTGTTGCTGTAGCGTAATACTCCTTGCATCAGCTCCGCAGTAAATGCCGTTCTGTGGTCCGTGATTAGGACTTCCGTGGCTCCATGTCGCAGCACAAGTTGGCTTATAAAGAACTTCGCCACCTCTTGTGCAGTCCCCCTCGGAAGAGCGGTGGTCTCTGCGTAGCGCGTCATGTAGTCTGTCGCTACGACAATCCATTTGTTCTGTGATCGTGACGTAGGGAACCGGCCTAAAAGGTCCATTCCAATCTGCTGAAATGGCCTCGACGGGACGGCGATCGGATGCAGAAGTCCGGCGGGTCATGTCGTCGGTGTTTTTCGTCGCTGGCAGTCACGGCAGCTCCGGACGTAGTGGGTGACGTGAGAGGTAAGGCCAGGCCAGTAGTACCTCGCCTTGATTTTTCCAAAAGTGCGGGCTGTGCCGAGATGACCGGTAGACAGGTCGTCGTGGAACGATTCCAAAATTTCGTCACGAAGGTCCACGGGGATGAAGAGAAGGTAATTCGCTGTTGTTCTGGTGCTGAAATTCTTCTTCACGAGGACGGAGTTTCTCAGGCTGAATGCCGGTAAGCTGCGTTTGAAGGTCCTAGGAACGGCAACGTTGCATTATCGAGGTACTCGATTATTAGTGTAAGTAGGGTTCGGCAATCTGCTAGGGGCTAGGTCGCTCTCCGTCACTATCCTTGAAGAACGCGCTGTCTTCATCAGAGTCTTGTGGTGGCGGTTCGACCGGGGCGCGGAACAGGCAGTCGGCGTCGGAGTGTTTCCTGCCGGATTTAAAAATGACTGTAACGTCGAACTCCTGCAGGCGCAAGCTCCACCGCCCATGACGGCCAGAGGGGTCCTTCAAATTGCCGAGCCAACACAACGCCTGGTGGTCTGTTACAACCTTGAATGGCCTTTCATACACGTATAGGTGAAATTTTGAAATCGCCCATATAATAGCCAGGCACTCTTTCTCAGAGGCAGAGTAGTTTTTCTCCTCCTTTGACAGACCACGGCTGGCATAGGCGATTACCCTTTCGCAACCGCTTTGCTTTTGGACAAGGACGGCACCCAAGCCTATATTACTGGCGTCCGTGTGCGTTTCCGTTTCGGCATTTTCGTGAAATGAGCGAGCACGGGCGGCTTTGCAGGGGTTTTTGCAGCTCGCAGAATGCTTTTTTTTGTCGTTTTCACTGCTGAAAGGAGTGCTATCTTTCGTCAAGCGCATGAGTGGCTCTGCATTGCTTGCGAAGTTTGCGAAGAAGCGCCGGTAGTATGCGGAAAGCCCGAGAAATCTTCGCACGCCCTTCTTGTCTTACGGCCTTGGTAAGTTCGCAATGGCTGAAGTTTTTGCCGGGTCACGTAGGACTCCTGCGGCGTCGACGACGGCGCCAAGAACTTGAGTTCCTCGTATGCGAAACGGCACTTTTCAGGCTTCAGCGTCAACCCCGCGTACTAATGGCCTTGCAAGGTGTTCGTGGAAAGTTCGGGCGAATACCACTACATCGTCGGGGTACACGAGGCTGGTGTGCCACTTAAGGCCACCTAGCACAGTGTTCATGACTCTTTGAAACGTCTCTGGGGCTGTGCACAGCCCAAACGGCATCACCTGGAACTCGTAAAGGCCGTCAGGGGTTATAAATGTGGCCTTCTCTCGGTCTCTCTCGTCCATTTAAATTTGCCAGTAGCCGGTCTTCAGGTCTATCGATGAGAAGTACTTCGCGTAAGAGAGGTAGTTGAGGGCGTAGTCGATTCGGGGGATAGGGTACACGTACTTTTTCGTGATTTTGTTCAGTCGCCGGTAGTCAAAGCAAAACCTTAATGTGCCGTCTTTTTTCTTTACGAGTACGACGGGCGCAGCCCAGGGGCTTTTCGATGGCTGTATAATGTCGTCGCTGAGCATGTCGTCGACTTGAGTCCGGATGGGTTCCTGTTCGTGTGAAGATACGCGGTACGGTGACTGTCGGGTAGGTCGGGCTCCATCTTCGGTTATTATTCGGTGCTTCTCTAGAGGTGTCTGACGTAGTTTTGTGCTCCACGAAAAACATTCGCTATAACGATGCAGCAAAGCCAATAATTTGTTCCGTTGTTCTTGCGGCAGCGCAGGATTCACGTCGAAGGGTTGCGGGAGCTGGAAGGTTTCTACGGGTGTGCGTTCAAAGTCGGCGACTGCGATCACGTCACTTGCTTTTTGCGTTTCTTCGAGGAATGCAATTGACGCACCCTTGTTTAATGCTGGTACTCCTCGGTGAAGGTAGTAACCAAAACGTGGGATGGGCGTTCCTTGAAGCGCGCAATTCCTCTTGTCACAGAGACACCACGGTCGTGAAGCAACCTTTGATCAGTGTTTATGATAGCGTCGACGTCAGGAGCAGCATCTTTACAGTACACTGCGATCATCAAGCTTGCGCGGGGTGGCAGGGTGACATGATCATCGGCAATCCTTACAGGAGCACGTCGTTCGGGGATCCGTTCCGCAAGGAGTGATGGGGGGAAAAAGTTATTGACTTGGTCTGCAGATCGATTATTGCACCGTTGTCCATCAAAAAGTCCATTCCAAGAATTACATCGCGGGAGCAGTTAGGCAGAACGACGAACGCCGCAGGGTACGTTGTGCCGTCTATGGAGACGCGCCATGTGCACGTTCCACTTAGCGTCACGAGGTGGCCACCTGCTGTGCGTATGTGCGGACCGTCCCATCTGGTCATAACTTTCTTCAGTTTAGACGCAAATGGTCCGCTCATTACTTAGTAGTCGGCTACCGTGTCTACGAGGGCGACTACGTGAAAGCCGTCGATGGACACCTTGACGTCGGATGCCGTCTTCCTCGAGTTCCGGGTTTGGCGGGGCGTCGTACCTCTTCTTGTACGTGTTGACGGTCAGGCACTGTGCGTCGTCATTGTCGTCGTCTTCTCAGCGGACGTCTCGGTCAGGTCGGGTACGCATCGTGCAGTCTAGCTGTCGTCGTGTTCAGGAGTCTCGTCTGGGCTAGGTCGGGTCGTCGGGATGAGGGCATGTCGTTATTCACTGTCTTCCGCGAGTCGTTGCGTCGTTGGAGGATTTTCATTTTTCCATGGTCGTGCAACTTTACCTCCAGAACTTGGTGCTTTTAGTTTCCCCCGCGTGGGCTGGGGGACCTTCCACGTGTGAAATCACCATTGCTACAGTGTTTGGGCGAATGGAATGGGTAGGGCGATGGCGATCGGTTGAAACAGGCTGGTCCACGGCTGTTGTTGGATAGGTATTCTTCGATCTCCGATGGGTGCTGGCCGGGTCGGGTGCGGGGTGCATCGACGGAGAACCCTCGCAAACCGAGCCTCTGGTAAGTGCAGCGGCGGTAGATGTGGTAGGCCTCTCCGCAGTGGTATCACAGCGGACGATTATCTGGCGTTCGCCACACGTCGGTCTTCCTCGGGGCGGGGGTTTGCACAACAGATGGTCGGGCCGGCGTCAGGGGACGACGGTACGGGTCTCGTGAGGATAGGGTGCAGGTGGACGAGGTCGACGGGCATCAGCCGCGTAGGTAATGGCTTGCGGCTCGCGGGGTGCTTCTGGCGTTGTTGATGTTCCCAGGGCTTGCTGCACTTATTCCCTGATGACGTCGGTAAGAGAAGCGACTTGGGGTTGCGGCGGCGTTAAGAGAGTTTTTCCGCAGCTCCTCCCTCACTACTGCGCTGATAGTCTCGCGTAGGCTGTCTGCCGAAATACGCTTGCTGTATACGTAGTTCGCATTGGCCGCGCCAACAAAGTTGCGGTCATAATGCTTAGCAATTCGAGGGCCTTCTCGATTGTGCAAGCTTCGGTCACGAATTCGGCGACGGTTTTAGGCGGGTTGCGAACAAGTCCAGAAAACAGTTCCTCCTTCACACCGCGCATCAAGAAGCGTAAGTTGTTTTCTTCCGCCATTTCGAAGTCCGCGCGGCGAATTAGTTTCTTCATCTCCTCAACGAAGATCACGACCCCTTCGTTGGGATGTTGCGTGCGAGTTTCAAGCAAAAGCGCTGCGCGCTTTTTTCTGACCATGGTCGTAAAGGTCTTTGTGAACTCGCTTTTGAACTGAGCTCTCGTGGTTCTTGAACCAAGTGCGAGCCGAATCTTCCAAGTAAAATAAAACACGCCGGAACGTTTCTGCGTCGTCCCACCTGTTGAATTTCCAGACGCGCTCCAGTTTCTCCAACCATTATTCTGGGTCTTCTGCGGGGGCTCCTCGGAATGATGGAGGTTCCCATGGCTGCTGCAGAACGACGGGAGGATTGGCTTGGTTGACCATGGTGCTGGTAGCGACATCTTTCTTCTTCGCTTTCTCCTGCAGTAGACGAAACTCGGGTGGTGAATCTTGCAGGCGGAGGCTTGCTCTTGTTGGACTGGCTTGGCAGCTTCCAGAGGTTGTAGTGAGCATGAAGGGTGCGTACCCCGCACCTCTACCAGATGTCACGAAGACGAGGACGACGGAGTTGTCTTGAAGGAGAAACAAGTTTATTGGAGCGAACTTGTGCTGCCCTAACCACTCAAAAGAATACAGATGCGGCGAAGGAGCGGTCAACAAAGTGACTTGCACAGGCGAGTGTCGTCGAATCGAATGTCGCGGAATCTCCTCCGCAGGCTTTTATCTTTCGGCGCGAGTGTTTTTCGAACCATCGATTCACATCCCGAACATTGTAGATCACAGAAGCTTATTCGGGGCTAGCGACGTTAGGGCGAAACAGTCTGCTTATTTGAATGAGATAGCCGGTGCGGCATAAAAATAAAGAATGGAACGCGCGCTTCGCATGGGACACAGATAACAGAGCTGGGAGCTGCCGGCCATTAAAACAAACGATAAACAAACAAACCCGTACATGGTTCGCGGCAATATACACGTTCAGGACGACCGAACAAAAACACAAGATGCAACATGACGTCTCATTCATCTCACGGGAAATGTGCAAACTTTACTACAGCACCCACACTTACGCACCTTGGGAATCTACTGGAAACACGATGACACAGAAGACACATGGGTGGTGTGGAAACCACTGCAGATACCTCCGATAGTAATTATGTTAAAAAAATGTCCCACAACATCTGTGGTGCGTGAGAAAGATAACTCTAGGCCATTGCAGAAGCCTTCTCTATACGGGGATCATGTACGAGCTTCCATACATGCAATGAGTCTCCCGCCACTTCAACCTTAGACGATCATCCACCGTGGCGGTACACGACAATGACCACCAATAAGACGACGAATATTTGTCGCCGTGACCAGCCAGCGCCAACCTCTGATACCACAGTCCTTGAAGGTCACTGCGTAATGTACACAGACGGAGCTCTTCTCCCGGACGGAAGACGGACTGCTTTCGTCACTGACACACCCAGAAATGAAAGGATCGTGCGGTTATTCCACCGACACACCGGACCAGCTGCTACTAGTTCCAGGCTGTACATGATGCAGTCAATGCTGCAAGTGCACTCCATAACATGACGGAGGTGCATATATATACAGAAACTCGCTCAGTGCTGTCAAGCATATGTATCAAGTAAAGAAGACACCTCTGGTCTTCCAGCAGATTTACAGCCTCCACAAAACATCAAAGGTAAAAATCTCGGTACTTTCGGTACCGGGGCGCGGTCACAATATACTGAACCAATTACCATACCATCTTTTCCACTCATCTTCCCCCTTAAATACACCCCTAGCCCTTTTCGTTGATCCGCTCTCCCATCCTTTATCCCAGAAATCTCTTCTGAGAAAAGATTTCTATGTTGCGCCGTCGTTGGTCTTCGCCAAATTCAATTGAGCACAGTGTTTTAAAAAATTGGAAAAGTTAAAAAAATTAGAAAAATTAGAAAAATTAGAAACGCGACGTCACCGGGACCGGCTAAATTTGTTCCATTTATTATACCATAATAAACTTGGCGTAGACAAAGCAAACTACCTCACAATCAACGATCGCCACCCGACGCGTTCATATCACACGAAAAAAGTTGCAGGTTTTTCCTGTCCCACAGACGTATTTAAACATTCCTTCTTTCCTGAAAGAGTCGCTAGTATGAATTCCCTACCTCAGAGCACCGTCGAACGCCCTACTGTGGATATATTCATGAAAAACCTGTTTGGTTAAGTGGCTGTCTCATTGTTCTCGTCTAACTTCTTTGAGGGTATATTTAATACTGCTGTGTGCTAATCACTGCTTCTGACTTTGACGTTCTCTGTGCCGTAGCGGTTTCTTGTCTGTAAACGGTGCCTTTCAAAACAGATAAACAGATGTGTGCGTACGTATCGTGTTCTCTCCAATGTGAACATTGTTGCCGTTTTTTTCGTTTTTTTCTTTTTTATTCAGCGAAGTGTAAACGTTTCTTTCCGAGTACATTTTTTTTAGGTTTTTTCTTGTATAGCAATTTTTGTCATTGTGTCATGTTTTTCTAACTGCAATTATTTGTCATCGGCTGACTCTTCTGCAGTGGTGCGTTAAGTGCATTGCGGGTAACATTTCTGTGCATGTACGTGCTTTCTCTGTTTTTTTTTCGTTTGTTTTTTTTATCTTTGACAAATGTTGTCAATGCGTGTCGTGTTATTTTTTCTGTGTTGCAATAATATATACCCACTTAACTCTTGCATCCCTGTGGATGTAAACACGTAATCCCACCCTGCCCAAGGCCTGGCTCTCGGGCTTGCAGTATTCAAAAAATAAATAAAATAAATCAGAAGTAATGTACGAAATAATGTACCAAAAAGCCCAGAAGAAAGTTCTCATATTCTGAGAAGGGGCGCATGTGCCCTAATTACCCCGTGTGTGTGCTCACTGAACCGCTAATCTTTCCCGGGTGGAGGATGTTTCTCTCACGAAGCTTCAGGATGGGGTGGCCTTTACACGTTCAGTGACTTGGACTTGGGGGCACTCACAAGACGACCTAGGAAATTATTTCAAGTGTCCATCTCGGGCGGCTGTAGCTGATGCGAAGCATCTTTTGTGGACGTGCGCGGCAACATGGAAGGCTCGAGACGTGCGCGTTCAGAAAGGTTGGTCTCCGGTGTAATAAACCGCATGACTACAGCCGATGGATGCAGGAAGATAAATACTGAAGGTCGCTGATAGACGTTCTGCACGCCACTGGACTGCGCGCATACCTGTAAACTCAAAAACGTATCGGTTTCATCACCATATGCGCTTTCGCCGCCCCTCTCTCTGTTTACTTTCTTCTCTTTCTCTTGCCTTCCTACTTTCTCCTCTCTTCCCATGTTTCAACCTCGTCTTATGTGTCGCGCGGCAAAAAACACGAAGTAAAAAAGCATGGACATAAACAAAACAGAGCTGCTTCGACATATTCATCGGTTTCGACTCCGGTTATACTGAAACCCGGCATGTATGTAACTTGCGTAGCTCCGACATCGAATTGGACACCGGTTTGCGTAGCTATGACAACGAAGCGGGACACCTGTTTGCGTAGCTCCGACACCAAATTACAGGTCAAGGTGGTCCAACTGTCCGAAGATGCCGCTCGCGCCGAAGGGCTGCAGGCCGCCATCTGAGAGGGAGAAATTGAGAAGGCTCCCTTTTCTCCTTCCTCCCTTCAACCAGTTTTGGGCACACTGAAGTTATTATCATCATTATGCCTCACAGCCAGAAGAAAATATCCACACGATCTTTTTGAGCCTTCCAAATATCTCCAAACCTAGACGTTTGCAACGGTGTAGAAAGAATAATACATTCGGGCACAAGAAAAACCTTCAGCTCATACAAGTCAACAACAACAAAAGGAACAGAATACAGCCGTTTTGTTTCCTGCTGTGCGATGCGCGTGTAGGACCCGCTGCTTTTGTGCCCAGCCTTAAACTGTTGCCTTTATGACAACATCTCAAAAATACTTAAGGGAAGGCTGCGCATTTTGAATGCTTATCGAGGAGCTATGAGCACTTAACCTCGCAAATAAGCTAGAACGAAAGGGTTAAATGCTATAATCTGACAAATACTTTCAAGCAAGTGGTTCTCTCTTTTCTTTTGTTTTACAAACTTTCGCGGGATACAGCTTGAAATTTTTCAGAGGGGTTGAAAGCTGCCAAATAAAGGGACTTTCTGAAAATAGGCTTCTTAATGCGCTGAGGAATCAAAGCGGGCGATATCTATAATACGCACTGCTTCCCCTCACAAGCGGACGACCGCAGCACGAGTGTAGCAGACGATCGCTGCGCGAGGTCCAAAGCTGACGTCAGAGCCGTGGGACACCACTCAAAAATCTCACCGCCAAAAGCCAGACAGCATCGCTGGCAAAGGTACATAGGAGTCAAAGCCGACTAGATCGTGTGGGACAAAAGACCAGCAAAGGGGCCGCAGAAAACCATATAGAAAGGTTGTGAAGTGTTCGCTCTGGTGGCAAGGTGCACACGAGTGACGAATTTTACGATGCTTGTTGAGACAGCAGCCCGGAAGTTGCCGCGTCAGACTGGATCGTCTGTCTTCCAAAAAAATGCGCAGATGTTGCATCGTTCTAGCCAATGTGTAGGCCTAATGAGCGGGGCATGGGGCACGACAGGATCTGGCTGGGGCCAGTATGGTGGTGATTCCGACGGCGAAATGTGATTTGTAGACACTGGAATTGATCCAACCGAGACGAACATGGCTCTTGGGGAGCGACGCTTGGCCGTTAAGGCGGCCAATGATGGGTCCACAGTTTGCGACAACTCAACTGCCTGTACAGGCGGCAACTTAAGAATAGCGGCTGGGCAACGAGGTGTGGCGTGTGCCACTGGGATTGCGGTATCCTGGACCTCCGACCCGGCATCAGGGGAGATGAACAACGACGGGCATCGATACAGCGCACCTTCCGCCAGATATGTTTTGGTGGATTTATATGTAACTGTTTAATTATACTGCTTAAGGTGGAGGCTACAGCGGTCCAGGAGTCCGCACAAAATCTTGAGAGGCTACATCCACATGATTCTGGTGGTCAGTCACAATAGTGAAGTTGCGGCCGTAAAGGTGCACTTAGAATTTCGGAACGGCTCAAATCACTGCAAGAACTCTTGCTCCACAATCGTGTAACTTTGTGCACCAGTTGTCAAGGAACGACTTGTGTAGGCAACTACTGTTTACTAAAGTCATTTTTTATGCTGCAGAAAGACAGCGCCAAGGCCATGGTATGTGGCACCATGTGAGGAATGGTGGGCCTAGCTTTGCCAAAGTGACCCAGAACTGGCTGGGGCGTGAGGGCATCTTCAAGGGCCCTCACGTAACGAGTCGTGATCCCAGACGATGATGAATAAAATATGTTTTTTCTGTTCCGCATTTTCACTCGCTTTCGGCAATTCCTAGTCAAAACAAGACGTTTCATCTGGGCAGCGATCTTCGTAAACATCAGCAGCATATCGGTAAGCTGGACCCAGCCCCTAAAGAAGAGTTTGCGATTTTGCTGGTGAGTCTTCTCAGGCCCATCGTCCCCACAAGGCCATTGCGGCTGCTTCCATACCACAATTGTTAGCGGGTATTGATGACTCACCGCTCGCGGGACAATTTTCCAAGGTTAAAAAGTTCTCTATAACTGGCTTGCAACTTTCTTCGCAGCATCCAATAGCTACTTATAACCTTGAAGTGTAATCTCTGCAGTCCTGCTCCCTCAGGGCACCTACCTTTTCTGGTTTGGGTGATACCGTGGCGATTGACTCGGAGTATTCATTCGATTCTGTACATTATGATCAGGAATGAGTTAACAATTCCCACTTGGTCTATCTAACGCACCATTCAGAAGCAAGCCCTGTAATCAAGCTCTGCTAGAAACTTCGAATCTGCGTCCCGCTCAGTAGTTGTGTCTTATCCGTCACATACCTGGGGGATCCCACTACACTAGGTAAAAAGTTAATGAGCCCCCTGTTCTAAAATCACAGAAAGTTTCCACTCGCTTTGCGAGACGAGATAATGGGAGTTTTAAGGCATGCAACGCTATATTGTTGGCCTGAAGACTAAACTTGCTGGGGCGGAGGGCCGCATTGGAGAAATACCTGCGCAGCTTGTTGAAGTAAAGCCCTCACCATGTACACCTCGTCGCCCTAAGGAACAACGGGGTTCCCGGCGCCGATACCGACTTTTGTTAAAACGTAGTCCAAGGCGATCGTGTGACGTACACAATTCCTGCTCTCTCCCAAGCCACGAAATTGACTCTCAATGGCGATTTTGGTCTTCAACAATCGAGTGATGTTGGCCCAAACGCGCGCCTAGCATTTTCCTGCAAAGCAAACCACGTCCTTCAGCTCCCTCCCCTTGTGCCACCTGCCAGCTGGGGGCCACAAACCATCAAATAACATAAATCTACTTTCGGCATCTCCCTTCTGTATCAGAGTGAAGAAAGTGAAGCTTATTCGATCACGCTCGGGCCCCAGCGCCATCTCTGGAGACAGAAAGTGCGTCGACAACCACTACAACGCTAATAGCTCGAACGTGCAAACCAAAATCTCAAAAGGGCTTTCAAACCACGCCCCCCCCACCCCACCCGCCGCCTACCGCAATGCAAAACATCAGCGGTGGGTACCCTTACGTTGTGTGAAAATATCGATGTGAGCAAAACCGTCACCCCCCGAAGTGGTGTTCCGCAATCGGGCAAAATTCAGGGACCACGCAGGGACAAATGCGCATATCATCGAAATATCAGCAGCGTGTATGACTTACTTAAAAACCCGGAGCGGCGTCTTATACACTGAACGTCGTGCCCAATCAAGAAAAACTTCTATGTCGCCACGTCCCAAAAGTGCAGTTCTTATGGCCATGTGTGCGACAACCGTCCAAACAGTGGCGTCACTTGCCAATATTGTGCAGAGGCACACTCAGCAGCTGTGTACACTCTTGAAAACAAAAATTACGTTGTACGCAGAGGATGTCGAGCGGGGAGGGCAGAAAGATTTGCTAATTCTTTTGATGCGCAATTCTGTGATGTCTTGACTACGCGCAGCGCTCGCCTTCGATAGAAAACAATCTACAGGGATATTGCACCAGTTTATCCACTGTCTGCTGAAGTTTTTCGGGAACATTACGTCGCTCAAGTTTTTACTGGCCAATCTGGACCACACATGGGGAGTGACCACAGATTTGTTTCGTATATATAAGCCTAAAAACTGATTCTCCCAGGTATTTGTGATGCGTACGTTAGAGGAAAACCAACATGTTCCGGAAATTTCTCATCGGTGATGTATATTCCACCATAGTGGAACCCCACGGCGCATGGTTGTTTCTACAAAATCATCTATGGACATCTGCCCTGTTGTGTTCCATTTTATATCACCATTGCATAGAGCGCGCCCAACATTTCTATACTTGGGGTAGGAGTATACGCCACTCCATCAGTGGATCTGAATCACATTCGCGCGTCTACAGCATCAATGTTGGACACCCCAAATGCTGACAATATGATCATTGCGGCCGATATTATGCGAGAAACTCGTTACGGTGCGGTGACGTGGTTAACACACAGGCGTACTAGTTGCCCCATTTTATTAGCTAGCGGAAATTGCGGATACTGAACGACGCGAATACTTTGCCCACGTTCGTCCCTGACTACACAGAAACACTGATTGAGGCAACATTGTTTGGTGGGGCAGTCTGGTCTTGTGGGGTTTTCTGTAAAGTTCGGGGACACCCGATTCTGTCAGATCATTGTTTCACCGTCTTCGGTAATAAGCTGTTCTACTTGAGCAAAAAAACCGGCTAAACAAAGTTTCCTAGTCTTGTCTAGTTGAAGAATTCCTTAAGAACCCCTGGTTCGACACGGTATCGTCTACTGGCATGCGTCTCCAGCGAGTTTGGATGGCCTCGTGAATGTGTTTTTTGCGAAGGTCGAATGCCGGCGTAAACGCCTGGAGGGGCTGCCAAGGCGCCAAAGGTGAATGCTTCGTGGACAGATGAATGGGCTCGGAAACGGTGGCCTACGAGAGCAATTCATCGGAGGTATCAGATGTGTCGCTATCTCCTCCTTCGGGCTGGTCACATATTTTGTTAATACAAGTTATTTGTGTACTAAAGCCACATCGGGGCAGCAAGAGATAAAGCCATCAGGAGGAGGTTCACAATAGTTTTTCATAGGAACTCATTCGGAATTTTCTTCAACATTGCTTTCTAAAAGCTTTCTTCTCCTTCCGTACTGCCCCTGCTTCACTCATCTGACATTCCATCTGCTCCCTGAACTTTAAAATCTTTCTTCTCCTTCCGTACTGCCCCTGCTTCACTCATCTGATATTCCATCTGCTCCCTGAACTTTAAAATCGGCAGCGTTTCTGTTACAAACGCTTCGGCCAACCGATGATTTTGAAGGCGATAATCTTCCTAATAGGACTTCAAGGACGCTGATACACTGCACAGAATACGTGCAAACAACTAAGGATCACCCATTTTCTATGAAGTCAAACTGGCTGCTAGAAATTTAGGTATACACTAGCGCCTGGACCTGATGGCATTTCGGCAAATACGTTGGCCCTTCTTGTTGTGTAAGCTTCCACATTTTAGCTCTCCTTGTTTATTGCCTGCCTTTTCCCTGGCCGCTGTAGAAAAAAGCGAGGGTGATTTTTCTACTGAAACCGAACCGGCCGCCACATGACCCCTCGTCATACTGCTCCATTTGTATTCCAACTCTGCTATATAAGCTACTAGAACGCATGCTTAATCATCGACTTCACTACTTCCTGCACACGTCCATCATACTGCACGAATATCAGTATGGTTTGACTCATACACAGAGTACAATATCGGCACCGCACCCCTTGCGCTCGAGATTTCAAGCTTGCAGTGATGGGCGATCTGCCTTTTTTATCTGCTTATTTCCTCTGCTTAGGCGATCTGCTTATATCATTGGGCCTTATAGGAGCGTTTGACTCTGGCACCCTTTATGGCTCAACTTCCTTCGGGCACACCACTGCCCTTCGAACATGTACCGGTTGCTTGAATCATTTCAAAATGGAAAGTCGGTGAAAACAGATGTCATGCGGGAAGTGGGAGTGTCCAGACGATGATGGGTGGCCAGGAGGGCTCGTCTTTCAGCCCATTGTTGAGGAACATCGCCATTCATGATCTACTGTACCTTCCTGTACCCCCTAGTATATATATTCAGGCTCACACTGACGATACATTTATCGTAGTCAAAGGACGCACACGGCGGGTGCTTGAGAACCTCACCAAGAAGGCTCTAGAGAGAATATAAAGTTCACGCACGCTGCGTTGTTAATCCTGTGCCCCAGCACGTGTACAAGCTTGCTGGTATCAAGGGGACACAGAGGTGCTCAGCGGAAGCCGGCCATTCACACGTGCAGCACGAATCTGCAGCAAGTCACTGAGGTGAATGTTTTGGGTGTCATGTTTCATAACCAGTTGACCTTTGTCACCCACACGAACGGCTTGTGGAATCACATTAAAAAAATGTCCGCCGTCCTCATTGGTTTTTCGTAACTTCATTCCTTCATGGACCGTAGTCATCTTGGAATTTTTTACCACCGGGCACTTTTGCTCACTCTCATCTATGCTGCAGCAGCTTGGTTGGGTGACCATCCGCATAATTTTTTAAGCGGGGAAATTCACCCCTTGACGCGTTTGTAAATGTAGGTAGTCCCCGGAGTGTACAAACGGAGTGTACACTCCGTTTGTACACCCGGTACAGCCCGGAGTGTACGTGACGCCGGAGGTCCCTCTCCGGTCGATCGTTTTGGGTAGACAGACACGTCTTTTCGACCTGTTGCACCTGCGACGATCTATTTCTTCGTGCAAGGTGGAACATCCTCTTCTTTCGACCTGCTGCCATGTCGCTCTAGGTTTGGCGATTCCTCACCACAAGATAGATTGCAAGACAGCTGCACCGACAATATTGAGCCGAGCCTCACTTACATTCGAACCCAAACGTTTGTTTTGCCACGACGTCTGCCGGCGCCGCGTTCAATGTTTTCAGTTCACCGGCTGTGCTTTCGGTGGCCACAGTTTTCATGTTTTGCCACCCACCAGACCTTACGGACGATGGAGGGTCGAATAAGTGACGCTTTGCGTTTAAAACTCGGTTCGACGAGTAGCAGGAGGAGGAAAACGTGAAAGGCAGTTTAATTGCTAGCAAGCAGCAAAAGCGAGAGGCGGGAAGTAGCGCAGTCTGTTCCAGGTGAACCTGATAGGGGATTGCTAGTCTTAACACAAGGACGCACAGAGATGATGCTCGCTGGGTGCTTTCGGTGCATACCCGAACATGGATTGGGCGATCGAGGCCTGTCAGTGCTTGAAGTTCTCTTCATTACAAACGTTTATTCAGGTAAAGGGAGAGGGGGGTACAGCAAGAGAGAGGAGCGGTGGTTGGCCATCCTCTTCCGGTATGCCATATTTTCGAAGAAGAATGCGGGTCCGATGCTGTTGTCGTCCAGTGTTGTACGTGGGGTGCATGCGTCTTGGAATGGGAAGCACCCTAATGTTTGCGCGTTAAACAGTGGGTATTGCTTAGGGGCTATCGGGAGCCTGCTCTGCATGTCTACCGTGCCTATGTAGCAGGTGTCGGCCCATTGGGGGGAGTTGCAGTCGTTGGAAATGGTTGTTTATATAGGCCTGCACCAATTCGGTGAGAGTAGTATGATTAGCGAGTTGAGGTAGGCGTTCGGTCGAGCCAAGGAAAGCCCAGCGCTGTCTTGCCGGATTTCCGAATTAGAATGTCAATTTTGTCCTGTTCTCGCGGTTTGAGACCGAAGAATGGAGCTCCGCATGTGATCCGACTGTATTATTTGCTTAGAGAATGCGGCAGGTGTGAGCTTCTCTGAGACCGTGTCTTCTCGAACAGGTTCGTGAGATCAGGTGCGTTAGTTGGGACACAATTGTTTGTAGTCTGGGGACATATGCAGGTCCCGAGCCGTCGTAGTGGTAGTGAACCTCTAGAATGCTTAGGGTCTTGACAGTGGGGGTCTGTTGGCCGCCGATGGGTATTGTGGGGTCGGGTGTCGGGTTCGGTGGTCGCGCTCGGGTCCTGTTTCGGAGAACCAGGAGGGCAGGTTTGGATGGGACACATGGGAGACCGCACTTACGAAAATAATGCGAAATGACGTGGACTGCTTGCTGTAAATTGTCTTGCTGGTAACCTGGGGAGCATGTGTTAGTCCAGGGCGCGAGGTCATGAGTATATAGAGCGTAATGTATGCCAGGTATCTGTGCAAGTTGGGCCGGAAGGCCTAAGAGGGATATGCTGAATAGCAAAGGGGGGATTGCTGATCCTTGGGGCGTTCCCCGGGCGGGGATGTGAAATTTCTCTGTCTTGTACGATTCGAGGTGTGAGGTAGCCTTCCGGTTTGGGAAGAAGGCGCGGACAA
Organism: Haemaphysalis longicornis; assembly: GCA_013339765.2. Taxonomy (NCBI): domain Eukaryota; kingdom Metazoa; phylum Arthropoda; class Arachnida; order Ixodida; family Ixodidae; genus Haemaphysalis; species Haemaphysalis longicornis. The sequence goes on along the minus strand of CM023450.1, from coordinate 203,184,360 downwards.
AGTTATAAGTTCCCTTTCCACATACCCTGGTTCGGAGTTTTTGTAGGATGGCGGTGTGAGTTTCGTTGTCGAAATCCCCTTGTATGTCCAGCGCTACGATGGAGCTTGGATTCATTTTCTGAGGTAGTCAATGATTGTTTTTTTTCCAATATAGGTGTACGTCATGACCAGACAGATGTGCCCGTTAGCCGAAGTTGCTGTGGGGAAAGCGGCCGGTGTCTTCGAGAAGTTCTGTAAGCCGTCGAGCGACTAAACGTTCGTATAGTTTACCCCCACATGAGGTTGAGAAAACGGGTCGCAGGTTGTAGGACCCCAAAGACTTCTTTGGTTTTGGCTGTAAGGTAATAGCGTGTCGCAACTGGGAGGGTAGTGTTCCTTCTTTCCAGTGCCGGTTATAGCAGTCAAGGAGGGAATCCAAGTGCTCGTCGTTCAGGTTCCGAAGCAGCTTGTATGTAATTTGATGCTGCCCCTGGTCGAGTTGCGTGTTAACCTTGCGAGTCCTTGTAAGAGTTACTCACGTGTGTATGGCTCGTCATGGTTGGGGTTTGGAGCACCTTGGTAATCAGGGTGGGAAGCAGACGATGGAGTTAGCAAGGAGCCAGATGGCTTCTTTTGAAGAGAGAAATGCAGCTGTTCCGTGGTTCGGAGTGATTGTGAATGAGGCGGGTGATGTGTTGAGTAATGGCGGTTTAGAATGGCGTATTGCCCAACAGGTGCCGACATAAGTTCCATGTTTTCTTTGTTGTGATGTTTCCGTTCAGTTGATCGCAATACATGTGCCAGTTTTGGTTTTGGAGACGTTGGGCGTACGTGAGCACCTCTTGCGTTAGTTTTCAGATGCGCCGTTTGAGTGAGCGATTTTGCCTGTTGCGACACCATCAATTCAGTAAGCCGCGGCGGGATTCCCACAGGTGGTCAAGGCGATTATTAGCTGCTGGGAGCTGCTGTGTGAGTATGATGTTCTGGGTGTAAGTCTATTGTAGGTCGGCCAGCTGTCGTATCCATTCTTCAATGTCTTCCGTGGGTAGAATGGAGGGAATGAAGACTCCGAACGGCCTCCCAATCGGTTAGTCGTGCCACTCCGGTGCGGTTGCGGGACGCATGATCGAAAACACATAGGCAATTATAAAGTGGTCCATTCTCAAGGTGCCCGGCTTCTGATCCGAGTCAATTTGTGGGATATGTCGTGCAAACGTGAGATGAGGGATGGAAACCCGCGTTACGCTGTTGCCGAGCCGGGCAGCCTAGGTGAGGACATTTTGCAGGGTGAAATCGTAATTTTGCGTAGCGTTAAGAAGGGCCGTTCCCTTCTTTCATGCGTGAGGATATCTCCATGTAACATACGGTGCGTTAAAATCCACGAGGAGAATGCACGGATTGTTTCCAGTAAGCTGGGCCACTGTAAAGAGGCCTTTTTCCCGCTTGTCGTAAGAGGTCAGCTCTAGCAAGCCATGGTCAAACTTGAGCCGGAAGGGTACGCTTGACAAATATTGCCGTGCGTTGGTGTTGTGGATTGGTGCAGCTGTTGTAGTCGCGCGGATGGGTGATTGGGTGTCCGTTTCTTTTAATGCCAGTACATTCGCGGGATTTGTAACCGTGTGCAGTTCAAGGGAGGCTTTCTTGCTAGAAATGGTCGACAGTTCCCCTTGTATATAGTTACAGGGTGTTGCACTGTGTGCTTATGGGTTATTTTCTCCTAATTGTTTTTTGGCTTGAAGTGGGTGTTCGAGGAGGAGATTCTGCTCAAGGGCGGAAAATCGTTTCGTGAGAAAACGGAGAGTGGCGTCGGCCGCATCCGTCATAGTTTTAGTGAGGAATGTTTTGGATATTTTGATATATTGCTCGGAATATGCGACGATGCGGGCGGTGATTTGCGTGTTCACAATTTCTTCTACGTGTGCTCTCGTGAAGGGAGTGGAAGCCTCGGTAGCCGTAGGGGGTGGATACGGTAGTGCAGCGTATTCGGCTTCCACTGCTTCCACTCGGCTGAGAAGTTTAGCGTTTTGTTCCTGCAGTGATCTGCGTATACGGTGGAGTGGTTGTGGGACGGGGAGTGAGAGTGGGAGTGAGTAAGACGAGGTAGGAAGTAATGGAAAATTGTGCGTGCCGCGTTGGAGGGAGGAATGAGCGGTGGGAGAGCGCGCAGCTACAGCTGACCAGCTTACCTGGTTGTCGGCGAGAGGACTTTTCTTGTTGGTTGACACGGTTGGCAGGCAGCGGCGCCGGCAGTCCTTGCTCGCTGTGGTGGGCGGCTGTGAGCATAGTTTGCACTTTGGTTGGTACGCATGGTTCTTGCTGGAGATGACTGGATACAGCCTGGACACTTGGAGTCCTCAGGTTGGGCTCTCACGTCCATGCGATGGCCAAGTTCACCACACACGCGGCAAACTCGCACCGATCAGTGAAATGGTCGGCAACGGAGGAGGACGCTGCCCACCTTTATTTTTAAGGGCACATGGGTACTTTCGAAGGTCAGAAGCACCGAGCGGGTGTGACCATTATTCGTGCCTGGATGAGGGCCGGCTGGTTACCTAGGAGGCAGTCGTGGAGGTTTGAGTCCGTAATGGTGGCTGCGAGACCGTGGATGACGCCCCGGCACGTGCCGGGTGGAGGTTTCATATACATGGCAAATTCGCAAAGCACTGTTAAGATCTGATATGTTTATATGTATCTGAGAGGGATGGCAAGGTCAGGGTCGGACGTCCTTGCGACGATCATATTCTTAGTCGGTTGCACAAGAAGGGTAACGTTTTTTTAGAAGGACGGCCAGTCGAGCAAACATTTGGCTGCAAAATCGTCGGTGAGTGTTGTTGAAATCAGCCACCAGGGTGCTGACGCAGCCAGACGAGTTTCGCTTCGGCTCCCACTAATTGCCTCCCAATCAGCGGATCTGCATTAGCGCTGACTAAAAGACCACTAACATCGAGCGCCGGACATTGAGACGCCTCATCTGACACTAATGTGAGATAAGTCGGAATTCGAAAGCTCAGATTGTCGGCCACGGGAGACAGCCAGCACGCAGCGCCAGCTAGGCCTTCTTTGTAGGCCTAGCTCTTTGGAACAGCAACCGAGCCGCCGCCGTATGACCTTGCGCCACGTGTTATCGAAGCCTGCACCCCAGTTTGCCGTCATGGAATTCGACCACCTCACTGGACGCACCATTCACCCTCACAACCCTAGGATCCAGCATATAACAAAACGCAAGCTAACCAACGTCCCAACGGCGTAAACAAGACCGATCACCCATGTGCACCGACCACCTACCACGCCGCCCTGCCAGACAGCGGCCCGTGATCCGCAACCAAGACCCCCAAACCAAGCAACTACACGATCATCTACCGACCGTGCGCGGGAATCAACCTCGATAGCTTAGACCAGTTGATCACATCATCATCATCATCATCATCATCATCATTCATTTTTCTCTTAATGTCCCCTTTTGGGGTATTAAATAAGGGAGGGGCAAGATCAGTAAGAAAGTCCTAAAAACAGGGTTATAAACCACAAGATTGCCACACAGCAGCACAAAAGCCAATTTAACACTTTCCGCAGTATAGGACAAAAAGCTTTTGAACATATTGGATATAAAAATATTGGACATAAGCAAATTACTCGTCGTGGTTGAGTAAATATGCATGGAGATAGCTCACAAAGCTCTGTAATGATGACGATTGTTCTGGTTATACCGGGAGGAAATTCCAGTTATTTACAGCAACAAAAAGTACATTCAGATTGTCATAATTGATGCGTGTTTTAGGAAGAAGTAGGTTGCTAGCCCAGGTGAACCTGGTGGAATTTAATTTTTTTAGGGAATCGCGGCTGAATAGGCTAAATGAAGTGAGGCGATGCACAGATTTGAAAAGGTAAACAAGGAGCCTGAATTTTACGAGATTTGCGACCGTGAGTATACGATATTCTGTTAGTAACAATAAAGCGTCCGATATGCGCTAAAAATGATGGTCCCAATAGCTTGGTTCTGCAGACGCTGTAAAGAAGTTCACTGGGTCGTGTATGTATTGCGCTAACATGCGGCGCAGTACAAAAAAATGACTGCGAAGGAAACCAGTGTAAAGTGAGGTTAGTGTGGGCATTTTAAAGAATGTGTGCGCCTTCAGGAGAATGTGAATGCCGAATGCAGCTTCCCGTTTCACATGTGCAATATGGTCAGTCCACTTCAAATTAGTATCCGAAATACCACATACGAATGAACATTGGTCAACTGGATGAACATTGGTTAACCTCTCATAAGCGGCTCCGCAACAAAAAGAAACGGTTGTGCAGTATCGCAGCATTATCTGATAGTAGCGAAAGCTGGTCAGCCTATCGAAATATAAATCTTGAATAGAGGCATGCGCTTCTTACTTTTTACTAAAAAATTGCCCGCTTTGCTGCATACTAACCTCGTAAATTTTCGTCCATCGTGGACGGTTCTAAAAAGGACACGATCCAATTGTGTGATCATCACGGTGCTGTGATACCACCGGCTGAGTGTTGCGTTGCCTTGCAAAATGCCTCTGTTCTTTCTTTTTGTATTCGTGTTTCTAGTGTGTCACCCAAAGTTGATAACGTGCACTTCCCACCAATGGATCTACTTGTTGATTTGGCAGGAATTAGTAATATAATTAAGAACCTAGAGGTATCCTCCCCCTGTGCTGATGGTATCACTGCACAGTTCTTGAAGCTAACCGAAACATACTCGTCACTAATATTGTCAAAGCTGTTTTTGCGATCTTGGCAGTTTTCTGTGCTGTCGAGTGACTGGAAGGCGGGAAGGGTGGTACCAGTTCCGAAGCAAGGGGATGCCTCCAACCCTTTCAACTATAGGCCCATTACACTCGCAAGTATTACCTGCAAACTGCTTGAGCGCGTAATCTATTCTAATTTGATTATTTCCTCGAGGACAACAAATTTTTGATAACCGCCAGCATGGTTTTAGAAAGTATTTTTTATGTGAAACACAACTTTTAGTTTTCACTAATGATTTATTTTCCATAACAGACCGGGGTGCCATTGTCGATTGCATTTTTCTAGATTTTCAAAAAGCGTTAGCTTCAGTTTCCCAGCACCTTAATTTGTTAAAACGTAGTGCTCTTAACATAGAAAGCAACTTACTCAAGTCGATAGAGTGTTTTTTGTCTAACCGAACACATTATGTAAGTGCTAACAATTGTATCTCACCGTTGCAACACGTAACACCTGGAGTACGGCAAGGTTCTGTGTTGGGTCCCTTACCCTTCCTAATTTATATTAATGACCTTCGTAACAGCATTTCTTCTACAATTAGACTTTTTGCTTACGATTGCGTGATTTATCGTTAAATAACTTACCCAGAAGATTTCGTCTGTCTTCATTACGACATTATTACTGTATCTCCTTGGTGCAATAATTGGCTGATGCAACTTAACGCGAACAAATGAAATAATGAGAGTTTCTTCTGGCGTTAAGCAGTATAATCCTTCTGAACTATTTCCATACGAACGTAACAATGTAGATTTATCTTCTGTATCTTTATATAAATACCTTGGCGTCCACATTAGAGTAAATCTACAATGGCATCAACATATTATTATGTTACTAATAATGCTAATCGCATGCTTGGCTTCTTACGCCGTATTTTGCTCTTGCTCCAGTGTCTTTAAAGCTCCAACTATATGAAACCCTTCTTAGATCCAAATTAGAGTATTCATCATCGGTTTGGACCCTCATATGGTGGTCCTGTCTTCATCTTTGGAAGCCACTGAGAACCGGGCTGCTGGATTCATTGTCACAAACTTCTCATGAACCGCTAGCATCACGTCAATTAAATCTTCCCTTAAAGTCAGTGACCTTGCTGCTAGAAGGAAAGCTGCGCGCTTGTACCTTTTTCATATGATTTACTTTACTAACCCCATTCTAAAACAGGCTCTCATTTCTGCTCCATCCTACAACTCCGCACGTAACGATCACAGGTTTAAGGTAGTGGTTCCTAACGTTCGCGCAAACCCTTACTTTCACTCGTTCATTCCCAAGACCTGCGACGACTGGAACCACCTCCCCGCCTCCATCGCCAGCATTCCGGTTTCTACATAGTTCAAAACGGCTGTAACTTATATTGTACGAAATGTTAACCATTCTTCTCTTTAACGCCGTCGGGCTTTGAGAGTATTTTAATAAATAAATAAATAAATTCGTTAACCATAGGTATTGAATAATTGTTTGACAAGATGACTGTGTTGCAGGTGAGTGACTTTTATGTGAATGAAAAACCATGTCTTAGTTGCATTAATATGTAGACAGTTATTACGGCCCCAAAGCAAAATATCGTTGAAATCATTGCTGAGTTTAGACGTAACTGAGAGCACTGATGATAATATGGTCGAGTCACGTGCGCGAAGAAATGATACACACCTAGTAAGGCAGGTAGGAGGAACATCGATGTAGAATAAAAGTAAGATTGGCCCGAGTACTGATCAATTTGGGACGCCTTCTTTGTGGTTTTGAAACTTTATGTTACATTATGTATGCATACGGCCTGCTACCTATTTCAGTGGTACCTACTGATAAGTAAGACGTGTTGCAGGGCAAGTTGGTTCGTATTAAAGAAATAAGATTTAGCGCAGCGTAAGACACGGACAGTGAAAAGGACGGGACGAGTACTAACTCGCAACTGTTTTTATTGAAAAGACGTCATGCATATATACATTCGGCGTAATCAAACACGTGGTTTAAAATTTTTTAACAGGCATCCTGTGAGGGCACATATAAACAAACATCAAGAAAGTTATCCAAGAACGCACATTCTTTTGCGTAGATTAGCATCGATGGCATGCTCACGCAGTTATCTCCCTTTCGTTTGATGTAGAAGGCTTCCGCTACTTCACGTGCCGTTACGCCTGGACTTCGTTTCAAAATTTTTGTTTTGTCAAATTCGGGTACACAGTGACATTCCTTGCAGTGAGATGGCAAGAGTGATCCTATCCCATTTTTTATAGAAAGGGCGTGCTCTCGTAGTCGCTCATTCACAGATCGACCAGTTTGGAAGATGTATACTTTGCCACAATCCCGCGGTATCTGATACACAACACCTTTATTGCAATTTACAAAAGGTTTAGCGTGCGTCTCTTCTCATGTTTTGGGGGTTTCCTTGCAGGGTCGGTTCATGCGCATGGCTTGCCAAGTTTAAGCTGTGCTGAAAACACGACTGGAACCTTATACCTCGTAGCGACTTTCTCGAGATTATGCGTGACTCGGTGCGCGTAAGGTATAACACCCGGCCGTGGGTTTTCGTGCAAAGGTTCTGAGTGTGCTTTTTTCAAGGCAGTTTTGTTTCGCGAACCAAAGCCTCAGTCACGCCAGTGAGCATTGAGCGCGGAAAGCCTGCGGCTTCTTGTCTGGTGAGCATGTCATGGGAAAAAGTTTTTGCCATTAGATGACCAGACTAGGAGCTGCAGGCTTTCCGCGCTCCATGCTCACTGGCGTGACCGAGGCTTTGCTTAGCAAAACAAAACTGCCTTGAAAAAAGCTCACTCAGAATCTTTGCAGAAAAAAACACGCCCTGAAGTATGAATGGGCCCCAAATATGGCACCTTTTTTGTAGCTGGCAAGGAAAATTGAAGAAACGCAATGCTGCCCAAGCAGTCGCCCTTCGCCAGCAAAAACTCCGAAGCTGGGCTGGCCCTCCAGGCAGGCGATGTATTTTTCTCCCAGCCAGTGACTTTGCCTGATTTGAAAATATACTCTCGGAACTCAGTACAGAGAAGTCCGACGATCACCTTTACACAAGTCTGGCCGACATAGATCAACCATTCTATATGACTGAGTTGCACGCCGCTTTGACAATGGCGAATCCTCGAAGCTCCCCAGGCGTGGGCAACGACACCATCGCAGGACCCCGGAACCTCCCAGAATTCTGTTGGACGGGAGTACCCTGGTTTGGAGGACCAGAACGTTTCCAGATGCCTGGCGTAACTCCCTTGTTAAACGCATTCCAAAGCCCGGAAAACCACCGAATGACGTTGCCAATCTACGACCCGTATCCCTCACGACCAACCTCTGTAAACTGGTTGAACGCATAGTTATAGAGTGCCTCAATTGCCAGTTTATAAAGCTGATACGTTTCACTCGCATAAAATTCGCTTCCGCCAAGGCCTGACCACGCAGGATATTCGTTTCATGCTGCATCAGCAGGTTTTCAGTACTCACTCAGAAGTACAGTCACGGACGGGGGGTGGTGGTGGTGGTGGATGTCCGTAAAGCCTACGAATCCACCCCACATAAAGCTGTGATAGAAAGCGGAGAATTTGCTGGAGTACGTGGACATATGCTTACATTCATTAAAAATCTCCTGTTGAATCGAACCTACAGAGTGCAAGTGGGAGAATACATTGGACCATCTTGCCCAAACAGCGTTGGAGTACCCCAAGGTGCAGTCCCTCTCGCCTATTCTGTTCAATCTAGTGTGGCACGCCTCCCGCCCTTGCTTGAGGAATTCCATCTGTAAATTTCGCCATCTACACTGATGACATCACCAGTTGGGCAACGACTGGAGGACCTGGCGAACAGGAAGAAACATTACAATCTTGGCCTAGGTATCATTACCACTTACCTTCAGAAAATGGGAATGACTGCGTCTGCCTAAAAAACTAAAGGCGTGTTAGTTTTCAATGTCCCATTCATGAAAACCGAGGCTATCCGGAACTTTTTCCCTCTCCATCGCAGGCCCACAGATACTCAGAAAACCTTCTACTAGGGTTCTAGGAGCCTACAATGACCAAGATGGTAAAAAGCAGGACATGGGTAAAGAAAGTAAACTACGCAGTGAAAGTCCTTGCTGCATCTCATTTCGCCGAGTCACAAGTATACATTGGGGTACGAGTGAAAAGGAGACGCGGCAGCATGTAGGAGCTATAATCAATTCCCGCATTCGCTATGCTTACAACTATTCATGGTCCTTACCCACCGCCAGCAAGAGCAACTAGAGAAGATTAACCGTAGGTCATAAGGATTGTTACCTAGGTGGCCGAAATACACCCCACTAAGTAAGCTTTATGCGCATGGTGGGATGAATTTGCTGTTGAGATTAGCCGACCAAGCCCTCTCAGCCTGGAGGGACCAGCCTTAGCAGCACTAACTCGGAACATTCCATCTTAAACGAGCTTGAAATATTTCTCACAATGGCAGTTGGTTTACCCTCTCAGCCTCTCCATGGACTGCGAGTATTCCATTGACGGATGGCAAGCCCTTCCTCGTGGCATGACGGAATTCACCAAGACAGCGCCGCTTTGCCACAGCGCACAATTTTAGCGTCATGAACAAATCGCCCATCCCTCACACCATCGTATACACATGAATGGCTGTGACTTTGGTGCCCCTACAAATGATACTGCTGAGGTGGACGAAATGGCCCAGAACACGTTTGTGCGGTGTCCCTCGGTTGACACCTACCCATTTGCGTCGCTAATGCGGGTCTTCTTACAAGTACTGCCACCGCCGACACAACATAAAACAATTTACTTGCCATCCTTCATCCTGCACAATGGGTGAGAAGTACTTTTGAAGCAAGGAACACACCACACAAGCTTTTGCTCTACACTTCAGCCCGCGCACACATCTGCAGGCGGACCAGCGAATCATCGTCATCATATGTAGGAATCCTCGGCACCTTGGTCGCAATTTCCCTGGAGTTGCATTCTTACTTCAACATAACCACCTTTATTGCCTGCGTACCCCCCATTCGTGTATTGAGGGAAATGATTTGGCTCACAGCGAGGCGGGAGCTGTGGCTAGACAACGAAGCTCGCTGATAGCATTGCCCATCCCTGAGGCGAGCCCGCCCGATATCACTGTGAGGAAAGCGATCGCAGAACAGAGACGCTGACAGATACTCTGGCGTCTTCGTGACGAAAGCGAACACCGCAGAGAACAGCATGAGCGCCCTGTTCCTCCCATGCCGTACGGGTTGCCACGGGTAACACAGAAATTGGTTCGCCGCCTTGCCACCAAACCGCATTCTCCCCCGCGCTTTGCCACATATTCTACGGCAATGACCCCACCGAAGGACTCTGTCTGCTGTGTCGCGTGCCTGCAACGGCCGCACATTTGGTCTGGCACTATGACTGTTACTACTCTGTGATCGCACGCGCCATACACTCCCCGAGCCCATTCGTCCGACGTCTTACTTCGACTTGGTGCTGCCTTTAACGCGAGACATCACCACGTTCCCTTTGGTATGGACCTCTCTCGCCGCATTTGTCTATGCCAACGAGAGTCCAAGGGGCGTCTTTGGTAACTACCGCACACACCCCACCCATCCCACCCGCCCGCCCTGAAGACCCACCCACCTTCACAGGCCAGCACTGATGCAGACAACAAGAGTGCTCTCGTACAGGTCTAAAATAAAGCACATATTTGCCTCTCTCTCTCTCTCTTTTAAATGCAGAGCATTTCTTTAACTCACGATGTCACCCATTCTTGGCGTTCGTAGTTGTCCGCATCGCTCGCCTCGACATGCCTGGCTCAGACGTTTCGCTATCGGCGCGATCAACATTCGATATCGCGCCCAGGCACGTTTCAAGGACACTCTCTCCCCTCTCTTGGACTCAACGTGCGCCGAGGCTGCCAATTTTACGGCTGACGAGCGCTCTCTCGTCAGCAGTTGCCACAAGTGCAACAACATTAACGTAACGCAAACTACTTAATCTCGTGCGCCCCCGGAAATGCGCTGTTGCATACACTCCAGTAGCCCATTAGTTAGGCAAATGTTCTGAGTGGCTGGCAACTTTTTTTTACACCTAAAAACGACAGAAGCCTTATACAAACAGTCTTTAATAATGCATACCGTCTTATTATATGCCGATAAGGCGTCTGTTCATGTGTAAACAACTGACCAATCCGCCCGAAGCACATGGCAAGGAAACTCTTCCTTATTTGGTACGGTTTTATAGAGTTTTGTATTTTGTTTTTAACGTTGCAATCAAAACGAAAAAATATTGAATAGTGGCCCGTCGGGCTAAATTCAAGAAATCCAGAGTCTTCTGTAGGTATACAATTTGTTAAACGTGCCATTGCTGTTTAGGACACATCTAGAGTGAATGTTTATCACTGAATCATAGCCAATGCAACGGAAGCAGTGTAATCGACGCACTAAGGTATCCGCTCGTCTGAGGAATAATATTGATATCACCTAAAATTACTATACTTTTCTCTTTGGCTAGTGAACTGGGAATCTTGGTTATTTCTGTACGAAATGGCCACACTGGTGATTAAGGTGAACTGTATAAGTAGCCGATAACAGTTTTACAAAACTCGGTAGGTACTGACGGGTAATACAATTCTACCTAAACTGACTTAGATGCAACAGAGGTGGCGGCGCCACCGTGATTACTTGTTGTGGGATTGTTGTTTTCTGGTGTGTACTTGGGAACGGAAAAAAAAAAACGCCATCGTCGGGGGATAGCCAGGTCTCTTAATAGCAGATAAACGCAAATTGGTGATTTAAAGAGGATGAATAAGCAACAATATCGTCATACGTTTTCTGAGAGCTACGTGTGTGTATGACTGATAAAGAAAGTGTAGGACTGATAAACCACTATTTTCTTGGAACCTTCGAGCTTCAAGGGTGGAAATTTACAATGTATGTCTGAGGACAAGCTGTGATAAATCTGCGCAGTTAAAACGAAACAATGACAAATCTGCTTCGGAATCGGTGCAAAAGACGCGACTATCGTCACACTGTCTGTCCTTGATTCTACCATTGTCCGCCCACACGAATTTCCACTCGGTTTCTTTTTAAGGGCTATGACTTTGCAAAAAGCAGCTTGTTTTCTGGCATCAAATAGTCATTGGCGTAAACAGGGTAGCTTAGGGTTGCAGAGAAGTTCAGACCCTTCTTGCTAAGACGAGATTTGCGCGCTTTACTAAGAAATCTGTGCTTTTTCGAAAGAGAACAGATACGAGCTATTACGTTAGTTGTCTTTCCCCTCCGCAAGGACTGGGTACATGGTGAACTATGTCAATGTCGGTGTCAACGGCAGAAATCATTGTTGTCAAACGCCATTGTTGTGGATAAAATCTAGATTTCTGCTCTGCAACAGAAAGAATAGAGGAACAAAACCAAATTAGATGTTCGGTTTGACGCCTCAGCAGCCGGGCGAGTGGTGAAATTTCGTCGGCATTAACGAACTATTCATCCTTGGTTAATTGAATCATTGATTGTAGGGTTTAACGCGCAGACGAAACACAGGCGAAGACCATACTGTGGGAACGGGAAGGCCTGGCGTGGACATCAGAATGAGAGGCCAAGCATCACAGCAGATCAAACCCATCTTTAAATATTTGTTAAAATTGCAGAGAATTCAACACAACATAACGGCTTGCCCTTGTTTTTCGTGGATGTTTCAGGATGATAATTATTCGACAGCTATAAACCCATCGATTCCGTTGGCCCTCCATAAAATGAGAGTTATTTTGTGTTGGAGATAAAACTCGAATATGACGTCGTGGGAAGTGTCAGACGTAGACGGTCAGCTGCTTTTATTAGAACATCGACAATCAAGCCCTGTTATATAAGGAAATTTGATTGAGTCTGCTCAGTGACTTCAATAAACGTTTCACCCAAGTTAGATTTTTTTCGGTAGATTTTTACCCAAAAAACATTTCCAATAAACCTAATAATTACGAACCGTGGTTTTGACGTAAGAGGGTTGGACTTGTTTGCTGATGAATGATCGAAATGCAAAGAAAGTTGTCAGGTCTGGGTAATGCTCTCAAGTATCCTAACGTTTTCTTCAATATGATGCCTCGTAGCGGCCAGGTTATTCGATTTAAATACTTTCAAACCATGTGGCAAAACAAGCCCCCAGTGTGCAGTGCATAGTCCACTTAGAGGCATTCACACGACGCGTAAAGTCTCTCGTGCGGCTTCTGGGAGTTCGCACCACCTGACCCCTACGTCATGAATTCTCGCCAGGTCGCCGCTTCAATAAGAGGTAGAACCTCTTTCTCTCGAGCAAGTAACGAACCGATCGTTGGCAGCAGTGGCGGCGTGATTTCGTTGGCTTACGGGGCAGCTGGCTTGGACTCAAGCTGTGGAGTAGTTGCGGGCTCTGTATTTTTAAAGCAAACCTTTACTACTTTCGTCCACTGATTTCGCAGAGGAGGCGCTGGAGACACCCGACAGGCGATACACCCCTTGCCGCGCATCGCGTGATTCGAAGGGCCCGCTTTCGGTGCTGCGCAGAGCGCACCGTTTCATATCGTTTAGCGACTCAGTGGCGGCGGCCGCTAGGGGAGCGGCACCCCAGCTGATGGGCAGCTGGCCAAAGCCGCCGCCTTCTAGGCATCCGGCGCTTGGTCGTCTCGGGATATGCGATTCAGCTTGCGCCGCGTCCGCCGAGAATGAAAGTGAGGCCGGGGCTCCTTCTGTGAGGTTTGCACTGGAGCAAACCACCTCGAGCCACGGTCAGCGATACAGCTACATCAAAGGTTAACCAAGTCAAACCAAAACTCAACCAGACTAAGTCAAGCTTTTGGTTACCATATCCAAGGCTAGCTGAGCTTTGATTTCTCTCTAATACACTGGACGCGAAAACGCGCCTTGCACACGATAGGCGCACTGAGGGAGCCGCGTACAGCACCAGGAAGGGCGCTGTGCTTGCGGCGACCACGACCTTGAAGCGGCACCTGCAGGAACAGGTCGCACGAGAGATAGCTTTTAACCGCTCTACTTAATTAAAGTCAAGACTGAAACAAAGCTTCACATACGATAAAGGAGGTAATGATGTGATGGCAAATTGCATTAAAAACTGTCATCTGCGCCACTTACGAGAGCGGCCATCGAATATCCGCCACAGTAATAAGCTTAACATCTGTAAGTCGAACTGTAGGCGGACTGGCCTGCTTGCTCCCGGTGCCTCACGCGTCTTTCTTTTGCCGCGGCAGTAACTCGCACTCGAAGCGCCTGCATCATGTCCACGGTTGCTTTTTGGGCGGCTGACGAGATCAGTACGTGGGAGATTTAGCAGAGACTGCCGCCGACGCGGAATCGACAGCTATACGGCAGCTCTGCTCTTTGGTAAAGATTGGTGACAGCAAACGGTGACATTCGTCCCAAAGTCGCGTCCTCCGTGTATAGGAAGGAGCCGGCCAAGCAGGAGTCCGCCTGCGGTGACGTCACGATATTGCTCGGATTTCTCTGCTTAATTGCTCCCTTGTGTGAATACCGCCCAAATGTTATCCCCGGCCCCGAGCAAAGTCCCGGAACTCCCTGGCTGGTGGATATACATGGATATACAGTGAGCACATCTGCCGGAGTTTGACTAGGACTCCGACGACCCCAGTTTGGGACTTTTCCCTTAACTTCTCCACATACTGCCGCAGGTGTGACCGGTTATGTAGGAAGGGCAGTGGTCCATGGCGTTGCGTATCTGCGTCATAGTGAATACAATAAGTGGCCTGCTCGAGTCTTTTGAGCATTCAAAGCTCATTTATTTCTTGCGTGATATAATACCGCGTGTGAATTCGTTTTTGCTTGAGCCCAAGTTTAGGTGCGTATCACGCCGGCGCCAAGCAGTTCTAGCTCTTCGTTTTATTACTTAATCTGGTACAGACAATTTCCCTTCTAGATAACAAGGGAGTTCACTCAATTTTGTGGATCTCTCTCTGCACGAGTACCCCCGTGTCTCCCTTCCACAACGGGCCATATTCATGGTCATTGTCACAGCCACGCACAATATTCATAATAAGCACGAAAATATTCTCTCATTCACATACTGTCACTCATAGATTGCAGCCTGTTCTTAACAGTTACAAATTCGCACATCTCTCTGCGTGCATACGTGGTCGTCTCTAGGCGTTCTCTTTTTCTATGTGTGGGTGAGTGTGTGCGTGTATGGAAACCCATCGTTCAACTAGTTTGATTGCGTGATATGATAAAGCGAATGACAGGAATTCAATGAGAGAGTGGAGCAATTTCCCTCACCCTGAGTTTGCTCAAAGCAGGTTGCTACACTGGCATCACACAAAATAAATTGTGCGGGATAACTTACTTCAGCATAGCTGACTTTCCTGTAGCTGCTTGCAAGCTGACTCCTGTCTTCTTTATCAACCCAGCTTGGTTTCATCTGGAATGCCCGGACGTACATACCAAAGGAAAGCATCGCTGTTTGGTGCTCCCCCAACATCAAGGAAAGAGAAAGGACGTCGTCATGATGAATGTCGCCCTGGGGTATTGTTGGGAAGAAAAAGGCAGAAAATCAAAATTCGGTGGCAGCTTCAATGTGTTGCGATCGTGTTTTCGGCTACAAAAGAGCAGAACAACTATTTCTGAAGAGGATTTGGTTCTTACAAAGAGTTTATAGATTAGATAGTCCGAACTATGATATTTTGGAGGCATCGTAGAGAAAGTGGGGGTATGACAGCGTAAATATAAAGGGCTCATTGCAATCCTAAAGGTAATCTTTTTGTGTTTTCTCACATTTATTGGGGAATTATGATTGGGCTACAATCATATTTTCTTTTGTATGTGTCTCCATTGCCGCAGGATATTGAACAAATGAAAAGGAACGAATTAAACACACAAGTGTAGGCACTTGTTCACCAGCTACCCAGTCATTGCACTTACAGATAACACCATGTGTTGTCCCTTACACAAATGTAGTGCGCAAGGATTTACACAATAAAAGGATTCACCAGAGGAGTGCTCCTTAAAGTGTGTGGTCATTGCACGTGGCCATACAAGCATTGTTTTCACATTCAGGGCCGTTCGTGGCGGTCCCTGAAGCTTCTATCTCTTTGCTCGTAGGAGTTAGTGCCTCGAATCACCCCTTCAGCTCAGCTCAAGCGTCACTCAAGGGGAAAATACATGAGGTACTCGTACGGATAGATGACTTGAAAAGCTCAAAAGCTATAAAACGCATTCGAACATGTTGTTAGGCTAGTTGGTGCTGCTTTTCAAGGACAGAAAAATCCTGCGCATAAAAGGCAAGGGCAGTGCAAAGAGATCTACACCAGTCTTGTTCACTTTGCACTGTTCTTGTCTTTGATGGGCCGTTTTTTTCTCTTGCAACTATAAAATTCAGATAGAGAGCTATACATGCCCCACTTTATCAAATCCCCGTTTACAGAGGGCGCATGAGAAAAACACGGCCCCAGCATCGGATGACATCGCAAATTGAATTGAAGTAATGTGTTAAACCACTTTGCAAACGAAACACACAGGACACAAAGGACAGGTCAGGACAGTACAGGACTGGCAAGACAACACACGGAGCGCTGACTTACAATTGCTTTTATTTTCTCCAACTATACGATTTATAAACCAAACTGTAGAATAGAATAGAGGAATAAAAGCATACAAAAAACCGGCCTAAATAAACCCATAACCGACACTACAACTAAACATTACCGGCCCGTGTCGTGTTAAGATAATTTCAACATGCATCAACAACTCGCCCAAGTTTTCAATGTCGCTAAGAAGTTAAAAAATCTTTGAATTTGGATGTAGTATTTTAATCTGGCGACTACGACATTTGTATCAAACATTACAGTCATTTGTGATCCCTCGTTTGTTTGGTTTTATTAAAGGTGGACATATGAATGCATGGCGGATTTGGAAGCGTGTGTTGGAGAAATGTCCTAAATCGTACGGGAATTTAAACATGCACGCTTAGGCAAGCAGCGTACATGTGGCTGGGGGGGGGGGAAACGGCAGCTGGGAGCCATGTAAATTTTGGGGGATGACCCCATTATCTCCCACAAGCGTACGTTTATATTAGCGATGTCAAGTTATTACACCTCCTTACTTACCATGCATATTGACACCCTGGGCCTTTACAACAGTCATCTACATCGGCTTTTATGTCATATAACTTATATTCTTAGTGGAATTTAGTTGAATAATCTCATACTCATAAAACAACTTTTCCTTGGCGCTCTTTTCCCGTAGTCGGCCTTGCGCCAAAAAAAAACAACCATCATCATCATTAGGAAAAATACAAAGTTGGAACCAAAAAGCAATGCAAAAGAAACGACCATGTTAACAAAAAACATACACAAGCTCGGAAATGGAGAACAGGAGTAATTTAGCATGCTACTAATAAAATTAAGAAATTACTTCACGTTAACCTGGAATACGTATTGATAAAAATGTGATTGGGCAAGTCAATTATTCAGAAGTTCAAGTCGCAACTTGCAAATCAGAAGTTGCCATCGCACCAGCTGCCGCCACATTCGCCTTCCACAGCCCCTAAAATTTAAAAACGCATGACGCCTCCTACTCTCACGTCTGACAATAAATGCACTGCATTTTTACGGGGTATACATGAACACAGAAACACTTTTGTCATGGTATAGAAAACCAGCTTTTGGGCGGAAATTGTAATTGCCGGGTTTAAGTCCTCCAGGTGGCGGCTAGTCCACTTTATTCTATTTACAACAAACAATTGTTTTGAGGTGCTTGTGATATTTAATCAGCAGAGCGGTATAAGCTTTTAGTTCCGCCGTATGGCGTTACCAGGTAAAAATACAAAACGAATACCGAGGCACATCAGCGTGCGCCTCGTAAGAAGCGCCCAGCCTTGTCGGGCTTGCGTGTTGGCGTGTGCCACGTGAGAAGCTCGAAAAAAATTCCGCCATCTCCACGAAGTGAATGGTGATGAGGGGCGAAGCATGAATCCTTATCGGTAAAACCGTCAAACATTCGCCCGCTCATCATATAAAGACTCGACACGCCAACCTTTCCATCGCTCCGTAGACAAGCCCGTAGACGACGTCTATGTTTGTGGGGGCTATGTAGGTGTTGTTTTGGACGATGAGAATCTCCATGGGTAATTTGGCGAATTCGGTGTGTGACATTTTAGCCACCTTGGCCGTTGCTTTCTGCAGAGCGTCTTGTGTAGTGTACGCCCGGTACTTGTCTTGAGCTCGCAGGCGACGAACGACAACCTCTTCTTTTTCTTTTTCTTGTTGGGTAGTAATGAACGCATTGAACAAGTTGTCCTGTTCGGCCAATCTTTGGTTTGCCAATCCCTTGGGGGATCCTGCCACAATCATCATAAATTTGTCGTGTCGTATATAGCAGCAACGAGGGATGGGACAGGGCCCGAGAAAGAGGAGCTTCGCCCCTAAAATACCAAAAATAAATACCGCGCGCACGTGAACCTGCACCTATAGGAACGCCCGGCTTCGGCCAGCTCGACTTTTGACAACACTACGCTCAGAACCGGGGCGTGATCTCTAGTGCGATCTTTACCGCACCAGGTCACGTGCCTTTGCGCCTATAGTGGAGATCACATACGCCGAGTTTGCGCTATCCAAGGCGGGTCCGCGAAACCGGTTGCTGCGGTTCTAGCTCGTGGTAATGCTGTCCACTTTGGGAGAGTTGTGAAAGCCTGCGGAAAAAATGGTCTTGGCGTGCAGTCATGGAGAACGTTCGGCGGCAAGTTGGGAAATCCCGGTTAGGTGCAGTCACCGGGTCTCCGCCGAGGGGAGAGGGGCAACCAGCTCTGCAGCGGTTTCTCCAGCCTCGCGCCGCTAGTTCAAGCTTCTGCTTTTTTTTGTGGCATATTTGCCCAGTTAAAGAGAATTTGGCGCAGTTTTCTTCGCTTTAGGTGAGTTTCAGATCATGTTTCGCAGGCTTAGATGGCTTTGTCTGTTCTACGCCTGTTTCGGTGAGTTTTTAGATTGGAAAAGGCAGAGGCAAAACAAAGCAATGGCCCGCGTCTCCAGGCAAGACCCTTTCCAGAAGAGGAAGCCGAGACCCTCCCATAGCGCGTGCATCGTGCTCTCATGAGTCATAGCCACGCATTAAACTATCGCTTCATCGGTCGTGGTTCGCCTCAGTTTTCCCGCAGCCACATAACTCTTTTGTACTTGCGTGATTGAATTGTGCTTGGGTGGGCGTCACCCGACCTTGTTCCGGCGGGTGATTTGGCCCCTTTAGGTCTATTTCAAATGCTCGGTTCAGGCTCACCGAACGGTAGTAGAGTTAACCATGTGCATAGTTTTTGACGGTTAATTGGGGTTGTTTGGACGGTTTGGGTTGGTCTTGCTTTTTATTATTCCAATCAAGATGCTCTTTGTGCTTTAGATGCGTTTTTGATAGCAAAGATACTCCCAGCAGGAGGGGGCTCTTTCTTGAAAAGTATGAAGACGCCTCTACGCGTGCTGCTGCTGTCTCTGCCGTTTCTGCGCTGAGCTGAAATTTGGCTGAGTATCAGCTCCTTTCATTGCAAATGTCGTCAAAAGACGATAGTCTTTGTAGACATTTGCCAAGCTAATGCACCCCTTTGCTTTCCCGCTCACCTCTCACGCTGTTCCTGTACCGCCGAGCTCATTCCTAGGTAAACAAACTAAAGGTTTGCGCAAGGCGATTTGAATTTACCGCGTTCACTGCTACAGGCCGGGTTCCTCGATGCCAGCGCTGCAGTACGGCGAAGACGCGCGTGAATGGAGGCGGCCGACTAGAAGGTTTATAGAGCAGCGTTGCCGTGCTCAAAGTGCGTTTCAAGCAGAACGTGGAACCTCGGTAGTGAAATCTTTCGTTGCAGAGACCGGGTGATTTTTCATATGCCGCCAGCAGGCGGCGGTTTTCTCTAGTAGATGTAGATTAGCATTAGCTATAAAAAAACCAAGGATCCATAAATTTTTTATATTGGAACACTGTAAATATTCCTTGTGTTATAATTTCGTGTCTTATAATGGTATAATGTCTTGTTCTTGTTCAACAAAGTTTACGAGTATAAACATATAAACCGGGCTTAGACGTTTACATGTGGCTTTGAGTATATAAAACTCTTGCGCAATATCAATTTTACTTTGTCCGGGTGGCTGAATCGAGTCACAGACAGACAGACAGACGGACAGAGACGGACAGAGAGACATACATACAGACAGCCAGATAGACAGAAAACATTTTTTGGTTTAAGTAGCCCAAAAAAGACCATCGTATTTAAAAACCCTCGCGTATTGCCCACAAATCTGATATAGGAATGGCTGCAGAAAAGCTACCACTCAAGCAATACATTACATACTATGTAGACAGAAAAGCAAATATTTAGTAAGTAGAAAACACTGACTGCAATGTGAAAGTCACAATTCCCTCAGTGTGACTGCTTTCACTAGAGCTATCATTTGAGCCACAGTCCTCACTGTAGTACTCAAGGACATCTTAATAGGGTGACCCGAAGTGCAGCTTCACAGCACAATGCGCATTGCCGTGAAGCTGTATTAAAAAAACGGAATATTGTCTGCACCCTTACTATGCCACAGAAATTTTCGCGCTTCTATTGCGAATTATAGGCACGAAATTATGGTACTCTTCAGCGTTTTTCACTAAAGCAGTAGTTCATTTGTGAAGCCAGAAATGAGATAAAGCGTCACGCGATGTCTGTGGGGGCCAGAACAGTTACAACAGCGACCTAAAATGACTCTCAAATTTTCTACAATGTGGGTGGCCGATGCACAATTTTTAGGTTCATGTGCAAGTACTCGCCCTTGTGTCAACGAAATGTATTTTTAAGGACTTTCCAGGATACTTGCCACATGCATATGCACCAAATGTGAGAACTGAAACCACAATTCCGGTTTTGGTTCTCTGCAACAACCTGCTTAGCTTGTGTCTTTATTCTTGGTTTCGCACACTCGCTACTTGGAGAATTGCCTTGCCATACCCCAGCCATGTTGTCAGCGCTAAAGTGGGCCGGGTGAAACTGCCAGCCCCTCTCAGCGTATTCAGGACGAGAAAGTATAGTACTATTTCGTGCCAAAAGACGAGCCAAGATGTGAGCAGTGGCTGACCACTCCTCATGTCAATGAGGCCACCTGTAGGGCGGCGAGCCCGCCCTTTCAGAGCTCTCCTGGCTCATTCCTGTTGTACTCACCTGTTTGGTTCGGAAACACGCGCAACCACTTGAAGAACGTGCGTTCTCATCATTGCTCTATTGCACTCTGTTCGACCAAGTGGAGGCGACCACGAGGCGAAGAGGCCACTCAGAGCCGAATCACGCGGATTCTGGAATCGCATGAAGTGTTTTTGCTCGGCGAGGCAATCGTGTGAGTGGCCGGGGACATACGATATCCGAAGGGATCCTGTGGAGCTGCGTGACCGACAATGCCAGTGCACGCGCGGGTGTGTTATGACGCCTTTGCAGGTGGCGCGATATCTGCACCACAATGAAAAAGCGCTCCGCATTGCGATGGATGCATTGAAGTCATGGTGACCCTGTGAATTACGAAGAATGCCGCAAGGACGTGCAAGACCGCAAGCGACGAATGATCGCCTTGAGAGAGGCGGTTGTGCATCGGATAATTGGCCGGAAGGTACACGGGCCGGACATTTTGTCTGCAACCAATAGGAAGTTCGTGAAAGTGAAAGTGGTGTTCTTTATTCGGCCTTCAGGGAATTCTTTGTCTTTAAAAAGCCTATATAACCTACTTTAAATACACTGTAAATAAACCAGGGGACGTATTGCTGTCTTCTCTCAGATGTCGTGGTTGTCTGATTCCCAACATGCCAGCACATAATGGGTTCGTCTTCATTCCCCATTTCAACTGCATCCATCTGCGACTCAACCAGCAAGGCGAATGTAAAAGGAAAGAATGGAAGAACTTGACTCCACCTAAACATAATGGGTGTGTTGACATGAGGCCAACAGTCAGCCGATTCAGCATCCGTGCCAGCAAGCTGCCCCCACTCATGTCACATTGAGACGCTGACCATAGGCCTTCTCGGGGAGCTGGTGTGTGCGCGCGGAAGGAACTAGCCTGTGCCGCAATCGAGGTTGCTGCGCAAAATCATACACAACCTGTGTGAAAAGTGCTTCATGTACTTTGGTTCTATTCTTTATGCAGAATGTTCTGATTGATTTTAGATGCCCTATAGTAAACCTTTTCTTCTGCTAGACTGCTATTAATTCGTCATCGTGCCAGTTGACCAAGCACACAAGCCTCAGCTCTACTGAAGTAAAATCAGCTAAGCATTTTTAACCAAAATACGCATGGCATGTGTGCTACAAGGATTTGCTTTAACTTCACGGACCCTAAAATTTTAACACCATCTGCATACCCACAAACCCGAGCCAGAGTCACCCCAGCATAAATCATGTAAACACCCAGTTTTCACTTCACAGTAAATTTCCAATGGCGCAACAGTGGACGCATTAGACAACTGGTTCGGTCAGCGAAATTTAACAGCAAGCCTCAGCTAGTAAAGGAAAACTTTGTTCGTCACAGAAAACAACAAAAATAAGCAAGAAGATGAAGAGAAGGAACACCACTTATGAATAGATTTTTTCTTTAAAGAAATTAGCATCAATAAAACTAGTGTTCAAAGCACGGTTTAGGAACTCCAGACTACATTCAGCAAAAGCAACCCCACATAGTCTACGAATTACTTCAAGGTCCCGTTAGCATGCTAACTCTTAATCCGGATGGTACTGCTTACCCACATTTCTTAAATGGACGCTGAGGTGTGCCAATTTTAAATCCCGATATTTTATGAGGACGTCTAATTCAATTGAGTGCAAACGAGTGCTTTTATCTAAAGTTTACTATTATTCTGTCTGGATCAAAGATGCTCATTTCATGCTCAATTCGCTAAAGGCCTTGATATAAAAAGATGCCATTATACTTCCAGAAGGCACTGAAAATACCTACCTGTTGTTTTGTTGTTCGAAGAAAATTAAGGGCAATTGTTCCCTAAAGCACATTTGTTAATAAGAACGTAACAATGTGAGGCAATGGGAGCATTCCCATCATATATACTTGCACAAGGCACAACAAATATCCATTTTTAAATCTTTAAAATAATTGTTGGCTACTTCATTCAAGAAAAATGCAGCAGCTACTTCTCGGATGAAAGCAAAAAGATAGAACGCCCGTGTGCTCCGAGAATTCAGCGCACATTAAGAATCCCCATGTGTTCAAAATAAAGCCCGAGCCCTCCACTACGGCCTGCCTCACTGTCTAAGTGTGTGGGCATGTTAAACACCCTATTAAATCAATTCTTTCTTGAAAACCCGTTATGAATATGCCAGCATGTCAACAAAGCGATGGGAGAGTCCTCGTCTGGAGCCGCGCCAAGGGAACTAAATGGTGGAAG
>CM023450.1:203061186-203161186 GCA_013339765.2 Haemaphysalis longicornis | reverse complement strand
CTTCGGGTCGCGGCGTCGTCGTGATGTGCCGGAATCACCATTGAGGATCACTTCATAGGTTAATTGGCCAACAGGTCATAGAATCTGGTAAGGTCCCGAAATACCATCGTAGAAGCTTCTCACTGAGTCCGCGTCGTCGGATGGGAGTCCAAACCAACACACGATCCCCTGGTTGGTACTCGGCGTCTGGGCGTCGGAGGTTGTAGCGGCCCGCATCCACCAGCTGCTGGTCCGTTAACAAACTCAAACGAGCTGGCTTGCCTCCTCCGCACGTTGAAGGTAATCTTGGATGTCGGCGTTGATGTCGTCGTCTTCTACATGGGGGAAGCATGGAGTCGAGCATCGTAGTCGGCCGTCTTCCGCAGACAAGCTCGAACGGCGTCATCTGCGTAGTTTCCTGGATAGCCGTGTTGTACGCAAACGTGACATACGGGAGCACTACGGGAGTCTCACATCTTATGTTCAACGTCGAAGTACATTGACAGCATATCTGCGATTGTCTTGTTCAGACGTTCTGTTAGTCCAATTCGTTGGGGGTGGTACGCCGTCGTTCTTCGGTGATCCGTGTTGCTGTAGCGTAATACTCCTTGCATCAGCTCCGCAGTAAATGCCGTTCTGTGGTCCGTGATTAGGACTTCCGTGGCTCCATGGTCGCAGCACAAGTTGGCTTATAAAGAACTTTGCCACCTCTTGTGCAGTCCCCCTCGGAAGAGCGGTGGTCTCTGCGTAGCGCGTCATGTAGTCTGTCGCTACGACAATCCATTTGTTTCTGTGATCGTGACGTAGGGAACCGGCCTAAAAGGTCCATTCCAATCTGTCTGAAATGGCCTCGACGGGACGGCGATCGGATGCAGAAGTCCGGCGGGTCTTGTCGTCGGTGTTTTTCGTCGCTGGCAGTCACGGCAGCTCCGGACGTAGTGGGTGACGTCAGAGGTAAGGCCAGGCCCAGTAGTACCTCGCCTTGATTTTTCCATAAGTGCGGGCTGTGCCGAGATGACCGGTAGAAGGGTCGTCGTGGCACGATTCCAAAATTTCGTCACGAAGGTCCACGGGATGAAGAGAAGGTATATCGCTCTTGTTCTGGTGCTTGAAATTCTTCTTCACGAGGACGGAGTTCCTCAGGCTGAATGCCGGTAAGCTGCGTTTGAAGGTCCTAGGAACGGCAACGTTGCATTCTCGAGGTACTCGATTATGAAGTGTAAGTAGGGTTCGGCACTCTGCTGGGGCTAGGTCGCTCTCCGTCACTATCCCGAAGAACGCGCTGTCTTCATCAGAGTCTTGTGGTGGCGGTTCGACCGGGGCGCGGAACAGGCAGTCGGCGTCGGAGTGTTTCCTGCCGGATTTAAAAATGACTGTAACGTCGAACTCCTGCAGGCGCAAGCTCCACCGCCCATGACGGCCAGAGGGGTCCTTCAAATTGCCGAGCCAACACAACGCCTGGTGGTTGTTACAACCTTGAATGGCCTTTCATACACGTATAGGTGAATTTTGAAATCGCCCATATAATAGCCAGGCACTCTTTCTCAGAGGCAGAGTAGTTTTTCTCCTCCTTTGACAGACCACGGCTGGCATAGGCGATTACCCTTCGCAACCGCTTTGCTTTTGGACAAGACGGCACCCAAGCCTATATTACTGGCGTCCGTGTGCGTTTCCGTTCGGCATTTTCGTCGAAATGAGCGAGCACGGGCGGCTTTGCAGGGGTTTTTGCAGCTCGCAGAATGCTTTTTTTGTCGTTTTCACTGCTGAAAGGAGTGCTATCTTTCGTCAAGCGCAATGAGTGGCTCTGCATTGCTTGCGAAGTTTGCGAAGAAGCGCCCGGTAGTAGTATGCGGAAAGCCCGAGAAATCTTCGCACGCCCTTCTTGTCTTACGGCCTTGGGAAGTTCGCAATGGCTGAAGTTTTTGCCGGGTCAGTAGGACTCCTGCGGCGTCGACGACTGGCGCCAAGAACTTGAGTTCCTCGTATGCGAAACGGCACTTTTCAGGCTTCAGCGTCACCCCGCGTACTAATGGCCTCGAGTACAGACTCCAACCTTGCAAGGTGTTCGTGGAAAGTTCGGGCGAATACCACTACATCGTCGGGGTACACGAGGCTGGTGTGCCACTTAAGGCCACCTAGCACAGTGTTCATGACTCTTTGAACGTCTCTGGGGCTGTGCACAGCCCAAACGGCATCACCTTGAACTCGTATAGGCCGTCAGGGTTATAAATGTGGTCTTCTCTCGGTCTCTCTCGTCCATTTAAATTTGCCAGTAGCCGGTCTTCAGTCTATCGATGAGAAGTACTTCGCGTAAGAGAGGTAGTTGAGGGCGTAGTCGATTCGGGGGATAGGGTACACGTACTTTTCGTGATTTTGTTCAGTCGCCGGTAGTCAAAGCAAACCTTAATGTGCCGTCTTTTTTCTTTACGAGTACGACGGGCGCAGCCCAGGGGCTTTTCGATGGCTGTATAATGTCGTCGCTGAGCATGTCGTCGACTTGAGTCCGGATGGGTTCCTGTTCGTGTGAAGATACGCGGTACGGTGACTGTCGGGTAGGTCGGGCTCCATCTTCGGTTATATTCGGTGCTTCTCTAGAGGTGTCTGACGTAGTTTTGTGCTCCTACGAAAACATTCGCTATAAACGATGCAGCAAAGCCAATAATTTGTTCCGTTGTTCTTGCGGCAGCGCAGGATTCACGTCGAAAGGGTTGCGGGAGCTGGAAGGTTTCTACGGTGTGCGTTTCAAAGTCGGCGACTGCGATCACGTCACTTGCTTTTTGCGTTTCTTCGAGGAATGCAATTGACGCACCCTTGTTTAATGCTGGTACTCCTCGGTGAAGGTAGTAACCAAAACGTGGGATGGGCGTTCCTTTGAAGCGCGCAATTCCTCTTGCACAGAGACACCACGGTCGTGAAGCAACCTTTGATCAGTGTCTATGATAGCGTCGACGTCAGGAGCAGCATCTTTACAGTACACTGCGATCATCAAGCTTGCGCGGGGTGGCAGGGTGACATGATCATCGGCAATCCTTACAGGAGCACGTCGTTCGGGGATCCGTTCCGCAAGGAGTGATGGGGGGAAAAGTTATTGACTTGGTCTGCAGATCGATTATTGCACCGTTGTCCATCAAAAAGTCCATTCCAAGAATTACATCGCGGGAGCAGTTAGGCAGAACGACGAACGCCGCAGGGTACGCTTGTGCCGTCTATGGAGACGCGCCATGTGCACGTTCCACTTGGCGTCACGAGGTGGCCTCCTGCTGTGCGTATGTGCGGACCCGTCCCATCTGGTCATAACTTTCTTCAGCTTAGACGCAAATGGTCCGCTCATTACTTAGTAGTCGGCTACCGTGTCTACGAGGGCGACTACGTGAAAGCCGTCGATGGACACCTTGACGTCGGATGCCGTCTTCCTCGAGTTCCGGGTTTGGCGGGGCGTCGTACCTCTGCTTGTACGTGTTGACGGTCAGGCACTGTGCGTCGTCATGTCGTCGTCTTCTCAGCGGACGTCTCGGTCAGGTCGGGTACGCATCGTGCAGTCTAGCTGTCGTCGTGTTCAGGAGTCTCGTCTGGGCTAGGTCGGGTCGTCGGGATGAGGGCATGTCGTTAATCACTGTCTTCGCGAGTCGTTGCGTCGTTGGAGGATTTTCATTTTTTCCATGGTCGTGCAACTTACCTCCAGAAGTTGGTGCTTTTAGTTTCCCCCGCGTGGGCTGGGGGACCTTCCACGTGTGAAATCACCATTGCTACAGTGTTTGGGCGACTGGTATGGGTAGGGCGATGGCGATCGGTTGAAACAGGCTGGTCCACGGCTGTTGTTGGATAGGTATTCTTCGATCTCCGATGGGTGCTGGCCGGGTCGGGTGCGGGGTGCATCGACGGAGAACCCTCGCAAACCGAGCCTCTGGTAAGTGCAGCGGCGGTAGATGTGGTAGGCCTCTCCGCAGTGGTATCACAGCGGACGATTATCTGGCGTTCGCCACACGTCGGTCTTCCTCGGGGCGGGGGTTTGCACCAACAGATGGTCGGGGCCGGCGTCAGGGGACGACGGTACGGGTCTCGTGACGATAGGGTGCAGGTGGACGAGGTCGACGGGCATCAGCCGCGTAGGTAATGGCTTGCGGCTCGCGGGGTGCTTCTGGCGTTGTTGATGTTCCCAGGGCTTGCTGCACTTATTCCCTGATGACGTCGGTAAGAGAAGCGACTTGGGGTTGCGGCGGCGTTAAGAGGAGTTTTCGCAGCT
The DNA here is from genome assembly GCA_013339765.2 of Haemaphysalis longicornis. Lineage (NCBI taxonomy): Eukaryota > Metazoa > Arthropoda > Arachnida > Ixodida > Ixodidae > Haemaphysalis > Haemaphysalis longicornis. Next base: position 203,156,964 of record CM023450.1, on the reverse strand, counting down.
CCTCCCTCACTACTGCGCTGATAGTCTCGCGTAGGCTGTCTGCCGAAATACGCTTGCTGTATACGTAGTTCGCATTGGCCGCGCCAACAAAGTTGCGGTCATAATGCTTAGCAATTCGAGGGCCTTCTCGATTGTGCAAGCTTCGGTCACGAATTCGGCGACGGTTTTAGGCGGGTTGCGAACAAGTCCAGAAAACAGTTCCTCCTTCACACCGCGCATCAAGAAGCGTAAGTTGTTTTCTTCCGCCATTTCGAAGTCCGCGCGGCGAATTAGTTTCTTCATCTCCTCAACGAAGATCACGACCCCTTCGTTGGGATGTTGCGTGCGAGTTTCAAGCAAAAGCGCTGCGCGCTTTTTTCTGACCATGGTCGTAAAGGTCTTTGTGAACTCGCTTTGAACTGAGCTCTCGTGGTTCTTGAACCAAGTGCGAGCCGAATCTTCCAAGTAAATAAAACACGCCGGAACGTTTCTTGCGTCGTCCCACCTGTTGAATTTCCAGACGCGCTCCAGTTTCTCCAACCATTATTCTGGGTCTTCTGCGGGGGCTCCTCGGAATGATGGAGGTTCCCATGGCTGCTGCAGAACGACGGGAGGATTGGCTTGGTTGACCATGGTGCTGGTAAGCGACATCTTTCTTCTTCGCTTTCTCCTGCAGTAGACGAAACTCGGGTGTGAATCTTGCAGGCGGAGGCTTGCTCTTGTTGGACTGGCTTGGCAGCTTCCAGAGGTTGTAGTGGGCATGAAGGGTGCGTACCCCGCACCTCTACCAGATGTCACGAAGACGAGGACGACGGAGTTGTCTTGAAGGAGAAACAAGTTTATTGGAGCGAACTTGTGCTGCCCTAACCACTCAAAAGAATACAGATGCGGCGAAGGAGCGGTCAACAAAGTGACTTGCACAGGCGAGTGTCGTCGAATCGAATGTCGCGGAATCTCCTCCGCAGGCTTTTATCTTTCGGCGCGAGTGTTTTTCGAACCATCGATTCACATCCCGAACATTGTAGATCACAGAAGCTTATTCGGGGCTAGCGACGTTAGGGCGAAACAGTCTGCTTATTTGAATGAGATAGCCGGTGCGGCATAAAATAAAGAATGGAACGCGCGCTTCGCATGGGACACAGATACAGAGCTGGGAGCTGCCGGCCATTAAAACAAACGATAAACAAACAAACCCGTACATGGTTCGCGGCAATATACCACGTTCAGGACGACCCGAACAAAACACAAGATGCAACATGAACGTCTCATTCATCTCACGGGAAATGTGCAAACTTTACTACAACACCCACACTTACGCACCTTGGGATTCTACTGCAACACGATGGACACAGAAGACACATGGGTGGTGTGGAAACCACTGCAGATACCTCCGATAGTAATTATGTTAAAAAATTTCCCACAACATCTGTGGTGCGTGAGAAAGATAACTCTAGGCCATTGCAGAAGCCTTCTCTATACGGGGATCATGTACGAGCTTCCATACATGCAATGAGTCTCCCGCCACTTCAACCTTAGACGATCATCCACCGTGGCGGTACACGACAATGACCACCAATAAGACGACGAATATTTGTCGCCGTGACCAGCCAGCGCCAACCTCTGATACCACAGTCCTTGAAGGTCACTGCGTAATGTACACAGACGGAGCTCTTCTCCCGGACGGAAGACGGACTGCTTTCGTCACTGACACACCCAGAAATGAAGGATCGTGCGGTTATTCCACCGACACACCGGACCAGCTGCTACTAGTTCCAGGCTGTACATGATGCAGTCAATGCTGCAAGTGCACTCCATAACATGACGGAGGTGCATATATATACAGAAACTCGCTCAGTGCTGTCAAGCATATGTATCAAGTAAAGAAGACACCTCTGGTCTTCCAGCAGATTTACAGCCTCCACAAAACATCAAAGGTAAAAATCTCGGTACTTTCGGTACCGGGGCGCGGTCACAATATACTGAACCAATTACCATACCATCTTTTCCACTCATCTTCCCCCTTAAATACACCCCTAGCCCTTTTCGTTGATCCGCTCTCCATCCTTTATCCCAGAAATCTCTTCTGAGAAAAGATTTCTATGTTGCGCCGTCGTTGGTCTTCGCCAAATTCAATTGAGCACAGTGTTTTAGGAAAATTGGAAAAGTTAAAAAAATTAGAAAATTAGAAAAATTAGAAACGCGACGTCACCGGGACCGGCTAAATTTGTTCCATTTATTATACCATAATAAACTTGGCGTAGACAAAGCAAACTACCTCACAATCAACGATCGCCGCCCGACGCGTTCATATCACACGAAAAAAGTTGCAGGTTTTTCCTGTCCCACAGACGTATTTAAACATTCCTTCTTCCTGAAAGAGTCGCTAGTAGGAATTCCCTACCTCAGAGCACCGTCGAACGCCCTACTGTGGATATATTCAGTGAAAAACCTCTTTGGTTAAGTGGCTGTCTCATTGTTCTCGTCTAACTTCTTCTTTGAGGTATATTTAATACTGCTGTGTGCTAATCACTGCTTCTGACTTTGATGTTCTCTGTGCCGTAGCGGTTTCTTGTCTGTAAACGGTGCCTTTCAAACAGATAAACAGATGTGTGCGTACGTATCGTGTTCTCTCCAATGTGAACATTGTTGCCGTTTTTTTCGGTTTTTTTTTCTTTTTTATTCAGCGAAGTGTAAACGTTTCTTTCCGAGTACATTTTTCTTTTTAGGTTTTTTCTTGTATAGCAATTTTTGTCATTGTGTCATGTTTTTTCTAACTGCAATTATTTGTCATCGGCTGACTCTTCTGCAGTGGTGCGGTTAAGTGCATTGCGGGTAACATTTCTGTGCATGTACGTGCTTTCTCTGTTTTTTTTTCGTTTGTTTTTTTTTATCTTTGACAAATGTTGTCAATGCGTGTCGTGTTATTTTTTCTGTGTTGCAATAATATATACCCACTTAACTCTTGCATCCCTGTGGATGTAAACACGTAATCCCACCCTGCCCAAGGCCTGGCTCTCGGGCTTGCAGTATTCAAAAAATAAATAAAATAAATCAGAAGTAATGTACGAAATAATGTACCAAAAAGCCCAGAAGAAAGTTCTCATATTCTGAGAAGGGGCGCATGTGCCCTAATTGCCCCGTGTGTCTGCTCACTGAACCGCTAATCTTTCCCGGGTGGAGGATGTTTCTCTCACGAAGCTTCAGGATGGGGTTGGCCTTAACACGTTCAGTGACTTGGACTAGGGGCACTCACAAGACGACCTAGGAAATTATTTCAAGTGTCCATCTCGGGCGGCTGTAGCTGATGCGAAGCATCTTTTGTGGACGTGCGCGGCAACATGGAAGGCTCGAGACGTGCGCGTTCAGAAAGGTTGGTCTCCGGTGTAATAAACCGCATGACTACAGCCGATGGATGCAGGTAGATAAATACTGAAGGTCGCTGATAGACGTTCTGCACGCCACTGGACTGCGCGCATACCTGTAAACTGCAAAACGTATCGGTTTCATCACCATATGCGCTTTCGCCGCCCCTCTCTCTGTTTACTTTCTTCTCTTTCTCTTGCCTTCCTACTTTCTCCTCTCTTCCCATGTTTCAACCTCGTCTTATGTGTCGCGCGGGCAAAAAACACGAAGTAAAAAAGCATGGACATAAACAAAACAGAGCTGCTTCGACATATTCATCGGTTTCGACTTCCTGTTATACTGAAACCCGGCATGTATGTAACTTGCGTAGCTCCGACATCGAATTGGACACCGGTTTGCGTAGCTATGACACCGAAGCGGGACACCTGTTTGCGTAGCTCCGACACCGAATTACAGGTCAAGGTGGTCCAACTGTCCGAAGATGCCGCTCGCGCCGAAGGGCTGCAGGCCGCCATCTGAGAGGGAGGAATTGAGAAGGCTCCCTTTTCTCCTTCCTCCCTTCAACCAGTTTTGGGCACACTAAAGTTATTATCATCATTATGCCTCACAGCCAGAAGAAAATATCCACACGATCTTTTTGAGCCTTCCAAATATCTCCCAACCTAGACGTTTGCATCGGTGTAGAAAGAATAATACATTCGGGCACAAGAAAAACCTTCAGCTCATACAAGTCAACAACAACATAAAGGAACAGAATACAGCCGTTTGTTTCCTGCTGTGCTATGCGCGTGTAAGGAACCCGCTGCTTTTGTGCCCAGCCTTAAACTGTTGCCTTTATGACAACATCTCAAAAATACTTAAGGGAAGGCTGCGCATTTTGAATGCTTATCGAGGAGCTATGAGCACTTAACCTCGCAAATTAAGCTAGAACGAAAGGGTTAAATGCTATAATCTGACAAATACTTTCAAGCAAGTGGTTCTCTTTTTCTTTTGTTTTACAAACTTTCGCGGGATACAGCTTGAAATTTTTCAGAGGGGTTGAAAGCTGCCAAATAAAGGGACTTTCTGAAAATAGGCTTCTTAATTGCGCTGAGGAAGTCAAAGCGGGCGATATCTATAATACGCACTGCTTCCCCTCACAAGCGGACGACCGCAGCACGAGTGTAGCAGACGATCGCTGCGCGAGGTCCAAAGCTGACGTCAGAGCCGTGGGACACCACTCAAAAATCTCACCGCCAAAAGCCAGACAGCATCGCTGGCAAAGGTACATAGGAGTCAAAGCCGACTAGATCGTGTGGGACAAAAGACCAGCAAAGGGGCCGCAGAAAAGCCATATAGAAAGGTTGTGAAGTGTTCGCTCTGGTGGCAAGGTGCACACGAGGTGACGAAATTTTACGATGCTTGTTGAGACAGCAGGCCCGGAAGTTGCCGCTTCAGACTGGATCGTCTGTCTTCCAAAAAATGCGCAGATGTTGCATCGTTCTAGCCAATGTGTAGGCCTAATGAGCGGGGCATGGGGCACTGACAGGATCTGGCTGGGGCCAGTATGGTGGTGATTCCGACGGCGAAATGTGATTTGTAGACACTGGAATTGATCCAACCGAGACGAACATGGCTCTTGGGGAGCGACGCTTGGCCGTTAAGGCGGCCAATGATGGGTCCACAGTTTGCGACAACTCAACTGCCTGTACAGGCGGCAACTTAAGAATAGCGGCTGGGCAACGAGGTGTGGCGTGTGCCACTGGGATTGCGGTATCCAGGACCTCCGACCCGGCATCAGGGGAGATGAACAACGACGGGCATCGATACAGCGCACCTTCCGCCAGATGATGTTTTGGTGGATTTATATGTAACATGTTTAATTATACTGCTTAAGGCGGAGGCTACAGCGGTCCAGGAGTCCGCACAAAATCTTGAGAGGCTACATCCACATGATTCTGGTGGTCAGTCACAATAGTGAAGTTGCGGCCCGTAAAGGTGCACTTAGAATTTCGGAACGGCCTCAAATCACTGCAGAACTCTTGCTCCACAATCGTGTAACTTTGTGCACCAGTTGTCAAGGAACGGACTTGTGTAGGCAACTACTGTTTACTAAAGTCATTTTTTATGCTGCAGAAGGACCAGCGCCAAGGCCATGGTATGTGGCACCATGTGAGGAATGGTGGGCCTAGCTTTGCCAAAGTGACCCAGAACTGGCTGGGGCGTGAGGGCATCTTCAAGGGCCCTCACGTAACGAGTCGTGATCCCCAGACGATGATGAATAAATATGTTTTTTCTGTTCCCGCAATTTTTCACTCGCTTTCGGCAATTCCTAGTCAAATCAAGACGTTTCATCTGGGCAGCGATCTTTGTAAACATCAGCAGCATATCGGTAAGCTGGACCCAGCCCCTAAAGAAGAGTTTGCGATTTTGCTGGTGAGTCTTCTTCAGGCCCATCGTCCCCACAAGGCCATGCGGCTGCTTCCATATCACAATTGTTAGCGGGTATTGATGACTCACCGCTCGCGGACAATTTTCCAAGGTTAAAAGTTCTCTATAACTGGCTTGCAACTTTCTTCGCAGCATCCAATAGCTACTTATAACCTTGAAGTGTAATCTCTGCAGTCCTGCTCCCTCAGGGCACCTACCGTTTCTGGTTTGGGTGATACCGTGGCGATTGACTCGGAGTATTCATTCGATTTTGTGCATTATGATCAGGAATGAGTTAACAATTCCCACTTGGTCTATCTAACGCACCATTCAGAAGCAAGCCCTGTAATCAAGCTCTGCTAGAAACTTCGAATCTGCGTCCCGCTCAGTAGTTGTGTCTTATCCGTCACATACCTGGGGGATCCCACTACACTAGGTAAAAAGTTAATGAGCCCCCTGTTCTAAAATCACAGAAAGTTTCCGCTCGCTTTGCGAGACGAGATAATGGGAGTTTTAAGGCATGCAACGCTATATTGTTGGCCTGAAGACCTAAACTTGCTGGGGCGGAGGGCCGCATTGGAGAAATACATGCGTAGCTTGTTGAAGTAAAGCCCTCACCATGTACAACCTCGTCGCCCTAAGGAACAACGGGGTTCCCGGCGCCGATACCGACTTTGTTAAAACGTAGTCCAAGGCGATCGTGTGACGTACACAATTCCTGCTCTCTCCCAAGCCACGCAATTGACTCTCAATGGCGATTTTGGTCTTCAACAATCGAGTGATGTTGGCCCAAACGCGCGCCTAGCATTTTCCTGCAAAGCAAACCACGTCCTTCAGCTCCCTCCCCTTGTGCCACCCTGCCAGCTGGGGGCCACAAACCATCAAAAACAATAAATCTACTTTCGGCATCTCCCTTCTGTATCAGAGTGAAGAAAGTGAAGCTTATTCGATCACGCTCGGGCCCCAGCGCCATCTCTGGAGACAGAAAGTGCGTCGAAACCACTACAACGCTAATAGCTCGAACGTGCAAACCAAAATCTCAAAAGGGCTTTCAAACCACGCCCCCCCCACCCCACCCGCCGCCTACCGCATGCAAAACATCAGCGGTGGGTACCCTTACATTCATACCTGATATGTTGTGTGAAAATATCGATGTGAGCAAAAACCGTCACACCCCGAAGTGGGTGTTCCGCAATTCGGGCAAATTCAGGGACCACGCAGGGACAAATGCGCATATCATCGAAATATCAGCAGCGTGTATGACTTACTTAAAAACCCGGAGCGGCGTCTTATACACTGAACCTCGTGCCCAATCAAGAAAAACTTCTATGTCGCCACGTCCCAAAAGTGCAGTTCTTATAGCCATGTGTGCGACAACCGTCCAAACAGTGGCGTCACTTGCCAATATTGTGCAGAGGCACACTCAGCAGCTGTGTACACTCTTGAAAACAAAAATTACGTTGTACGCAGAGGATGTCGAGCGGGGAGGGCAGAAAGATTTGCTGATTCTTTTGATGCGCAATTCTGTGATGTCTTGACTACGCGCAGCGCTCGCCTTCTATAGAAAACAATCTACAGGGATATTGCACCAGTTTATCCACTGTCTGCTGAAGTTTTTCGGGAACATTACGTCGCTCAAGTTTTTACTGGCCAATCTGGACCACACATGGGGAGTGACCACAGATTTGTTTCGTATATATGAGCCTAAAAACTGATTCTCCGCAGGTATTTGTGATGCGTACGTTAGGGGAAACCAACATGTTCCGGAAATTCTCATCGGTGATGTATATTCCACCATAGTGGAACCCCACGGCGCATGGTTGTTTCTACAAAATCATCTATGGACATCTGCCCTGTTGTGTTCCATTTTATATCACCATTGCATAGAGCGCGCCCAACAGTTTCTATACTTGGGGTAGGAGTATACGCCACTCCATCAGTGGAATCTGAATCACATTCGCGCGTCTACAGCATCAATGTTGGACACCCCAAATGCTGACAATATGATCACTGCGGCCGATATTATGCGAGAAACTCGTTACGGTGCGGTGACGTGGTTAACACACAGGCGTACTAGTTGCCGCATTTTATTAGCTAGCGGAAATTGCGGATACTGAACGACGCGAATACTTTGCCCACGTTCGTCACTGACTACACAGAAACACTGATTGAGGCAACATTGTTTGGTGGGGCAGTCTGGTCTTGTGGGGTTTTCTGTAAAGTTCAGGGACACCCGATTCTGTCAGATCATTGTTTTCACCGTCTTCGGTAAGAAGCTGTTCTACTTGAGCGAAAAAAAACGGCTAAACAAAGTTTACTAGTCTTGTCTAGTTGAAGAATTCCTTAAGAACCCCCTGGTTCGACACGGTATCGTCTACTGGCATGCGTCTCCAGCGAGTTTGGATGGCCTCGTGAATATGTTTTTTGCGAAGGTCGAATGCCGGCGTAAACGCCTGGAGGGGCTGCCAAGGCGCCAAAGGTGAATGCTTCGTGGACAGATGAATGGGCTCGGAAACGGTGGCCTACGAGAGCAATTCATCGGAGGTATCAGATGTGTCGCTATCTCCTCCTTCGGGCTGGTCACATATTTGTTAATACAAGTTATTTGAGTACTAAAGCCACATCGGGGCAGCAAGAGATGAAGCCATCAGGAGGAGGTTCACAATAGTTTTTCATAGGAACTCATTCGGAATTTTTCTTCAACATTGCTTTCTAAAAGCTTTCTTCTCCTTCCGTACTGCCCCTGCTTCACTCATCTGACATTCCATCTGCTCCCTGAACTTTAAATCTTTCTTCTCCTTCCGTACTGCCCCTGCTTCACTCATCTGATATTCCATCTGCTCCCTGAACTTTAAAATCGGCAGCGTTTCTAGTTACAAACCCTTCGGCCAACCGATGATTTTGAAGGCGATAATCTTCCTAATATACTTCAAGGACGCTGATGACCTACTGTAAAGAATACGTGCAAACAACTAAGCATCACCAATTTTCTATGAAGTCAAACTGGCTGCTAGAAATTTAGGTATACACTAGCGCCTGGACCGATGGCATTCGGCAAATATACGTTGGCCCTTCTTGTTGTGTAAGCTTCCACATTTTAGCTCTCCTTGTTTATTGCCTGCCTTTTCCCTGGCCGCTGTAGAAAAAAGCGAGGGTGATTTTTCTACTGAAACCGAACCGGCCGCCACATGACCCCTCGTCATACTGCTCCATTTGTATTCCAACTCTGCTATATAAGCTACTAGAACGCATGCTTAATCATCGACTTCACTACTTCCTGCACACGTCCATCATACTGCACGAATATCAGTATGGTTTGACTCATACACAGAGTACAATATCGGCACCGCACCCCTTGCGCTCGAGATTTCAAGCTTGCCGTGATGGGCGATCTGCCTTTTTTATCTGCTTATTTCCTCTGCTTAGGCGATCTGCCTATATCATTGGGCCTTATAGGAGCGTTTGACTCTGGCACCCTTTATGGCTCAACTTCCTTCGGGCACACCACTGCCCTTCGAACATGTACCGGTTGCTTGAAATCATTTCAAAATGGAAAGTCGGTGAAAACAGATGTCATGCGGGAAGTGGGAGTGTCCAGACGATGATGGGTGGACAGGAGGGCTCGTCTTTCAGCCCATTGTTGGTGAACATCGCCATTCATGATTTACTGTACCTTCCTGTACCCCCTAGTATATATATTCAGGCTCACACTGACGATACATTTATCGTAGTCAAAGGACGCACACGGCGGGTGCTTGAGAACCTCACCAAGAAGGCTCTAGAGAGAATATAAAGTTCACGCACGCTGCGTTGTTAATCCTGTGCCCCAGCACGTGTACATGCTTGCTGGTATCAAGGGGACACAGAGGTGCTCAGCGGAAGCCGGCCATTCACACGTGCAGCACACGAATCTGCAGCAAGTCACTGAGGTGAATGTTTTGGGTGTCATGTTTCATAACCAGTTGAACCTTTGTCACCCACACGAACGGCTTGTGGAACCACATTAAAAAATGTCCGCCGTCCTCATTGGTTTTTCGTAACTTCATTCCTTCATGGACCGTAGTCATCTTGGAATTTTTTACCACCGGGCACTTTTGCTCACTCTCATCTATGCTGCAGCAGCTTGGTTGGGTGACCATCCGCACAATTTTTTAAGCGGGGAAATTCACCCCTTGACGCGTTTGTAAATGTATGTAGTCCCAGGAGTGTACAAACGGAGTGTACACTCCGTTTGTACACCCGGTACAGCCCGGAGTGTACGTGACGCCGGAGGTCCCTCTCCGGTCGATCGTTTTTGGGTAGCCAGACACGTCTTTTCGACCTGTTGCACCTGCGACGATCTATTTCTTCGTGCAAGTGGAACATCCTCTTCTTATCGACCTGCTGCCATGTCGCTCTAGGTTTGGCGATTCCTCACCACAAGATAGATTGCCAGACAGCTGCACGGACAATGTTGAGCCGAGCCTCACTTACATTCGAACCCAAACGTTTGTTTCCCCACGACGTCTGCCGGCGCCGCGTTCAATGTTTCAGTTCACACGGGCTGTGCTTTCGGTGGCCCACAGTTTCATGTTTTGCCACCACCAGACCTTACGGACCGACGGGAGGGTCGAATAAGTGACGCTTTAGCGTTTAAAACTCGGTTCGACGAGTAGCAGGAGGAGGAAAACGTGTGAAAGGCAGTTTAATTGCTAGCAAGCAGCAAAAGCGAGAGGCGGGAAGTAGCGCAGTCTGTTCCAGGTGAACCTGATAGGGGATTGCTAGTCTTAACACAAGGACGCACAGAGATGATGCTCGCTGGGTGCTTTCGGTGCATACCCCGAACATGGATTGGGCGATCGAGGCCTGTCAGTGCTTGAAGTCTCTTCATTACAAACCGTTTATTCAGGTAAAGGGAGAGGTGGGGTACAGCAAGAGAGAGGAGCGGTGGTTGGCCATCCTCTTCCGGTATGCATATTTTCGAAGAAGAATGCGGGTCCGATGCTGTTGTCGTCCAGTGTTGTAGCTGGGGTGCAATGCGTCTTGGAATGGGAACACCCTATGTTTGCGCGTTAAACAGTGGGTATTGCTTAGGGGCTATCGGGAGCCTGCTCTGCATGTCTACCGTGCCTATGTAGCAGGTGTCGGCCCATTGGGGGGGAGTTGCAGTCGTTGGAAATGGTTGTTTATATAGGCCTGCACCAATTCGGTGAGTAGTATGATTAGCGAGTTGAGGTAGGCGTTCGGTCGAGCCAAGGAAAGCCCAGCGCTGTCTTGCCGGATTTCCGAATTAGAATGTCAATTTTGTCCGGTTCTCGCGGTTTGAAACCGAAGAATGTGATCCGACTGATCCGCATGTGCTCCGCATGTGATCCGACTGTATTATTTGCATAGAGAATGCGGCAGGTGTGAGCTTCTCTGAGACCGTGTCTTCTCGAACAGGTTCGTGAGATCAGGTGCGTTAGTTGGGACACAATTGTTTGTAGTCTGGGGACATATGCAGGTCCCGAGCCGTCGTAGTGGTAGTGAACCTCTAGAATGCTTAGGGTCTTGACAGTGGGGGTCTGTTGGCCGCCGATGGGTATTGTGGGGGTCGGGTGTCGGGTTCGGTGGTCGCGCTCGGGTCCTGTTTCGAAGAACCAGGAGGGCAGGTTTGGATGGGACACATGGGAGACCGCACTTACGAAAATAATTCGAAATGACGTCGACTGCTTGCTGTAAATTGTCTTGCTGGTAACCTGGGGAGCATGTGTTAGTCCAGGGCGGGAGGTCATGAGTATATAGAGCGTAATGTATGCCAGGTATCTGTGCAAGTTGGGCCGGAAGGCCTAGAGAGGGATATGCTGAATAGCAAAGGGGGATTGCTGATCCTTGGGGGCGTTCCCCGGGCGGGGATGTGAAAATTTCTCTGTCCTTGTACGATTCGAGGTGTGAGGTAGCCTTCCGGTTTGGGAAGAAGGCACGGACAAAGTTATAAGTTCCCTTTCCACATACCCTGGTTCGGAGTTGTTGTAGGATGGGCGGTGTGGGTTTCGTTGTCGAAATCCCCTTGTATGTTCCAGCGCTACGATGGAGCTTGGATTCATTTTCTGAGGTAGTCCAATGATTGTTTTTTTCCAATATGGTGTACGTCATGACCAGACAGAATGTGCCCGTTAGCCGAAGTTGCTGTGGGGAAAGCGGCCGGTATCTTCGAGAAGTTCTGTAAGGCGTCGAGCGACTAAACGTCGTATAGTTTACCCCACATGAGGTTGAGAAAACGGGTCGCAGGTTGTAGGACCCCCAAAGACTTCTTTGGTTTTGGCTGTAAGGTAATAGCGTGTCGCAACTGGGAGGGTAGTGTTCCTTCTTTCCAGTGCCGGTTATAGCACTCAAGGAGGGAATCCAAGTGCTCGTCGTTCAGGTTCCGAAGCAGCTTGTATGTAATTTGATGCTGCCCCTGGTCGAGTTGCGTGTTAACCTTGCGAGTCCTTGTAAGAGTTACTCACGTGTGTATGGGCTCGTCATGGTTGGGGTTTGGAGCACCTTGGTAATCAGGGTGGGAAGCAGACGATGGAGTTAGCAAGGAGCCAGATGGCTTCTTTTGAAGAGAGAAATGCAGCTGTTCCGTGGTTCAGAGTGATTGTGAATGAGGCGGGTGATGTGTTGAGTAATGGCGGTTTAGAATGGCGTATTGCCAACAGGTGCCGACATAAGTTCCATGTTTTCTTTGTTGTGATGTTTCCGTTCAGTTGATCGCAATACGTGTGCCAGTTTTGGTTTTGGAGACGTTGGGCGTACGTGAGCACCTCTTGCTTAGATTTCTGATGCGTAGGTTGAGTGAGCGATTGTGCCTGTTGCGACACAATCAATTTAGTGAGCGCGGCGAGATTCCCACAGGTGGTCAAGGCGATTATTGGCTGCTGGGAGCTGCTGTGTGAGTATGATGTTCTCTGGGTGTAAGTCTATTGTAGGTCGGCCAGCTGTCGGTCCATTCTTCAATGTCTTCCGTGGGTAGAATGGAGGGAAATGAAGACTTTCCGAACGGCCTCCCAATCGGTTAGTCGTGCCACTCCGGTGCGGTTGCGGGACGCATGATCGAAAACACATAGGCAATTATAAAGTGGTCCATTCTCAAGGTGCCCGGCTTCTGATCCGAGTCAATTTGTGGGATATGTCGTGCAAACGTGAGATGAGGGATGGAATCCCGCGTTACGCTGTTGCCGAGCCGGGTAGCCTAGGTGAGGACATTTTGCAGGGTGAAATCGTAATTTTGCGTAGCGTTAAGAAGGGCCGTTCCCTTCTTTCATGCGTGAGGATATCTCCATGTAACATACGGTGCGTTAAAATCCACGAGGAGAATGCACGGATTGTTTCCAGTAAGCTGGGCCACTGTAAAGAGGCCCTTTTTCCGCTTGTTCGTAAGAGGTCAGCTCTAGCAAGCCATGGTCAAACTTGAGCCGGAAGGGTACGCTTGACAAATATTGCCGTGCGTTGGTGTTGTGGATTGGTGCAGCTGTGTAGTCGCGCGGATGGGTGATTGGGTGTCCGTTTCTTTAATGCCAGTACATTCGCGGGATTTGTAACCGTGTGCAGTTCAAGGGAGGCTTTCTTGCTAGAAATGGTCGACAGTTCCCCTTGTATATAGTTACAGGGTGTTGCACTGTGTGACTTATGGGTTATTTTCTCCTAATTGTTTTTTGGCTTGAAGTGGGTGTTTCGAGGAGGAGATTCTGCTCAAGGGCGGAAAATCGTTTCGTGAGAAAACGGAGAGGTGGGCGTCGGCCGCATCCGTCATAGTTTTTAGTGAGGAATGTTTTGGATAGTTTGATATATTGCTCGGAATATGCGACGACTGCGGGCGGTGATTTGCGTGTTCACAATTTCTTCCTACGTGTGCTCTCGTGAAGGGAGTGGGAAGCCTCGGTAGCCGTAGGGGGTGGATACGGTAGTGCAGCGTATTCGGCTTCCACTGCTTCCACTCGGCGAGGAAGTTTAGCGTTTTGTTCCTGCAGTGATCTGCGTATACGGTGGAGTGGTTGTGGGACGGGGAGTGAGAGTGGGAGTGAGTAAGACGAGGTAGGAAGTAATGGAAAATTGTGCGTGCCGCGTTGGAGGGAGGAAATGAGCGGTGGGAGAGCGCGCAGCTACAGCTGAACCAAGCTTACCTGGTTGTCGGCGAGAGGACTTTTCTTGTTGGTTGACACGTTGGCAGGCAGCGGCGCCGGCAGTCCTTGCTCGCTATGGTGGGGCGGCTGTGAGCATAGTTTGCACTTTGGTTGGTACGCATGGTTCTTGCTGGAGATGACTGGATACAGCCTGGACACTTGGAGTCCTCAGGTTGGGCTCTCCGTCCATGCGATGGCCAAGTTCACCACACACGCGGCAACTCGCACCGATCAGTGAAATGGTCGGCAACGGAGGAGGACGCTGCCCACCTTTATTTTTAAGGGCACATGGGTACTTTCGAAGGTCAGAAGCACCGAGCGGGTGTGACCATTATTCGTGCCTGGATGAGGGCCGGCTGGTTACCTAGGAGGCAGTCGTGGAGGTTTGAGTCCGTAATGGTGGCTGCGAGACCGTGGATGACGCCCCGGCACGTGCCGGGTGGAGGTTTCATATACATGGCAAATTCGCAAAGCACTGTTAAGATCTGATATGTTTATATGTATCTGAGAGGGATGGCAAGGTCAGGGTCGGACGTCCTTGCGACGATCATATTCTTAGTCGGTTGCACAAGAAGGGTAACGTTTTTTTAGAAGGACGGCCAGTCGAGCAAACATTTGGCTGCAAAATCGTCGGTGAGTGTTGTTGAAATCAGCCACCAGGGTGCTGATGCAGCCAGACGAGCTTCGCTTCGGCTCCCACTAATTGCCTCCCAATCAGAGGATCTGCATTAGCGCTGACTAAAAGACCACTAACATCGAGCGCCGGACATTGAGACGCCACATCTGACACTAATGTGAGATAAGTCGAAATTCGAAAGCTCAGATTGTCGGCCACGGGAGACAGCCAGCACACAGCGCCAGCTAGGCCTTCTTTGTAGGCCTAGCTCTTTGGAACAGCAACCGAGCCGCCGCCGTATGACCATGTGCCACGCGCTATCGCAGCCCGCACCCCAGTTTGCCGACATGGAATTCGACCACCTCACTGGACGCACCATTCACCCTTACAACCCGTGGATCCAGCATATAACAAAATGCAAGCTAACCAACGTCCCAACGGCGTAAACAAGACAGATCACCCATGTGCACCGACCACCTACCACGCCGCCCTGCCAGACAGCGGCCCGTGATCCGCAACCAAGACTCCCAACAAGCAACTACACGATCATCTACCGACCGTGCGCGGGAATCAACCTCGATAGCTTAGACCAGTTGATCATCATCATCGTCATCATCATCATCATCATTCATTTTTCTCTTAATGTCCCCTTTTGGGGTATTAGATAAGGGAGGGGCAAGATCAGTAAGGAAGTTCATAAAACATAGTTATAAACCACAAGATTGCCACACAGAAGCACAAAAGCCATTTTTACACTTTCCGCGGTATAGGACAAAAAACGTTTGGACATATTGGATATAAAATTATTGGACATAAGCAAATTACTCGTCGTGGTTGAGTAAATATGCATGGAGATAGCTCACAAAGCTCTGTAATGATGACGATTGTTCTGGTTATACCGGGAGGAAATTCCAGTTATTTACAGCAACAAAAGGTACATTCAGATTGTCATAATTGGTGCGTGGTTTAGGAAGAAGTAGGTTGCTAGCCCAGGTGAACCTGGTGGAATTTAAATTCTTTAGGGAATCGCGGTTGAATAGGCTAAATGAAGTGAGGCGATGCACAGATTTGAACAGGTAAACAAGGAGCCTGAATTTTACGAGATTTGCGACCGTGAGTATACGATATTCTGTTAGTAACAATAAAGCGTCCGGTATGCGCTGAAAATGATGGTCCGAATAGCTTGGTTCTGCAGACGCTGTAAAGAAGTTCAGTGGGTCGTGTATGTATTGCGCGAACATGCGGCGCAGTACAAAAAAAAGACTGCGAAGGAAAGCAGTGTAAAGTGAGGTTAGTGTGGGCATTTTAAAGAATGTGTGCGCCTTTAGGAGAATGCGAATGCCGAATGCAGCTTCCCGTTTCACATGTGCAATATGGTCAGTCCACTTCAAATTAGTATCCGAAATACCACATACGAATGAACATTGGTCAACTGGATGAACATTGGTTAACCTCTCATAAGCGGCTCCGCAACAAAAAGAAACGGTTGTGCAGTATCGCAGCATTATCTGATAGTAGCGAAAGCTGGTCAGCCTATCGAAATATAAATCTTGAATAGAGGCATGCACTGCTTACTTTTTACTAAAAAATTGCCCGCTTTGCTGCATACTAACCTCGTAAATTTCCGTCCATCGTGGACGGTTCTAAAAAGGACACGATCCAATTGTGTGATCATCACGGTGCTGTGATACCACCGGCTGAGTGTTGCGTTGCCTTGCAAAATGCCTCTGTTCTTTCTTTTTGTATTCGTGTTTCTAGTGTGTCACCCAAAGTTGATAACGTGCACTTCCGACCCAATGGATCTACTTGTTGATTTGGCAGGAATTAGTAATATATTTAAGAACCTAGAGGTATCCTCCCCCTGTGCTGATGGTATCACTGCACAGTTCGGTGAAGCTAACCGAACATACTCGTCACTAATATTGTCAAAGCTGTTTTTGCAATCTTGGCAGTTTTCTGTGCTGTCGAGTGACTGGAAGGCGGGAAGGGTGGTACCAGTTCCGAAGCGAGGGGAGGCCTCCAACCCTTTCAACTATAGGCCCATTACACTCGCAAGTATTACCTGCAACTGCTTGAGCGCCGTAATCTATTCTAATTGATTATTTCCTCGAGGACAACAAATTTTTGATAACCGTCAGCATGGTTTTAGAAAGTATTTTTATGTGAAACACAACTTTTAGTTTTCACTAATGATTTATTTTCCATAACAGACCGGGGTTGCCATTGTCGATTGCATTTTTCTAGATTTTAAAAAAGCTGTTAGCTTCAGTTTCCCAGCAGCACCTTAATTGTTAAAACGTAGTGCTCTTACATAGAAAGCAACTACTCCAAGTCGATAGAGTGTTTTTTGTCTAACCGAACACATTATGTAAGTGCTAACAATTGTATCTCACCGTTGCAACACGTAACACCTGGAGTTCGGCAAGGTTCTGTGTGGGGTCCCTTACCCTTCCTAATTTATATTAATGACCTTCGTAACAGGCATTTCTTCTACAATTAGACTTTTTGCTACGATTGCGTGATTTATCGTCAAATAAGCTAACCCAGAAGATTTCGTCTGTCTTCATTACGACATTATTACTGTATCTCCTTGGTGCAATAATTGGCTGATGCAACTTAACGCGAAGAAATGAATAATGAGAGTTTCTTCTGGCGTGAAGCAGTATAATCCTTCTGCAACTATTTCCATACGAACGTAACAATGTAGATTTATCTTCTGTATCTTATATAAATACCTTGGCGTCCACATTAGAGTAAATCTACAATGGCATCAACATATTATTATGTTACTAATAATGCTAATCGCATGCTTGGCTTCTTACGCCGTATTTTGCTCTTGCTCCAGTGTCTTTAAAGCTCCAACTATATGAAACCCTTCTAGATCCAATTAGAGTATTCATCATCGGTTTGGACCCTCATATGGTGGTCCTGTCTTCATCTTTGGAAGCCACTGAGAACCGGGCTGCTGGATTCATTGTCACAAACTTCTCATGAACCGCTAGCATAACGTCAATTAAATCTTCCCTTAAAGTCAGTGACCTTGCTGCTAGAAGGAAAGCTGCGCGCTTGTACCTTTTTCATATGATTTACTTATCTAACCCCATTCTAAAACAGGCTCTCATTTCTGCTCCATCCTACAACTCCGCACGTAACGATCACAGGTTTAAGGTAGTGGTTCCTAACGTTCGCGCAAACCCTTACTTTCACTCGTTCATTCCCAAGACCTGCGACGACTGGAACCACCTCCCCGCCTCCATCGCCAGCATTCCGGTTTCTACATAGTTCAAAACGGCTGTAACTTATATTGTACGAAATGTTAACCATTCTTCTCTTTAACGCCGTCGGGCTTTGAGAGTATTTTAATAAATAAATAAATAAATTTGTTAACCATAGGTATTGAATAATTGTTTGACAAGATGACTGTGTTGCAGGTGAGTGACTTTTATGTGAATGAAAAACCATGTCTTAGTTGCATTAATATGTAGACAGTTATTACGGCCCCAAAGCAAAATATCGTTGAAATTATTGCTGAGTTTAGACGTAACTGAGAGCACTGATGATAATATGGTCGAGTCACGTGCGCGAAGAAATGATACACACCTAGTAAGGCAGGTAGGAGGAACATCGATGTAGAATAAAAGTAAGATTGGCCCGAGTACTGATCCTTGTGGGACGCGTTCTTTGTGGTTTTGAAACTTTATGTTACATTATGTATGCATACGGCCTGCTACCTATTTCAGTGGTACCTACTGATAAGTAAGACGTGTTGCAGGGCAAGTTGGTTCGTATTAAAGAAATAAGATTTAGCGCAGCGTAAGACACGGACAGTGAAAAGGACGGGACGAGTACTAACTCGCAACTGTTTTTATTGAAAAGACGTCATGCATATATACATTCGGCGTAATCAAACACGTGGTTTAAAATTTTTTAACAGGCATCCTGTGAGGGCACATATAAACAAACATCAAGAAAGTTATCCAAGAACGCACATTCTTTTGCGTAGATTAGCATCGATGGCATGCTCACGCAGTTATCTCCCTTTCGTTTGATGTAGAAGGCTTCCACTACTTCACGTGCCGTTACGCCTCGACTTCGTTTCAAAATTTTTGTTTTGTCAAATTCGGGTACACAGTGACATTCCTTGCAGTGAGATGGCAAGAGTGATCTTATCCCATTTTTTATAGAAAGGGCGTGCTCTCGTAGTCGCTCATTCACACATCGACCAGTTTGGAAGATGTATACTTTGCCACAATCCCGCGGTATCTGATACACAACACCTTTATTGCAATTTACAAAAGGTTTAGCGTGCGTCTCTTCTCATGTTTTGGGGGGTTTCCTTGCAGGGTCGGTTCATGCGCATGGCTTGCCAAGTTTAAGCTGTGCTGAAAACACGACTGGAACCTTATACCTCGTGGCGACTTTCTCGATATTATGCGTGACTCGGTGCGCGTAAGGTATAACACCCGGCTGTGGGTTTTCGTGCAAAGGTTCTGAGTGTGCTTTTTTCAAGGCAGTTTTTGTTTCGCGAAGCAAAGCCTCAGTCACGCCAGTGAGCATTGAGCGCGGAAAGCCTGCGGCTTCTTGTCTGGTGAGCATGTCATGGGAAAAAGTTTTTGCCATTAGATGACCAGACTAGGAGCTGCAGGCTTTCCGCGCTCCATGCTCACTGGCGTGACCGAGGCTTTGCTTAGCAAAACAAAAACTGCCTTGAAAAAAGCTCACTCAGAACCTTTGCAGAAAAAAACACGCCCTGAAGTATGAATGGGCCCCCAATATGGCACCTTTTTTGTAGCTGGCAAGGAAAATTGAAGAAACGCAACGCTGCCCAAGCAGTCGCCCTTCGCCAGCAAAAACTCCGAAGCTGGGCTGGCCCTCCAGGCAGCCGATGTATTTTTCTCCCAGCCAGTGACTTTGCCTGATTTGAAAATATACTCTCGGAACTCAGTACAGAGAAGTCCGACGATCACCTTTACACAAGTCTGGCCGACATAGATCAACCATTCTATGTGACTGAGTTGCACGCCGCTTTGACAATGGCGAATCCTCGAAGCTCCCCAGGCGTGGGCAACGACACCATCGCAGGACCCCGGAACCTCCCAGAATTCTGTTGGACGGGAGTACCCTGGTTTGGAGGACCGGAACGTTTCCAGATGCCTGGCGTAACTCCCTTGTTAAACGCATTCCAAAGCCCGGAAAACCACCGAATGACGTTGCCAATCCACGACCCATATCCCTCACGAGAAATCTCTGTAAACTGGTTCAACCCATAGTTCCAGAGCGCCTCAATTGACAGTTTTAGAAAGCTGATTCGTTTCACTCGCATAAAATTTGCTTCCGCCAAGGCCTGAGCACGCAGGATATTCGTTTCATGCTGCATCAGCAGGTTTTCAGTACTCACTCAGAAGTACAGTCACGGACGGTGGTGGTGGTGGTGGTGGTGGTGGATGTCCGTAAAGCCTACGAATCCACCCCACATAAAGCTGTGATAGAAAGCGGAGAATTTGATGGAGTACGTGGACATATGCTTACATTCATTAAAAATCTCCTGTTGAATCGAACCTACAGAGTGCAAGTGGGAGAATACATTGGACCATCTTGCCCAAACAGCGTTGGAGTACCCCAAGGTGCAGTCCTCTCGCCTATTCTGTTCAATCTAGTGATGGCACGCCTCCCGCCCTTGCTTGAGGAAATTCCATCTGTAAATTTCGCCATCTACACTGATGACATCACCAGTTGGGCAACGACTGGAGGACCTGGCGAACAGGAAGAAACATTACATCTTGGCCTAGGTATCATTACCACTTACCTTCAGAAAATGGGAATGACTGCGTCTGCCTAAAAAACTGAATGCGTGTTAGTTTTCAATGTCCCATTCATGAAAACCGAGGCTATCCGGAACTTTTTCCCTCTCCATCGCAGGCCCACAGATACTCAGAAAACCTTCTACTAGGGTTCTAGGAGCCTACATTGACCAAGATGGTAAAAGCACGACATGGGTAAAGAAAGTAAACACGCAGTGAAAGTCCTTGCTGCATCTCATTCGCCGAGTCACAAGTATACATTGGGGTACGAGAGAAAAGGAGACGCGGCAGCATGTAGGAGCTATAATCAATTCCCGCATTCGCTATGCTTACAACTATCATGTCCTTACCCACCGCCAGCAAGAGCAACTAGAGAAGATTAACCGTAGGTCATAAGGATTGTTACCAGGTTGCCGAAATACACCCCACTAAGTAAGCTTTATGCGCATGGTGGGATGAATTTGCTGTTGAGATTAGCCGACCAAGCCCTCTCAGCCTGGAGGGACCGCTTTAGAAGCGCTAACTCGGAACATTCCATCTTAAACGAGCTTGAGATATTTCTCACAATGGCAGTTGGTTTACCATCTCAGCCTCTCCATGGACTGCGAACATTCCATTGACGGATAGCAAGCCCTTCCTCGTGGCATGACGGAATTCACCAAGACAGCGCCGCTTTGCCACAGCGCACAATTTTAGCGTCATGAACAAATCGCCCGTCCCTCACACCATCGTATACACAGGAATGGCTGTGACTTTGGTGCCCCTACAAAATGATACTGGTGAGGTGGACGAAAATGGCCCAGAACACGTTTGTGCGGTGGCCTGGGTTGACACTACCCATTGCGTCGCTAATGCGGGTCTTCTTACAAGTTACTGCCACCGCCGACACAACATAAGACAATTTACTTGCCATCCTTCATCCTGCACAATGGGTGAGAAGTACTTTTGAAGCAAGGAACACACCACACAAGCTTTTGCTCTTCACTATAGCCCGCGCGCACATCTGCAGGCGGACCAGCGAATCATCGTCATCATATGTAGGAATCCTCCGCACCTCGGTCGCAATTTCCCTGGAGTTGCATTCTTACTTCAACATAACCACCTTTATTGCCTGCGTACCCCCCATTCGTGTATTGAGGGAAATGATTTGGCTCACAGCGAGGCGGGAGCTGTGGCTAGACAACGAAGCTCGCTGATAGCATTGCCCATCACTGTGGCGACCCTGCCCGATATCACTGTGAGGAAATCGATCGCAGAACAGAGACGCTGACAGATACTGTGGCATCTTTGTGACGATGGCGAAGACCGCAGAGAACAGCATGAGCGCCCTGTTCCTCCCATGCCGGGCGGGTTGCCGCGGGTAACACAGAAATTGGTTCGCCGCCTTGCCACCAACACCGCATTCTCCGCCCCCCCTTCACCACATCTTCTACGGCAATGACCCCACCGAAGGACTCTGTCTGCTGTGTCGCGTGCCTGCAACGGCCGCACATTTTATCTGGCACTGTCACTGTTACACACTACTCTGTGATCGCACGCGCCTTACACTCCCCGAGCCCATTCGCCCGACGTCTTACTTCGACTTGGTGCTGCCTTTAACGCGAGACATCACCACACTCCCTTTGGTATGGACTTCTCTCACCGCATTTGTCTGCGCCAACGAGGGTCCAAGGGGCGTCTTTGGTAACTACCGCAACACACCCCCACCATCCCACCCGCCCGCCCTGACGACCCACCCACCTTCACAGGCCAGCACTGATGCAGACAACAAGAGTGCTCTCGTACAGGTCTAAAATAAAGCACGTATTTGCCTATCTCTCTCTCTTTTAAATGCAGAGCATTTCTTTAACTCACGATGTCACCCGTTCTTGGCGTCCATAGTTGTCCGCATCGCTCGCCTCGACATGCCCGGCTCACACGTTTCGCCATCGGCGCGATCAGCATTCGATAGCGCGCCCAGGCACGTTTCAAGGACACTCTCTCCCCTCTCTTGGACTCAACGTGCGCCGAGGCTGCCAATTTTACGGCTGACGAGCGCTCTCTCGTCAGCAGTTGCCACAAGTGCAACAACATTAACGTAACGCAAACTACTTAACGTCGTGCGCCCCCGGAAATGCGCTGTTGCATACACTCCAGTAGTCCATTAGTTAGGCAAATGTTCTGAGTGGCTGGCAACTTTTTTTTACACCTAAAAACGACAGAAGCCTTATACAAACAGTCTTTAATAATGCATACCGTCTTATTATATGCCGATAAGGCGTCTGTTCATGTGTAAACAACTGACCAATCCGCCCGAAGCACATGGCAAGGAAACTCTTCCTTATTTGGTACGGTTTTATAGAGTTTTGTATTTTGTTTTTAACGTTGCAATCGAGACGAAAAAAGATTGAATAGTGGCCCGTCGGGCTAAATTCAAGAAATCCAGAGTCTTCTGTAGGTATACAATTTGTAAACATGGCGAATAACGTGCCATTGCTGTTTAGGACACATCTAGAGTGAATGTTAATCACTGAATCATAGCCAATGCAACGGAAGCAGTGTAATCGACGCACTAAGGTATCCGCTCGTCTGAGGAATAGTATTGATATCACCTAAAATTACTATACTTTTCTCTTTGGCTAGTGAACTGGGAATCTTGGTTATTTCTGTACGAAATGGCCACACTGGTGATTAACGTGAACTGTATATGTAGCCCATAACAGTTTTACAAAACTCGGTAGGTACGGACGGCTAATACAATTCTACCCAAACTGACTCGCATTGTTTAACTGAAGGATGAAGATCATTTCAGTGTTTATAGTTAATGTTAGATGCAACAAAGGTTGCGGCGCCACCGTTGTTACTTGTTGTGGGATTGTTGTTTTCTGGTGTGTAATTGGGAAAGGAAAAAAAACGCCATCGTCGGGGGATAGCCAGGTCTCTTAATAGCAGATAAACGCAAATGGGTGATTTAAAGAGGATGAATAAGCAACAATATTGTCATATTTTTTGTGAGGCTACGTTCGTGTATGACTGATAAAAATAGTGTAGGACTGATAAACCACTATTTTCTTGGAACCTTCGAGCTTCAAGGGTAAAAATTTACAATGTATGTCTGAGGACAAGCTGTGATAAATCTGCGCAGTTAAAACGAAACAATGACAAATCTGCTTCGGAATCGGTGCAAAAGACGCAACTGTCTTCACACTGTCTGTCCTTGATTCTACCATTGTCCGCCCACACGAATTTCCACTCGGTGTCTTTTTAAGGGCCACGGTTTTGAAAAAAGCCGCTTTTTTTCTGGCATCAAATAGTCATTGGCGTAAACAGGGTAGCTTAGGGCTGCAGAGAAGTTCAGACCCTTCTTGCTAAGACGAGATTTGCGCGCTTTACTAAGAAATCCGTGCTTTTTCGAAAGAAAACAGATACGAGCTATTACGTTAGCTGTGCTTTTTCGAAAGAGAACAGATACGAGCTATTACGTTAGCTGTCTTTCCCTCCGCAAGGACTGGTACTTGGTGAACTATGTCAATGTCGGTGTCAACGGCAGAAAATCATTGTTGTCAACGCCATTGTTGTTGGATAAAATCTAGATTTCTTGCTCTGCAACAGAAAGAATAGAGGAACAAAACCGAATTAGATGTTTGGTTTGACGCCTCAGCAGCCGGGCGAGTGGTGAAATTTCGTCGGCAATTAAACAAACTATTCATCCTTGGTTAATTGAATCATTGATTGTAGGGTTTAACGCGCAGACGAAACACAGGCGATGACCATACTGTGGGAACGGGAAGGCCTGGCGTGGACATCAGAATGAGAGGCCAAGCATCACAGCAGATCAAACCCATCTTTAAATATTTGTTAAAATTGCAGAGATTCAACACAAACATAACGAGCTTGCCCTTGTTTTCGTGGATGTTTTCAGGATGATAATTTATTCGACAGCTATAACCCATCGATTCCGTTGGCCCTCCATAAAATGAGAGTTATTTTGGTTTGAGATAAAACTCGAATATGACGTCGTGGGAAGTGGTCAGACGTAGACGGTCAGCTGCTTTTATTAGAACATCGACAATCAAGCCCTGTTATATAAGGAAATTTGATTGAGTCTGCTCAGTGACTTCAATAAACATTTCACCCAAGTTAGATTTTTTTCGGCAGATTTTTACCCAAAAACATTTCCAATAGACTTAATAATTACGAACCGTGGTTTGGGCGTAAGAGGGTTGGACTTGTTTGCTGATGAATGATCGAAATGCAAAGAAAGTTGTCAGGTCTGGGTAATGCTCTCAAGTATCCTAACGTTTTCTTCAATATGATGCCTCGTAGCGGCCAGGTTATTCGATTTAAATACTTTCAAACTATGTGGCAAAACAAGCCCGCAGCGTGCAGTGCACAGTCCACTTAGAGGCATTCACAGGACGCGTAAAGTCTGTCGTGTGGCTTCTGGGAGTTCGCACCACCTGACTCCTACGTCATGAATTCTCCCCAGGTCACCGCTTCAATAAGAGGTAGAAGCTTTTGCATTCGAGCAACCAACGAACCGATCGTTGGCAGCAGAGCGGCATGATTTCGTTGGCTTACGGGGCAGCTGGCTGGGATTCAAGCTGTGGAGTGGTTGCGGGCTCTGTATATTTTTAAAGCAAAGCTTTACTACTTTCGTTCAGTGATTTCGCAGAGGAGGCGCTGGAGACACCCAACAGGCGATACACCCCTTGCCGCGCATCGCGTGATTCGCAGGGCCCGCTTTCGGTGCTGTGCAGAAGGCACCGTTTTATGTCGTTTAGCAACTGAACGGCGGCGGCCGCTAGGGGAGCGGCATCCCAGCTGATGGGCAGCTGGCCAAAGCCGCCGCCTTCCAGGCATCCGACGCTTGGCCGTCTCGGGATATGCGATTCATCTTGCGCCGCATCCGCCGAGAATGAAAGTGAGGCCGGGGCTCCTTCTGTGAGGTTTGCACTGGAGCAAACCACCTTGAACCACGCTCAGCGATACAGCTACATCAAAGGTTAACCAAGTCAAACCAAAACTCAACCAGACTAAGTCAAGCTTTTGGTTGCCATATCCAAAGCTAGCTGAGCTAAGCCAGAAGCATTATGATTTCTCTCTATTACACTGGATGCTAAAACGCGCCTTGCACACGATGGGCGCGCTGAGGGAGCCGCGTATAGCTCCAGCAAGGGCGCTGTGCTGGCAGTGGCCACGACCTTGAAGCGGCACCTGCAGGAACAGGTCGCTCGAGAGATAGCTTTTAACCGCTCTACTTAATGAAAGTCAAGACTGAAACAAAGCTTCACATACGATAAAAGAGGTAATGATGTGATGGCCAATTGCATTAAAAACCGTCATCTGCGCCACTTACGACAGTGGCCATCGAATATCCGCCGCAGTAATAAGCTTAACATCTGTAGGTGTAACTGTAGGCGGACTGGCCTTCTGCTCCCGGTGCCTCACGCGTCTTTCTTTTTCCGCGGCAGTAACTCGCACTCAAAGCGCCTGCATCATGTCCGCGGTTGCTTTTTGGGCGGCTGACGAGATCAGTACGTGGGAGATTTATCAGAAACTGCCGCCGACGCGGAATCGACAGCTATACGGCAGCTCTGCTCTTTGGAAAAGTTTGTTGACAGCAAACGGTGACATTCGTCCCAAAGTCGTGTCCTCCGTGTATAGGAAGGAGCTGGCCGAGCAGGTGTCTGCCTGCGGTGACGTCACGATATTGCTCAGATTTCTCTGCTGAATTGCTCCCTTGTGTGAATACCATCCAAGTGTTACCCCCGGCCCCGCGCAAAGTCCCGGAACTACCTGGCTGGTGGATAAACAGTGAGCACATCTGGCGTAGTTTGACTAGGACTCCGACGGCCCCCGTTTGGGTCTTTTTCCTTAACCTCTCCACATACTGCCGCAGGAGGGACAGGTTATGTAAGAAGCCCAGTGGTCCATTGCGTTGTCTATCTGCGTCATAGTGAAAACAATAAGTGCCCTGCTCGGGTATTTTGAGCGTTCAAAGCTCATTTATTTCCTGCGTGATATATTACCGCGTGTGTATTCGTTTTTGCTTGAGCCCAAGTTTAGGTGCGTATCACACCGGCGCCAAGCCCTTCTAGCCCTTCGTTTTATTACTTAATTTGGGACAGACAATTTCCCTTCTAGATAATAAGGGAGTTCACTCTCTCTGCACGAGTACCCCCGTGTCTCCCTGCCACAATGGGCCATATTCATGGTCATTGTCACAGACACGCACAATATTCATAATAAGCACGAAAATATTCCCTCATTCACATACTGTCACTCATATATTCCAGCCTGTTCTTAAGAGTTACAAATTTTGCACATCTCTCTGTGTGCATGCGTGGTCGTCTCTAGGCGTTCTGTTTTTCTATGTGTGGGTGAGTGTGTGCGTGTATGGAACCACATCGTTCAACTAGTTTGGTTGCGTGATATGATGAAGCGAATGACAGGAATTCAATCAGAGAGTGAAGCAATTTCCCTCACCCTGAGTTTGCTCTAAGCAGGTTGTTACACTGGCATCACACAAAATAAATTGTGCGGGCTAACTTACTTCAGCATAGCTGACTTTCGTGTAGTTGCTTGCAAGCTGACTCCTGTCTTCTTTATCAACCCAGCTTGGTTTCATCTGGAAGGCCCGGACGTACATACCAAAGGAAAGCATCGCTGTTTGGTGCTCCCCCAAACTCTTGGAAAGATTACGGACATCATCATGATGAATGTCGCCCTGGGGTATTGTTGGGAAGAAAAAGGCAGAAAAGCAAAAATCGGTGGCAGCTTCAATGTGTTGCGACCGTGTTTTCGGCTACAAAAGAGCAGAAAAACTATTTCTAAAGAGGATTTGGTTCTTACAAAGAGTTTATAGATTACCTAGACCGAAATATGATATTTTGGAGGCAGTGGGGGTATGACAGCGTAAACATAAAGGGCTCATTGGAATCCTAAAGGTAATCTTTTTGCGTTTTCTCACATTTCTTGGGGAATCATGATTGGGCTACAATCATATTTTCTTTTGTATGTGTTGCCATTGCCGCAGGATATTGAACAAATGAAAATGAAAGAATTAAACACACAAGTGTTGGCAATTGTTCACCAGCTACCTAGTTATTGCACATACAGATAACACCATGTGTGGTCCCTTGTACAACTGTAGTGCGCAGCGCAAGGATTTACACAATAAACGGATTCACCAGAGGAGTGGTCCTTAAAGTGTGTGGTCTTCGCACGTGGCCATACAAGCATTGTTTTCACATTCACGGCTATTCGTGGTGGTCCTTGAAGCTTCTATCTCTTTGCTCGTAGGAGTTAGTGCCTCGAATTACCCCTTCAGCTTAGCTGAAGCATCACTCAAGGGGAAAATACATCAGGTACTCGTACGGATAGATGGACTTGAAAAGCTCAAAAGCTATAAAACACATTCGAACATGTTGTTAGGCTAGTTGGTACTGCTTTTCAAGGCCAGAAAAATCCTGCGCATAAAAGGCAAGGACAGTGCAAAGAGACCTACACCAGTCCTGTTCACTTTGCACTGTTCTTGTCTTTGATGGGCCGTTTTTTTTTCCTTGAAACTATAAAATTCAGATAGAGAGCTATACATGCCCCATTTGAGCAAATCCTCGTGTACAGAGGGCGCATGAGGGAAACACGGCCCCAGCATTGGATGACATCGCAAATTGAATTGAAGTAATGTGTTAAACTACTGTGCAAACGAAACACACAGGACACAAAGGACAGTTCAGGACAGTAGAGGACTGGGCAAGACGACACACGGAGCGGTGACTTACAATTGCTTTTATTTTCTCCAACGATACAATTTATAAACCAAACTGTAGAATAGAATAGAGGAATAAAAGCACACAAAAAACCGACCTAAATAAACCCATAACTGACACTACAACTAAACATTACCCGCCCGTGTCGTGTTAAGATAATTTCAACATGCATCACCAACTCGCCCAAGTTTTGAATGTCGCTAGGAAGTTAAAAAATCTTTGAATTTGGATGTAGTATTTTAATCTGGTGACTACGAAATTTGTATCAAACATATAGTCATTTGTAATCCCTCGTTTGTTCGGTTTTAGTTAAAGGTGGACATATAAATGCATGACGGATTTGGAAACGTGTGTCGGAGAAATGTACTGAGTCGCACGAGAATTTAAACATGCACGCTTAGGCAAGCAGCATACATGTGGCGGGGGGGGGGGGAACGGCAGCTGGGAGCCATGTAAATTTTGGGGGATGACCCCATTATCACCCACAAGCGTACTTCTAAGTTTTCAGCGAAGTCAAGTTATTACACCTCATTACTTACCATGCCTATTGACACCCTCGGCCTTTACAACAGTCATCTACATCGGATTTTATAACATATAACTTATATTCTTAGTGGAATTTAGTTGAATAATCTCATTCTCATAAAACAACTTTTCCTTGGCGCTCTTTGCCCGTAGTAGGCCTTGCGCCAAAAAAAACAACCATCATCATTATTAGGAGAAATGCAAAGTTGTAACCAAAAAGCAAAGCAAAAGAAAAGACCATGATAGAAAAACACAACCGCGGAAATAGAGAAGCGGAGTAAGTTAGCATGCTACTTATAAAATAAGAAATTACTTCACGTTAACCTCGAATACGTATTGATAAAAATGTGATTGGGCAAGTCACTTATTCAGAAGTTCCAGTCGCAACTTGCAAATCAGAAGTTGCCATCGCACCAGCTGTCGCCACATTCGCTTTTCACAGCCCCTAAAATTTAAAAACGCATTGCGCCTCCCACTCTCACGTCTGAAAATAAATTCACTCCATTTTTACAGTGTATACATGAACACAGAAACACTTTTGCCATGGTATAGAAAACCAGCTTTTGGGCGGAAGTTGTGTGGGCCGGGTTGAAGTCCGTTCAAGTGGGGGCTATTCCACTTTATTCTATTTACAAGAAACAATTGTTTTGAGGTGCCTGTGATATTTAATCAGCAGAGCGGTATAGGCTTTTAGTTCCGCCGTACGGCGTTACCAGATAAAAATACAGAACGAATACCGAGGCACATCAGCGTGCGCATCGTAAGAAGCGCCCAGCCTCGTCGGGCTTGCGTGTTGGCCTGTGCCACGTGAGAAGCTCGAAAAAAATTCCGCCATCTCCACAAAGTGAATGGTGATGAGGGGCGAAGCATAAATCCTTATCGGTAAAACCGTCAAACATTCGCCCGCTCATCATATAAAGACTCGACACGCCAACCTTTCCATCGCTTCGTTGACAAGCCCGTAGACGACGTCTATGTTTGTGGGGGTTATGTAGGGGTTGTTTTGGACGATGAGAATCTCCATGGGTAATTTGGCCAAATTGGTGTGTGACATTTTAGCCACCTTGGCCGTTGCCTTCTGCAGAGCGTCTTCTGTCGTGTACCCCCTGTACTTGTCTTGAGCTCGCAGGCGACGAACGACAACCTCTTCTTTTTCTTCTTCTTGTTGGGTTGCAATGAACCCATTGAACATTTTGTCCTGTTCGGCTAATCTTTGGTTCACCAATCCCTTGGGAGATCCTGCCACAATCGTCATAAATTTGTCGTGTCGTGTATAGCAGCAACGAGACACGGGACAGGGCCCGAGAAAGAGGAGCGTCGCCCCTAAAATACCGAAAATAAATACCGCGCGCACGTGAACCTGCACCTATAGGAACGCCCGGCTTCGGCCAGCTCGACGTTTGACAACACTTCGCACAGCACCGTGGCGTGAACTCTAGTGCGAGATTTACCTCGCCAGTTGACGTGCCTTTGCGCCTATAGTGGGGATCACAGACGCCGAGGTTGCGCATTCCAAGGCGGGTATGCGAAACCGGTTGCTGTGGTTGTAGCTCGTGGTAACGCTGTCCACTTTGGGAGAGTTGTGAAAGCCTGCGGAAAAAATTGTCTTGGCGTGCCAGTCATGGAGAAGGTTCGGCGGCAAGTTCGGAAATCCTTGTTAGGTGCAGTCACCGGGTCTCCGGCGAGGGGAGAGGGGCTACCAGCTCTGCAGCGGTTTCTCCAGCCTCGCGCCGCTAGTTCAAGCATCTGCCATTTTTTGTGGCATATTTGCCCAATTAAACAGAATTTGGCGCTGTTTTTTTCGCTTGAGGTGAGTTTCAGATCATGTTTCGCAGGCTTAGATGGCTTTGTCTCTTCTACGCCTGTTTCGGTGAGTTTTTAGATTGGGAAAAGCAGAGGCAAAACAAGGCAATGACCCGAGTCTCCAGGCAAGACCCTTTCCAGAAGAGGAAGCCGAGACCCTCCCATAGCGCGCGCATCGTCCTCTCATGAGTCATAGCCACGAATTAAACCATCACTTGATCGGTCGTGGTTCGTCTCAGTTTTCCCGCAGCCACATAACACTTTTATTCTTGCGTGATTGAATTGTGCTTGGGTGGGCGTCACCCGACCTTGTTCCGGCGGGTGATTTCGCCCCTTTAGGTCTATTTCAAATGCTCGGTTCAGGCTCACTGAACGGTAGTAGAGTTAACCAAATGTGCATGGTGGTTGATGGTTAATTGGGGTTGTTTGGACGGTTTGGGTTGGTCTTGCTTTTTATTATTCCAATCAAGATGCTCTTCTTGTGCTTTCGATACTTTTTTGATAGCAAAGATACTCCCAGCAGGAGGGGGCTCTTTCGTGAAAAGTATGAAGACGCCTCTACGCGTGCTGCTGCTGTCTATGCCGTTTCTGCGCTGAGCTGAAAATTGGCTGAGTATCTGCTCCTTTCTGCAAATGTCTTTCGTTGCAAAGTGCGCAAGTAGACGATAGTCTTTGTAGACATTTTCAAATGCAGTCTTTGCTTTGCCGCTCCTCTAATTGTTCCTGTACCGCCGAGCTCATTCCTAGTTAAACACACTAAAGGTTTTACACACTAAAGGTTAAACACACTAAAGGCGATTTGAATTTACCGCGTTCTTTGCTACAGGCCGGGTTCCTCGATGCCAGCGCTGCAGTACGGCGAAGACGCGCGTGAATATAAGCGGCCAACGAGAAGGTTTATACAGCCGCGTGGCCGTGCTCAACGTGCGCTTCAAGCAGAACGTGGAATCTCGGTAGTGAAATCTTTCGTTGCGGAGACCGCATGATTTTCATATGCCGCCAGGAGGCGGCGGTTTTCTCTAGTAGATGTAGAATAGCATTAGCTATCGGAAAACCAAGCTTCCATAAATTATTTAATATTGGAACACTGTAAATATTCGTTGTGTACTAATTTCCTGTCTTATAATGACATAATGTCTTGTTCTTGTTCAACAAAGTTTACGAGTATGCACACAGAAACCGGGCTTAGACATTTACATGCGGCTGTAAGTATATAAAACTATTGCGCAATATCAATTTTACTTAGTCCGGTTGGCTGAATCGAGTCCCAGAGAGACAGATAGACAGACGGACAGAGAGACATACATACAGACAGCCAGACAGAAAAAATGTCTTGGTTTAAGTAGCCCAAAAAAGACCATCGTCTTTTAAAATCCTCGCGTATTGCCCACAAATCTGATATAGGAAACGCTGCAGAAAAGCTACCCCTCAAGCAATACATTACATACTATGTAGACAGAAAAGCAAATATTTAGTATGTAGAAAACACTGACTGCAATGTGAAAGTCGCAATTCCCTCAGTGTCACTGCTTTCACTAGAGCTATCATTTGAGCCACAGTCCTCACTGTAGTACACAAGGACATCTTAATGGGGTGACCCGAAGTGCAGCTTCACAGCACAACCCGCATTGCCGTGAAGCTGCATTAAAAAAACGAACTATTGTCTGCACCCTTACTATGCCACAGATATTTCGCACTTCTATTGCGAATTATAGGCACGAAATTATGGTTTTTCAGCAAAGCAGTATTTCATTTGTGAGGCCAGAAATTAGACAAAGCGTCACGCGATGTATGTGGGGGCCAGAACAGTTACAGCAGCGACCTAAAATGACTCTCAAATTTTGTACAATTTTTAGGTTCTTGTGCAAGTACTAGCCCTTGTGTCAACGAATTGTGTTTATAAGGACTTTCCAGGATACTTGCCACATGCATATGCACCAAATGTGAGAACTAAAACCACCATTCTGGTTTTGGTTCTCTGCAACAACATGCTTAGCTTGTGTCTTTATTCTTGGTTTCGCACACTCGCTACTTGGAGAATTGCCTTGCCATACCCCAGCCATGTTGTCAGCGCTAAAGTGGGCCGGGTGAAACTGCCAGCCCCTCTCAGCGTATTCAGGACGAGAAAGTATAGTACCATTTGGTGCCAAAAGACGAGCCAAGATGTGAGCAGTGGCTGACCACTCCTCATGTCAATGAGGCCACCTGTAGGGCGGCTAGCCCACCGTTTCAGAGCTCTCCTGGCTCATTCCTGTTGTACTCACCTGTTTGGTTCGGAAACACGCGCATCCACTTGAAGAACGTGCGTTCTCATCATTGCTCTATTGCACCCTGTTCGACCAAGTGGAGGCGACAACGAGGCGACGAGGCCACTCAGAGCCGAATCACGCGGATCCTGGAATCGCATGAAGTGTTTTCTCTCTGCGAGGCAATCGTGTGAGTGTCCGTGGACATACGATATCCGAAGGCATCCTGTGGGGCTGCGTGACCAACAATGCCAGTGCGCGCGCGGGTGTGTTAGGACGCCTTTGCAGGTGGCGCAATGTTTGCACCACAATGCAAAAGCGCACCACATTGCGGGGGATGCATTGAAGTCATTGTGACCCTGTGAATTAAGAAGAATGCCGCAAGGACGTACAAGACCGCAAGAGACGAATGATAGCCTTGATAGAGGCGGTTGTGCATCGGATAATTGGCCGGAAGGTACAGGGGCCGGACATTTTGTCTGCAACCAATAGGAAGTTCATGAAAGTGAAAGTGCTGTTCTTTAATGGGGCTTCAGGGAATCTTTTGTCTTTAGAAAGCCTATATAACCTATTTTAAATACACTGTAAAAAAGCAGGGGACGTATTACTGTCTTCTCTCAGATGTCGTGGTTGTCTGATTCCCAACATGTCAGCACATAACGGGTTCGTCTTCATTCCCCATGTCAACTGCATCCATCCGCGACTCAACCAGCAAGGCGAATGTAAAAGGAAAGAATGGGAGAACTTGACTCCACCTAATCATAATGAGTGTGTTGACATGAGGCCAACAGTCAGCCGATTCAGCACCGTGCCAGCAAGCTGCTCCCTCTCTGTCACATTGAGACGCTGACCATAGGCCTTCTCGGGGAGCTGCTGTGTGCGCGCGGATGGAACTAGCCTGTGCCGCAATCGAGGTTGCTGCACAAAATCATACACAACCTGTGTGAAAAGTGCTTCATGTTCTTTGGTTCTATTCTTTATGCAGAATGTTCTGATTGATTTTAGATGCCCTATAGCAAACCTTTTCTTCCGCTAGACTGCTATTTATTCGTCATCGTGCCAGTTGACCAAGCACACAAGCCTGAGTTCTACTGAAGTAAAATCAGCTAAGCATTTTTAACCAAAATACGCACCGCACGTGTGCTACAAGGATTTGCTTCAACTTCACGGACCTTAAAAATTTTAACACCATCTGCATACCCACAAACCCGAGCCAGAGTCACCCCAGCACAAATCATGTAAAGACCAAGTTTTCACTTCACAGTAAATTTCCAATGGCGCAACAGTGGATGCATTAGACAACTGCTTCAGTCAGCGAAATTTAACAGGAAGCCACAGCTACTAAAGGAAAACTTTGTTACAGAAAACAACAAAAATCAGCAAGAAGATGAAGAGAAGGAACACCACTCATGAATAGATTTTTTTCTTTAAAGAAATTAGCATCAATAAAACTAGTGTTCAAAGCACGGTTTAGGAACTCCAGACTCCATTCAGCAAAAGCAACCCCACATAGTCTACGAATTACTTCAAAGTCCCGTTAGCAAGCTAACTCTTAATCCGGATGGTACTGCTTAACCACATTTTTTAAATGGACGCTGAGGTGTGCCAATTTTAAATCCCGATATTTTATGAGGACGTCTAATTCAATTGAGTGCAAACGAGTGCTTTTATCTAAAGTTTACTATTATTCTGTCTGGATCAAAGATGCTCATTTCATGCTCAATTCGCTAAAGGCCTTGATATAAAAAGATGCCATAATACTTCAAGAAGGCACTGAAAATACCTACCTGTTGTTTTGTCGTTCGAAGAAAATTAAGGGCAATTGTTCCCTAAAGAACATTTGTTAATAAGAACGTAACAATGTGAGGCAATGGGAGCATTCCCATCATATATACTTGCACAAGGCACAACAAATGTCAATTTCGAAATCTTTAAAATAATTATTGGCTAATTCATTGAAGAAAAATTCAGCAGCTACTTCTCTGATGAAAGCAAAAAGAGAGAACGCCCGTGTGCTCCAAGAATTCAGCGCGCATTAAGGATCCCCAGGTGTTCAAAATAAAGCCCGAGCCCTCCACTACGGCCTGCCTCACTGTCTACTTGTGTGGGCATGTTAAAAATCATATTAAATCAACTCTTTCTTGAAAACCGGCTATGAATATGCCAGCATGTCAACAAAGCGATGAGAGTGTCTTCGTCTGGAGCCGCGCCAATGGAACTCAACGGTGGAAGGTCCGAGCGGGCTACCAACCAACGACAACGTCAGCCGTGGGGCGAGGACCATCAGACCTGACGCAGAACGAGCTTGAAGTAGGAGGAAACGACCCGAGGAGAACGAGCTTCAAGCACATGCATTCATGACGCAGACACCACATTCATACGTTGTAACGATGGTGTACTTCGTCGTGGCCATACCAAGGAACCAAAGCCTACCAAAGCTTTTGTGGACGGAGTAACACCGAGGAGAACAATGGAGGAGCTTATCAGCCAACAACTTCAGCTACGTGACAAAGTCTTCACAATTATTAGGCGAATTGAGAAACATCTTTCATCTGGTTCACTTTCGCTAGTAATGTTGTCTAGCTAATAGGACACTGCTAGGGAAAGAACAAGCTTAAAGAAACAGGACGGCGAAGTTGAAGACCTCAATGCCATAGACAAGATTGCCGAGGAGATCGAAAGCGCTGGAACATGGGCCAATACCATAGTAACAATGAAGTGAAAAAAACAAGAGGTTATCAGCGATTTACCGCAGTCTTTAAAAAGCTGAGTTCAGCAACAAATCAAAACGCAACGTGAACCACCTAGACGTAACATCGTTCTCCGGCTACGGTTCAAATGGGGAGGGCACTTCTCCAGATATGTCCGCTACGTCACTGATCGGCATTAAGGATGAAAAATAAAACAAGCAGAGCATCACCGACTTCAGAAACGAGCCAGAATTGAAGCGTAATCAACACTCTGACATCGGTTATTTTGCGAAAAGCACGTCATTGCCTTCAGCACCAACAGAAACTTTTCAATGCAGCCGTCCGGAATCTGAGGCAGAAAACGACAGTGACACCCAAAACAGGCTAATCCGCATGGTCTCCCCAGTAAATGTGAAATAAGAAGCTCCAATGAGCAACAACGTAGAAGAGCGTACGCAGTGTGCGAAAATAACGCACCTAAAGAAATTCAGAACGCATCAAACGCGAAAATGAAAGAAACGCAGAGGTGCTAACCTCCCGGAGAAAAGCCTGAAAAGAAGTGTCTTCATAATTTTATGTGGGAAAAGAGGAAACGCTCTTCAAATGGCAGTAAAAAAGATGTAGAGACATACAACGGGGAAAACTCGCAAGCCACGATGTACAGGTAGGTTCCCACGACGCCTGAGAATGCTTCAACGCTGTCAGGAGAATCCTTCTCGGGTGGCTACAACTGTTTCCTCTGGAGCTGACACAGCGACCTATGTGCCCCATTTCACGTGGTGCAACTCCACACTCCGACGTTTGGGCAGACGGTACAAGCACCGATGGCAAAGCACGTGGACTGGGGCTGCACCGGACTGCTTTCAAGACTACACCAGCTCGTTTTTGATTTACCCATGTACTTTGGAGCGATAACGGTGTGTTTAATTTAGTCGTTTAGTACCTCCTTCTTTTCATGGTCGGGAGGATGTTGGATATCACGGCAAGGAGAAAGAAGTGGTCTCTTCAACATACCTCTCGAATCATTATCATTGTACATAGTGTTCCATCCTGTCCAATCGTGTCCCGTTCGTAGCGGCTACCGTTCGTGTCCCGGCTCGGCACTT
This sequence comes from Haemaphysalis longicornis, assembly GCA_013339765.2. Lineage (NCBI taxonomy): Eukaryota > Metazoa > Arthropoda > Arachnida > Ixodida > Ixodidae > Haemaphysalis > Haemaphysalis longicornis. Next base: position 203,120,546 of record CM023450.1, on the reverse strand, counting down.
TCCGCGACATGGAGTATTCGCATTATGCATGTATGTATGTATGTGCAAATGCACCCAACACGCACGCGCGTGTGCACACGCACTCACAAACGGGGAATTTTCATGTCTGTGTTTAATGTATTAAACACTCTTCCACCCTTACAGAATACCGGCCCTTGTTTTTCTCCCTTCCCACGCGTCAATTATTTTATAACAATTTAGCAAGCTGCATTTACTCATGGCTGTGGTAAAACAATACACTCACATAATGAAGCGCTGTATACTTCCAACCACACGCACCAGCTACATTTTTTTACACCATTCATCATTAAGGCCCTCACTGCAACCAGTAGTAATCGCAAGTGACATCAAGGTACTCTAGTAGAGGTGAAACAGACCAAGTTTCCAGACACCCTAACAATTTCCAAATGAGCAGGGCAAACAAAAAGAAAGGCAAATGCACCACCCTTGAAGGTGCCTGCAAGAAAGCTTTCCATGATTTCGTTCTACGTTTGGATGCATAAAATGTGCAGTGCTGCAAGTATGCTCTGAAATGATACCGTGATTCATGTCTATTTTGGCATGACATGTCCTGCCAGGTCTGTTTGAAACAAAGGTGCGTTATCATTTTCATGGTTGCATGGGGTTTTTGCAGAACTCCCGAAAGTTCTGTTTAGGACTCAAAAACACTTCGGTATTGCATGATTTTGTTAACTGCTGTTTTTGCTTTGAGGTTCCAGGTTGCATCCATTCAAGTGAGTGGGAACACAGTTAAAGATGAAAACCCTTACACTGCCTCTCCCCTACCATGGTGGCTCACTTTCATAGAAATGGCGCAGCTAGTTAGCCGTGCTATTACCCACTTCTGCTGGAGTGGCCAACTTGCTTTCCAACTGCAGGTTTGCCATGTACAGCACAGCCTGCCCTGCCTCAAGATCTATGAAGTAATTCAACTCTGTATCACATATCAGGATCTGCAGAAGAAAATCGTGTCAGCAAATAATGAATTCATGCAAGACAGGCACGCACTGTTTCCATTATACTTGCTGATACCTCCACCTAATTCCCTCATGGTGTTACATCCAAAGCTAATTTGGTACAGCTTGCGTCATCAAGTATGCTCATCTTTCATAACATAGGTCTTCATACAGGAACGTCCTTTTACTGGGTCAGAAAACACTTTCTCTTTTTACAGTAGTGATAAAGTTGGGCCTCTGTGTCATCCGTATTCCGACACCTTAATATTCTATGTGACCATGCTGACAAGCATGAATATCGCACAAGGTAATTTGTAGCAGCAACCGTTACTATAGCTTTGTTAGCTAACGTGAATCTGATTCATGGCACCAAGTTACTTACGATTCCATGGCAACAAAAAACAGTTAAAATTGAAACGTTATTCTTGCAAACATACCAACACTGCAGGCCACACACACCTGCCTTAGGTAATGTTAACGTGATTGTAGGAGTATCCGTCACGCAAAACGACAGTACATTTTGTAGCTGCAGGCTCCGTGTCAATATGGAGTGTCAGGAGTGTCAAATGATTTAGCAATTTTTGTTTATGATTTTACTCTTGATTATGACATAAAGGTATTGCCAACACAAGAGTGTTTGCATTGATCTTCTAAATATGCTTTCCCTTGTTAAGTCCGGCCGACTTGTGTCATGCTAAGGCAAAATTTGTTCTCTTCATTCAGATCATGAATATGGTTTTGAATTACGTGGCCTTAGCTGGCGACTGACAGGCCGCGATTCAACACCGTCCCCTCATTATCATCCGAAAGGGAAAAAAACATTTCGGGTACGAATTCACGTCGTCGCTCACGTCGCGGATAGGCTCATAGCATGTTTTACATACCCGTTTGCGGGCTCTGTCCAGAAGTTTCGGAGAAACAAAGGCGGGTTGCGTTCCTTTTGTAATCGTGCATGACACTTTCTTTTAAATATGAGCACCCTCTTCCCGGACCTCTTCTCCCTTCCGTCACGTTTCCGTCTGACTGCGCTGATTTTCGCCAGCACGAAGTAACCCTCACGTTGCTTTGAAAGGACGCCGCGCATGACAAACAATTTTATCTAGAATGCCCTGTTGCAAACTTGCCTACAAAAGAATGCGAATGCATACCTACAAAACCCAGAAACAAGTAAAATAAAACAACACAGCGCTTATTTTTCTTTGCCTGCGCGTGTACGTGCTGTGTGCGGCCTGGGGACTTCTTAGTTAACCCTATCCAAACGTTTGACAAACACACCGACTAATGACAGACGACTTACCAGCGAGCTCTCCACAACTGTCACCGTATCCAAATGCTGTTAGCTGCCGTTCCTCGTGTGACTGGGGAACATAAAAATGTTTTCACCAAATGGCACTACTCGTGCAACGGCGAGCCTTCTCTTTGTTAGTAGTGGAGTTCGACAACACCTATAATAAACAAAAAAAACGCGCTGTCTGTCTGTGATGGCTAAAGTTTCAAGGTCAGGCTTGAGCTGCAGCTCCGTCCTGCTTACTCGTTGAAATTGCACCGGTCACTAAGTGGGCCGCTCTGCGTTTTCTAAATCATTTTGGCAGCACGGAGGTGACGGAGATTGTTTACGTAATTTAAAAATTTCGTCTTCCAGGAATAGGGTCACAAGTCTATAATTTTGGGTGCCCCCAGGGCAAGTTGAGCATTCACCTCTAAATTGTCCTATTTCTATAACAAGTGTTTCAGTCGGGTGCTTATTAACTTTCTAGAGACAAATTCATTCTTTTTGTCAGCGTTTCCGCAAATCATTTTCTTGTGATGCTTATTTCATTTACACATGCACGAGACACCATCTTCTTAATTTTAATCGTTTCTCACCAATTCTCAATGTGCGCAAGCAAGCCAAGCATTTGTCTCTGATGAACATTGCAGATCTATATTTGTTGCAACGGCGAGCACTGTCTCTTTGTTAGTACTTGGTGTGATACTTGGAGTTCGACAACTAATGAGAATTTCCCCTATCGCCAAACTAAACAGATTGAAATTTCCTGGGACTCACATTAACCATATCACTAACAACGCCACCGCATGCTTGGACCTCCGCGCAATTTCTCTGGCCCCAGTAACTAAAGCTACTTTTCTACAAAACACTAATACGCCCTAAGCTTGATCTGCCTCTTCTGTCTGGGACCCGCGAATATCTAACAAATGCAATAGAATCTGTTCAAAATCGTAGTGTACGTTTTGTTTCTATACGTAACATCTATGGACTACCTTATCACACGAAACTACGGTTCTACTCCACAAAATTTACTATTACAATCGGAATTAAGAAGTCAACTTTTCTCTGTTTTGTAGATCACCTGCATAAATTATGTTCCAAGTGCCGCTCTAATTTATTTTCTACTCATTTATCCCAAAAACCACCACGCATGGAACCACCTCCCCGGCCAATTGCTAGCATAACCGATTTGTCTCATTTAAAAATGTTGAAAAAACTTTAGCTATCCGCGCTCTTGTTGTTTTCTTTTTCTTCGATTTTTCCTGTTTTTGATACCCTTTCCTGTGTTTGCATTAGTATCAACTCCACTCCCCTGTAACGCCTTCGGGCCTTGAAGGTACAATAAATGAAATAAATGAAGTGCTGATACGCCGAAAGAAGACGAGACTAACATTGCGACCACACGGTTTCAGATGATTACCTCATATGGGGAGTTTATTGTGGGCGTGGTAGTATGCGAGGGACGGCACTACATCCCCAAATGGTGCGAAGTAGTTCTAAATCTTCTTTTTTACTACTCGGATGGTCAACGGTGGTACCATAAGAGTTCGTCCACTTTTTGCGCGATGCCTAGAAAATAAATGTCTTGCTATGGGTACTTTTCAGGGCACATTACTTGTTAAATCTGAATTTCGGGTAGTTCCCGTGTACAGTGTACGCAGTTGCAGAATACACTTTCCCGCAGAACGAAGTCTCTTTAGGAAAAAGAAGACGCAAAATACTCCACTGAAAGCAAATAGGCACATGACGCTGAGCTAAATGCATAACCCGTCAACCCAAGCACACTTTATAAGATGTGTAATTTACACTTCCGGCATATATCCCACTGATGAAGGCAGCATCGCCGCTGCATCAAGTGGTGCACTCACGAGACGATTACACTAGGCAATACGGAACCGCGTCTGCCGAAATCGGAAATAATAAATTTTAATAAGCATACAGTGTTTTCATGAGAGCCATTTGTCATATCGGAATGCTGTCAGTTCCAGCTACAGGGCACAAGATACCAGGTAGGCCAGGTTCGATAGACGTAAGTGCTCTGGTCCATCAGGAAGGAAATGCCCAACGTGACCAACAACTGCTTTTGAGAGTGTAAGCGGAGAAGAGAAATTAGAGTGTTTGGCATTCTTAGGCCGTAATAGTGAAACGCAGTGGTCGGCAACCTGCGGCATGCGGGTCCACACGCGGCCCGTGTTGCCGTACTATGCGGTCCCCGGCCCGTCGTCATTACCCGTCCCCTTCTCACTTCCTATCGAAAGCGGTCACGCCAGTTTTGAATTAGTTTGGGTGAGACAGAGGACAAAAACTGAGATTTGATTTGTTTACAGTTGGCATTCTCTCCTGTCTTCCCACTTGGCCAGATTATTGTCACATATTGCCAAATAGTATAGTCAAACCACTGGGTTCTTTCTCTTTCCCTGCGAAGAACCCCCTCTCAAACCGCCCACTCGTATTGCCCGCACGGGACACCTTGAGTAATCTTCGTAACGGTGTTTGCGACACCACGGAACCTGAGCCACAATACGCACGCTGTAACAAACCCTGCTAATAAGTTTTAAGGTGAAGGATAGAAACCTGAAACGGTGGCCATCGGAGCCCAAATTAACCTCCGGCGAATGGGCTCCCTGTCTGTTTAGCAGCCAGGGCGCTTCGAGACCTCTCTCGGTATCAGGGAAACCCGAGAGAAGAAAGTACCCACGTCCCCTGCTTTTATACATGATGAATGTTTTTTTTCTTAATTTCCAAACCTATGATCGGCACCCTAATAGGGGATGCACAGAAATACCCTTTCCACTTCTTCCGACCATGACAATCCCGAAACCTGATAACTATCCCCTTCTTGCTAAGTGAATCTCTTCAACAAGCCAGGATATTGCTTCACAGTTCATGTTCTTGAATTGAAAGTTTTTATAAAGTGTTATAAAGGAGTCCTATAGAGCTAAGAAGCAAAAAACCGGCGTGATCTTGGTCGACGTACACAGTCAACAGCAGGGCACAAAACTCCTGAATCTGACCCGAATTGCCATTCTTGACAAAATGGTCACGCGCCACCGCAACCTCAACAGCTCACAGGGCGTGATCTCGGAGCCAAAATTAGGAAACGATACAGAGGCCGATCCTCTTGTAGGACTGAAAAGTCAAGGTCTGACGGTTGTCAGGCGCATAACCATAGAAGAGACGATAAAGTATACCCACTAGACATATCATTCTGACATTTGACAGTTCCGTCCTTCCAGACCACATCAACGCTGGTTTCATTCGGTGCTCCGTCCAAGCTCACATCCCGAACCTGCGTTGCTGTTTGAAGTGCCAGCGGTTCGGGCATGGTACTAACTCGTGTCTTTGACAAATAACCCGTGCAAAGTGCGCCCTACATCACCATCCTAAAGATAACTGTAGTTCACAACACCTCTGCATTATCCGTCAGGGCCCACACAAGGCCTACTCCAGGAGATTTGTAAAGCTCCAACCTGAAATAGAAAATAATAAGCATAAAGGTCACAGAAAACCACCTTCCCAGAGGCGCGAAAGAGGTTCGCCTCTTTCCCCCTGGAGAGGTACGCTGACTTGGCTAGCTGGGGGGCGGTGTGGCGTCTGGTTTCGGCGGGGACCAAGTACCGCGAGTCGGACCTGGTCCCGCCCCAGATCGGGTTGCCTCCGGCGGCCCAAACCGTCACCACACAACCTACTCAGTCAGCAGTGGCTGTGATGGCAACACCGTCCGTTGGGGATGCTGCTGCATCCACTCTTTCCTCTCCACCGGCGCGAAGCACACGCGAGGGCATGAAGGAATCGTAGACGGAGGAAACCGCAGTCGTTCCCACCCCCGCCGTCCCGCCTGTGCCACCAGGGTTGCTGCTGTAGCAATCGGCGGTCGCGGTTAAAAAAAGGCCACCGAAAAGGGTGCCAAGTCCGGAAGTCTGGTCCGCCAGGTACCCTTCCAAATCTGATGATAAGATGAATTTGTTACTTACCTGTCTGCTACGCAGCGGATGGAGAGGGTCGCTCCATCTAAACCTCCACAGAAGATAAAAAAAGACCCTCCCAAGAGTGGAAGCCCCGAAAGACCTTACGTAGTCACACTTCAGTAGCTCTAACACATCATAATGGAAAGAGAAAATATTGTTCAATAAAACTGCAGAGGCCTTCTTAATCTTCACGAGGTATACATAACCCTGCATGCTCATCAGCCAAGTGTAATGTGTGTCCAAACAACACATTTAAATTCTAACCACGGGAATTTCTAAAATAGTTATTAAGAAATATGGTATTAAAAAATATGGTATTAAGAGAGCATAGGGTTGTCTGCACACAGTCCTCGTGCGGTGTGGCAATAATCCCCCGGAAATACTTAGCATGCCACCCTCTCACTCTGAACCGTGTCCTTTAGGCTGTAGCAAGTCGCAAAGTATATTAATTAGGTTGATAACGGTATGCTTCATTTAAATTTCTCCCAATGTCGCAATATCGAGCTCCGACATCGAGTCGCTGGTTGACCAGCTACCGGAACCACACATACTTACAGGCGACCTAATGCGCACTAGTTTATATAGTGCTCCTCCCAAACGGATGCCCGAGGTCATATGATAGAGAAGTTTTTACCATCCTCTAGAGCAGGCCTTTTCAAGAAGAACAGTTTCAACACCATAACATAGGACACAACACACACTCAGTTCTTGACTCGGCTATTGGCTCTGCAGTTCTCTTTCCTCTTCTCGAGTGGGGTGTGGGCACTGACCGATATGGCAGTGACCACTTCCCCACCTCACTAACGTATATAGGTAAAGGCCCATGCAGTCCATCTTCCCATAATGGGTTCAATGAAGCACGAACTAACTGGAATACATTTACAGAGACATCCAAACTACACCACACATCCATAGGACACCTACACGTTGAAGAAGCTACCCAACTCCTCACGGCGCACATCCTCGACGCCGCCGAAAGGTTCATTTCCCACGCCTCTGGAGCCCCGCGCAACCAGCGGAGGCTGTGGTGGAATGAGGACTGTAGGCGGGAGCGAGAGGCCCAGAACAAGGCGTGGGGTATCCTTCGTCGGTCGTCGGGTAACCTTATTTTGTTCAAACGGGCCAATGCGTTCGGAAAACGTGTGCGCCGTGAGTGGTGTGCGGGCACTGACCCATATGGCAGTGACCACTCCGCCACCTCACCAACATTAATAGGTAGAGGCCCATGCCGTCCATATGCCCAGAATAGGTTCAATGAAGCAAGAGCAGGCTGGAATACACTTACAGAGACATCGAACCTACACTACGCAACCATATTACACCTACAAATTTGATAAGCTTCCCAACTTCTTATGGCGCAAGATCCTCGACGCCACTGAAAAGTCGATTACCCACGCTTCTGGCGCGCTAAGCAACCAAAGGAGGCCGTGGCGGAATGAGTACTGTAAGAGGGCGCGAGGCCCAGAGCAAGGCATGGGGTATCCGTCGTCGGTGCTACACGTCGGGAAACATCCTTTTGTTGAAAAGGGCAAACGCGTTAGGAAAACGTGTGTGCCATGAGGCAAAAGGAGATGGTGCTCATTCATAACATCAGTAAAACTACTACACAGACACACAAAAAGCATGCACAAGAGTACGCAAACACAAAAGACAACAAAGACACAGCCTGCCTCCGGTCAGCACAACTGGGGCCACACTCCAAGACCAGGCTGACACACTCGCACAACACTACCAACACGTGTTGAGTTCGGCGCACTTCACAAACCCTTTAATGAAACACAAACATTCAGCCGAAAACAAGCCTTTACATGATTACAGATCAACCACGTCCTATGACTCCGCGTTTTCGCTTCATGAACAGAGAAGACTGAGTACCTTTATACCCTCAGCTCTCCTCCCAGACAACATCACATAGACAACGATACAGCACTTACACGCAGACGCTCTTGTAACGCTCGTACATTACATACAACAGATATGGCTTTTGGGGCAGCTTCAAAAGTCTTGGACGGCGGCCATTGTAGTGGCTTTCCTAAAAGAAGGGAAGGACCCAACGTCCCTCTCAAGGTGCTGTCCCATCGCCCTAACAACTGTGTCTGGAAGCTCTTCGAGAAGATGGTAAACAGGAGAGTGATGTACTTAATTGACTACTATTGTCATCTCGTGAGCTGCCAGGCAGGCTTCAGGACGGGGCGATCCACGAACGACCACATCGTGACACTTGAATTATATATAAAGACTGCCATTCCTGCGTAAACAATTCTGTCTTACATTGTTTTTCGACATCCAGAAGGCCTATGACACCGCTTAGGGTTACGGCATTCTTAGTGACCGCAAGTCATTTGGTGTCTCGGGTAGCATGTTAAACACCCTTGTAAGTTATTTTTCTGAGAGACATTTTGCGTGAGAGTCGGTGGTGCACTTTCAAGGGTTCATGTGTACGAAAAAGGTGTCCTTCAAGGTGGAGTATTTAGCTGTACTGTATTCATAGTCAATATGAACTGTATTTGAAAGGCATTGCCACCTACAATCTCTTATTCCATGTATGAAGACGACGTCCAAATATGTTTTAAAGCATGTGATATGTCCATCTGACACCGTCAAGTCAAGCTTGGTGTCAACAAAGTTTCGAGATGGGCTGACAAGAATGGTTTTTAACTAAATCCCGGAAAAAGCTCTTGTGTTGTGCTCTCCAGGAAGTGTGGGGGCAACACAGAACCAGACATCACCCTTAGGAACATGGCGATTCCTGTGAACAAGGAGCACAAGTTTTAAGGTATTTTTAATGAAAAGCTGACATTCATTCCTAATATCACACAGCTGAAATACAAATGCCTAAAAACAATGAACATTCTTAAGCTCCTCCCACACCAATGCTATGGGGCCGACAAACAACTCCTGCTCTGTCTCTACACGGCCTTTGAAGGGTCTCTGCTTGACTACAGCAGTGTCATATATGGGTCAGCAACAAAAACAGAACTTAAAATGGTTGACCCAGTGCTGCATCGTCGCCTTCACTTCTCATGCGTCGTTTTCCGAACTAGCCATGTCGAGAGTCTGTGTGTCGTGTGTGACAAATGGTGCCTAGGGCATCAGTGGGAGTATGTTGACTTGCTGTATGCATCTAAGATCACATCTCTCAACAACATTGCTTTTATCCTATCATGAACGATACAGCAAATTTACAACACTTTTTAAACTGACCATCTCTCTCCATTCCTATCGGTCTCAGAGTTAGGGAGGAGGCTTCTGTACTCTATGTCTCTCTGTCAGACACGCACAAGACACTCATCTATAAATAAATTCCACCGTGGCATCTAGGTCCTATATCGTGCGACCTGTCATTCACACTAGTAGAAAAAAGGGTACCCAGGAGTGCGATTTTGCAGTACTTTCTATTCCTGCAGGATAGGTACAGGTGTGCCTAATTCTTCAGCGACTCGTCGAAAGCTGCTTTTACTGTCTCTTGTGCAGCGTACGGACCAGATAATAAAGTTAGCAAAACAATAAATTTTTAATAAAATTTTATAGCATTCATTTTTCAGTTCATCTACAAAACAATTAAATATACATAATTTTCATAACAGTATTTACGCGCCAGAAGCATATGGCATCTTGCTCGTTTTAAACCACATCATCAAACATAATACTTCTGAGTCCATAGTGTACACAGATTCTCTAGCATTGTACACACTTTCATCAGGAAGGTCATCTGATGATGATTGCTATTGGCTTCCCCTTTAAAGCGGGGTGCTTGCATGTCATCTTACCAAAAAGGACAAATATACCCATGTTTTACACTCTTGTTTTAATACTAGCGCTGTTTGGGGCAGGCACAAAAAGCTTATTAGGCCAATATACTTTTTTTCCTGTTATAGGCAGTAACTGTCCTAGGCAATATTCCCTCTCTGCTTATCATTCACCAGCATTCTAATCTTTTGTTTGTCGCCTCGAAAGCATTGAAGTTACCTTCCGCTTTGATACCCTAAATCCTGGGGCTTCTGGAAGCCCAATATTCCCTTCATGTGGATTTGGATGGATATCCTCACATTCTAACACTATGTGCCGCATTAGTTTGTTTCTTTTCCGCAGACCACGCATACCCAATCATTTCGTGAATACTTCCCCACAAAACGCTTAATTCGTAGGCAACCTGCTCTAGCCTCAAAAAGCAAAGCGCTGCCCTGGCAATTATCGTGGAAGTTTTCCTTTCTCATCTTCAATTTCTCAGCCATGTAGATCTCTAACGACGTTTTAGCTTCTATTTTTCCCTCTTTTTATTCTTTTCCATCTGCCTTGCCTATTTTTTGGTTACCTTGGCTGTTTGAAATTCTCCACTGTTCTTTCTGTATTTCATCGTTCAACTTCTACGCTTTTGTAATCACTGTGTGTCCAGGCTTTTCAAGTATAGGTACCTAAACAACTTAGCTGCCCACCTTCGTTGATCCATTGCCCTCAACCTCAGCTCAAAGCATATTTTACTCGGTGCTTCTGTAACTTCAAACGACGCCCATCCCATATCTCCCTGAACTGCTTCGTTAGTTGTTTTGCCATGCGCGCCTAAGGCCAAACGTCCCACTGTTCTCTGGCTTACTTCAAGGCCTGATAGAACGTCTGTTTTTAAGGAGAGTACAGCATTCGCAAACGTGAGACCCGGTACAATTACTCCTTTCCATATTCCTCTTACTACTTCATATTTGTTATACCACCCCGGAGCTCTATGCTTAATTATAGCTGCGTTTCGCTTTGCCCTAACGTTAAGTTTCTCTTCGTGAGATCCTAAGTAGTTAGCCGCTTCGTTTATCCACACTCCGAAGTATTCATATTATTTCACTCTAGGTAATTCGCCTTGCTGGATAGACATTGCGTCAGTGGTAGCGTCAATAAAAACTATTATTCCTAATTTTTCTTCACTGAAATTTAACCAGAGATCGGTGGCTTCCTGGCCGCTAATATTTATAAGCTGCTACATATCGGTTTGCTTATCAGCTAATAGAACAATGTCGTCTGCGTGTAACATTCCTGGAATATGCTGTTGTACCACTTCGCCTCGCAGCATATGGGTTAGGCTAAACTCTACTTGACGTTCTTCCAGTTTCTTTTTTAACCCTGCCATGTAAAGCATGAACAGTTTTGGGCTCAAAGGGCATCCCTGTTTCTGTCCACAATGGAGATTCACCTGCTGGGCGCATTTCTGTCCTTCCCATGTAAGGTGCACTCTATTGTCTTTATAGATTGCTATAAGGAACTGTACTAACTCGTCATCTAATCCCTGGAGTTTCAGCATTCTCCCAGCCGTTCTCTGTTTACGTGGAAATATGCCCCTCTAATGTCTCAGAACGTAACCCATAGTGTTCTATTCTGTGCTTTCGCAATTTCAGTGCATTGTGTTATCACGAACAAATTGTCATCCAGTCGCCTGTCTTGTATAAATCCATTCTGCAGTTCCTCAAGTATTTCATTTTTTTCCATCCGTGCTTCAATTTCTGATTTTGTCCCCTGTATTACGAATCTATAAACCACTGATGTTACTGTGAGTGGTCTGGATGAATCAATACTGGCATGTCTCCTCGGCCTTTATATATTAAATTCATCCTACTTTCTAGCCAGTCCTCTCGTGTTTATTTGGTTTCTATCACTTTATCTATTGCCATCATAAACGGTTGCTCACTTTTAGGTCCAAGCAGATTTTTCAGTTTCATTGGTTTTGCGTCCAGGACCACTGCTGTCTGGGGGGAAACCTTTTGCTCTGCTTTTTTCCAACAAAGTACGCTCAAACTTATTCCCTTTCTGCAGTCTCTTGTGGTGCTGATGGTATCGGTGCAGGTCTCCCTACCAATATTGCCCGAAACTTCTCACTAATCACTCAATGAATATGCGCCAACGCGTGCTCTCTTAAATGTTTCCCCGCCTCATCAATCAGGAATTTTAGATGGTTATCGTTATTTGAGCTTAGTAATTTTACATGGTTGCAAAACTTTTTGGATGCGATTTTGTCCTTCTTCCGTATTTCTGCCATCAATTGTTCACTTTTCTGCTTGATATTTGCGTGTACCATTTTCTGCACTTCTGGTTTTTCCCCACGTTAAATATCCCATTTCTGCTTCACTACCTCCGGTTTCATACCAGTTCACCTAAAAAGTCCGTGGTCAATGTTTTTCATGGTAATAATGACTGCATATACCTTAAATCTTCAAATAACTATATGCTGTATACCTGGGCACTATGGAATGACTGGGAATAATGCCGCTGATCAAATCGCTGGCGCTGCGGCTCTATTTACAACAGTTGACATTACAACAGTACCTTACACCGACCTAACGACACGCATCAAAGGACAGCTTCGTAACCTAATGCAATTACACTGGAGTAAACAAAACAGACAACTACACGTAAGAAAACCACAATTGGGACCCTACACAACTGACTCACACAGCAAATACGCTGAAGTCGCTCTGGCTAGGCTGCGGATAGCCCACACGCATGTAATACCCTCCCACCTTGCTCACTGGAACTTCAGGACCCATGTGTAGCAGGTGGGGAAAGGACCTTTCTGTAGTCCACATACTCATCACATGCAAGGCGCTGGACACAACACGACACAAACATTTCCCTGAATTACACAGATGACACATTAAACGGCACCCTTCATACTTTTTAGTCGTCGAAGCAATGTTTTCTAGTCAACGTGTTGTTAAGTTTTTAGCTGAGGTAAAATTTCTGCAGCTCTTGCCATATCACGTGTAATCATCCTGGCCTGGTACACCAGCCATCTACATTGTGTTTTTTTATTATGTCACTCTTCTACTCCCAGGTGTTAATATTTACAGGCTCATGAACCATTAAATAGCTTCTTCCCTGGCGCGGTTTGCCTTTAGTCGGCCTTGGGCAATAAAAACTCAACCATCATCATCATCACCCCACTCGAATTGCTATCCGGCCGTCCACCGTGTCGGCTTCACGCAACTTCGCCTTCCACACGAGCAGGATTTCGACCCCTGGTGTAATGTGTCGGGGATGGGGGAGGTGCGTTGGAAGCAGCGGGCAGCGTTTGGGCCGGAAGGATCTCACCTTCAAGAAACGGCTGGGAAATTCATGGGCGGCCATTGGCGTGATCCGGTTTACCAGAAATGACACGTGTTCTATTTTGAGACGATCGAACTCGGAGGGTGAAATCTCTTGAAGATGCAGATTGCCTGTAGAGGTATGCGCCTTTCAAGTGGCGGACGCTAGGTGGTTAGGAAATTAGTAATAACATCAAAGTGTTGCGCGCCCGTACCTACTATTGGTGCTGTATTAGGATCTGATGGTGTTGCAAAATGACAGATGAGTAGTGAGAGAAACGAGGCTGTCTCACCGTCATTTAGCATTAGCGAGGGCGTTGCGGGTTTGTTCGATCTTGCGTGACATCTCGTGCAGAAGCATCTGCTGTTGCAGATTGGCTTGATGGTTTCAGCGATCGGAAAGACGGGCCCTACTTCCGTTTCGGCGAGATTGCCTTCAATGTTGGTATTTTTGGATAACTTCATTGGCTCAGCGCCTGTGCAGTCGGGCGGTGGTGGTTTATTTATTTGTTTTCACGATTTCTTATGAACTTCCCATTGTTTAGAGAGTTATAGCAGATCGGAAAAACGGTCGGTACGGTACACGATACCCGTGCCGGACCGACCGGGAAATCTCGTTATGCAGTAATTACCGGCCAGCACCGTCTGGGAGCGCTTGTGTTGTACGTTGCAGATTGGCTGGATGATTTCAGTGATCGGAGAGACAGGCCCTACTTCCGTTTCGGCGAGACCGCCTGTTCCTTGCCGATTTGTAACGGGCCCCATGTTGCTGTTAATATAGTTTGTAGCCGTATCGCTTTTATTTAACCTAAAAGAACTATCATGCGTCGCTCGACGACACAAGCCACGGAAGTTGGGCTGGACCGTGATTCTCTTGCTGCTTGAACTGTCAGAATCGCGCGGATTTCACTTGTTGCAACCTCATTTTTCCTAAACGATCTCATAATTACAATCCGTTCGACTAGGCGTGAGCCAATCGTACGTCTCCCAAACTCTTCCAAAGCGCCCGCCCGCTTTTGAACGATGGACACGGTAGGTTCGGTACCGTGCGGCCAGTCGCTGGCTAGGGTTCTGTGCATGCGCGGTGGCGTCCAGACGGTAGACGTTACCGTACCGGAACCGTTTTTCCGATCTGCTAGAACTTTCCTAATAGCAGGTACTGATAACGCTTGGAGGAAGCAGTGCTAACTGCTGTGAGTTTGAATCGCAAGGGCGTTTGTGGAGGTAGTCGAAAGCTTTTGTCATTTTTAGAGCTTTCCTGACCCCTACCTTCGTACTAAGCAGTAGGTGTCCGTTTGTGGGGTCCTTCAAAAAAGGACGGTTTGCATCATTTATAGGTGTTTATCTTAGAGACTGAACACTTCTTCGTGGTTCTGCAAGTTTGCAGCCAGAGTTTGAAGTAGTAAGGTTTAGTTTCTTGAGGCTGTCTGCTAAAACTCGGCCTGTTCCTGAACAAAACCGAGGTAACGTTTAGTAACGAGAGACCGCAGGAGGTCTCCGCAGCGGAGGTTTAATGCGAAAGGAATGGAAGAAACTTTAGATGAGGATTGTTGCACGCTCCAGGAGGCAAGGCTTCTTCCTCACTTCGATTGTGCCTTGTACGGGAGATCCGCTGATGAGGATCTTCAACAGGTTTTGCGCCCGCCGGAAATGGCTCAATGGCTTGAATTGGCGCTCTCGTTTGAAGCAGTTTTAAACCGGAGGTACGTGTTTGGTTGATCGTCGTAGCAACGCCTTGTTGTTTTATCGCAGAAGACACGATCTCATTCTTCCATTGCTACAGATATACGTCCGTTTATACCACACATCCTCCAAAACGTCCTCGGGCCTTTGTCTTGGATTTGTACCAACGTCACCTTCCAGTAACTGTGGGCTTCTTGTACCTTTGACTCGTGCCGGTTTTTTTAGCCAAGGCATGGCGGGAGTCGAAAAATGTAGCTCTCCAAACAGAAGCGGACGGTTTATTTTCGTGGCACCAAGGACGGGCGTTCGTCGTTTGATTCCACGAGGGGTGAGCCTCGTGCTTCGAGAGCGAGCTCTGAGTGCGAGCTACCCCTTCGCATTTCCGTCGCATCTAGGTTTGTTCTTTGTCCTCTTCATGCATCGGAGAAGAATGGCGAGAATTACTTTCCACACCATTGATCTAAGCTCCTTCAAGTATTCATTTCGCCATCTCGCCCACCATTCTTGCATTATGCCACAACGACTCATCCATGCATCTTCAATATCGCGGCTCTTTTCTTGCCTGTGGAGTCATGAAGGTGCAGCGTGCCACCATTTGCTTCCGCTGGTGTTAATGGAAATGGCTCGTCGGGCTCTCCGCATACGTATGTCAATGGACGAGTGTGCAGAGCTCCTTGCACCAGTCCACAGCTCCCCAAGACATGTCATTCTCTTGGCGATTACATTGTGTAGGGATGCTTTCTCTGCTTCGTATGAGATGTAATAAAAACCGCCCCTAGAAGGTCACTCTCCGCAATGGCCTTTCACTTGATCTTGTGCCTACTACCGTTACTGAACAATAAATCATTCATTATTACTTCAAGCGATCTGTTGATCTTCCTTTGACCCTTTTGTAAAACTTGGCATTGTAAGAGTATATGTCCTCTTGGAGTCCTCTTCGAGTTACAAATGTTCGAAACGCTTGTAGGAAACTCTTTGTGGTCATGTCGTCTGTCAATTGTAAGTTAACTCCACTCGTCACTGCACAGGTGAAAAAGGACATATTGTTGTATTGGCTGGCCTTTGTACGTTGCTTACAGTTTTCCGGTGAAGTCTACTCATAACTTGGAATTGCTTCGCTACGTTTACCCGATCTGATGACAATGGACGTACTGGCGTTTCTACGTGTTTTGAGTTGGCCTTTGCTGGCCTTTGTATGTTGCGTACAGTTGTCCGGTGAAGTCTACTCTGATACTTTGGCATAGCTTCGCTTCGTTTACCCAATCCGCTGGCACTGGAGGTACTGGCATTTCTACGTTTCTTGCGTTGGCCTTTAACATGTTACGCATTTGGTAATGATCTGCTTCACCTCCTGCCGTCCTTGTTCTACCGTGCATTCGTGAATTGTTTGGGAGTACAGTGACACGACGATTTAAATCCTTTGTTTCGAGTGCTACCTGTGTTAATTACGAAAGGCATAAAACACTTCTTAGTTTCCAGAACACAGTACTCTTTGGCCTTTGTTATTTTCGCTGATGTTAGTGCACTTTTTATACGATTCCTTTAAGCAGTTTCGATGAAACGAAACACCCAGGCTGTTACATGGAGAAGCTAGTTGAAAGAGGCGTATCTTTCATTTGTTTAGTAATGACGGTTTTGTTTGCTCCGCGGAAAGTTTGTTGCATTGTAAAGTTTCTCGCTCATTCTCCGTGTTGCTGTTCATGTCGACTTCGGGGTCCAGACTTTTGGGCAACGATGCTACCTTTGTCCATCTGGCTAGTCCTTGCATCAATGCAGATGAATTCTAAGGTCTAAAATCATTCCACTTCGATCTTCAGCTTCCCGTTATTTGTTTCAACCTCGAGTACCATCCCCGCCTGTGTCTCTTTCAGTCTGATAGTATACTCGCTTACTGGTCCAGGCACTGTCCAGCCGAATTCGGGCTAGGCTGCGACAAGTCGGCTCTCAACCTGTTGTATTTGTCCCGTGAAGAACTCCCTCTCACGTCGAGTTGTAGTATTCTGTCCGCGATGATCCCTGGTCCGAGTGTTCCATCCCAATTCCCTTAGGACGACAAGAATCACCATCCTACCCAAAGATCTTCTGGACCCGATGAGACGTCGAGTTGTCCCAACATCCTCCGTCTCAAACTCATCTTCCGCCGCACCTTGTCTGTGATGTTTCTGTCGGGTGCTGGGAGATGGCAGTGAGATGATCCCTAGATAAAAGGCTTCGACAGCTATAGTGGACTCCGTTTCTCGACTGTTTACAATCACTTTCATGACGTCCATTGATTGCAATTTTTCGTCCCCTCCAAAGGATTCAATTCTCAGCTTTTCTTGGCTTAGAGGCTTAGGCGGCAATCTTTTCGGCTAGAAATGTGTTGATGAAGGTTTTTTGAGTGCCACTATCAAGAGGTACTCGACAGGTGTTTTCTGATGTTTCTCCGTGTAGCCATCCTATTGCTGTCGGCAGCAACACGCAGTTTCTAGTCCGCTTCCCCACTGATTGCATCAGGGACGTTGCTGTTTGCTGTACTGTGGTGGATTCCTGTCTCTTTTGTCTGTTGTATTGCATAGTGATGTTGCGTTGTGGCCTTTCAATGTCTTGCAAAACACATTTGCTTCGCAAATCCGCGTCATATTATTGGGTCGACTACACTTTAAGCAAAATCTGTTTTCGGTTGGCAGCTTCTTTTTCTCTTCTATAGGTAGGCTTCGCGTGCATTCTCTGGTCGGGGGGTTCATTTCTTTGCAGAACAAGCAGTCCTTGTTCAGAGAATTGTAGGAAGTAGCAGTCATGCTGTATGGTTTTTTGTTCTCCTGCTTAGTTCTTGTACCTGCTGTCTCCTTATCCCGCTGAGTTTTTTCGCTGAAAGACACCTGTTCCCATACGAAATCTGAGTCTGCAGCGCATCGGCACTCTTCTATTCCTTTGATGACGTCGTTTCTTCGCTATTAGCCATAGAATTTTTTCAGATGCCTCCTTTGTATTGAACGGAATCAGTCCCTCAACTGGCATAGCCCTTTTTTAATCCTGGCATCAAAATTGGGGCGTAACAGTCAGTGTTCACTCCTAGAGACTGATCGATGTGATTTTTGCTCGCCAGTGTTCTGGTATGAGGCCCGTTGTTGGCATCAGCTCGATCTTCCATCCTATCTTCTGGATGACCCTTCTGCCGTGTTCGGTGCAGCTGAGTCACACTCTCTTGTTGGACAGGTGGGCTTCCACAAGCTCGTCCACGGTGTTGTGGACTCCCAATTCATGCAGCCCTTTGGTGGACGTGTAGATGGGGAGTCCCAGGGCTTGCGTCGTTTCCTTTATTATAGGTATGTCTAGTCCTTCCCTCTGTGTCTTTGCTAGTTGCAGGTACGGTGCTGCATAGGTGATTTGGGAGATGACAAAAACCTGGACAAGGCGGATTGCGTCGTCTTCTTTTATGCCTCAATTCCTGTTGGCTACCTGTCTCAGCATACCCAGTACCTGTTTCATGGTGGTTCTGATCTTGGCAAGGGCTGCATCCGCTTTACCGTCGGTCCTCAGTATGAGCCCCAGTATAGGGCATTGTTGGGTGGGCTTTATCTCGATTCCGTCTATTTGAAGAGTGATTTGACTCGTGGTGTTCTTGTTAGCACCCGGTGGGACTACTAAGAGCTTGGACTTTTGGGGGGCGCAGCTCATGCCGCACGACTAAGCGTACTCATGCACCGTCTTCGCTGCTTGCTGCAATGTTTCTTCCATCCACACATCTGACCTTGCTCTGTTCGTACATACCGTGATATCGTCAGCGTAAAATGCGTGGTCGATTCCTTCAATCTTTTCCAATAGTCGTGGAAAGGGCAGGAGAGCGAGATTGAACAGCAGAGGTGAGATCACCGATCCCTGGGGTGTGCCGCGCTCGCCCAGTGTTATGGGGTCCGACCTGGTTCCTCCTATCGCCAATGTTTCCGTTCTGCCCGTTAGAAAGTTTCTGACATACTGGAAGGTCCTGCCTCCGCATCTCGTTGTGTTAAGGTTCCGTAACACGCTGGCGTGGGTTACGTTATCAAACGCTCCCTTGAGATCTAAGGCTAGGATGGCCCTTGGTCCGGCTCTGGTGGCCTGTGTGACCACCAGCTCCTGAAGTTGAATTCATGATGTCTTGTGTGTGAGATGTTTTCAAAACCCGTACATGGTGGCCGGTATTTGTCTCGTGGCCCCGAAATGTTCTTGGAGTCGTCGCAAGACCACGCGTTCCATTACCTTTCCGACACAGGATGTCAGTGATATCGGCCTAAGGTTGTCCACCGACGGGGGTTTCCAGGTTTCGGTATGAACCTAACTTCGGGTTATTTCCATTCGTCCGGCAATGTCGAGGTCTCCCAGGCAGTATTGATATACTGAAAAGTTCATTTGCTGTTTTACCACAGATGTTAGCTAGGAGCTTATACGTAATGTTGTCTGTGCCGGGGGCGCTTTTCCTGTTGCTGTCGTCAATTGCCGCCCATAATTCTGCGATGGTGAATGGGCGATCTAACTCTTCGTTTTCGGGTCAATCGAATTCGTCTCGTGGGGGTGAATTCCTTTCTCGGTTTGCAAGTACTTCTTTTTAAGTTCTTTCAGGAGTTTACTTTCCCTCCCTTTATACGTGTTTAGTACCTTGGTCAGGTTCTCATTCGTTGCTGTTTTACTTTGTGATGGGTCAATAAGATGTCTCAGTAGCTTCCACGTTTTACAGGCAGATAATTGTGCTTGAAGGCCCTCACAGATCTTGTGCAATTCTGCTATTTGTTTGTTTAGTAGTGCAATGCGTAGTGCCAGCTTTCTATTCCGTCATTGACGCTTCCACCTGCGGGTCAGCGAGTGTCTGGCTGCCAACATGTTGGAATGCTTGGCGTCAACGAACGGTGTGTCTGTTGTTGTTTTGATGTCCTGTGTAAATTTGCGAAGTGCTTCCCGTTGTCTTTTGGCCCATTCCAAATATGGCTCTATGAGATGTTTGGCTTCTGTCTCCACTCCTTCTTGTGTGGCGCAACCCTCTTGGGTATGTTTCCTCGTCTTGTCCCAATCTGTGACTCTTGCTTTCCCTGGCTCTGCATTGTACTTGGGTCCGTGTATATTGACGTTAATGGTCTTGTGGTCGAAGCCTAAGTCGACGTCATCACACTTCCATTCCATCTCGAGCGTTCCCGACATCTATGTTAGATCTGGCGTAGTGTCATTGGTGACACTGTTGCCAGTTCGAGTTGGCACTCCGGGTTCGTTGAGAAGTGTGAGGGTATGATTTTCCATCGCCTGTGTAAGAGCTTTTCCTTACTTGCATGCGAGCTTGTAACCCCACATCGGGTGTGGTGCATTGAAATCACCCAGGACTAGGAGTGGTCTGTCTTTCGCTAGTTGCTTCGCATCCCCCACTATCGCGTCAAAGTCGTATGGATGCTTAGCACCCGGTCTGCAGTAGCTGTTCATTATGAGTATGTTTCTTGTGCTTCGTATGTCTTTTGCGTGTATCTCCACGAGTGTGTGATCACATCCGTGTTGTGCCGTGACGTGTTGCTTTGCTGCCAGGGTGTTTCGTACGAGGATAGCTGTGCTCTTCTTTGTTGGGTCCGTATATGTTATATATCCTGGCAAACGTGGCATACTTTTGTTTCCGGTAATGTTATGATGACTGGTTGTCGGTACTTGTCTTGTCCTCCGATGTACAAGATGAGTTCCATGTCTTTGTCTCTGAAACTACTGCAGTTTCATTGATAGACAATAGAGACTTCGTTGTTGTCTTTCCCTTTCCGCTGGCGCTTATTGTTGGGATTCAGTGCCGTCTTTTCGGCTGACGTCTATGCGACCTATTCTCTTTGCGATGGTCTATTTCAGTCTTTCAGCCCACTCCTTCTTGAGGAACCCGTACCGGTTGCGAACTTCCATAGCGCTTACTCTGGCCGCAAGGCGATCGTGTTTGAAATCCAGCGAGGTGATACGGTCATCCAACCTGCCTAATGCTGCCAGAATGGCCCCTTCACCTCGTGTTATGTGCGTCAGCTGATCTGCCTTCTTATTAATTGTTTGTTGCTGGTTGATATCCTGTGGGGCTTCTTCTGCTTCCATCTCTTGCGTTTCTGCATTCTGTGTTGTCTTGGGGGTGCCGAGGATGACGACCTCTTCCTCGACGTTTTATGTGGTCTCTCACGCGTGGTAGCTACTGGTCTTTCTTCGTGTCCTTGTGTCTTTTTCTGCTGCGTGTTACCTGTAATTTTCTTCTAAGTCTGCTCATTCAACTCGTGAATTTGCGCAATTTGTCGTTCATTGATGTTCTTTAACTCTATTACCACTGCGCTTTCACCTTGTGTAACATTTGAGGGGTGGCAGAAGGGGATTCAGGGGTTCGAGCTTTGCGAGACTCATTGGACCAGCCACCTTTCTATGGTTGTTCCCGCGCTGGTCTTCAGGGCCGCCCCTCAATCTTGAACGTCCTCGTTGTATCCCGTTCTCCGCTCTGTCGCCGCACCCGGCTCCGCTCCGGGCAGCCGACGCCGCCAGTCCAGCTGTCTCCCAGCGCCGGTTCCCGGGCTGCGCCGCCGGCCTCGAAGGAGAGCACCCTTGGCGGCCACTTGCACTGCTCCGTCCTCTGGATTGAGGCCCTCGGCTGACGCTGCGCTCTCGGCGCAACGTTGGGAAATCCTCGCCAAACTCTTTCCTGTTCTTGTTCTTGTTGTTGTCGTCGCTCCCATTGCAGCCTTCGCACCACGTACGGGGTCTTGAAACGATTGGTGCACTCTTGGCCGCCTGTAACGTAATGGCCGCCACATAGTTGACACTTCGCCTTGCAGGGTGTTGCGTGGTCTTCGTCACGGTTTGGGTGTCCACGCCCGTTACAGATTCTTGTGTCGGGGAAGAGGCAGACGTCACCCCGGTGTCCGACCTTCCCGCACTGTCTGCATACGTCGTGGTGTTTGCGATACAGGACGCACCGCATCAACATAGGGCCGTATTTGTAATAGTTCGGTACCCTCGTCCCGTCGAACAGTACTATCACCGCAGACGTCCCTCCAATGCGGTGCGCCTGCAGCGCGGTGGGGTTGGTCTCATTTACAATGTTGTCGTTGATCTCCTCGTCTGTATGAGTGGCATCAACTCCTCTGATCACGCCTTTTGCTGTTCCTTCTGCTGCTGCTCTGTATGTCCATATTGGGTGTGCTGTTTCCCCCACTGTGAGGTTACGCATTCTGTGTAAAGACTCGGCTGGCTCTTCACTTGGCGTGCTTATTACGATGATGTTTTGAGCGGGGTTTGGGCAGAAGGTGTCCATTATTGATTCTGCCTTGCTCATTTCGGCTGCCGCAACGACCGCCGCCATTATTGCTGTAGCTTAAGTACGAGCGACATCTAAGTCGCCGCGTGGTCGGATGATGATTTTGGTCTCGTCGCGCGGCATTGCCGGCATACGTGCTGCCTTTGCTATTCTCGCTGTCACCCTCTTCGCGTAACTGACCCGCTCCCTCGTTCTGGATTGATGTTCAAACGATGAAAAGGACTCACCGGCTTTCAGTTCGGTACCGAGGCGCTTGGTGCGTCGGCTGTGGGCCGACCATCTCACCGTATCGTTAGGCACAAAGTCCTCACCAGGCACTTCCACACACATTCGTCCTCCGTAGTTGCCAAGTTGCAACCCCTTCACTGATGTTGTACTCACTTCCATATCTGTCGTTGAGTCCATGCTGCACCGCTGAAGGCTGGCCGCATGGGCCGGGAGCCGCCCGCGGCGGAGTCCGGTCGGCCGCGCTAAGCCTAGGCGTCGCAGCCATTTCAGAAAAAGTCCGGTAAATCACCAAATCCGATGTCTTCCGTGGCAAATCTGGTATCAAATTGCAGCGGATGGTATTCTGCAACTCGTGGTACTCTTGAATTCCACACAGCGTGAAAAGTTTGGCGGAATAAAGCATTTCCCGAGGTGAAACACGTCTGCACCCTTCGTCGTCGTCGTTCCTCTTCATTTCGAATAAATCGTTAGAGACCTTATTTTTTAAAATCATCAAACTATGAAATGTAATCATTTTTTATAATCACTATTTCACAAGAAAACACAAATATTCACAGAATAACATACGATGATATAAGATTTCGGCTGCAATTGGCAGGCAATCTTTCGTATTTTCTTAACCACGCTGCTTGTTCAAGCAATTGCGTTCTTTGATAAACTAAGTAAAACAACACAAATAACACCAGCACACATACACACGTATTGCGCTAACACGCACGACATTCACAAACGAGTAGTCGTTTCGCTTGCTGAGGGTCAACTATCGGTTGCACGCCAACGGTCGCTTATAACCAATTTGTCCACTTTAAGATTAAGATACTTATCTGCGCCGCATAAAGTGCAATTACTGCTCTCAAAAGCCCGTTATTTTTAAAACTTCCGTGCAGAGCCAAAAGAACTGTCATTATATATTTTTACCAGAGCTGTTGTCTACGCCAACCAGGCAGTTTAGTACTATCGGTGTTATATAGGGCTTTGCAGTACGACAGAACCGCTCACACACACAGCCGTGAAATATTTACCCTAAAAGGTATATTCTAATCTTGAGATGGGCATACTCGCACACCCATGAAGGTCGAATCCGGTGTTCATTGCGCTCACTTTCACGCTTTTCTTAAATATTGCAAAAAGCCTTCTGTCGCCATGTCCCAAAAAGCATAAACGAGAATTAAAGTTACAAGCACTCAGAAAACCTCCTCAGGGAAAATCTCCCGTCATCGAAATATGTCACTTCATCGCCACAAAACCAAGGAAAAGAGTTGTTATAGTTGCGAACATGCGCGAGGAAATTTTCAAGCAAAATTATACGTTTTGTTTCTGCCATTCCTTGGGAAGGTATGACAGCCATAGTCAGGTGGGTGTCTCAAACGGCTCTTCGCGTACAGACAGCACAGACTTAATCCATGACTCTGAAGGTAAGCGGGTACCAGGAGGCAATGAAAGATGAAACGCACAACTCAGATTCTCTGAGTCAAGCAGAGGACACGCCTCCTTAAAGACACTTTTGGTTGTCTTTGGGCTAGGTGGTAGTTGCCTGAAACGAACTGGTGTGGTCCCGCTTACCAGACGAGGTGAAGTTCTATGCGTATTTGCAACCATGTACATGCCAAAAGTGACCGCCTACAGCTATATTGCTTTCACCATAAGGCGTATTTGAGTGTAATGGTTGCCTGTTAGTTCAGTGTTGCTGACTAGTCCTGCAACCGCAAATTTAAAACAGTGCTGTTCGCCATTAATCCCTAAAGCTTGCGAAGGCAACTATATATTTCCATAAAGATGCATCACACACACCTTGTAGCGATAGAAAGTATCAAGCATTGTTAACTGGAAAACATTTGGCGCGTTCCTCTTTGTTAGGCATTGTCCGCTACAGGCTTTTTTGTGTAAAAAAGCGCGAGCTGATCCCCGTAGGAAAACCCAAGGCGTAAAATTAACTTATCGTTTGCCATCTTCACCGAGGAAAATATGGATTTTTTGTAAAAGCAGGCATGTACACCGACACCAAAATTATTAAAATAATTATGTGTGGGGTATGAGGATTTAAATTGCCTACTTGGCCACTACAAGAATCTTAAGATATATAGAATATCCAATGTAGTGAAGTGCAGTCACTTGCATAAAAAATAAATATATGATTATACGGAGCGATTCCAAGGTAAATTCCTCGGTGCCAAACACTGGTTTTTCAAACGCATCGACTGCTCATAGTCAGCTTACCACTGTCAGTGCCTTGTACTTTGATTCCAGTGTCTTTTCCGGGTTAGGTCCTGTTGGGTATAGCTCAGTGTCTCCAGGTACGGTGTCTACGTGTGTATTTATGATGATTATTTTGATGAAAGCAAAGTCGCTGTAAAAAATACATGTCTTAATATAACGTTATGACCACAACGCCTGCACACGATCGGCGTTCGCACCAATATCTTCAAGATTCGTTGAAAACGTACCGGACCTCGCAACTACAATATGGTCAAACACTAATATTACTGTGTCACTAAAATACGTCTATCGGACCGTCAATGCCAGAATACTGATCCTGTCCTCTCATTTCAGCAATTACTCCCTACGGCGTACCCTAATAAAAGGAACCAGAGTCATCGCCCCAATAGGTTTCCAGGAAACTGCTATTGGTTGCAACCGGTTTTTCATTCTTCTAACGAACAGGGCATGTATCCAAGAGGTCATCCATATTCACCTCAGTGTTCAGGGCTGCACAAAAATAACGTGTTTCCGGAGGAACTTGTGTCGTCCGCGAGGTTTTAATCGCCGGAGTCAGAGCTCTACTATCAGCTCCACTCCTTGCAGCGGTATAAACCACAGTAAAGTACAACACATGGTAAGAGAAATGAACACGAGCAGAAGGCTGGACTGATCCATACTGAACGAAGAGGAAGTCACTCGTAGATAAATGAACCAGCGTTATAAGTGCAGTCGGCCTCGGGATGGCAGGCCCCATCAGGGTCTATCTGGGCACGTGTGGACCATAAAGTGCACAAAGCTGTCAAAGGTAAAGAAACAAATCAATGATGGGCTGCGCATAAAGCCCAAGTCGAGAGGCCCGCAACATTTGAGCTTGCGAAAAGCACGTGTGTAGTCACTGTGGGCGTAACGCCATGGCGACAGGGTCATGCATGCGCGAGAATGCAAGGCACATGAAACCGCCTGCATGACCAGACATTCTTCCATGATTGGAGGTAGAAGCTTCTAACTTACGTTTGAGCACCTCTGCTACTTAAATAAAATGAGCAGGCCAAACCAAGGCAGTGTGTGGGAGATTCTGGTATACATTTGCGTCGACCTCTGCTTGAAGTACAGTGGTTGCATCACCCGACTTTGAATGTTTTGCGTGAGACTGAGCAACTGAACTTGGGGTTTGGGCTGCAGTACGTGCAGTACGTAGAAGCTGCATGTTGATTGAGTTCAATCAGGGGGAAAATCAGGCGACGTTTTTAGTACTACAGGTTACCTGGAAGGAAAATATTCAGCAAGTGCAAGGAGCGGTAACGGCTTTGATCTTTCAAATTTCAGAGGGTACTGTTACGACAATTCAGTATTCTTGTTAGTTTCATTTGTTCGCTATGCCCATGAATATCCTCGTAATACATAGTCGGGCCACCTGTACAACGCTACTGAGTAATCATAATTGCCTAATTCGAGAAGGGAACAAGCAAGAATAGGCTGCCAAAGACTGCATATGAGAGAGACAGAGGGAATCAGGCAGAGAGAAATGTCGTTTTTGTTTCTCAGCATGACGGCTGAGGTGCGGTAGTCTCATAGTCCCTGCCGTAACTCTTCAGCCATTTTCCAGGAGGCTCTGCTACTTGGCGGCAACCTGGGCCATCGATAAAGTCCAAAACGGAAAATCGGCTACAAAGCGGGCAGTGCCATCTCCAACTGCTCCTTTGTAGTTACATTCTCCTTGAGTGTCGTTAGTGATAGCAGGGCAGGCCCACATCAGATGTTTCAGTTCGACTTTTAAAGTTTAAACAAAATCGACGTTTGAACATTGACCTTGGGGACCAGGTATCTCCGAAAAATACTTGCTGGAAGATTGGTGTAAGTGACCGAGAATACTAAAGAAATCAAAACAGATGGGGGAGACATAAATGAGACATTATTAAATACACACTTTGCTCCAAAAGTTCAGAGCTTGGGTCACCCGTGCAAAGGCACTTTTGTCGTCACGCCAAGGCAACACTGCCACTCAGTGCAGAGCTCCCGAAACCTTTAATCAGTAATAACATAAAAAAGCTTGAAGCACTCTGTGAGAAGACGCTCATTCTATTGCATTGTTACAGATGTGAAGGAAGGACCCAAAGTGACAGTTACACAGAAAGAATACCAAGAACAATAGTAGGAATTAGGCCTCATGCAAGGTCCTGGTCCTTTATTCTGAAGACAACGGGGAATCTCCAAAAAAACACGCCTTTCATCAGACGTACCAAAGCGGTCCTGGAAGACGCAAGGCGTGTGGTACCCACTATGAAGCAGCCACCTCCCAGAAGCCAGACAGAAATTAACTATCTATTAGCCGGTGAGATAAGTTGCAGTGAAATGGACTCCAAGTTATCAGATGAACGTTGCACAACCGGAACAAGAGCTCGAATGCCAGTGAAGGCGCCAGCCCGAATGAGCATCTGCAACAAACACAAGCAGGTGAATAAACATGTAGAGAGTGGAAATCATGTGAACACGTCAGCGCCCGGCGTAGAGGCGCCGTCCTGCGGGCTGAGGAGCCAGGCCGCGTAATAGGTCATGCGGAAACGCGGCCGTCGAATGGGATGACGGGGCGATTGACATGACTTCATTCGCAGAGGTAACAGCTGACAAGGGCAACCGGTGCTAGGGGACTCGACGAGGCGGCTGCCAGAGGAACCGGAGCGAAGAGTACCGGACTCTTTTCAGCTAGCCTTTACCGACTTCGTCTCCGAGTTCGCGGCCAACCCAAATCGCTTTGGTCGCGTACAAAAACGACGGAGCCATTGATGAAAGCAGAGCTGGGCTGGTATGCATCATAACGCCCCTTGCGGAATTCCGTCCGGTGGCCTTGCTTCTTCTGTGCCTCCCATTTATTAGCCGTAGCCAACGATGCCGTGGGTGGAGGATTCTCAGAGTGTGACCCACGCCACAAACAGAAACCACATACCTGGCGGCATCACTTGCAACGAGCCTCCGAGGCCCATGCATGGCCATTGCTCGTGTGCACTTCGATTTGGTTGATTACCTGTGTAAAACCCACATAGAGTTCACAATAAATTTTGTTGCCAACTGCAAGGCACTGGGAGGCTTGCTTTTTTTCATCTACTGTTGTCGACAGAGAGGGTATCCTCACCTCTGCAAAGTGTGCTACACCGCCATTTTAGCCACTCCTGTAAGCATAGCCAAACAGCTCATGGTTGTGTGTAGGATAACTTCCTCAATATTTATTGCAATAAAATGTCCCACTGAAATTTGAATGGGTGTCCAGCCAGGCCAAACAGCTGGAAAGTTTTAATCGTGAAATTGTGCTCAAAGTATTTTTCGGAGCTAAATTGTTGAATATTACGCGAGTTTGTTATGTCAAATCTTCGAGAGTATTTATAATTCTGCATTTTTAGTTGAGGTTTTTTGTTGAGAGATATCCTCCACAGACGTTAAAGAGTAGTTCTCGGTGTTCTTTTTTTGTGGGGCAGTCCTGTAAGTCGTTGGCAATGATGTGTGCTGGAATGCTAAATTTATATTTTGATACCATTTTATCATGCAGATATTTGAAATTAGCATAGAAATCTGCCGGTTTTTACTTATAAACTGCTATGTGTTGTAGTTTGCAGGAAAGCCGAGTGGGATTTGTGGGCATGAATACATTACAAATTTTCTCTGAAGTTAGTATTTGTCTGTTTATGACTAATTGTAGTGTGATAGGATGGTCTGTTTCTCGCGTAAGTCTTCGTGCTTCGTTGGGCATGTTATATGTTATTTTTGATAATTGCCAGTATAAATCTTGCATAGGTTAACGCGTAATAATCTCCTTCGCTCTTTTCCTTACACGGATCGAATCACACTTTCAAGGGTGGGAATAAAATACATTGATCTGGTAGAATAGATGATGGCAAGTCTTTGAACAACGTGTGAGCCCAATACATCGTTAAAATAATTAGGAGCAGTCTCTACACGTAGGCGTTCTCAGCCGATGAGGCTTTCGCCACAGTGTGCGGAATCTTAAAGATGATAGTTTTACTTCCGTTAACTTAATGCGACATCTTTGATCTGCTGGTCTTTCTCTCAACCTCTCAGTTTCTTAATCTAGGCGTCTGGCCAAATTTTTAATAAATTCTCCAATGAGAGTTTTATCAAGCCAAACCTCTAAAAACCACTAAAGGTGTAAATATACTTCACAATTTTCAAATTTGTTTAATTAAAGAAGAAACATGACGTATACTTGTGGTAAAAATCTATTGTCCCATTGTTACCAGCAGTGGTGTTTTCATTAAAAATAATTGTGCCCATTATATTGGCATGCGAAATGCCTTAAAAAATTTCGCGGAACTACGCCATTTGCCTTGTTTACTCTTGTTTTTTGTAGGGAGCATCTAGGCACGCGCTGCCGTCTTATCTGTTTTTAGGTGAAATGCATGTTGGCTGCTTTTGCTTTTGTACTCCGCACAGGCTCCCACGTTTGATAGTAGGGTGCTTTGCCCTGTCGTCACTCTACTGCAATAATCGCATATGTTGTCGATTCAGTTCAATCGTTCGACAAATGAATAATATGATAGAAAAATGTTCGCTCAGGAAAAGCGACTGTATTGGAATTGGCCAAGTTTGTCTGTGCGGGTGAATTCGTGTACTGCTGTGCTCAGATCACATTTTATTAAATTTATGAGCAGCAAAATCAGTCTCGAATAAACGCTACTTATCCAAAAACTCTGCGATGTCATTTGCTCCATATCTGGTAAAGAGCCGGGGTCATCATTATCATCAGCCTGTCTCCGCCCACTGCAGGGCAAAGGTCTTGTTAAGTTCATGCTCCTCCTTCAAATATTAGAAGCCACCGGTGGCTCATGTATCAGGGTTGCCTCCGCTTCTCGCAGTCATGCTGCGTTTCTTTCATCGAACCGCAGGGACGCGAGGATGAACGCTGTCGAGAACACGCTTTATATTACTTCCTTTTGTGTGGCATGAGCCGGGGTGCTTAGCCCGATTACCTATTTTGCATCGGTATGCGGTCAGCTACACGGGACGGTCTCAGTGAACGGTGGATGAATGCACAGCAGTGAAAACATTTCTGGTGCGGGGGTCTCTCGGACAGCGCGCACGCCACTATTATGGCTTGCGGACATTGGGAAGCGGCTTGGTCGTTCAAGGTTGACGAGCGGACGGGAAGGGAACGCATGCCTTCTCTTAGTGTCGAAAAGGCGTGCGGCGTAGCCTTTGATGACTTGCGAAACCGGCGTAGGTGCTGTTAGTTTGTTTATGGATCATGCGCCTTGGAGAATGGTCACCTAGCTGAGGAGCAGCTCTTCCCGCGAGTCAGGCGGTGGGCAGCAGCGTCCCTTAGTCGGCGGAGGGGATATGCCTCGACTTCCGGTGCCGGCTAGCGTGCGCAGAATAATTCGAGGTGGCAAAGCGAGGACACTAAGATCTCAGCCGTGCAAGAACGACTGTAAACGTTCGTCTTTGGCTTGGAGCAGGTGCTGCGCCCTTAACGTAATGCTGTGACTGCTCCGCGCGGTCATTGATTTTGGGTAGATCTCTTGTTTTTGCGTGTCGGTTGCAATAACTAATGCGTGGAACGTACTAGGAGTTGCATGAGAAAGAGTGGTGGGTCATGAGACCGCTGGTGGGGACATGTTTAGTATTTGTAGGTTCTTGTGACCAATCTGTGCTCCATATGAATTAGGTTGAAAACGGTTCTCACTTCTGCTAAACGCCCTCTTTTTGAAGAGTGGTTTTTGGGATCAAAACCAGACCTTTGAGTTTTGTCCGAGGTACATAGGTCAAGGGGATTTAGTTTAGTGCAGATCTAGGCCGAATCTGATGCTGCGGGCCGAGTGACGATGTAGCCATCATTATGTCGTGATGTAAATACTTGGAGTAATGTAGATAGTGTAAATTAACCGAATATCCAGCAAGGAAAACAGTGATCACCTTTTACCTGCTTCAAGCATCGGACGTCGGTCATCGGAGCGAGTAGAGATCGTCCTCTTGACTCGAGCATCAAAACAACCTCTTAATTTCGTCTTCACCATTTACCAAGAAAATGGAGAGCCAAAAGCTAACTAGCACAGTCGAGAGGATGACCACGATCGTGTGCAGAAGCTGGTGGGGGATTCCTGAGAGACTCCGTCAACAAAACGTTCGGCTAAGACCAAAGACGAGCGACACTCCAAGCATCGACGAGGTGCAATATCAGCGGGAGGCCTCTTGAGCAGCGGCTGAGTGTGCTGGCAGCTGTGATTCAACGAGGTGACACCTCAAAGAAAGGCCTAGTGAGCCCCGGCTCAGGGTGGAGGGAACAACAATTCGACGAGACGACACCTCCGCGGGAGGCCTCGTGAGCTCCGGCTCAGGGCGCTGGAAGCCGCGATTCAACGAGCTGACACCTCCGTGGGAGGCCTCATGGATTCCGGCTCAGGGTGGCGGCAGCCGCGATCCACGAGGCGCCCTCAGCGGGACGTCTCACGAGCTCCGGCTCAGGGTTGCGGCAGCCGCGATTCCACTAGGCAACACCTCAGTAGGAGGCCTCATGAGTTCGGGCTGAGGGTGGGGGCAGCCTGATTCAATGAGGCGACACCTCAGCTGAAGGGTTGTTAAGCTCTAGCTCAGGGTGGTGGCAGCCGTGATCCAACAAAGCGACACCGCAGTGGGAGGCCTAGTGAGCTCTAGCAGAGGGCGGCTGCAGCACGATTCTACGAGGCGACCTCAGCGGCAGGCCTCTTGAGCTCCGACTCTGGGCGGCGGCAGCCGCAATTTGACGAGGCGACACCGCAGTGGGCGGCCTCGTGAGCTCTTGCTGAGGGGGGTGGCAGCCGCATTCGACGAGGTGACACTTCAGCGGGAGGCCTCGTGAATGCGGCTTAGGGAGGTGGCAGCCGCGATTCGACGAGGCGAAACCTTAGCGGGAGGCCTCGTGAGTTCCGGCTGAGGACGGCGGCAGCAACGATTCAACGAGGTGACGCATTAGCGGGACGACTCGTGAGCTAAACTCAGGGCGTTGGCTGCCACGATTCATTGAGGCGACTTCAGCGGGAGGCCTCCTGAGCCCCGGTTCATGGCGGCGGCAACTGCGATTGGGCGAGGACTCCCACGAGGCCTCGTGCGAGACCTAGTTAAAGGTACGGCGGAAGCCGGAATGTCTCGCTTTTGGGCCAGGTCTGATAGTGTGCTCGTAGAAAAGTATTTAAAATCTGCAGTAGCATCCTCATCAAGCCGCCTGTAAAAAGGGCGAAAACCAAGTTGCCTCGAAGCTTCGCGATAACAATCAACTTTGTTCACTAGTACAATTTCGCCACCTTTATCGGCTGGTTGACAATAGTATCGTCACTGGATTTAGTATGCTGTAAGCCAATATTTTCCTTGCTGAAAGGTTTCTTTCAAATTGGTTGATGATGATGATGATGTTTCAATGTTAATTTCGCAATGCCAACTGGGACAAAGGGTGGCAAAACAACGATTATATATGAGAGGTGAAACCATAAACACTAAAGTCAGCAAAAACAAAAGCAAAATCAGAAAACGACAATGAACATGGCTTGTGTATAGGGCCAGGTAGTGACCAAGCGTGGTATGAAACCAGGTCTAAAAATATAACTTCTTCTAGATATTCAAAAACGCACTTGGTAAAAAACATGGGACAGTCAGACAGGAAAAACGCCAGGTGTAGTGTGATGTTTAGTTTATAGTTGTGGGTAGCATTTGCCTCGTGTTGTGTGAAGTGCTGTGCATTGAATGAGTATGTGAACCACGGATAGGGCCTCTCCGCACCAGCTGCACTGGGGTCTTGAAGATGCCGTGAGCAGATACGAGTGTGGTTCATGGGTGTGCCCTATCCTTAGCCTAGCCAAGGCGACTTCCGTGTGTCTGTGGCGTGTGTCAATGGGTCGGGTCGCAAGCGTGGTTTTATAAAGTGTAACGTGTTATCTGGCTGTTCACTCCAGTGTGTTTGCCATGTTCTACGCAAGTGTTGTCTTATAGGTAGCTTGAGATCTGTATATGGTACTGCTTATTGTCTACAGTGTTCCTGAGTGCACCAGCAGCGGCGCTCTCGTCTGCCAACTCTTTGCGAGCGATCCCAGCGTGTCCTAGGATACAGCAGAGGAGCAGTTCATGCTTTTGCACATGAATAGACATAATGTTGCGGGATACAAGATTAACTATGTGGTTTTTGGGTGGTTTGTACGAAGATAGTGCACAAACAACACTCAAGGAATCTGTGTAGATGATGGAATGAGGAATTTGATTTTCAAGATTGTGTTGTACGATGAGTAAAATTCCATATGCTTCTGCTGAAAAAACGGTTGTGTGTACGCTAATTGTTCTGGATGCATTAAAATTGGGACCATAAAAAGCGCAGAACATCATAGTAGAGGTTTCAGAAACGTCAATGTAAAATTCTGCGCGTGGGTGTTTAAACTGCAGAGACATAAAGTGCTGCACTAGTGCAGCTCGTGGTACGCGATTTTTGTCAAGTTTCATAAAATAAAGGTCAGAGGACACAGGTCGAACTTGCCAAGGCAGTAAAATTTCTAAAAAGGATGACCTTTACACGTCTAAAAACAAAGCGCTGACATCCGAGGCTCGCTCTCTCACTCTAATCGAAAAGGCCAGAAGAACTTATGGGCGATTTAAAAACAGCCGAGATGCCGATGTATTGTTAAAGATACCATAAAATGGATGGTTACTAAGCGATGAAATTTTAAAAGGATAAAGCAAGTCCATGTATATCTGTTGGTTCTCAAGGCACCACTTGTTACACTCGATATACAGACTTTTGACTGGGCTACTGTGCAAAGCACCCGACGCAAGACGAACACCCAAATAGAGCACTGGGACAAGCATTCGCAACGATGTTTTAGCCGCCGACCCATACACCACACTGCCATAGTCCAAAAAATACCCATCCAAAGCAGTAAACAAGCGCAGCAGCAGGTCTTTGTCAGCCCCTTAGGGCTGGTGGGAGTGAAGCTTAAGAATATTCATAATTTTCAGATGTTGATGCTTAAGTTCCTTGATGTGGGGAATGAATGTGAGTTTGTGGTCACACACAGCACCTCAAAACATGTGCTCCTTATTTGCAGGCAGCAATACACCATTAGGAGTAATGTCTGGGCAAGGATGGATCCCACGCTTCCTAGAGAACACAACGCAATAGGTTTTTGCAGGATTCATTTTAAAACCATTCTTGTCTGCCCAGCCGGCAAGGTTCTTGACGCCGAGCTGGACGTGACGTTCACAGATTGAAATATTACATGAATAAAGGAGATCTGCACGTCGTCCACATACATGGAATAACACAGTGTAGGTGGCAATGTCTTTCCAAGAGAGTTCATCTTGACTATGAAGAGCGTGCAGCTGAACACTCCACCTTGCGGCAGGGCATTTTCTTGCACGTGAAGCTTTGAGAGTGCACTACCGATTCTCACCCGAAACGTTCTTTCTGACAGGTATCAGACAAGGGTGTTTAACATGTTATTCGAAACACCGAATGACTTTAGGTCACTAAGGATCCCGTAACGCCAAACGGTGTCGTAGGCTTTGTCGAGGTACAAAACACAGCTAACCCTTCTGGGAATGGCGGCGTCAATTGGTGGCGCCATCCCATTGTACTTCCTCGTACACATAGACAGCGAAACCAAGAGTGCTAGTGTTTTGGGGAATTGTTAATAAACGATGCCCATTGCGATGGATATCGCTGTTGTTTCAGTTTAGAGGACCTACTCGCTACAAAAAAAAAGAAAAAGCTCTGGTAAAGTCGAAATTACTAAAGTTATTTGAAAAATATGGCGGTCACAGTTTTATTCCCAACGTTGTAGATCGATAATTACGTGCTCTATGAAGCTTATTTTGTTTGTAGGTTCAGGTAGTCACAACGTTTGGGCAAATATGCAAAAGCGATGTCATTGCTCAACACAAATTTTGTAATTGCCAGATGTCCTAACTATTTGCCTCTATAATAAATCTGCTTTTACTTTTACTTCCAGCTCTATTTCTTGTTTGTGAGGTTATGGGACCATTAAATGTGGTAAAACACACAAAAAACACCTCCTGGCCGGAAATAAAAAATTACAGGTAAAAGGGTTAAACTATACTGCTTATGCACGAAGGCCTCCTTGATGTATGAGCCATGTGCGACCAGTTCATTTTTCGTTGATCGCCCCACCCTGGAGCCTGCCTGGCAGCTCTCGAGAAGACCGTTTTACTCAAGGAAGTACAGGAGCCTCCGGTTAATCATCTTCTCGAGAAGCTTGCACAGGTAGCTTGTCAGGGCAATGGGTCGATAGCTAGCTGGAGAGGAAGGGTCCTTCCACTCTTTCAGAAAAGCTACAACTATAGCCTCCCTCCAGGAGTGTGGAATGTGAGCCGAAAGTCATATATTATTATATAGATGTAAAGTGTTTTAAGTGTGTCTTCGTGGAGGTGTTGTATCATTGTATATGTGATGTTGTCTAGGCCTGGAGCTGAGGGTTTACACGTGCATAGAGCCGGCCCCAGCAGTTATGGGACGTTTTTGATTTCTCGTTGCATGTAATGGCTTCATTTCGGCCGAGAGTTTGTGTTTCATGAAAGTGTTTGTGTAATGTGCTGAACTGGAAACGTGTTGGAAGTGTTGCGGGAGTGTGTGAGCCCTCAGCTCATGCAGTGAAAACTTTGAGTTATAAGAAGATGTTGACCTATTGTTATCTAGTATAGGCTTCTTTTCGGCCATTTGTTTGTGTTTCATGAAAGTGTTTGTGCAGTGTGCTGAACTAGAAACGTGTTGGAAGTGTTGTGCGAGTGTGTCAGCCTGGTCTTCGAGTGTGTCCCCTGTTGTTCTGACCAGAGGCAGGCTGTGTGTTTGTTGTCCTTTGAGTTTACGTATTCTCGTCCATACTTTCCGTGTGTCTGTGTAGGAGTATATTGATGTTTTCAATGAGTGCCAACTATCTTGTTTTGCCTCACGGCGCACCCGTTTTCCAAACGCCTTTGCCCGTTTGAACAATAGGAGGTTACCCGGAGGGGGTACCGCCGAAGGATACCCCACGCCTTGTTCTGGGCCCCTCGCGTTCTCCTCCAGTCCTCATTCCACCACAGCCTCCTCTGATTGCACGGGGCACCAGAGGCATGGGGAATGAACTTTTCGGCGGCATCGATGATGTGCGCCGTGAAGAGTTGAGTGGCTTCATTACGTGTAGGTGTCTTTTGGTTGGGTAGTGTAGTTTGGATGTTTCTGTAAATGTTTACCAGTTAGCTCGTCCTTCATTGAACCTGCTTTGGGAAGATGGACTGCGTGGGCCTTTACGTATATATGTCAGTGAGGTTGTGAGGCGGTCGCTACCATATGGGTCCGTGCCCACACCACACTCGGGAAGAGGAAAGAGAACTGTGGAGATAAAGGGTAAATGAAGATATGAGTATGTGTTGTGTCCATTATGAAGTTTGTGGGCTCATTTTGTTGAAGAGGCATGATCCTGAAGATGTGAGGAATTTCACTATCAGGCAACCTCGGGCATCCGTGCGATTGGAGCCCCAAAGAGAATTGTGCGCATTAAGGTCTGTGTGAGGATGTATGGTTCGGGTAGCTGGTAGACCAGCGCCTCGAAGTCAGAGCTTGAAAGTGCAAGATCATGAGGAATGTACTTGAAGCATACCGTTACCAACCTATTAAATTTAATTGTGCAAATTGCTACAGTCTCAAGGACAGTGTTAAAGGTGACAGGGTGGCATGCGAAAGATTTCCGAGCTATTGTGGCTACACCGCGAGCAGAGTGTGTTCAGCCATCGTTGTCTTTTCTGAATACCATGTAACTATTCAAGATGTTTGTGCGGTTGCGATTCAAATGTGTTTCCTGCACGCACATTACCCTTGGGTGATTAGCAGTAAATATTTCTTATACATCGTCAAGATTTTTAAAAGACCTCTGGAGTTCCATTTGATTACGTTTTCTCTTCCCATTATGAAGTGTTCAGAGCTACTGGAGTGTGTTGCTTATGTATATATCTTTTGGGGCTTGGAGTCTCGGAGGCGGCTTTTTCGCCTTCTGCACAAGTTTGGATGCAGGAACCCCGTTCCTTCCTAAGCGACAAAGACAGGAATGGTCCCACGTTCATCCTGTCCTCGGATGCCCTAGTGGTGCCCGATGGACTAGGCCCCCTGGACTTGGGACCCATTCGGGTGCCTTTTGTTTTTGGAGCCGCTACCACCGAACGTGTCGGGCAGCACAGGTGGCACGGGTGGTGCGGCAGAAGTGAAGCCGACGTGGGACCCCTGGGTCTATCGTCTCTTCCACCTGCAATGGAAGCAGGGAGGAGGAGGAATGAGGGGCCGGAGGTGCATCGGTTCCGACAGTGACCGTTGCCCCGCACGCATGTGTGGTGTAGTTTAGATGTTTCTGTGAACGTGTTACCATTAGCTCTCACTAAATTCCCGCTTTTGCGGGAAGGGGAACTGTTTCGACCTAGATATGACAGAGAGGTAGGGTAGTCGTCACTCTAGACCGGGATGGTGTTCACCTCCCATTCGAGGTTTGGGAAGAGAAGGGGTGAGCCGATAGCTAAATCCAGGTGTGAGTAAGTGTTTTGTGTTATTTTATGATATGTAGGCTGTTTTGTGTTAAATAGGCAGGCTCCTCAATATTTTAAGAAACTGTGAATGAGGCAACCCCGAGCATGTGTTTGAGAAGAGCCACAGAGTGAGCTGTGTGCATTCAGGTGTACCTAATAGTATATAAAGTTCAGGTAACTTTTCTATCAGAGTTCTGAAATCAGAACTTGTGAGCCGATGATCAGGAGGGATGTATAAGAAGCGTATTCTTACTACCATGTGAAAGAATATTGTTCTGATTGCAACAGCCTCAAGGACAGGGCTCAGAGGGACTGGACGACATGCTAATGATTTTTGTGCGATTATAGCCACACCACCAGAAGAAGTTGGCCACCCATCTCTGTCCTTTCTGAAAACCAGATTATTGAGGAAGTTGGTGTGTTTTCTGTTTGAATGTGTTTCTTGTAAGCACATGACACTCGTTTGGTTGTCATGCAGTAACTCGTACACATTATCGACATTTTTAAGGAGGCCTCTACAGTTTCATTGGATGATATTTTGTCTTCCCATTATAGGCGTTTAAGAGCAACTGGAATTGTGTGTGAGTCTGTATTCATAGTTTATCCCTCGGGGATTGCACTCTTGGGACGGGCTTTTTGGCCTGTCCATTGGGTTGGACGTCGAAGGCCGTTCCTTGCGCTGCGATGCAGGCAGATACGGCCCGACAGCCATCTCATCTCCAGATGTCCTGGGTGGGCCCGACAGTCTGGGCTCCCTGGGTTAAATCTCCCGCTGGGTATGCGCCATTCATCATATTTATCATGAAAGCGCCCCTGTCAGTAAAGTTTTCGTCCCCGCTAAGGGCAGCCATGGCCCAGGTCTGCCTTGCGTCGTTCTTCCGCTACATTTTTAGGTGCCGCTACACCCGGGAAGATGACCGCATACGACGAAGAAGACCACCGACGTCCCCTCCGGCTTGAGGTACCGAGAACCCCGCTCTTTTGACTGCTGTTTCCGCTGATTACCCCGCCCTCAGTCGTTGGTCGACATGGCTGGCCCAGACAATCCAGTGACAACCGACAGTAAGTGTCGATTGGATAAGCTGCGGCGGCACCAACGCATGTTTCGTGTCGCTACTTCGAGACTGCTCAAGGCAGCGAATGAGCTTCTGGAAGCCCCCTCTCCATCTTCGCATGATTTGCAAGCAGCCATTGACTTCCCTGAAAGTAAAGATGCCGCGCTGTACAAGATTGAAGGGAGATTCGTAGAACTGCTTGACCGTGACAAACTGGATCAGGACTACTTCGACGCGTTGACATGCCGAGGAGAGATATGCCGTACCATCATGTGGCTCCGCGATGCTTTGAAGGTCGCAAAGTCTCCCGGCATGACAGCCACTACCAACGGCACATCAGGCACGCCAATTTGCCCTCGCCCATTGACTTTTGTGTTCAACGGCGTTCGGCCGGAAACGCGTGCAAACGACTCCTCTGAGGTGCGCTCAGTTACATCGACCTCGAAGGGTACCTTGCCAACGTTTTAGGTAGCCATTAAGGTTGAGCCGCGTGAACTGGAGAGGCTTGGGAGCATTTTCGAGAGGACTACGCGCGAGCACAGGGACTTGTCCGAGGTGGAGCTGGCAGATACACTGTCGTCCACGTATATCACGCCAAGAAAAAGCAGGAAGAGTGCACACCGCGTTGTGCACATGACGAAGTATGGAGCATCGACTCGGGATAGCGTCAGGCCAGCAGGTCCGCCAGAGTACAACCGCTTCAGGATGGGGATGCCGGGACCCGTTTCTTTTAGCGCGACGTGCGACGCCAGGAAGCGCCTCTTTCCCACACCAGACAAAAAAAGACGATGGAAAACAATTAGCCCGCAAACGTCTCCGAATTTTCCGCAAAGAAACCAATTGTTGGTGCAGCCCATTCCGACATGCAAGGCCGAAAACGAGGCTTAACGAAAGGACCTGCTAGTGGGTGCCTGCTACGAGGGAGCATCGGACATCCCAACGGAAGAAGGGCGTGCCGACCCCGAGGCTACGCCTGCACCACACAAGGACGACTCAGAAGCTGCCGTCAAAACAGACGACAAAAACCCTGGAGATTTCAAGGATGAGATAGAGAAGGTAGAACCACCACCGTGCGAGATCGTGTGTGTCTTCCTTTCAGACAAAGTGAAGAGCAAACGCTTACTGGAAGTAATGAAAAGTCGACGAACTCTAACCAACGTTGAATTGCTACACGTTGTACCCAGGCACGAATCTGAGGTGTTCCAGCTCAAAGAAGTTGGAATAGCGGAGAAACCCTGGCGTGTCACGTATGCACCATGCGACGAGGCAGCAAGGCCCGGTGAAGAGCCATCCGAACCGTACAATGAGCTGACAAGAAGCAGGAAAACGATCTCGTCAGGACAGGAAAAACAAACGCAAGGAAAGCATAAAGCCGGCATCAGAACACCACTAGACTCCTTGCGGAACAGCTACCTTTTCACCAAAATATTAGGACTTGCAAGACATCGATTTTGCCACAATAACTTTCGCCACAATAACTCCAGCCTTCTGAGGCAGCTGGACCCACCGTCTGGTTGTCTTTCGCATTACATTGGCGGCCCTTGGCTTCCGTCAGATCTGCGCGATGGCGCAAGCACTGGTGGAGATGAAAAAGGGGATAGCATTCGCCGACCGCGTGGCAAGGTCCCACCTTATGGACTGAAAAACCAAAATGTTAGGACTGCGGTTTTATTGTTCACACATCGATCATCTCGGGCGCGGGAGGATGTAAGTCTTCCGCTGGGTATGCACCATTCATCATAAACATCATGAAAGCTCCCCTGTCAGTAAAGGTATTGTCCCCGTCAAAGAGCAGCCATGGCCCAGGTCTGCCTTGCGTCGTTCTTCCGCTACACCATGGACCTGGATGTAGCACCCTTTAGTGCACTTTTCTCTTCAGCCACCAATACCGAGGGGGTCGTGGGCGCAACGAGCAGGACAGGTGGTGGAGCGAGATTTGGAGAGCATGGCGCTTCCCTCTGTGTCGATTTCCACGGGGCTCTCGGGTGCGCTCGACACCTGTGAGGCAGGAACAGGAGTGACTACGCTCCCATCAGCAGGAGTGGCCACCTCAACCATTGCCTGCCCAGCAAGTGGCGTAGTGACCAGGGCGGCTGGCACAGGCAGCCTCGTGGGTGGCAGAGGTGGGAGCAAGTTATCTGGGCTGTATTCCGTCGCCACCAAAACCAGGCGCCGCTCTGCCCCCCCCCCCTGCGAGCAGCGTCGGGGTACTTTTTGGAGCTGAAGTGTGCAAACCGCTTCCGGGCCTCCGGAACGCTGATGTTTTCATTGACCTTCAATGTGATGATATGTTTTTCTTGTTTGAACGTTTCACACGAAAGTGAATATCCTGCGTGAGCCCCATGGCAGTTACGACAGGTGAAGTTGCCTGCGTCGCAGTTGTCTGTCAGATGGTCAGGTTGACCACACTTTCCACATTTTGGTCTCCAACGGCAAGAGTTCGTACCGTGCCCATACCGGTGGTATTTGTACCAGCGGTGTGGGTTTGGCACGTACGGGTGCGTGGGACATCGCAAGTAACCTTCCGTCACGGATTCTGGTAGTGGGGTTCTGTCAACGGTCAAAATTACGTGCTTTGTGTTATTCTCTTTGCCATCTCGTCTTATTGGGATGCGTCGGACTGCTGTGACCCCTTTGTCACGCAGTTCATCAAGGATGTCGGTTTCGGTTTCGTTGATTAGATCGAGTTCGAAGATGACACCTAGAAAAGAGATTAAGGTTCCGTGAGGTGTGATAGTAATTTCTAGACCATCGATGTTAGTTTGTTGAAGGAGCTTACTTTCCTGCTTTTTGGGGCTGACTTCAATAAGCACATCTCCAGAAGTAAGTTTTTTCGCCTCCTAGTTTTTCCCCAGCAACACTTTCAAGAATCTTTGCAACAGGAAAGACTGATGTTCCACTAACAGGGGTTTTCTTATCAAGAGATTGCTTAATGGGAAAGCGAGGAAATTTGTGATTGCTTCGCAAGTCAATCGTCAGAAGAAATTTGGAAGTTACTACGGTGCGGGCCCGTTTGAGGTCCCGATCATTTGGCTTGGGTGGTTTAGAGAATACCATAACCTATAGTATAAACCACACGGGACGGGGGTTCTTTCTTCTCAAACCTTACACTGGTAGTTTGAGAGGTCCCGGATCTGCCGGCCTGGTAACAGACAGGGAGCCCATCCACCGGATCTTGACCTGGGCTCCCGACAGCGACCGTTTTGTGGTTTCTGCCCTTCACCTTACAACTCGTAGCCATGGTAGATTACAGCAATAGTATTGGAGCTGGGGTTCCATGATATCGCCAGTACCGTGACCAGGATTGCTCAAGGTGCCTCGTGCGGGGGCTGACTTAAACTTATAATTGAGGTAGGACTCATAAACTTTGCGATCGTGATGCGTTTGAAAACCAGAATCCAGATTTTTAACTTTCAGCTGTTCAAAGGAATGACCAGGAGTTTAAACATCCTTTGATACAGGCAAAGAAGGGTATGTTTTTGCACGAGAGTGGTGATTGTTGAACCTCAAACGAAGGGTGTTTCAGTCTAGCCAAGATATTGTTTTCCGCTGAGGGTGCCTTCCAGCAGGTATACGACTTTGATGAAATCACAGTTCAAGTTCCCTAACCTTCGTTGACATGTGCCGACCAGATGTCTACCTCGTGATGCGCTTCATGAATGTGTACCTGCGATCTGTTATCTTTCTTTCCATTACTTGTTTCCCTGCTTTTTCTGCTCTTTGTATACGAATGTACGCTCATTTCCTGTCGAAACAGCTTGCCTGACTGCCTTTGGGAGCGACCCTTACCTCCCACCAACTCAAGTCAGGGTATAGTACTGTCATGTTTCAATCACCTGCCTCTGATTCTTAAAACGTATGTGTAGTGGCCAGATGTGCTCTTTTTGCATGCGTGGGCATATCTCTTTGGACACCTCTCTTGCCACTAGTTGCCATTGGACGCTGAAAATACCAGTTTCCTTGTTAATTTCTTTTCTGCGGCCTGCATTTTCATCTTCGTACCACGTGACTGTGATTTCTTTGTTATCGCTTTTTTTATGTCCATGACCAATGCGTGCAGGGGGTAAATCCTGTTGTCACCCTTCTCTTTTTCGCCTATTGGCCAAGGGGTGAAAGGTTAATTACCTTTTTAATTTTTTCGTTCTATTTCTTTTCTTCAATCTCATTTGCTTATATTCATTACCCTGACCGTGATTTTTTGCTAATGGCAAATGCGTCCATGCGCATATCAATTTTTGACACCTCTTTCACCCCGGTTGCCAAGGGGGAATTACCATGTTAAATTTTTTTATTGTGTTTTGTTTCTTTTTTGTTTCTTTTTTGTCATGTTCGTACCGAGTGACTATGATTTCTTGTTATCCTTTTTTACCACTTTCAGTTCTCTCATTTTTTCTCAGTCCACCAACCATGATCACATTCTGCACTCTCTTTTCCTTTGTCCTACCCACGCTCTTGCTGAATTTTCTGTGCATATACAGGTCGAACACGGATATATCGAACTCGCTATATCGAATTATTGTCTATATCGAACTCATAAATTATCCCCTTGAAAATTCTGTGTAAAAGTATAGGAATTCGTACGTTTATATCGAACCATATTTTTCCCGACATTGCGTATATCGAACACCGCGCGAGCTGGAAGGTACTCTTCGGCGGTCGCTGCACCCCCGATTGAGGTTGAGGAGAATGTGGAGGAATGCGGGGGCATGGCGAAGACTGGATCGCGGAACTAATCCCCCCTACCGGAACGAATTTTCGCTTGCCCAGTCGGGCCCTGCTACCGGCCGCCATAGCGTTAGCGGACGGAGCCCGGTATGCTGAATCTCTCTAGCCACACAAGCCCGAACGCTCGGAAAATGTGAAAATGCGAGGTAGGGATGCCCCGACTGCGCACGTCCTTTTTTTTGTTTTGCGGCTGCGTACGTTCCCCGGCTTGCCGAAAAAGGGTTTTTTTTCTCTCTCTCTGGGTCTGTCTTCCCCCGATAATCGTCTCGCGAAAGGGAAGAAGGAACGAAGGCGCTGGCGGGCCTCCTTCTTTTGCATTTTGCTGCTGTTGCTGCTGTTTGGCGAGTTGTCCCGCACCTTTTGGAGATCACTGTTTCTTTTGAAGATGACCATCGCGAGCGCTTTGTTGGACGCCGTTCAGAGAGCCTTGGAATTGTTACCTTCAAAGTTCTTCTGGTGCGCGCGCTGTTCTTCTTTTGCGTGCGTGTTGGGCATGGTGTGCGAAGGCGCAGCATACTGCTGGAATTTTGTAGTTTGTGCAGCCTCGAGAAGATCGAGACCAGCTTCTTTAATTTAATTTGCAGGACGAAGAAGCAGGCCAAGGTCAGCGAATTTTTTTTCACAGAAATAAAGCGACCTGTTTGCGTCGTGAGTGCGGAATTAGTTGTCATTCTTGAATGCGACGATCGGTATGTGCTCGGTCCGCCATAGGCGAGGTCAGCGAAGCCTTATGTTTTATATCGAATTTTTGATACATCGAACTATTTCGCGATCCCCTTGAGTTCGATATATCCGTGTTCGACTGGTATATTATATATTATATATTATATGTATATATATATATATATATATATAATCTATATATATATCTTATAGATATATATATATATATATATCTATCATCTCTATATATCTCTCTCTATATATATTGTAAGGAAGACCATCGCCAACACCATACTCGTTTAAATAATGTAGGAGCGTGGACAGCACTGGTCATTCGCAATACGTGGGTATGTGACACAGAAGCCACACATGGAAGAGGCACCAACTCGTGGATGTCCCATCGCCATCGCTGGGACGAAGAAGAAGTCTCGTCTCGTTGGCTCTCCGTCTCGACTTGCTGGTCAGCGCGACTTGGTGCTTCGGTGCTACCGCTGCTGCTGGTGCGGCTGAAGAATAAAGCCTGAAAACCCTCTTATAGTTTTGGTGGAGGTGCAACGATCTTCGTTCTCTTACGCTGGAGCTCCGCAACCGGACACTCGACCCTCCCAGCATGTCTCGCAACGATGACCCCCGGCCTGCCCCAACACCCATCGTCTGCGCGGGTGCAATTCGTGAGCGGGACCCTCCCTCATTCAACGGCACCGACGAGAAAGACGCAGAGGACTGGCTTGCTACTTTTGAAAGAGTGAGTACCCATAACCACTGGGACGACCGCCTCAAGCTGAATAATGTCGAATTTTCCTTGACTGGGCTCGCAGAGCAATGGTTCTGGAACAACGCGGCACGTCTTAAAACGTGGCCTGAGTTTAAAGACGACTTCATAAAATCATTCGGCCGCCCCGCTGCTCGAAAACTCCTCTCAGAGCAGCGTTTGCGTGAGCGGGCACAGAAAAGGGGTGAAAACTTCACTTCTTACATTGAGGATGTTGTCGCCCTGTGCCGTAAGATTGACAGTGCCATGCCCGAACCAGAAAGGATAAAACACATTCTGAAAGGCATAGACGACGATGCCTTCCATATGCTGTTGGCGAAAAACCCCCAAACTGTGGCCGAGGTCGTTACTATTTGTCAGAGTTACGACGAGTTGCGGAAGCAAAGGGCTCTCACTCGGCGACCCCTCGCAGAAAATCAGTTTGTCTCCAGCTTGGCCGCTGATGACGGCGACGGTACCTTGTTTCAACGGATCCAGCAGTTTGTGCGAGAGGAAGTGGCTCGGCAGTTGTCCATCATCAACTATGTGCCCGAGCAAAAATCTTCTCTCA
This sequence comes from Haemaphysalis longicornis, assembly GCA_013339765.2. Classification (NCBI taxonomy): domain Eukaryota; kingdom Metazoa; phylum Arthropoda; class Arachnida; order Ixodida; family Ixodidae; genus Haemaphysalis; species Haemaphysalis longicornis. The sequence continues at coordinate 203,075,612 of CM023450.1, read as the reverse complement.
GCCCTGAACTCAGGACCGTTATCCAGCAGCAAGTCGCTGACTCCCTCCCAGCTGCACTGCCGTCAAGCCCCGTTGTTGCCCCTGTGCCCTATGCCGCCACCATACCCCAAGCTCCAGCGACTTCAACCCTGCCTTATGCAGACTCTATGCACCCCGTGACGATGGCCGCTCCAATACACTTTGCCGACTCTATCCCTCAACGACCTTACGCTGAAGTCGCTGCCAGGTACATGCCTCGGAGCCCCGTCGTTTTCCCCACCACCCGGCCTTTACGTCCGCCGGTGTTGTCTGGTCCCTCGCTCACCAACCCTTGGAGGACGCTGGACAATCGCCCAATTTGCTTTGCCTGTAGGGCTCCTGGACACGTGGCACGCTATTGCCGCCGCGCCACGGTGACAGGACGCAACCCTGCCGCAGCTTCTTCCTACGCCCATTCCCCACTGATGCAGGAGTATTCGCCGATGACGTCTATGCCGCCCGATAGTCGTGACTTCGGAAGCCGTCGGTCTTCATCTCCGCGACGCCGCTCACTATCTCCCATGCGTCGTCGTCCTGTTCCAACGGAAGCGGAAAACTAGGCGCCGCAGTTCCGGAGGCAAGAACTGCGCCGTCGTCGATCTGCCCAAGGCCTCCTCCCTCTCCCGCAAACGTCATTCGTATTACCATAGATGGCGCTGAAATCTTAGCCCTTGTCGATACTGGAGCCGCCGTTTCTGTCATGGACGCCAAACTTTGCCGCCGCTTGAAGAAGGTTAGGACGCCGCATCTTGGATTCTCATTACGGACTGCTACGGCTCATCCCATTGATCCAACTGGCATGTGCACTGCCCGTGTCGTTATTCGGGACGTCATGTATGCTGTTCAGTTCGTTGTCCTGCCTTCCTGTTCCCACGATGTCATACTGGGGTGGGACTTCCTTTCTGAACATAGAGCTGTCATCGACTGTGGCCGTGCCGAAGTAGAGCTCTTCCCGTTCATGGATCATACCACCGGTGAACCGCCCGCTCCTTCTGCCATCAAACTGGTCCTCACGGAAGAAGTTAGCATTCCTCCTCACTTCTGCCGTGCTAGCTTCTTTATCCTGCCGACTTCTGTCCAATGCGACAGTACTCTTTACGCCTTCTGACCTGTTTCACCAGCGACGTTGTCTTCGGCTTCCTTTCTCCCTGCTTCCCATCCGTAACATGCCAAACTACACTTCTCCTTTCCAACTACGGGTCGTGTCCGTGCACCTTGCAACGCGGAGAGTGCGTCGGCCATGTCGAGACCGTTCATTCTGTTGTCGCTGTGGCTGTGCCCGACGATTCAACCCCGCTTGAAATCAGTGGGCTGTGTGCTCCTTCAGGAGCAAAATCCTCCCCGTCTGCAGACGTCTTCCTTCGCGCCATTGATGCCGACCTTTCACCGTCCCAACGAGACCAGCTTCTCGCACTGCTGAACCGATTTCGGACGTCTTTTGATTCTGTCCAGACTGGTCTGGGACGTACCACCACAGTCGAACACACCATCGATACCGGTGGTCACGCACCCTTACGGCAACGTCCCTACCGTGTCTCCCCCACTGAACGCCGCGTAATCGATGAACAAGTCGAGGACATGCTCCAACGCGGTGTGATTCGACCCTCCACCAGTCCATGGGCATCGCCGGTAGTACTTGTCAAGAAGAAGGACGGCTCTATTCGGTTTTGCGTCGATTACCGCCGGCTCAACAAGATAACTTGCAAAGACGTATATCCGTTGCCGCGAATTGATGACGCCCTTGATTGTCTACAAGGCGCAGAGTTCTTTTCCTCCATTGATTTACGCTCGGGTTATTGGCAGGTTCCCATGGCAGAGGCTGATCGTGCAAAAACGGCCTTTATTACTCCTGACGGCCTGTACGAGTTTAACGTTATGCCGTTTGGCCTCTGCAATGCGCCTGCAACCTTCGAGCGGATGATGGATAATATTCTCCGTGGACTCAAATGGCAGACGTGCCTTTGTTACCTCGATGATATTGTGATCTTCTCTCCCGATTTTTCGACGCATCTGATTCGACTTGAGCAGATTTTGACGTGCTTGACGACCGCAGGCCTTCAGCTCAACCTGAAGAAGTGCCGTTTTGCTGCCCGAGAGCTTACTATCCTTGGCCACGTTGTCTCTAAAGCTGGTGTCCTGCCTGATCCTGCCAAGTTACGTGCTGTGGCGGAATTTCCCAAGCCGACAACTGTGAAGGCCCTCCGCAGCTTCATTGGGCTGTGTTCATACTTTCGCCGATTCGTTCGCAACTTTGCATCTCTCATCGCGCCTTTGACAAAGCTCCTCAGCAAAGAAGGCGGCATCTGTGAGTGGTCCACGGCCTGCGACGACGCATTTACTAAACTGCGCCATCTCCTCACATCTCCGCCAATCCTGCGCCATTTCGATCCTGAGGCCCCTACCGAAATTCACACGGACGCGAGCGGAGTTGGTTTGGGGGCAGTTCTCGCTCAGCGCAAGGCAGGATATGACGAGTATGTCGTTGCTTATGCAAGTCGCACGCTAACAAAGGCCGAGACAAATTATTCTGTGACCGAGAGAGAATGCCTGGCCGTTATTTGGGCACTTGCGAAGTTCCGCCCGTACCTCTACGGGCGCCCTGTCCATGTTGTCACAGATCACCACGCGCTTTGTTGGTTGTCCTCGCTCAAAGATCCTTCTGGGCGGCTAGCGCGCTGGGCTTTGCGGTTACAGGAGTATGACATTCGCGTCACGTATCGCTCAGGCCGGCGGCACAATGATGCTGATGCCCTTTCGCGCTCCCCGCTGCCTCATGACAGCGACCGGGTCTCGAGCTCCGACTGCTACGTGTCGCCATTGGAGATCCACTCTATGTCGTCCGAGCAAAAGAAAGACCCTTGGATTTCCTCCATGTTGGACTTTCTGTCTGGCTCATCAACGAACGCTGCATCTCGGACACTACGCCGGCAAGCGTCGCACTTTGCCCTTCGCGACGGACTGCTTTTCCGTCGGAACTACCAACCCGAAGGTCGCAAGTGGCTCTTAGTAATTCCGCGCCACCTACGCTCTGAAATGTGTGCCTATTTTCACGAAGAGCCACATTGCGCCCATGCTGGTGTCCCCAAAACATACCAGCGTTTGCGCTTGCGGTACTACTGGCGAGGCATGTACCGCTTCGTTCGTCAATACGTCCGTTCGTGTGTTCGATGCCAACGCCGAAAATATCCTCCCCGCCAAGGAACTGGGCCTTTGCAGCCCTTACCGTGTCCAGCAAGACCATTCGACCGTGTAGGAATCGACCTTTATGGACCTCTTCCTTGCACTGCAGATGGCAACCGATGGGTCGTTGTTGCTGTCGACTACTTGACCCGGTACGCCGAGACTGCCGCCCTGCCTGCTGCTACCGCACGCGAAGTAGCCTCCTTCCTACTTCGGCGCTTCATTTTACGGCATGGGGCGCCGCGTGAACTCCTCAGTGATCGAGGAAGGGTTTTTCTGTCTGAAGTTATAGAGGCCCTTCTTAAATCCTGCCGCACGATCCATCGCACCACCACGGCGTATCACCCTCAGACCAATGGACTGACCGAACGTTTCAACCGCACTCTGAGTGACATGCTTGCTATGTACGTCGCGGCGGACCATTCCGACTGGGACGCAGTACTACCATTCGTGACCTACGCATACAACACCGCCACGCAGGCCACGACCGGCTTCTCTCCGTTTTTTCTTTTGTATGGCCGTGAGCCTTCATGCACACTGGACACCATACTTCACTATCGGCCCGATGAGTCAGAGTGCACACCCATCTCCGACGTTGCCAAGCAGGCCGAAGAGTGTCGTCAGTTGGCCCGATCGTTAACTACGGAAGATCAGCAGCGTCAGAAGTCGCACCACGACGAAACGACTCCCGCTCCTACCTACTCACCAGGGTCGCTTGTCTGGCTGTGGGTTCCAGTGTCTACGCCAGGCTTGAGCAGTAAACTGCTTTCGCGCTACCAGGGTCCCTACCGCATCGTCAAGCGGACGTCTCCAGTAAATTATGTGGTTGAGCCTCTCACTCCGTCGCCCGATCAGCGTTGCCGCGGCAAAGATATAGTCCATGTTCAGCGCCTCAAGCCTTACATTGACCCCGTCGTAGTTTCATCTCCCTGAGTCGCCAGGATGGCTCTTTCGTTCCCGGGGGCAATTGTAAGGAAGACCATCGCCAACACCATACTCGTTTAAATAATGTAGGAGCGTGGGCAGCACTGGTCATTCGCAATACGTGGGTATGTGACACAGAAGCCACACATGGAAGAGGCACCAACTCGTGGATGTCCCATCGCCATCGCTGGGACGAAGAAGAAGTCTCGTCTCGTTGGCTCTCCGTCTCGACTTGCTGGTCAGCGCGACTTGGTGCTTCGGTGCTACCGCTGCTGCTGGTGCGGCTGAAGAATAAAGCCTGAAAACCCTCTTATATTATATATATATACATACATATATACACCAGCGCCGAGTGTGGCTACCAGCCCCAAGCGCAGGAAACAAACAACACCTGAACTTAAATACCTCAGAAAGTGGAGGCTAAAGTAGCCCCGCCGGTAGAGTAGTGGTCTTTGCACCATAACGGTATTCTGGAGGTCGTGGGCTCGGGACCCCACCTGGCGGGCATTTTTTCTCCACTTTCTTATTTTCCAAATTCTTTATCTTTTTCAATGGCCTACTACATCCTCCCCTTTGCTTTCCGAGGTTTTCTTGACTGCCAATTCTTATTTATGTCTTTTTCAACGAGCCCCTCATTTCCTATTCTGTTTCGCTATATATATAGTGATGGCCTCTGTTCTGGCAGTCTTGGTGCCATAGGGAGCTTAAGATGGTTCAGCGCTGGTCGACCACTCACGACATGTCGTACACGCTCGAGTCACGGCCCGGGGGTAAAAAAGAAGGTCCCCTTTACCCCGAGTAGTCCGAGTGGCGCTGGCTACCACCCCCAAGCGCAGGAAACAAAAATACCTGAACACAAATACCCCAGAAAGTCGAGGTTAAAGTAGCCCCGCCGGTAGCGTAGTGGTCAACACACCAGACCGGTATTCTGGAGGCCGTGGGTTCGGATCCCACCTGGAGGGCATTTTTTCTCCTCTTTCTTATTTTCCAAACTCTTTATCAGTTTCAGTGGCCTACTACATCTTCCCCTTCGCTTTCCGAGGTTTTCTTGACTGCCAATTCTTATTTCTGTCTTATTTCAACGAGCCCCTCATTTCCTATTCTGATTTGCTACATGCATAGCGAGCGCCTCTGTTCTGGCAGTCTTGGTGCCATAGGGAGCTTAACAGGGTTCAAGGCTGGTCGACCACTCTCGACATGACGTAGACGCTCCAGTCACGGCCCGGGGGTTAAAAAGAAGGTCCCCTTCACCCCGAGTAGTCCGTGTGGCGCTGGCTACCACCCCCAAGTGCAGGAAACAAAAATACCTGAACATAAATACCCCAGAAAGTGGAGGCTAAAGTAGCCCCACGCGTAGTGGTCAACACACCAGACCAGTATTCTGAAGGTCGTGGGTTCGGATCCCACCTGGAGGGCATTTTTTCTCCTCTTTCTTATTTTTCAAATTCTTTACCTGTTTCAATGGCCTACTACATCCTCCCCTTTGCTTTCCGAGGTTTTCTTGACTGCCAATTTTATTTCTGTCTTATTTCAACGAGCCCTTCATTTCCTATTCTGATTCGATATATTATATATATATATATATATATATATATATATATATATATATATAATATATATATATATATATATATATATATATATATATATATAGATATATATATATATATATATATATATATATATATATATATATATAGCAGGTAAAAAGTTCCGGACTACCGTAGCTATAGGTCAAAACTTGGGTGCAGACACTTGGAAAACACTGAACAATGCTTTTATTGTTCCCAACAGTTGCGAAAGGAGAACCTTTCTTCTTCAGGCGTTATTTAGAATAGAATAGACAGAAAAACGCTTATACACACTTTGCCTCCGAGCGCTTCAGTTTCTCCTCACCCTCGTCAATGAGAGCTCTCGGGAGAGTAAAAGAGGGGAAGAGTAAGAATAAGATGTCGTAACTATACTACAGAAGGTGGGAAAAAGCAAGAAAAGAGGAAGGGAAAGAGGAAAGTTGTAAATGGGAAGGAGGCACAGTTGCGGCATTGATAGACAGAAAACAGACAGAAGACCTACCGCTGTCCAGGCATCTCCGACTCGCATGTCACTCGTTTGCAAAAATACAGGCCGTCTTAATTCAGTCCAGCTTCCGCAGCACATACGAGCGGGAACAAAGAGAATCCTTCTTTATACATAAATTTCGGACGTTTGCCGAAGGAATAAATGAGACCAAAGGGAGCTTGAGTTGCTTTCGAAACTGACGTAATCACCCTGAGATGTTTTGAGGGAGGGCGAAACGTATAATCATGCCATAGTTTTTTTCTTTTTTTTTTCCTACCGCCCCCCCTTCTTTTTGTCTCTTTTAAGTTCGTAGAGCACATCCTTCGCCCCTGAGGGGAACCGCATTGTGCGGGCATCTGCGACACGAGGGGGTCGGGGGGGGAGGGGAGCGGGGCGGGAGCGCGGGCGGCGGTGCAGGACGGTTGGCGTGGCGACTGCCCCTCCTCTCCGGCGGCGGTGAGGTCATAAATCCTTCTCCGCCTCTGGTTCTTTCCAAGGCGTAAATTGTTTTCTACGCAAACTTTCCGGACCATTTCACTCAGACGGACCCGTACGAGCCTCCGCGCATTGGGGACTCACTGATCCTTGTTTTCAAGGCTGTCCACGAAATGTTTCGTTTCCCGATCAGCTTCCTTCGGGCACCTGCGGCCATGTGGTTCTTGTCTCTGTCTAACCACGGTCTCAAACCGCCATTACAAATGCCTCTTTTTCATTCTTTTAAGTGCGAATGCACTTTATAAGCGACCCCCAACCATCCACCGCCGCCGGCGGCGGCGGCGTCCGCAGTGCTCCTCTATATTAAAAAGAAACAGCATCCGGCGCCAGGTTTCGATCCGAGGACTTTGCGGCCGCAGCGCGACGCTCTACCGATCAAGCCACGGACGCGACGGTGATATCAGTGTTGACGCGCCTTATATCGTTAACGCATTCAAACTACGTCGTCAGCGGCGTGCGTTGGCGACTCAGCGGCGTTATAGCGGCTTGATAACTGCGTGGTGCACACGTGATACTACAAACCCGATGGAAGAGATGGAAGAGAAGGCGGCGAGGCGGTGGGCTGCGGGGGCCGAGCGCAAGCGCCGCAAGCGGGCCGACAACCGTGCATTCGCACTTTCACATTCTCCCCCTCGGGGAAATGCGGGGGAATTTTTTTTACCATTCATCACCAGTAGGCAGAGGTTGGCATGCTTCTGTGCCATCCACAGACTTTTCGTTCAGGCTTTCGAGCTTCGACTCTCCAAGTTTTATGTATCTCTCTCTCTCTCTTTCCCTACGCAGACGCAGCACGCCGTTTTCTCTGTAGACACACGTTGGTTGAACTTTATGCGTCTGTTTTGTGTCTATCAATGCCGCAACTGTGCCTCCTTCCCATTTACAACTTTCCTCTTTCCCTTGCTCTTTTCTTGCTTTTTCCCACCTTCTGTAGAATAGTTACGACCTCTTATTCTTACTCTCCCCCTCTTTCACTCTCCCCAAGAGCTCTCATTGACGAGGGTGAGGAGAAAGGGAAGCCCTCGGAGGCAAAGTGTGTATAAGCGTTTTTCTGTCTATTCTAAAATAACCCCTGAAGAAGAAAGGTTCTCCTCTCGCAACTGTTGGGAACAATGGGAACAATAAAACCCTTGTTCAGTGTTTTCCAAGTGTCTGCACCCAAGTTTTTACCTATATATATATATATATATTGCCGCGAACCATACATTGGTTTGTTTATTTGTGTTTTGCTTTTACCGCCCGGCTGCGCCGGTCTGTGTTATCTCTGCGCCAAGGGAAGCGCGTGTTCCATTCTTTCTTTCTGTGCCGCATGTGTTATCTGTTGTGATAGGGAGAGCATTCCGATCTAACGTGAACAGCCCAGAATAATCTTCTTGGATCTACTATGTTCTCGATGCGAATCGACGTTTCGAGAACCACGCGCGCCAAAAGATAAAAAGCCTGCAGTGCGGACGCCGGGGCATTCCATTCAACGACACTCGCCTGTGCAAGTCACTTTGTTGACCGCTGCTTCGCCGCCTCTGTATTCTTTTTGAGTTGTTAGGGAGCACAAGTTCGCTCCAATAAACGTGTTTCTCATTCAACACAACTGCATCGTCCTTGTCTTCGTGACAATATATATAAATATATATATATATATATATATATATATATATATATATATATATATATATATATATATATATAAGAAAGAAATGCGGGCAGTCTACAACGCCAAAGAAGGCATAGGGGAATGGTTGGACATATTTTTTTCACCGTTAGTGAAATTATGCTTTTTTTTATAATTGAAGCGAGAAAGAAAGAAAGAAAGAAAGAAAGAAAAACACGCGCCCAGAGTGGGGACCGAACCCACGCCTTTCGATATATACAGTCGAGGCTACATATAACGGCCGCACTACCGCACTACAAATGAACTTTCCCTTATAACGAACAAAACCCGCGTGACCGTAAAATATATGTTATTTCAATGGCATAAAACCCACATACAACGAACGTCTTTGAGCCCTGCCGATCGGTTAGAGTGATCGCCCGGCGCCGCGATGTGTGTTGAAATGACGGCTCCTGCCGAGCTTTGCCGCCGCAGGTGGACGCGCTACTGAACTGGTTCGTCGACGCACGGGCTCGCAACGTACCAATAAGTGACCGAATAATGTGACGCAAAGCCGGAGACTTTGCCTATATTTTCGATTTTTATGACTTCTTCCGATTCAATGCCTGGCTAAGTCCGGTAAACTGCAGCACGGCATTTTTTTTATGTCGATTGTCCGCCAGGTGGCGCCCGCAAGTGACAAAGACGTAGCAGCGTGCATTAAAGAAACGGAGAGGGTATTTCAAGCAATGCGGAGCGTGACGTCTATAGCCCAAATGAAGCTGCGGTATTTCACCAGATGTTGCCGTATAAAAGAAACGCAATGAAAGGTGACACGTGCAGTTGCGAAAAGCATAGCAATGTGCGCGTCACAGCACTTCTGTGCACTAACATGAATGCAGCGACCGGCACGTGCCCTTCGTCACCGGAAAATCGAAGCAGCCGCTTTACTTTAGGAGCTATGTGTCCATGCGCTGCAGGCACGACGGTAAGGCGCGGATGACGCACGATTTATTCGCGTAGTGGCTGCGCAAGTCGGACAGTAACATGCAGAGGCAAGGGCAGGCGCGTGCTGCTCGTGATTGATAACTGCACTCTGCACGACGAGGCACCACGAAACTTCCCCGACGGCATTAACCCTGCTTTTCCTTCCACTTCGAAAGTACAGTCGCTTGAATTGGGAGCAACACGTGCCTTTAAGGTATCGCGTAGGCGCCGCGTTTGTGGAGCGCTAGGTCATAGCTGTTGACCGGCCGTCAGCCAACTTGCCGCTTCGGGTTTAGCCTGTTATTCAGCTGTAGTGATAGTTGGTCGGAGGGACATCCACTTGCGTGCCGAATTGTGTCCTCAAGGCCAGCTTCGTCGACACCCAACCTAAAGCCGAGCCCCATGCTTCCGATGGTCAGCCTGGTGGCGATTTGTGGCAGCGAGTCATCGACTCCAACTTAGTGTCGACATGGGACATCGGCTTGGGACAATTTCCTTTGTGCCGATGAAGATGCTGACACTGCGGAACGTGCACGGACGAGGGCATCGTTAATTAAATGCGGGGCAAGAGCGATGCGGAGGAATTGGACGCGGACGACGACGAAACTTCCGAGCCTGAGCATAAAAGTGAGCCTGTTTCAATGGGCTAAATAGAGGAGGACCTTAAACAACTTTTTTACGTCAAGGGCTCCGAGAAGAGCTCTCGACGGCTCTAAATAACTGTAGACCACCCTCATAAAGTCTGTACTGCAGAAACAAACAGGCATCATGGACTTCTTTGCAAAAAAATGAATTGTGTTTTTACTTCTAATTTTTTACTGTAGTCTATTTAACACGAACTTCGAGATTTAACGAACGGTGGCCACGTGATGCTCGGGTTTGCTATAAGGGGGTCGACTGTGTATATAGTTGGGAAAATGGTTGACTCACGAATAAAAACCAAAACTTTGGTTGCGAAAGTTTCGACTGGAGTACCAGTCTTCATCTGAGTAACACACAACCCAGAAGCATGCACGCTTATATAGGTGCAGAAGGTGTGCTACAGTGTAGCCTTGGTCCGGGTTGGGCCGAGAAAACAGGAAAAGGCAGGGCACTATACATGATTATACAAACTTTCGTTTCGTTGTGCTCCTCACAATCTCTCCACAGCAACCAAAGAAAAGAAAAGCAATGTTTCATAGTAACAGGAGAGGCAGTACAGTGGGCGACAAATTATTTTCTAAAAAGCAAAGTAATATACAACTTCATTCCATTGAAAAAATACATCTAAGGGCAGCTGGTGAAAAAGAGACGCTTCGCGTCCGAATAATAGGAATAAACGAATGGTTCAGGGAACGTCTCGACACACGAAATGGAAAGTACAAGAACAACAAATACAGAACATAGAGAACAGAGGGCGCCCGTGACACATTCATTTCAGAAAATACCAGTGACCCTGGAGTTGGGAATGTCAGGGCAGTTACTAAGTTCACAGAAGTCACAGTAGGGCGCACCTGCTAGCAATGCAACCAATTATAAGAATATTTACTTGTTGTAGCTAGGGGTATCCTGCACAGAAGTAGCTATTACATCGGTCACGAGTAAGAGACAAGAAGGTTCCGTGTGTATGATCAAAGCACGCCGCAGCAGAATGGAAGCATGGAAAGAATTGGTAATGAATAAGAAATTTTCGAGTTAGCGAAACTGTCCAAGAAGCGGAGGGGTGGGGGAACCGCGCGCATGGCGATTAGTGAAAGACCGCGCGAACGGGGTGTTCGGGGTAACGAATTTACGCTCCAGAAAGGGGCTCCCAACTGCAGTAAACGCCGCCCCTCTAAACAGGAGTGGGAGGCGTGAGCGGAGGCGTACTGGGAACGCAGCTACTATTGCGCGAAAAAAGGAGACAGACAAGATAAAAAGAAAGGAAAAAAGGGGTGGGGGAACGTCTGGTGGCCGACAGTGTTCAATATTGCGAATGAAACACAAAAAGAAAGTAAGGTAAAATAGTTTAGGTACCAGCAAAGACGATAGTTTCACCAAACTCTCATTATGCATGAGATGCGGATTTGAACTTGTAATTGAGGTACGATTCTCGGATTAGTCGATCGTGGTGAGAGCGAACCCGGCCCTGTAGGTGGTCAAAAGAGCGCCAGGAAGGTTAACGTGTTTTGACTACGGGAGAGAGTAGAGTTATGGAATGTGACTTGTTATTATAAACCAGTTCTGAACGGTTTTTGTGTTTGCCGATGTATTGTAGGTGGCACACCGTACACTCGAGGAAATATACTAAAATGAAACTATCACAGTTCACGTTTCATCTGAACCAAAGTCAGGGGCTGTACTGACCGCGGTATCTGTTGTGGACATGAGCGTGCATATATTACATCAAGGCTTCCTGCAAGGACTGCACCCGCCGATAGTCTGAGTCCTTATTTTGGATGAGGTCAGGAGGGATTAGGAACAATTGTTCCGAACAAATGGCACGGGACCTATGGTCCGGAGTAAATGGTCCGAACTTCAAAGTAGGAACAAATTGTCCCGGAACGTATGGCACCGAAACAAATTAACCAGGAACAATGTTGCCCGGTCCCTCTCCGGGCAAAATGACTCCACAAAACCTTACGTTGGCTCTTTGTTTAAATTTGTTACATCTTGCTGGATTGATGTATCGCCTTCTCTCCCCATAACTGTGCGGAGGTCGGGTTCCTTACGGCGGCCTAGCTCGACCCTCGAGATTCGGCCGCAAGGCTATCTCCGCTGAACGCCGCCACGGACAGCCAACGTGGCGTACCGGCAGCGAACAGCAAAGAACACACACAAGACACGTTAATCGCCAACCCCGACGTTCATTGCACTGCAATAAGGGACGAAAGGCACGTAGCCCCACCACCGCCAGTACCACCGGTGACAGAACAGCAGAAACAGGTGCGAGGGTGGACAACGGAAAGCCAAAAAGTGGCAAGGCGTACTTACGGCTGCTCGCGATGATGGCTGGTATCTAAAAAGGCTATTCCTTCGTCCTCGGCTGCAGACCAGCCCACCCGGAGCTTCCGGGCAAAACCGGACTCGCCAGCTCACGCGCAGCAATATCAGCTGCATTAGAGCTCGCGCCAGCTGCAATACCAGCAAAGTTCGCGGTGCCCGTCATTCTCGGTGGTTCGATTTGCCTGAGAGTCCGTCTCTTCACTAAGATTGGCGATCACCTACCGACAAAACAAGTCCTCCTGCTGAGCCTCAACTAGCTCTTCCCAACTGAACGCAACCTCGAGCGGAAGTCCTTCCCCGACGAGATGCACGTGCACTGAGCTTTCGAAACTTGGGTCCTCCTGCGTTGCGAGCTCTCCTAGCGCTGGAAGGGTCGCAGCCCTTCAGCGTCCTCCTCGGCCTCTCGGGCCGGTTGGGTGTCGTCCACCGGCGCCCGTGACAGCGCGTCTGGCAACCACATTCGTGGCGCCTTTGCGGTAGCAAACTTCAAATTCGAACTATGGCAATGGCAGGGCCCATTCCGCGAGCCTTCCGCTGGCCTCACGGAGGCGGGAATGCCATGTGAGGGCCATGTGATCGGTCCCGATTGTGAATTTGACCTTCTCGACGTACATGGCGATATATCCAAGTGCGTAGATTATGGCAAGCACTCCTTTTCTGGGACCGAGTAGTTTCGCTCTGCGGTGTCAGCGCACAGCTCGCAAAGGCCACAGGTCGCAGTTGTTTTTGATCCCCTGGAGGAGCAACTCCGTCACTGTGGTCACTCGCGTCCGTTTGAATCACGAATGGTCTGTAGAGATCTGGCAGTTTCAGCGATGCAATGTCTGCAACAGATTTTGCCAGATGGCGTCGGCTCCTTTTCTGCTCCTCCCCCCCCCTTCCAAAGGGCGATTTTCTCAGCAAACTTTGTCAAGGGTGCTTGCAGTGCACGCAAGCGAGTAGTAAACTGGTACAGGTAGTACCCAATCATCCCTATGAAGCGCGGAACTCCGGTGACATCCTTCGGCGTAAGAACTCCAAGAGATCGCCCGAAGTTTCTCGGGATCGGATGGACGCCTGTCCGCGTTCGATCCGATAGCCGAGCCCGACTCACTGAGCGCTGCACATTTGCACCTTGGCGGTAATGTGGGGATTCGAGCCGCCCTGACTCTTCCCAGACGTCTCTAAGGTGGCAGAGTGCCCCTCGAAGATGCGGGAGTAGAGGACAATAGCGTCCAAATAGGCGAGGGCATGCTGCCCCATTGCCTCACCGAGCACCCGGTCAATCAGGCGTTGGAATGTGCTCGGGCTTCCGCAAAAAACCGAAGGCCAAACTTACGGGCTCGTACAGCCCCACATGGCAAGTGGGGCTGTGGGACGCATCTCTACCTGGATGTACCATTTGCACCACCGAGTTTCACGACGATTTCGTCAATGCTAGAGAAGGGTACGCATGCTTTTTTCGTGGCATCATTCAGCCGCTGATAGTCTACGCATAAACACCAGCTACTGTGTTTTCTTTCGAACGAGAACCACTGGTACAAACCCAAGGGCTCGTCGGGTGGCGGATAGGCCTCCTGCGCTGCCCAGGGGGCGCTCGGAAACCGGCTTCCGGGCAGTACTTCAGGGTAGTACAAAGCTGCGGGGATGCCATAGGATCCCGTGTTGACAGATGCAAAATGAGCTCGTTACGGCAATTTTTTTTCAACACGGTCTCCAGCTTATTCCCGACGCGTCAGATCTCGTCCGTAGGTCAACTAGGCATTAGGAAAAAAAACTTCGTAGCACTAAATACGTTTGCAGCGTCGATGAAAGTGCTGGGAAGGTGCAGGCGCTCTGCCACTCGCAGGTTCACCGATCGATGATTGTATGAAGTAAAATTTTAAGTGAAAGCTTTCTGTTTATACTAATTTGCTTAGTGACAAGGACTTCTAAATAACCGCCGATCAAACAAGAAGAGTAACGCAAGCGGTGGGTGATCGCGCGTAAAAGCCAATGAGTCTCGCGGACCGCAGGCTCGTCCGCTCCGGTGAGCCTTACCTTTGCGCAACTGCGCACTTATAAGTGCATTTTCAAAAAAGACCGCTCGTTTGCATCATCGTTACGAATACATAATGCAGCGCTGGCTTGCCGAATTTTCCCTGGCTCAGTCAAAAAATGCAGCGAGTGTCATAAGCGTCAAATATGTTTGTGATTCTGAAATTAGTGGCCGCATAAACAAAGTCGTCGGCCGACT
>CM023450.1:202961086-203061086 GCA_013339765.2 Haemaphysalis longicornis | reverse complement strand
GACCACCTGGTGTCTCCGTGGGCGTCGGGACGGCTATGCAGCGTTCCACAGCTTCACATAGTCCCCAGACGTAACCAGCGAGGCCGTGGCGATCGATGATACAGCGCTGAGGGGAGAGGTTTCTGCCTCGAGCTGGGCGCAGCTCAGTGGCTCGTGCCTGGCAGGCCAAGATATCGCTGCCATCCGGCTACGAGGAGTTCTACGCTTCGTTCACAGTCGATGTTGCTGGTTCGGCGGTGCACGTCACTTGGCGGGAACCTCAGCTGGCACGAATGTCGTTTAAGCAGGCTGCCTTGCGGCACGCTGGGTTTGGGTGAGCGTGGCTCGTTGCGTGCGCATGCCAGTGCACCGAATATGAGCTTCTTCGGTCCGGCTCAAGATGCATCGGCGGCACCTGGCGACAGCGGCGATCGCGCCGTTGCCATGGCACCGTTTTTGACCTCCTTGGTTAGGCTTGGCGAGTCCCTGGCATGACTACGCCTTCGGAGCGTGTTTCCCATGTGTATGCGGTCAAATGCGACAAATGATGGATCAGAATGATCCTGGAGACTTGCCGAATAGAGTAGACTGGGTGGTTCAGGTTCACAGGGATTGGTGGCCTGGAGCAATGAGCATAGATTGCAGAGTTCAGGTGTTGCGCAGTCTTTCAAGCGACGCCTCCACTGATAAGTGTAGGCCAGCAACTTTGTCTGAGGTGTTTGTCAAAATCAATATATGCACCGGTTGCGTTATTTACTCCGTTCTGAAAGCGTTTTGTACAAAAAAGCTAAAATAATGTTTCCACCTCTAAATGATAAGGCCCGAAAAACTCATATTTCCTATACAACTGCCGGTATTGCTCCTGTATTTATGTATTTTGGGCGCTACGTGGCGAGTATAGTAGGTACAGCTATAACCCGACAACTCCTGCGTATCATATTATACGCGCGCTTTTGAGAAGGCCGAAAGGGGCGATTAATTGGATAACGCTGAGTTGAAATCCCAGAGTATGGTGTTCGATACAAAGACGGAGTTTGCTCATGCGAGTAGTTAGAACACGCCGCCAGAGGTATGCTGGCAGCTCGGGAAATCCGGACCGCATGCAGAAGCACCCGCGGTGGCTTCCGAACGGCATCATTTACTAAAAAAGAGTGACTATTTTCTTTTGTTGTTCTATATTTGGCCACTCTCTCCATTGCAAAATGTTCTGTGAAAGAACTAATAACCTTGCTGTCATTCTCACGGTCCACCCACTATTTGACTTGCTTCAAATTTGCGCGTACCATTGGCGTACCTTTTGTATCGCTTTTGATACACTTTTTAACATGCTTTCTACTGTGAACGTTTTAACGTTGTACTTTTTTACGTTCTAAAGTTAGGTACCTATAAGACCGCATCGTCGCGTCATGACGAGAAAGATCGCAGTCCCCCAACACTGCTCACCACTCCGAGACAAGCGACGATGAGGAAAATGCTCATGTTGCTCTGGGGCATCTTCAGCTTTGTTTTAACATGTATGCCCAAATAGCGTAATGAATTGCTCAAAAACTGTCATTCAAACGGCCCATTCAACGCGCGAACCAGTTTGAACACACGGACAAAATTCGCGGTGACGCTTCACGCCTCTGCAATTGCTGGTGTGTGCAACAGCTTTCTGGGGTTGATTGCCAGCAAATCTATAAGGCGCCGCAGTAAAAAAGCAACGGAACTGCGTCTTCGAATACCACAAGCAATGCGACTAAAAAGTAACAGTACAGCTCACTAGTTCATGTATGATAAGCCATCAATATTTTACGGGTATAAAATCTATTTTTAGCCCTAAATAAGGGCTCGTCCCGTCCGTACTCTGTGTGGTGTCTTTTTCTCGCAAAGCCCGTGTTTATTCACCAGGGGTACACGCGTTACTGCAATTTTTCTACCCGAAAAGAAGTTTGAGTTTTATGGCGATAATACACGGGCAACAGGTTTAGCGCATCAGAGGGACACAAGAGGTTTATTCTCTGTGCCTAATGATGGGCTAAATATTTGAATATTAGGAATGTTTTACAGCAGCGACATTCAGCGGCCTGTGCTTCGTCTTTCTTATGGCTTACTTCGCTTTGAGCTTAGTTGCGGTGGTATCACGTGACTGGGCAATGGTGAAACGGTTGATTTGCCGGCGCCATATCGCCCTTTGGTGGGGGAGCTCTCTGTGCATGTGCTCAATCACCAACAAACCTCATGGCTAAGCGGAGGTTTCACGGCTGATAAGTGAAAGCACTGTGGCGACTGACTTTTCAGCAGCCAAGACTAGATAAACTAATAATGGTCAGTCATGAAGGCGCTGCTTTACCGGCTGATTTACCGGCATTTGGGAACTCAGTTCCGCCATCGACTGCGCGCCGTTTGGGCTATCGCAGCATTCACTTCAGTGAAAGAGAAAGGGTAAATCCTAAATCTCCTTATCTAGTACAGAAAGCGTGATGTCTGGCTACAAAATCTCAAGGAGAGGCAAACCTTTGTGAAACATTGTGTGGAGTCTTTTCTTTCGCTTGTCAGTACTAGTTCAGAACGGTTAACCCTCAGGTATTTTTTTGTACCAAGGCACAAAAGAATAGGTCGCTGTAGATGCGTTTTGCGCACTTGTTAGAGCTTCAGCTTGAACACCTCTTCTCTAGAATATTGCTCACAATTACTGTAAAAGATATCGTCACCCTTCTTTATTTGGCCTTTATCTAGAGCCTATGTGCCAAGAAAGGGCGTATATCACCGTAGGACGCAATTAAAGGCCCCAGCTGAACGGGCCCGCAAAACAATACGTACGCTCTATGAAAGAAATTCTTATATGACGCATTTAGCAGAACTAAAATTGACTTAGGTTTTTCCAGCTGAGTTTTCGTACTGTATGGAACTCAGAGGCGAAGCATCTTTACAGCGTTTTCTTTCCAGGTCGCTGACACAGCAAAACTGGTCAGTGCGGTTTCAGCTAGTCGAACGAAATTGGATGTTTTATTTTCGGAAGGTAGAACGCTCTTCTTACTGCTGATTTATCTTGATTTTACTTTATTTCTCTTCTCTATTTGACACTGTTCGTTATTAGAGGTTTTTATTTATTCTGACGAGAAATTAACAAATGGAATTGGGTTGCAAAACTTAGTATTGCCTGAAGTACGCTTTCGTGCGCGTAGACTGATCCAACGTCGTCCTCGGGGAAGGCGCCCGGCGTGGATCCCCTTTTGCCGCAGCCGATTCGCGGGGCTTCTGCTTGGCCAGTACCTGGAGGCTCTGCTGGATGGCCTAAAATTATGTTTTTTTGTTTTTGCTCTTTGTCGAGGCTTCCAGTCGCGGTGGTGTGTTTCCTCGCCTTGCTTCGCTTGGATTCTTGGTGCAGTCCCACAGCTTGTGCGTGAAGGTTGCCGTCTCCCGGGGACATGCCGCACAGTGGTCGCTCTGGTGTTTCTCGGGGTACATCCTGTTTAGTTACGCTGAACCAACTGCCTCTGTTCATTTGGAACAAAACTGCCTCGTCTCTATCCAGCCCTTTACAGAATGGTGGGAAAAGCCTGTGGCTCAGTATGAAGCACTTTGTCATCTCATTGTAGTTCGCCATGCGGTCTTTGGGGCTGAACCAAAGCGGTCCACAGCATCCGCAGTATCTGTCGGGTACTTCTCGCGCCATTGCGTGTGCAGTCTCGTTGTGGTTCTCATTTCTCTCGGACGCTTTGCCTTTCCTGCGTGCGCTGGAAACCACTTGATGCGGACATTCTTGTCCTGTCTTGCTTGTATGCGGATCGCCACCGGCGCAATCCTCCCACGGGAAAGTTTTTTATGGTTTGCCTCTAGTCGCTTAGGACAGACTTGCAGTCTCCATCCGCTATGGCGAGGGCGTTGGCTATCTCCTTGGCAACTTCTGATTAAGTGCTTAGGATACTGGCTGCAGCTCGAGTATGTCCGTTGGTGTCGACCACCGGTACGGCGACGCTTTTGCGGACGGCGTATTCGCCGTCTACACGTATCTGACGCCCTTGTCGATGGCATGTAGCTCTGTGAGTGCCTAGGCTCACGCCTATGTTATTCTTTGATTGTATTCTGGGTGCACGTTATTCGGGATAGGGTCAACTCTGTAGCAATGTCTTATTTTTACCGGTATTCAATTTGTGGTGGATCGATGGTCTCGTATTCCATACCGAGCTGGTCTAGGATTTTTCTGCCTGCTTTAGTGATCGACAGTCTTTCGAGCTGGGCTACGCGTTTAGTTCGACTATTTTCTCGAGCGTCTCGTGAACACTGAAATGCTGTAGCCGGTTCGTGCTGGTTTTTTTCCCACAGGCCCAGTGCATCTTGTAGGCTCGCCGTATGATTATCTTAATCTTGCTTGTCTCGCTCGTCTTCCATCTGTGAAAAGCCGGCAGGTATGCAATGTGGCAGACCACAAATATTTGAATGAATCTGACAAGGCTTTTCTCTCTCATGACACTCTTCCTCGTCGTGACTCTTTCGTGGAGTCTCATTTCATTTGCCGCTTTTCCAATGAATCTCCCTTTCTCTCCTTGTCCTCAGCAGTCAGTCATCCCGAGCCCATCACCGTTGAAAACCTTTTGGAACACCAATGGGAATACCATCGCTGTTTTTGTTCGAATTTAAATTTTTTTGTGTTCTGTCGTCATTATTTTCCTATGGTATCTGTTTCTCGGGAGGTACAGGAGGAGTTCGGACTTGCTCGACGAACATTGAAGTCGCGTACCCTTGAGGCAGTCTTCAATACCGTGGACAGCTGTTTGTAGTGCTGCATTGAAGACCCTGAAACGAAATTTCTCTTCCTGCTTCACTTGCACCTGCAGTCTTCTTAAAGTCCTTCTTAATGGAGCTCCTGCCCAGGCGCTAATAGACACGGTGCGGAACATATCTGCGATAAGTGTGAACCTTTGCAGCCGACTCAAGAAAGGGCTCACTCCTGCCCCATCCCATGTTCTTCGTGTTGGTGATGGAACTTCCCCTACCGTTGTCGGTATGTGCACCGCTCGCGATCACCACCGCCGATCACCCACTTCCCACTTTGTTTACTCTTTTGCCCAACTACCCGCCTAACCTCATTCTTGGCTTGATGTTCTTTCTAAACACCCTGCGATTACCGAATATTAGGAAGGAGCCAGCAGCTACATCTACCTTGTCCCGAAAATGTGCCCGAGAAAGTACTATGTCGCTTACATTGACTGAGTTCATTCACCCTTCCCCATGAGCACCCTATGAACCCTAAGGGCCCGCAGAGGTCCTTAGGGTACATAAATAAAAAGATATAACTAATTTTGTGCTCTATACTTGGTTTCATTACTTAGTAGGACACACTTCTTTTTTATGGTAAAATTTGACTCTTTGTTTGGCGATTGAGTTCTTCGCGCACATCTTTCGCCCGATTTGTAGATTTTTATTTTATTTATTTCTTTCATACTACGGACCATGAACCAAGGGGCACTTTCTTGCGAGTACCGATTTCCCAGAGGTCGCCTAACTTTGCCCTCACTGTGACGCAAATATTTCAGCAAACCAGTATTGAGGAGTAGCGACAAGTGGCCCAACGACACGCCCGCGGCTGAAGCGCTTCTAAGAAATATGAGGTGTTACTTGCGTCTTTTCTTTGCTTTTCTACCAAATTGGCTTTACTTGAAATTCACATTGGAGCATACCTCCCAGTTCATTTATTTCTCTAATTGGCTTTAACCTGTGATAGCTTTGCTGGTGCAGGTTTTTGTTCCCATTTTCATTTATTTTGCTTTCCTTACACAAGGGAACAGGAATTTGTTTCATGCAGGTGGGTAATTACATAGTATTCAAAGCAAGAAATACAATTGAACGTGAATACAGGGAAACAAATGTAGCAACAAACGTCACTTCGAATCGAGATGTACGGCCTGTAAGAGAAGTTCCAGTGAAACAAAGCAACAGACATCATTTTGAACGAGATGCGGCTCTGTAAGAATGCTTCCAGGTATCTTAGAGTTACGCCCTGCTGCAGCCTAAATACCTTTCGCTCTCGCAGAGCCGTCATGATGAAAATACACTCGTTTTCTCCGGAGCAAACTACAAGTCCAAAAGATTTGAGAACACCTGTGCGCCAGGTATCGCACGCCCCTGCCCTATCTTTAGGTGCCGGTAATCCCAACCAGCCCTAAACACCACTTGCGGTGCCGGTAAGCTTTTCAGCGTTTTTCAGACTGGAGGATCTACTGCTTCCACACTAGTATTAACCTTGGCTCTGAAGTGAGCAAATGTGAGCTTTTAGTTAACGCTTTCACGTGATTACGGTACGCCTAGTCTCCGCTTGCCCTCGCGACCAGACCAACAAATTATTCGGATATCCATGTCAGTGTGCTCATGAAATACTGTTCTTCTACTAAGCCGAATCAAGTACAGTTTCGGAACATTGGTATCACACATATCTATTGGCTTCTGGGGTAACCCTGGAGGGGCCGACAAGCGTGGTGTAGAATATTCGTAGAGCACTACTTTTTGGCATACCTCAAGGACACCAATTTCTATTCTCAGCCTAACCCCGTGGTATAGTTCGAGGCTCTGACAACGCGAGCCTCTAGGTGTCAGCAGGTGTAGTTGGTCAAGACGGTGAGTCAAAACCAAAGTGAAGTATCGGAAGCATAAATGAAGTTTGATACAATATACCACTGAGCACGAGTCTCTGCTGAATATCTTTATAGTTTTTGCCGTATTACCAGCTTAAGTGGTTCATAGCGTAGTGGTTCAAAATGCGGTTCATACCGCACAGGATATAATTCTCATTCAGGCTCAGCTCTCAGCAGATAAAACGTGTTTTTCCTATTTTGTGCGTTCTATCATCCCATAAGGCATTGACCTGATTTTATGATTTCACATGCCTTGTTGATATCAACCTATAATTTTTTTAGTTTTGATGTGTTATCTTTCTTCGTAAGCGCAAAATGTACCCTTTATATCTCATTTACCACCTTTTTGTATAGAATAAACAATTGCAATTTTACGCATCGCCCGTCCAATTTTCGTCCTACGTCGTTCTAACACCTACCAGAATTTTCATAATTGTGCAGCACGAACTATCGCCATTCATTTGTGGGCTTTTAAAATTTGTTCTTTTCTCGGGAACTGCAGACGAATCGTCTAATAAATCGACCAATAATGCCAGGTTCCACAGCCGCACAAGACAGCGCACAGCAATAGCTATGTTGAAAAGACACACTCGTTTTTTCTCTCATATTCTGTGGTAATATTTTCAAGTTCTTTTAAATTAACGCCACATCATTTGCAAACACAGGCGCATGCCCATTGTGTCCCCCTACGCGAGAGATTTTTTCAAAGCATTTTTAGTATACGAGCCACACTGACACCGCTTAACACATCTTCTCTGCTCATAAAGTTAGCATAGCCAGCATTTGAAAATGAAAGCGCAACTGCAAACTACATTTCCAGCCGGACACCGCAGATGCATACATTTAAACTGGAATAAACAGAATACAATACCATAAAGAATCGCGTTTCTTTCTAAGTGCAGCAAACTATGGCTGCGGTTGGTGCTTTGAGGATTGAAAACATGAGCTTCGGTGCATTCTCCGGCTACGTAAAACATAAAGAGCTTCGAACCGTTCAACAAAGTGCACGTATTTTCACAGGGCCCTAAACTTGAGCAGTGGTTGTGCCATCAAGATAAAAATACATTCCCTTCAGCGAACTCTCTTGCTAACTACGCGTGAACGATATGGCTACTGCGAAAATGCAAACAATAACGCGGGGCTATAGCAATGTTTTCACGATTTGTTGGCGCCGAAACGAAAAGTACTTCGCAAAAAAATCGCCTCAAACGAAGGCATTATATTATGTGCGAGTTCATACCTCAATAGCAGTGTTCTTGTGCTTTTTTTACTGTAGCTTTGTGCCAACCCTTCCACTCCAAATGAAGAAACAATGGTGCAGTGGAAACTACAATGCTCCCCTCTGAGAGCAGTATATAAGGTCCCGGAGCTTAGTCAGCTGGTTTCTGCTGGAGACATGGGACCCATTTTTGTCTTCCTGTATAAAGGGTGAGCATGTGGCGTTCCTTTGTTAAGCCCGTAATAAAATGGATCACATGATAACGCAAAAAAAGTTTCAGTCTCGCCTACAGCTGTTCTGGTGACCATCTGAAGAAAACTTGCGCGCACAGCGAGTAAACCTTGATACGGTGCTTCGTCAGCGATACCAGGGCGAGCGGGCTCCACATTCTGTGCGCAACAAGAAAGTAATGACGAATATCCACGTATTCATCCTTTAAATAACTATGTCAACTGAAAGCGTGCCGCCAAAACCCTGACAATAAAACTTTTTTTTTATTTTGAGGATTTCGGGCGCACCACAACAGTTTACAAATAACACGAATATCCCAAATGAGCTCACTTACACATGATGTGTAGTTATGTTAAGGGTTTATAAACTTCTCGATGAAATGACGCTTAGAAATAAATTGCAACAATTTTTTTTAGCATCTTGATTTTAGTTATCGTACGTTACAGTCACACCCACCCACAAAAGGCATACGCAATGGCGACAAATCGCACATTAAGAAAAAAGATCACTAGGTTTAAAAGAATTTCTGATTACACAACCCCTTCTAATGATGGTGGCTGAATCTGTGAGAACGTCTGAGGCACCTCGCTTCTCCGTGGCATTGATGAAGGGTTTTGCAACACTGCCGCTGGGACACATGGCATTTCCACCTCCCTAACACTTTCCAGTGGTTTCGATCTATGATGATGAAGTTGTGGTTTTATGGCGCAGTAATCTTTTGGTCACATTGTGCCAAATACGAGAGGAAATGTATTCCTTAGGCTAAAAGTGAAGGAAGCGCACACTAACGCGGAAGACTTGGAGGTACGAAGCTGTACGCAACCTTCACGACCATCACTATGGTTTAACCCGCGATTGCAGCCGCTTTGCTTTTCTTCGCTGTCGCAACGACCGTTACTTCATCGTTGTGGCTATAAGTGTGAGGTTCTTCATTTTTCAAAGCTATAATAATTGGGCATCAACTTCCCGGAGCATATGCTATGAAACAGCTTGCTCGTCCAGAGCAAGTGTTGACACAATTACGGTGAACGATGTAGCTTTTTTGCCAATATTCTCCAATCTTCCTAAGTGGGTATGCTCGTTTTTGGGCCCGTCTCGTCCAATGTCCTTCCGTGAGTGTGCTCGGCATTTTTTTGGTACTCTTAATCTCGGACACGATAAATTACGATTTCCTAATGGCTTCGCTGAATAAAATGTTACTCCAGGTATTGTGAAGAATAAAGTCACTGTTCTACAAGCATTAAAACTGTGAGAAGCTATAACTTGTGTATCAGGCCAGTGTCTTTTAAATGTTAAAACTTTACTAAACGCCACCATTGGTTCGTCAAGAAGCAAAAACATAGCATGGAAGAAAATGCCAAAAATGTATAACAATTTACGGATTCTACAATTTACGGAGTATAACAAATGTATAACAATTTAGTTACGAGGAACTACTTAACACGTATAGTACAGTAAGGTGTTCTCCACAGTGGTCACACATGGGTTCCTGTACTTTCTTCATAAGGAAGTCATATGTGAGCACAGTGTGACCTATACGTAAAGGGCATAAAATAACTTAAAAACGGTTTCAATGTCTGCAAATTTTCTGTTCTGATAAGTATAGTTTAGCTAGGCGTACAAAACTTCTGGTTTTTTGTCCCACTTAGTTTGCCATTACATGTTATTTATTTTGTAGGTGTACCGTATTTCTTGATAAAGAATCTTGAACTGCTTTATTGGACGCGGTTTCGTATCCTATGCTGCTCTATCGATTCTATAATGGTCTAGAATGCCAATGCGGCTTTGTATCGAACGAAGACCACACTAACCCCTGCCGGTGTAAGGCAGAACACTCGATATTTTAGCGTACCTACAGCTGCATTCTTTGAAGCGACAAGGGGAAGTTTTAGCACATATGACACCTAATGAATATGTAAAAATTTCAACTTTTTGTGCTTAGTTTGACATGATGTCTAAATAGCTGATGTTATACCAGACATCTCCGCAGTGAAAACACTGCCCTCGTCACCTATCATCTCTGCTACAGTGACCGCAGAGTTTATAAAAGCATAACCAGTATGAGGGGCAGTTTCTGACCCATCAGTAAAGTAGTGGCAAAAGCTACGGTACTTCCTGAAGTGGAAGAAATTCTTTGCACGAAAACCTCGTTCGGAAAAGCTTCGTTGACTTATTTTCACGCATTTTATTGCACTATAGTCCCAGGCAAATAAGGCATCCGAGAAACGCAGAAGAGTTGGCGGGCTTATTTTAAGAGAGTACCAAGGAAGGTACTTCTGTAAACGGAGGGCAAGAGGGGAAAATCTCGGCTTGCTCTCATAGAGCTTCCTCTACACATTCTCAAACAATTGATAAACACAAGGATGGTCGTTTTTGCATTCTATTTTGGCTGCATATACTTCACTTAGGTATGGTTTGCGGTATAGCTTAGACCACTTTTAGCACTTTATGTAAAGAATGTCAACAGGGGAGGTAAGATATGCACCTGAAGCAAGTCAGGGGCTCAGGTTCTGCTCATGGTTGAGTGAGGTGAGAACAGACTTGCGAGCTGATCCATAAATACTACAGCCATTATCAAGGAAACAATGCAAAAGGAAGCCACGAATTCGTAGCATACGTGCACGGTCGACCCCCTATGAATTCGGCGACAAAGTTTTATTACGCTAAGTGTGCTCATTTCGAGCACACGGAAAGACACATTGAGTGTTTTTACGTGTTGTCCTAATGGTAATTCGGAGCCATAAATGGTGCCCAGAAATTTGTGCTCACTGTGTACCCCCAAAGTGCATATCCTTGAATTTTATTTTATTTTTTGCATGAAAACCTCGTTTCCGCTTGAAGCACACACACGCGCGCTTCTCAGGAGAAAAGCAGAAACCATTTTCATCTTCCCGTCTTTCTAACCGACTGACCTTATTCTGCGCCTGTCTTTCACATACTGACTGGTTACATGTCGAAAAGTCAATCTTCATGTCATGACGTAAAAGGTATATATAATAGGCCGACGGATCACCTTTGACAAGGAATTTGTTTTAATAGCGAAAAGTGTCACAAATAACACAGTGACGTGAGGTACTCTATTTTTGTGAGTGCAAAACAAGCATAGTGCATTGGTAAGTTTTACAGACCCGTTTATTACTTTACTAATTTTGCGACATTGTTTTGAACGATCTTTGTTAAATTTCGCACGGTGCACATATAACATCCATAAAAAGCTCTTTGGGTTGTATTTCGCACTAACTCTTATACCTTCTTTTCACTGCTGACTTTGCTGCAGAATTGAATTTTTATTTTTTATCTGTAATAAGAGGTCCCCATCCAGCATCATGCGCTGGGACCTCCTACTGTACATTTTGTTATGTAAATATATGTTCAGCAAATAAATTTCTTCGTCTTAAAGTTTTTTGTTGAAAAAAAATCATGTACACAACAAAACATTTGTCCTCTGATTTCCATTGCGAAATTCAACACGGCCAAGTGGTACCCAAAGCCATAGCCATATTAAAAAGATGGCAAAGTAAAACTGAATATTAACGAAAGTATCTTGTTAATTGTTTCAGGCGGAACCACGTGGTTCGTTGTAGATCGAAATTGCCGAAAGCCACATTGAAAACTATCCAGGCAACCAGAATATTCAAGAATGAAGACCAACCCAAAATCTATGATTCGTGCAAATGTGTTGCACTAACTGCTGGTTAACATTACGGATAGGTAGCTTGATGTTTCGGAAAGCCTACCTGCTTTTTAGCTTTTGTCAAAGAACCTGAGGATTGATTCCAAGCAAGTGTTATTTAGGTGCTGCAGACAAACGTTGTGAATACGGTTAGGGCCAACAGAAGTGGCTTTGCACTGGGGTAATGCTTTTTTAAATCTGTACATTGTAGATTCTTGGTTGTAGCCCTCAGTTTTATTGCTGCAAATTTTGAGCTAAGCTTTTCAGCAATAGCTTTTTGTAATATGAACTCTTGTGCGCAATTTGTATCACTCGAAACTTTTTGTAACACTCGAAAATATCCGCTTGAATTTTAGCCATCGGTAGAGAAAACCACTACACTAAACCATCTGCAACTGCATTTCACCTTGCGCACTTCGTGACAGACTTTTTTGTGGGAGTAGTAGTTGTTATTGTGGTTGCTCTAATTTGCTGTGTTGCTCAAAGCCCAAATATCACAGGAGAGGCAGGATCGAGATTCAAGACGGAGCTGGTTTAATCTAGTGCACTCGTCGCTAGCGATGCTGTAGACTGACGCTCATCGTGTCGTCGTGAACGCTGGTAGTTCACATGGCACTCGCGTTGCCGCTTACGCATCAACTGCTTATGGCGCACAGCCGTTCGGCTGTGACTGCACTGTACAACGTTGGTCCTCATTACATTCGAAATATTTGCCACAAGATTCATTTTTATTTTTTTCTGGAAGCAGCCGGTGAGCGGTAAAGCTCAGGCTGTTCTCCAGGGTAGGGTACCGACCTAACACACCCTAAGAATAGATCTGCTTTTCCGGCGTTAGCGACACGCAGTCTTGCACCATGGCCTAATTGCTTACTGGTTCGCCTAGATGTTTGTTCGACGACAACTTTTGCACCTTTAAAGAGTTTCTCGCAGAAGTAGTCATTTCATTCGTCAATGGACATACTGCTCATGTCAAGTGCCTTAAAACTAACCCATTCCGTATATTTTACCCAGTATGTTTCCTCGAGCTAGGGCTCGGTCGGGGTGAAGGGCTTCTAAGTGCAGAAAAAGGCTTCACGTTTTGCAATACGGCAGAAACGTGATCACTTAAATGTGAATCGTTCACTGCAGTCCACACAGAAGGCACCTGGACCTCTGGTGATCCCACACAAAGGTCTAGTGCGGAAAATCATCCGGCATTCGCAGAAAAGTGTGTCTTTCTCCATTATTGAACAGAACAAGACTTAGCAGTTACTCACTGTTCAATCAGTCTTCCCAGATGTCGATTTTTCACAGTCAGTGATGGGAAATAAAATATCTCAGAATAACCAGCAGTGCAGGCAGTTGTTCATTAGGTTAAAGTATTAGGTTAAAGGAGTACTGACACGAAATTTTTATGTTACGTTTTTTTCGCTGCTATGCGTGCCTACCAGCCCACTAATCATAGAATGACAGATTAGACGGTCGAGCGCAGCGTAAACATTCATTTACGGCGTCGTTTACTCGTGCCAGTTTCGGTTTCGACAAAAAAACGCCGAGCGGCCGCCATGACAGCATGTATCACATGGCGTCACCATTCTTGCCGTATCGCTGCCTCTCTGGAAGCGCGCGCGAGCGAGCGCACGCGCGCGCCCAGACCGGCCGAGGTATTCTCCGTCCCCACAGGCCCGGGCAGCATGACGTCAGTCCCAAAACCATGACGTGTACACACGCCCGAGCAGTGCGCGCCAACCACAGCCAGCGCGTCGGCTTCGTCACGGGAGCCCCGACGTCGGCAGTTTGGGGCACGTAGCAGATGATGTCACGTCGGCCCGCTCTGGGCTTTCTCGTGCGGGCGAAGATTAAAATTAATTTTAAATATTTTTCGCTGCACGGTTGCTGTTGAAACTTGCTGGGAGATATCTCCTGATAAAAGGAAGCGTTTTACATAGTTATCTCAGCTTTGAAATTTTGTGTCAGTACTCCTTTAAAGTAATGACACATTGTCGGATGGTTGCAGATAAAGTGAGACAGCAGCGCTCAGATTTTTGCGTAAACTTGTGCTGCAATGACCTCCAGTGCAGAGTTTAGTTGCTATTACTTTAGAATTATGCCAGGTAGTACCACCAAAGCAACCCCCTACCCTGGAGCACATGTGCAGTCTTCTCTGTCCTTTCTGAGAAGGTGAAAATTGTCGAGAAGTTTCTCATGCCTTTTGTTAAATTTGCTTCCTATAACCCCTTTACCTGGGAATCATAATTGCCTAGTAACTTGTGAATATAATCTATATTTTGGACTAGACCTCTACATTTTCAGTGCATGAAGTCAACTGGCATTTTAGTTTCAATATGGGGTAGATGCACTTAGCAAACATTTTTTATGTTTTCTCGGGTAGTTCATTTGCAGAAGGCCTTCGGTGAGTTCTTCGCCGTGTCTTTATAAGGCACTGTTAGGCAAGACGTAGAGTGTCATCCATTGCCTTTCGGGTCTCTCGAAGGACGAAGTGGAGGGAAAACCTCCCTAACTCCCGTAGCCGGAGAAGAGGGGCAGCTATTTTCATAGCCTCTCATGCTGAAGGGCTTGCAGTCGGCTGTAGCTGTGCCGGCTGCAGCATAGTGGGAGGGTCGGCTAGGGCAATATCATAAACGCTAACCTGAGTCCCTATCAATGCCTGAGGCGGACCGCTCCCCCATGCGCATCAGCTCGCAAAGTTCCTTTTCGCACAAACGTGAAGCGTCGTCGCGCTTCCTAAATCGAAACATCTACTTATAACTAAAGAGACATCATTCCTTTCTCATCCTGAAATTACTGACACTCTCTTGAGTATGCAAGGTGCTTCCCTGCAGAGTTGGCAGAGGTTTCTCTCTGCGCTGACACAGGAGTTCGCGGGTGATCGGCACTCGCGCCCTTGCCACGGTATTTTTGCTACAAAAACTCTGCCGTGTGTAGGCAACCCTCTCGCACGTAAAGCACCAGCACGGGTTTGCGATATACGCACGGACTCAGTGGACTACATAGCAAAGTACAAGAGGAGCAGAAAGAATATTACAGTGGAATGTCAGGACCAGGTGGTTGGTAGGGTTGTCGTTATCGTTAAATCGTATCATGATGCGTTTAACAGAAGTAACGTTTTCCTGCTTGTGGCCCTCTGGGGTTTCATCTTCCGTAAGGCAGCATTCGAAATTATTCGTTGGCATGACTTTAGGCTTCGACGAACGGATACCTTAACACTCAAGTTTCCCAGTGTTTCTACTGATAGCAACGCATCAGGCTGTTCATTCTTTTCGCAATCAATGAGGGTACCTCCACCTGACAACTTCATAGCTTTATGTTTGTAACCAGAGACAGCATCCAGCTTGCTCGCTACTACAAATGGCGAGCCCTTTCGTAGGGGGCACTGGCTGTCAGTGGATTCATTAAAAAAACTTTTCGAAAGCTTTGTTCTATTATTTGGAACGGGACCCGGATAGAGGGTAGTTTACTGGGGTGCCGACTAGTTTTCGAGGCCGATCAAGAGAACGTTTTGTTTTAGCCATAGACTAACAAAAATTTAAAGCCGTTCCACTCAATGCGAAAACTGTCTGAAGTGCAGAGCAGAGATTCTCTAAAATGAGCTGCAGCACCGTTATCCGCACGTGTGCTACATTTCAAATTTCCCGCCAGCGCAGTGCTCGCGCGCCCCCGGCCTTAAACTGCACCACCGGGAGTTCTGTTCTTTTTGCGCTTGCTTAAAGTTGGTATGCCGGAGCTGTTTTGCGCAAATTCGAAAGCGTAAATTTTTTTCTTGCGCGGCTGGAGCCTTTCTGCGTCACTTCGAACGCGCTATTTTGTCTTGTGCAACTGGAGATTTTCTCCAGCATTTCGAACGCGCCAGTATTTTCTTGCGCGGGTGGAGTCTCTCTGCGGCATTACGAATACGCCATTTCTTTCTTGCGGGGCCGCTGTTTTCGCTTACTATCGTAAAAACCAACCCAACGTACATTCCCAACTAATTTAACGGCGGGGCTGTCATTTAAATACACAGATTTTGCCTGAAATGTACCTGCAGTTTCTTTGCGCTATATAACGGAGAGATGTATTAGAACTGCCAGCGGTTCACGGGGTTTCAACGGTTATGACTATTTAAACCGCGTGGTTTTCCAAGCCTCAGAGTGACTTCTCTGGCCCCGGTAGAGAAGGATATATTTAGGTCGTTTTCTCTCTGCGCCACCTGATTCCGGTAGTGGAATCGATCGATTGCGAGCGAGGACGACAAGGTGACCCTATAAAGTGATCTGCACTTAAAAAAACGTTCAGCAACCATGCTGGCCACCAACCACACAGCCCAACACGGGAACGCAGGCCTGCGTTAGCCGAACCTGGCCACCATAACCCTGAATAAAGAAACCTAGGGTAGCCATTCACGCAGGGTTAACCTTTGTCGCCCTCAAGACAAGGTCAGAAAGCAAAAAATTGAGCACAGAATGAATGGATAAACTAGATCGGAAAGCGACAGAGTGGAGAGGGGGTCAAGAAAGGCCGACTGGCTGATTTCTCTTCGCCGGGTCAGTCTGAGAGAGCTGTGTACAAGAAGCGAGGGCCAAAGTGGCATGTTGTCGTCACCAAGGGGTCTTTAGGTTCATTACCACCTCGGTGCCACCTCCGCCACCGGGATCCGTTTTCCCTACAGACGGCTAAGCCGCGCAATTCTTATGCGTGGGTGTGTCGAACCTACCTAGGTTCGCGTTCAGCGGTGAAGCCACTACCGTTATCGTGAACATTATAAGTGCCCCGTGTGGGGACTTCGATCTATTTCCTACGCGCTACGCGTTGAGATGATGCGTGCTCCTGCTGCGTGTAAAGAGAATGTTCACGATAGTGGTACATTTTGATTCTTTTTGGTTTTTTGGTTCAGCCGCATTCATCCACTGCGTTCCCCTGTGGTTCACTGGCATGCATGCATGGCTGCTTTTTCCTAATGCTAAATGCTATGAAAACGTTCTGTAAGGAGCCAATATTCTGTTATGTATGACGACACAGGACGCGATCATTTTTTTTGCCAATGCGTTATTTCGGGTTTTTGTTTTGAAATGTTTGGTAGGCTTGTCTCTGTGTGAAATTCAAGGCAGGGTTTTCTGAATCGGCAGGCTAGCATGCAGATTTTTTACCACCACAGCTCAGCGCCTCCAGCTAAATAAGGTGAGGTTGAGAATGCAGTGTGGGCTCAATATAGAAACGCTGGTTGGAGACGTGTACTGAAGCCTGCATGAATGTTTGGAGCATGTAATTTGGAACAGAAACCATTATGCTAGTGGAAAAGGCATTTTCGCGTAATATTGATTTTCACTGGAGGTGTGAACGCGGCCAGGTGACGAGACTATAAATAAGAAAGGCACGCGAAAATAAAATAACAATGGCGGTCCAAGTGATCTCGTTGACGCTTTAGAGCTTCAACGTGTTTAAGACAAACCTATTGAAGTCAACATCTATTGAAGTCAACATGAGTCATTTGAACACGGCAGTCAAAGAAGTAGAAATTAAGAAAGCTGGAATTCGGGTGCCCTTCAAATGTCATTTGTGCTTCGCCAACCCATCTCCTTCATTTGTCCAGTCATCCAAAGTCGTGCTAGGACTAAATAGGAAAGAGGCACAAAATAATAAGGTGAGTATCAGGATCCGAGGGCACGTTCACCCATTGTTAATGAAATAAAAGAAATCTCTTTTCAATTTTCTGATAACCAAATTAATTTGTCATCTACCTGAACTTAAAGAATATACAGGTGAACTGAATAACGTTCTCAAATAGTCGTTCAACAGGTAGACGTTCAACAAAATAACGTTCAACAGCTAGACGTTGAAAAGAAAGCTGTACAGTACAAAGCCGTCTGCTCCATTTCTTAGCCCATACAATAATGCTATATTTTTGGAAACGACAGATGAAAGACAGGAATGCGCACTTTGCTCCTCTTTTAAGAACAGTGGAACCCCTGACACCACCAACATAAACACTACGCCGATGCTATGACCATTTTTAAACGGTCATAGGGCCAGCGCTTTCTTACGTGTATAACCCCTTGCGTATCTACCGGCATTTCTTCTAAACGCATGCAAAATTCTAAAGCTACCTTTTGGTTAAAGGGCTGTAGAAAAATAATTTTTCAAATAATAAACCGGACGCCATGGTCCCGGTTTTTTCAAAGGGCCCAGAAGGACAATGGGGCAGGTTCGCACTAGGCTAGCAAAGATTGAGAAAACTGAAACGCTGGGGGTGCCACGTAGCTCAATCTTGGTGCCGTTAAGTTTATACTTGGATATGTTAGAGACTCGGGCCAGTTTTCTGCGTAGTTGTTCTTAAGCTCGGCCAAGTGTGCTTCGTAGTATCGTCGTCAGCCACGAAAGAACAAAAAACGCTCAGTAATTAAAATATGTGCAATATACGCTTTCCACCGGCTTTGCGGTGAAGGTCCAAGAGTATCAGGGGGCGCAGCGGGAAAAACGTTTGCTCAACACTTTTGAACTCATTCGGTGGCCCCCGTTGAATTGTGTGGTCTAGAGTATGGGGTTCGTATTAGGAAGTTCACGTCGTTTCTACTCGGCCATTTGGCTTGTTTCATTCTGGCAATATTTCTACTCTTCGTAGCGTCAAAACTATACCAGTTGTCGCAAAAAGCTGTAGAGCCAGTCACATCCCGACGCTTTTCCAAACCTGTGCTTGTACCAGTTGTATCAGGGTGGCGACACGAGTCCTGTTCAAACGCGGCAAGGAAAAGGTACGGGAAAGCGGTGCCATGGCATGCGATAACGCCATCACTTGAATATGTTCTCTGCGCACATTCGCCGGCCCAACTTGCATCAACACCGTGGCTGTTAAAATTACTTACAAGAATGTAGCAAATTTTTCCCAAAGTGCAGATTAATATGGCCCATTTTATATTGTGTGTTTATGTTACAAACTACGGGCCAGGCCCTCAATCTTCTCTGTCGGGCGGCTGACATAACGGCTTCTCTAGCAGGGACGGCCATTTTTGGTCGCGCTTCGGCACCTTAGTCACCCCGTCTGCTTTTCCAGTTTTCGCTTTTTTTCCCTGTCTTTCGTAGTCACTGCCCCAAAGAGGGCAAGCGGCTGGGTCACCGCAGTTCGGCTCACTCGCGGCCGTCTTTATTTCTCGCCAGGCGACGTCAGTGCGCCAGGAAAACCAGTATGGTCCAGCTCGGGCTGCCTCCACGATTCCGGGAAGGTACCGTCGCAATCGGGAAAGCAGCCCCGCGGTTATGGTGGCTAGAAGAGGAGGTGTCAGCATTGGCGCGCCGGAGATGCAACGAGAATTCATCACCCTGCGGCGTCGCTGCTGTCGGCTCCGAGATGCTCGAGCGAGCCTCCGCGCGTAGCAGACGCCTTTCGCCGCAGCTGTTTCACGGTAATGCGGTTGTAGCGGGTCTTATAATAAAGGCTAGTTGGCACACCTTCCTGACTGCTGGCTGCAAAACGTGTATCAGCCATGAAAACTAACGTTTTGAACTTCTTCCTTGTATGTTAGCTGCGTGCGAATCTCGCATCGTGAAGCGCTGGAGGATAGCGAATCGAGTGACTTGCCGTGAGCTTGTCCCCAAAGCAACATCCGTGCCGTTTTCGCTTGGGTACCAAAGGGTTTAAGCAGTTTCTTAGTTTAGATTAACACGCAGCATGAACCATACTAGAAAAGGATCGGTTGAAGAATTGTAGGTCGAAAAGAAAGTTTTCTTTCGTAGAAGATTTTATACATGTATATATGATATCGCACGATTACAAAAATCATGACTCTAAAACAAGAGAAAAAAACTGGCTGAAGTAATACAATGCGCTAGGCTCTGTTGAGTCCAGGTGACATTCGAGTCATTTAGCCAGGACATCCGACCCGCCTGCAAAGGCTAATCGTTACGTAATTCCCAATTTGCCTTGTTTCAGTTCTTCTTGGAACTTGTTATTGACGCATACCTAGCGGAGTATTGTAGTTTATTAACGACGAGCAAATTGTTTCCTTACAGCAAGTTCCACGCAGGGGGTACGATTGATAGCTTCCCTAACCAAACATAATAAATTCAATAATTACGATAGGATGTGTGAAGTAGGTAACGAGCTGCTCCTTAAAATATTTAGTGTTTGGTTCAAGACTGAGTTCGAAAAGCCTCGGCTTGCTTAAAAAAAACTGTCCATTTCAGACGCCGAAAAATAAAACGGGCTCTAGTGTCTAGAACCACAAAATCTTCATCATTGATTGACTTGAGTACCCCTCTCACTCCCGAAGCCTCTACGTATCTATTTTATTCATTATGGTTATTAGAAGCCGACTTCTGGCTTTGCGATTACTTCATAAAACTTGCAAACACAGAAGTCTCATCCTACCAGACAAGCTGTTGGTTCACCCTCTCGAGGCCATGTATTGCCAGCAAACATGTACCATTTACAATTTTCTGTAACTAACAATTTAAGTGAAGAAAACAAAATAAAACTCGCCGTATTGATAATGTCCTCACAACGGCTGATATTGTGCCATACATTTTTGCGAGATATTTTCAAAAAGCAACGGTTACAGCCGCTTTCTGTACCACTCGTACGTCTACAGCTTCGGCTAACTAATTTTCACAAGTAACTGAAATTCCGCATAATGTAACCGTCATCCGAGCGGTCAATTGTTATATAACTTTTCATGCGACTTTCTGTAAAACAAAGGTTGAGGCTATTTTTATAACCATACAGCATGTATCGACAGCAGACCAGAATTCTGTAACATTTACAACTTCACTGTGAACTAATTCTTCACAAGTAAATGAAACCCGGAGTAATGATGAAGCAAGTTAAAACAACAGCTACAGCCGTTCAAAAGTTGACCGTACGCGATGAAGTTGGCTTTGCCGCAATGCGTTTTTTTGCTCCGCGGTGCCCCAATACACAGAACCCAAGCTCTAAACAGCTTTTTGAAATTCATGGACCATATCCATGTGCAGCTTCGATGTAAAATATTTACACCAGCATGCTGCAGACGTTGTGAAAACACGAGCCCCCTACGCCGGCGAGGCAGGCGAGGCAATGCGCGGCAACGGCGTTCTGCTGCTCGAGGCATCTCGATAACGACGCCCGCGCTGCCGCGCGATGGCATGCACTACCAGCACGCCGCCGAATACGACGCGGCCGAGTCGATGCTGACACCTCTCCTTCAAGCCACCATTCCACAGTCGCGGTCGCCGCGTGTTGGAGGGGGCCCAGGAAATTATGAACCAATGGGGACGACGGAGGAGCAAACGTGCTGGATAGTCAGGCGACCGCCCCAAGTTTGTTTAAGGGAGTATGAGCGGGAGCTTGTGGCAGTCGATTGAAGATTTATCAACGTGCAAGACTGCGGGAGAGGGATCGGTGTGACACGGCTTTTGCGGAAGTTTTAGGGGCGAAGCTCCTTAGGGCGTGGGTCTGTCCATCCTCGACGTATGTATGTAGCCACCTCTAGTTTAGTTCTTGGATTGTTTACTAGATGGCGTGGCTACCTCTAGTTTAGTTCTTGGATTGTTTACTAGATGGCGGGGAGCGTTGTAATAAAATCCGTTCGCTGTTGGCGCGCGCTCGGAGTCGCCCGATGGATAAGGCTGCAGATGTGCGAGCCCGCGAGGCAGAAGCGCTCCGTGAACCTGCGCGACGCCGCCGCCAAGATCCAGCCGTACGAGAGCGGGAGGCCGAAGCGTGTCGTCTGGCTGCGCGACGACGCCGCCAAGATCCCAGCGTTCGAGAACGAGAGGCCCAAGCGTCACGGCAACGGCGCGAGGACCCTGCCGTACGCGAAGCGGCACGGCTGCGGCGCGAAGAGGATCTCCAAAACGTCAGAGAACGGGAAGCGGCGAGAAAGCGCGCGTATCGGCAGGCAGACCCCGATGCAGTGAGAGCTCGTGAGGCATCTGCAAAACGCATCAGGCGAGCTCAGCCCCAAGGTGCCGACGCGCAGTTTAAGCGAGACTTTCTAGACGTTACGTTCGGACACAGATGTAGTGGGCGAACTTTCACTGAAGAGTCACGGTTTTACCGATGATTTCCCCTCAGGAGCTTCGCCCACTCATCATCATTCACCCGTGGATATGCTGTGAATTTTTTTTGGTAGGCCCGCGGCGGCTACGACCAGCGCATCGTCAACGGGATTGAGTTCGCCTCCGTCACGGTCCCAGGCCGACCAGACTACGCACCCTGTAGCTCCGATTGCCTAAACGGCTGCCCGGCGAAGCCTACTCGACTTCGTCGTGACTTTCCGTTATTGAACTCGTGGATACCTATAGCCACGCCTAGGGTTGAGATGTATGCCTCCTCATAGAGTGTTTCTTACGCCGCTTACAGCTTTCGTACTTGATGTTTTTTGTTGTTGTTCTTGCCTAGGGTCAAGATATAATCCTCCCACGAAAGTGTGTCTCTGTGTTCCATGCATTGTGTATCTTGTTTTTTTTTATGTTGCTTGTCTAGTTTACGCCGTGCGTTAGCCGCCCTGCGCGCACGTGCGCATTTTGTAGCGCCTGCGCGCACAAAGCCGATATCCACGTAAAGGTTTTCTTCTACTTTTTTTCGTCGAGCGTTCTGTCCCCATGAAATCTTGTCTTGTTTATGCAGTAAAAGTATTTTATTTAAAACCGTACTTGTGCACCC
The DNA here is from genome assembly GCA_013339765.2 of Haemaphysalis longicornis. Taxonomy (NCBI): domain Eukaryota; kingdom Metazoa; phylum Arthropoda; class Arachnida; order Ixodida; family Ixodidae; genus Haemaphysalis; species Haemaphysalis longicornis. Next base: position 203,038,758 of record CM023450.1, on the reverse strand, counting down.
TGTGAACCCTCAGTCACTCCAGCAATTTCGGAACACGCACGGTCCAGCCACCCTGCAAATATAAATATCTGTTGCCGCGCCTCTTTGTTTGCGCGAGTGGTCAAATGGGGCTGTGAGAGTTCAACAAATTGTGTATATGATGTTTAAAACAATCCTAGTTTCTATTAGAATGTTTACAGAAACTGCTTTGTTATCCCATAACAAAATCATTTTGCAAGCCTTTGAAACAACAATATATGCGTTGGAGCATCTACTGAATTTTCACTATCTTTCGATTGCATTCATGATGAAAACGCTTCTCCAAACATCACAGATACATGACATTCGCTGCTTGCGAAACCGCTTGATACATTCATACTAACGGCACCATCAACAACCCGCGGCAATCATTTTTTTTTCATACAGGCGTGCGCAAAGGCAGTGTTTCATTGCCATCACTATTCTTTCCTGTTGAAATGACATTCTGACAATTCTGGCACAACCAAAATACATAACATACCCCGAAGATTACATTATATTTTTTAAGGGACCAAAGTATGACTGCCACAGCCCGTCATTAACAATGCGCTTCCGTGATCGCAGCCGTATACTGAGGAAATTCGCTTCTTATAAATTCTCTTAAATAAAAGTAGTACCATTTCATACAAAAAGCACGCATGTCATCTGCGAACATCACTTAATATTGACAGCTTTAACATTGCAATACCAGATAAAGAAAAAATTACCCCACCTTCCCGCGAGGGGAACCCTGTGGAGATGCGACGCATCTTGGGGGTTCACTTGGTGTTTCCGTTGGGTTGATTCTCTAATTGCGTGAAACGTGTAAGGAACGCGTATGATGCATTGTTTATTTAACACGCGGCGTAACGTTACCGATGACGGCCTTATGGTCGCTGAAGTGTGCGGGTAGTGGATGGTGAAGTAAAGGGACCACCATGCAATTTGCAGCGAAGATCAAGTCTATGCACGTGCCCGAAATCAGAACGCCGGTGCTGGAACGACCGCGGCTATGACGCAACGTGGCGCGGCTATGACGCAACACAATCCAACACAATCCACTTTAACACAATTCAATCTAATTCCAATCCAACCCAATCCAACCCAATCCAATCCAAGTCAAGCCAAGCCAAAGCCAACCCAATCGAATCCAGTCCAACGCCCCTCGCGAGAGAGTGTTCACTATCGGAGAGGAGAGGGGGTGAGCGGCGGAGAGCGCAGCTCGCGGGGCGAGGAGAATGGGGGAGGGGTGTGGACGGACAACAACAACGCCGTATGGAGGGACAAGGCGAGTGAATGAGATGCAGTCGCATCTAAAAACACTAGGAGTTTTCTTCCGCCAAAATATATCCCCGGACGTGCATGTGAAACACCTCATCAACTCTGCCTCAAAGTGCGTGGGTATGGAAGGAAAATGCCGATACTTTATTCCTGTTCCAGTAAAACGTCAAGTGTAAAATGCACTCCTTCGGTACAATATATAACATTGCTTTTTGATTGGGGCTTCCACTATGGAGACGAACACTAACCAATATTTTCTTTTGCAAAAGCAAGCAGTACTTTATACAACAAGCACAGATTATTTCTCACACGCAGACGCGCTATTCAGACGCCTTAATTTGTATCTAATAATAATAATAATTATTTCTGTTTCATAAACTAGCATAAACCCGATACAGAAAAGAACGCGAAACTTCATAGACAGCTTGACGAGGCTCATTTTCAGCAGCATCGCGACATTATACAGCAACCGAAATAAAAACCAATAACAAAAATATGCATATAACTAGCGATCCTATGCGAAACCTTCATTCATTTACAATGTCATTTCGAACACTTATTCTACCTAAAAACATGCCTAGTTGTTACATGAGGAATCACGAGTACTGGTACATGCCATATTGCCGCGAACATTGCATTCGGTGTGTATATTTACGCTTTGTTTTCACCGAACGGCCGCGCCGGGCTGTGTTATTTGTGTTATCCGTGGGCCAAGTGAAGCGCGATTTCCAGTCTTTATTTTTTTATTGCGCACGTCTTCTCTCGTTTGGTAGGGAGACTGGTTCGAAATAATTTCACCAGCCTAGAATAATCTTCTTTGATTTACAGTGTTCTGGATGCAACTCGACGGGTCGAGAAACACTCGCACCCAGGTATAAAGGCCTGCAAAGCAGATGCCGCGGTATTCAATTCGCCGACACTGGCCTACGCACGTCACGTTTTGACTGCTGCTTCGCCGCCTCTGTATTATTTGAGTTGTTAGGGGAGCACAAGTTCGCTGTGATAAACTTGTATTTTTCTTCAAGACAACTGCGTCATCGTTGTCTTCGTGACATCTGCTGAAGGTGCGGGGTACACCCCTATTATACTCCCTTCGCCTTCTCGAGGGCAGCCCAAGGCGAGCTAGCCACCGACTTCAAGGTTTACCGGCCGAGTTTGGTCTTCTACTAGAACGCAACAAGAGAAAGACTGCTTCAACCCACAACATGGTGCAGCAAGCCACTCCTCCCAACGTCCCGCAACAGCCGAGGGAACCACCATCGTTCCGCATATCCGCCGGCGAAGACCCTGACCACTAGTAGGAGAATGCGGAGCGCGTCCGGATCACTAACAGGTGTGATGACTAAAAAACGGTCCGTCATTTTTTCTTCTATTTAAAAGATACAGCTCGAAAGTTGTTCGAGAAATCTGAAAGCTCTCTAACAGACTGAATTCTCTTTAAAAGCGAGTTCTTAAAATCATTTGCTGTCGTCGTCCGGAAAAATGAGGCAAACTATTATTCGAAGCGCTCCCGCACCACCCCAAGCAAGGTGCATTGATCGTCGTTGTGGAGTTGAAGCGACTATTTCGCCGCGCGCACCTAGAAAAAACGGAAGAAAAGAAACTCAGGTTTCTGATGCAAGAAGTGAAGCAATAACTGCTTGCTTGTCCGCATCCCCCGAAAATGGTGACCGAATTCGCGTCTGAGGCTGCGGCTCTAGACAAGACGCTGGAAATTCGTGCGAGGGAGAACGACCACCCCATCAATGCGCCAGCATCGGAGACCATCGGTGCTGGGGCTATGATCTCCAATGCACTACGCGAGACAATGCGCGCATGCATCAGGGAGGAGCCTCGAAACCTTTTTCGAGCGACACACGCAACCTCAAGTAGCTTCCCTGACTGACGTCATCCGAGAAGAAGTTAAAACAGGCACTACTGAATTCTACGCAGTCCGATGCACCCGTGAGCCACAAGACATGACCTACTCCGCAGCTGTTCGTCGACACCGCCCTGCTCCAACCCGTCTCAAGAGGCCCCGCCGTGCTTGCGTCCACTGTCGTCCGACCGATCCCCTGTAGTCCTATAAATGACGCCGAGAAAGACTGACGTGTAGCGAACTCGCGATAATCTCCCGCTTTGCTACCACTGCGGAGAGCCCGACTACATGTATCGTTGCTGCCCATACAACAGGTTCGGACTGCGCGGTTTCTCCGTCGACGCTCGTACCCCTCTCTCTGCCCAACGACCACGTGAGATCGAAGGGTATCCATCTCAAACCTGCCCTGGCCTAACCCGTTTAAACCGTTCGCCGTCGGCCTATTCATACCAGTCGCCTAACCGCCATAGCAATGCTGACTTATCACGTAAAAGATCCCCAAGCCCACGCGGGGGAAACTACAAGCAGCAGGTCCTGGAGGGGAAGTTGCACAACGGCGAAAAAACGAAAATTCTCCACCGACGCAAGGACGCGCCGCACACTATTATTCACGACATTCCCTCAGCCCGACGACCCGATCTAACCCTGACATCACTCCCGAACATGACGACAGCCACATGGTGCGACGCGCAGCCGACATGACTGGGCCTGCTGGTGAAAATATGACGACAACGACAACGCATAGTTCCCTACCGCCAACACGGACAAGTCCAGATACGACGCCCCGACGCTACCAGAACTCGAGGAAGCCGGAATCAGTGGTCCAGTTGTCCATCGAAGGCTTCAATGTAATCACCCATAGACACGGTACCCAGCTACTTCGCAATGGGCGGATCATTTGCGTCTAAGCTGAAGAAAGTTACGACCCGATGGAACAGTCCGCACATACACAAAACAGGAGGCCATCTCGTAACGCCAAGTGGAGCGTGGACATCACGCGTCCCCATAGACGGCACCACATACCCCACTGAGTTCGTAATTTTGCCCACCTGCTTCCGCGACGTTATTCCTGGAATGGACTTTTTGACGGACAATGCCGGATCTGCAGACAAAGTCGATAACTTTTTTTCTGCTCACTACATCACGCCGGAACCTAAATACCGTGCTGCTGTAAGGATGGCAGATGATGATGTCACCCTGCAACCAAGCACACGCTTGATGATCACCGTCTAGTGTGAAGATGCTGCTCTTCACGTCACCGCTATTGTAGAGAGTAACCAAAGTTTCCTTCTCGACCATGCTTGGAGGCTGCAAGAGGCAATTCACGCTTTAAATTCCAACTAAAAAAAAAGTAAAAAAGTCACTATTTTCGTTTTTGACAAAAAAAGGGGCAGCAGCAAGAAGCTGGTGGTTGAAGCGGTTTGATGGGGCGACTGCCCGCACACAGCGGCGAGGTACATACCTTGATAAATTTGAAACAAATTGAACAAGCACTCGCGAGTTATTATGTGTATTACATTGCATCCTTTCAGCCATAAAGTACACACATAACTAAACAAGAATCACTCAGAAAAAAAGAAACATCTTGTGACATACATCAGCATTTACCAATTCAGTATTGACAGAAGAACATGCTCAGATACTGAAACTTATGCAAAACTAAATTTGCTTCTTTACAGGTTTGTAAAATAATTTCAATAATCACGATGACCTTCAAGATCCGCAATGACATGTGAAAGTTGAATGTACAAACAAATAGAAACATGATATTCACTGCGCTAAGAGTGGTAAAAGTGCAATTTCACACACAAACGTATTCTGCGAAGTATAGCATAGCTTATTTCGTAATAATTTTTTTAAATTTCTTACAAATACCTTGATTGGGAGACAAATAATTATTCCTGTAGTTTTATTATTATGTTTACGCTCTGAAACAACAGTGGTTTTCCTGCAGTAGTTTGTGCTCAATTTGATCGCATGCCTTTTTTTGCGCCGGTGTGAGTACTGCGTAGTTGATGCAGGGTGAGTTGCCAAGGCCAGCTTGTCGTTGTACACAATTTGTAGTAGTTTTAAAAAATATGCCTGATCGGTATAAGCATGCTATATTTCAAAAAAGAATGGCTCTGTTCTTGAGTTGATCATAGGACCTTTGTAAATCTATAGATTCTAAGAATTTTTGTGCACTTCAATTAGCCTGGTATAGTTGTGCGCACGTGCTGTGCCCCAGACTACCGCACCATAGCATAGTTAAGAACAAAACCGAGTATCGTAAATTTGTATTTTCCAACAAGTAGGAACAAGGTGCGCACGTTTGTGCATTCATCCAAGGGTTAAAATATTTCACTACAAAGTTGGTTTACGTGTTTATTCTATTTTATATTGTTATATTATCCTGTGAATGGGGATGGCGTCACCGGTGTCGATTCGATGAGTCACGAGGGCAGTTCGACCCAGCACTGGATTGTCCAAGTCGAAGATGTCACCATAGGAAGCCAAGAGCTCACGCAGAAGGTGTACCTGATCTGGGGAAAGGTCAGGGCTAATCATAGCGTCGAATTGAGTGGTGGGCGGAGGTGTAGCGGACGAAGTGGGCGGATGGGATATGGGGCTTACGGTAAAAGCAGAAATATGAAAATCGGAGACCGGACAAACAGTAGCGATAGTCATTCCTTGCGGAAGAGCCTGGGTGTGGAATGCGAAATTCAGGAAAGGCAAGGAGACATGGTTCTGCTGTATGGAGACAATAGTATGGGAAGGGCGACGTTTCGGGAGAGTAGAACGTCAAGGACGGCCGCAACGACGTAGTCTCCATCGGGGACGGGCATGCTTGAAGAGAGAGGGACAAAAGTAGCGGCTTGAGGCGGCAGGCGAACGTGCTCATCAGAGTGTAAGTGGAGGAAAGGTGGGGCGTGGTCGTCGGAGGAAAGTGGGAGCTCAAGTCGAAGCAGACCCGTTGAACAGTCGATTAGGGCGGAATGGTCTGAGAGGAAATCACGGCCGAGAATGACGTCGTGGGGGCATTTGTCCAGAACAAAGAACATAACAGTGACGGGGTGGCCAGCTATGCTCACTCGGGCGGTGCACATACCCGCGACAGCCGAAGTTCCTCCGTCAGCAACGCGAACGTGCGAAAGAGCAGGGGTGAGTACCTTGCGGAGGCGAGAGCGCAGCTGTGCACTCATGACGGAGATGTGGGCACCAGTGTCGATTAGGGCATTAACAGGGACGCCATCAATTTCAACTGCTAGCAAATTGTCTTCAGTCGGCCACGTCAAGAGAGGGTTTGCGGGGTCGGTCGTTGATGCAGCGTCACCTCCGGGAGCTGCATCAGCTAGTTTCCCGGAGATGAACGGCGAGAGTGGTGCGGCGAAAGTCGACGAGGTTCCGGAGAGCGAGACGGGCGACGGCGTTGGAAGGTTGTACTCTCCGGTGGAGCATCTGCTGGTAATTGGGTCTCAAGGTGGGGCTGCGAGCGGTAGTAGGTTGGGCGGTGTCCATCGTTGCGGCGGGAGTCGTCCCAAAAGGTACTCCTGGAGGACCAGCGGTTCCGACAGTAGCGCGCGACGTGCCCAACACGCCTGCACGTGAAACAAATCGGCCTGTCATCCGGAGTTCTCCATTCAGTGGGGTTTCGATAGCGCGTAGTGCCGTACACATTGCGTGGTCCGGGTGGGGCATAACTGCGGCGGAGAGCAGGAGTTACGGCGCATACTGGCTGGAAGCCCATGTTGGCAATTTCGTCACGAACGACAGCTTGAATGAGCGAAATGGCTGGAACAGGGCTGGTGACGGCATGGGGCATAGTTTCGGCAGGAGCTGTCGCTTCAAGTTCTCGGCGTACTATCTTTTGGACGGTGTGCTCTAGGGCGTCGCGGTAAGAAGGCGCGGGCGAAAACGACTGAGGGGCCGGTGCTTCGCAAGAAGAAGTAGCAGCGGTGTTGGGCAGCCATTGGAACTGCTGCGTGATGCGCCGACTCTTCGCGTGCTCGAAGCGCCGGCATTCTTTCAGGATAGCATCGACTGTCGTACAGTCCTTGCATATTAGCAAGTGAAAGGCGTCGTCAGCTATTCCTTTGAGCACATGCCCGACCTTGTCCTGCTCGTTCATGCTCGCATCGACCTTACGGCAGAGAGCCAGAACGTCGTGGATGTAGGCGACGTACGGCTCGGTCGACGTTTGGGCACGGGAGGCAAGTTCACTTTTTGCGCGTAACTGGTGGGCGACAGGGTTGCCGAACTCTTCCAAAAGCTTGGCTTTACAATCGTCCCAGCTGGTGAGCGTGGATTCATTCGTCTCATACCAAGTGAGGGCCGTACCTCTGAAGCAGCAAGGGAGGTTGGCGAGCATGATAGTGGGGTCCCAACGGTTGTGGGTGCTGATCCGCTCGTAGTGCTTGATCCAATCTTCGACGTCAACGTTGTCAGTGCCGGTGAAGAAACAAGGCTCGCGGGGCTGAGTAACGACGACAAGCGGAGTCGCCGACTCGCTGGGCGGAGCCATGGTGGCAGGGTGAATATGACGCCCGCTGCGGAGTAACGTGATGAATGGTGACGAAGCCTCGAGGATTTGAGCGCCAAGACGAGAGGTAAGGGATGTCGGGCAACCTCCACCAAGATGTTACGGAGAGGAATACGTGAAAATGAAGGTGTATTTCACACACACAGAGAAGCGAGCACCGCGTTGGACCTAGCCCGAACCCGAACATGTCCGCAATGCTTGGGGCTATGTACTAACATTTCGTTCTTGAACTACTGACACACTGTAACAATATCCTCTTGAAACCATAAACTTAAAATTTTTGGCTGCTTGGGCTTGCTGATCACACCTTCTCCAAATTAACTCGTAAGCGGTTTTCCATTACTTTATAGACAGGGTGGAATATAATGTGCGTGGGTTTGGAAACATTTAGTTGTAGTTGGTTTTGTCTGAACCGGAGTGATACCGAATTTGAGAACTTGTTTACTTTATCTTAATGTCGTTTATTTTGGTTGACGTAAAAAACACATTAGTATCGTCCACGTACATGACTATTTGCAAAGAATTAGGTACATTTACAATGTCATTCACATAGAGCAAAAATAGCAACGGGCCTAATGTTCACGCCTGTGGTAGGCTTGTTGTTGGGGTCGTAAAATAGATGGTACCGATCTGCAAGAACAGTTGTCTACAATTCAAGTAACTGTCAATGAAGTCAATCGCAATTCTCCTTATTCCATACTTCTGCAGTTTAGTGATTACGATTCTGTGATTTATTGATTCAAATGACTTCGTTATATCCAAAAGTAGGGTTTAAGTGAGCTGTTTTTGTTCAATAATCTCAATTATTTGGTCTTCTATACACAGGACCACTTCCTTAGTTGATTTTTGTTTCTGGAATTCGAACTGGCTTTCCTCGATTACAGAATGCTTGGAGAAGAAAGCTTCCAACCTGCCAAGTAATATGACCTCGAGTATTTTTCAGAAGATGGGTAGTACTGATATTGGACAATATTTTGAAAACTCTTCGTTGTTTCCCCTTTCAAAACTGCCGTTACACAGGCCAATTTTAGTTCACCCGGAAATATCCAAGGGGAAGGGGCAAATTTATTATATAAGCAATGGCATCATTAACTAGATCATTGACGTGTTTAATAAGGCGCGCACTGATTCCGTCTGCTTTCGAGGCCATGTGATTTTTTAGTTTCCTTATCGACGCATCGACTTCAACTTCATTGGTCGGACGCAAAGAAATTGATTGGCCTACTTTGATAAACGTTACGAGTTCACTGTTTACTAATGATGTTTTAGCAGTGCAGGAACCTGCTTTTATAAACTTCTGGTTCATAAGCAATGGCAATCCCACGTTTTGGTCACTAATTTCACTGTGGAGTACCAGCATTTAAACAAGGGTTCTGCAACTGCGTACCCCAAACAAACGCATGAAGCAAGTAACGTGATCGCGGTCCCCAACTTTGAACGCCAATCCGCATATACCTTCAATCTTCCGCATCCATTCGACGTGAATCCGGCGCTACCGCAAGCATAACGGAACAATATTATTGGCTTTGCTGCGTCGCTACGGTGACTGCATTTCCTCGAACTCAAAATTACCTCCCACAACTCCAGCTAAGCACCCAATTATAACCGAAGATGTAGGCCTACCTATCCGACAGTCACCGTACAGCGTGTCTTCAAACGAGTGGGAAGCCATCTGGAACACAAGTAGAGGACATGCTCAGCAATGACATATACAGCCAACGAAAAGTCTGTGGGCTGCGCCTGTCGTAGTCGTGAAGAAAAACGACGGCACTTTAAGGTTTTGCGCTGACTACCGGCGACTGAACAGAATCACCAAACCGGGCGCGTAGCCCCTGTTACTAATCGACGACGCCCTCGACTACCTCGGCCACGCGAAGTACTTTTCTTCGATGCATCTAAATACAGGCTAGTGGCAAATCGAAGTGGACGAGAGAGACAGGGAAGATGGCATTGATAACCCCGGACGACATTTATGAGCGCAAGGAGGTGCCGTTCGGGCTGTGCGCGGCAGAAGCAACGTTTCAAAGAGTCGGCGACACCACGCTCGCTGGCCTGAAGTTGTACACCTGTCTCGTATACAAGGGTTAAGCGTTGGTCAAGTTGGTGCAAGATTACAAAGAGGAGAACAGCGCAACAAAAACGAGACCCAAGAAGAAGAATGTCACGACTGCGAGAGCTGTCGTTGTAGCTTTCTTCTTCTTGTGTCTCGCCTGTGTTGCGTTGTTCCTCTCATTGTCTTGTATACCTCGATGATGATGTGGTATTCTTCCGAACTTTCGACGAACACCTTGCAAGTTTGGAGTACGTACTCGAGGCTATTCGCTCGTCGGGGCTGACGCTGCAACGTGGGCTAGGCAGCTGTGCCACGTCGCAGCGCACTTAACGCTTCGCACTCGTCATGCAGGTATTCCCTGCAATGGTCATGCACCTACTGCTTCCCGCCATCGTGAATCCTTTGTTGAATTTTGCTTGGAACGGGACGCTGCCACATTGTGAAAGCGAGGCAGGTGTTGGCCAATACGTTATCACCGCGACTGCACCACTGCTGGCAACAACGCTACCGGAACCCCAACCCTCACTTCAACCTGGACAGCACCATCGCAGCCAACATCATCGCTCCCCCCAGCTACAAAAGAGCAACGCCCGTCGGCGGCACTTTGTGGGCTAGGCAGCTGTGCCACGTCGCAGCGCACTTACCGCTTCGCCCTGGTCATGTAGGTTAGTAAGTAAAATAGCCTATTTCCTAAAACGATAAATAACTACTACTTGGTGCAGCTGCCGAGCCCGCAGTGCCTTTGTGGAATCATCCTTGAGTGCGCCCATACCACCTCCTCCTTACTGTTATTATTGTCCGGTAATGTCGAGACTAACCCTGGCCCAGAAACGCAAGAAATGCTCGCCGAACAACACAAAATTTCTGCTGGACAAGCTACAATTCTCACTGAGGAGCAAGAACTTAAAACCCAGCTTTAAACAATCAACTAAACCATAACTGACCTAAGTAAACGCATGACTGAAGTAGAAAACCACTACCAGAACCTGTCGCCTCTACAAACAGGTCTTGAAGTGATCCGTACGGATACAACCGAAACGGACCGTTTGGTCTCTGAGCTTGAGGCTAAAGTAGACCACGCAGAAAACCGCTCACGGCGTAATAACTTAATATTCTACAACCTTGCTGATTCTAACCCAGCCGAAACAAATGCAGAAGCAGAAGGGGTAATTATCAGACACTGCCCTGAACACCTCCAAGTAGCCATCGACTCAAAATAATAGAACGCACACATCGCCTCGCAAGCCATGCCACTAATCGCCACCCCCCTATAATAGCAAAGTTCAACTTTCATAAAACTAAAGAGACTTTACGTAGAAATGCACCCAAGGTGAAAGGAACAGACTTTACCATCGGCGAACACTTCTCCCAGTGTGTCCGAACCGCCCGCAGACACTTAGTTAATTTCGTGAAAACAAAATCAACAAAGTTTTAGATACGTTATAAAACCCTTCATATGGGCTCAAAACGTTATATTTTTGACAATGCTTCACAAACTGTTAAACAAATCGCATAGCAAACGCCTCGAAGAAAAAAAGTAACAAACTGCCCCCCAAATCCAGCACAAAACAGTCTTTCGTTACCTCTAGTCTTTACTGACATACACAGCTTCCTACCGAAACGAGAAAAATTATCTAGCCTTTTGACGTCACCCAATGCCAATCTTGCTGTACTAACAGAAACGTGGCCTACCGATGGCGTGACGGACACTGACATTCCTGCAGATCTACCTAACTTCCACTTATACCGAAAAGATCGCGAATGCACTCGCGGAGGAAGCGTACAAATCGCCGTCGGCCCGGAATTATCATGTTCTGTCATCAACATAGCATCTGACATAGAAATCCTATGGCTGCATTGCCAGGCTTCACACCAAATTATACTGCTTGGTGTCTGCTACAGACCACCGAATGCAAATCCAGACTTCGCGAAAGAACTTGATGACATGCTTATTGCGCTCACCACAGCCAACCCGAATGCCCATATTTTGCTGTTAGGTGACTTTACCCTTTTCACTTCAATTCAATTCAACCTTTATTTCCAACAAGAAGTTGGGGGTCCTCCAGGCAAGAAGTGGCCGTAAAGACCACTTGAAAGTTGCCTGAGGGCCCGAACTCGCAATGTAGACAGTTTCAGTGTTCTGTTTCCCTTTTTGTCTCCATTACACAGAGTTGTTCGACTTCAAGAGTAGGCTAGGAACAATATACACTGTCATGCGCAGATTAACAATGAAGCATAGCGATTGAAGTGACACAGGAGCAAAAAAAGAAAAACAGTCGTAAAAATCGAAAGATTTCTATACAGACTCCATAGACACGAAAAGGAAAAAAGCAAAAAAAGAAAGAAAAAGAAAAAGACAAAACAAACGACAGTTTTGGTCAACATATATTAAAAAGAAGGATGTGTGATAACTTTTTAAAAACAATTTCTTCATTTCTTTTTGAGTGTAGCCACTTAAATTTGTGTTTACAATATCCCATTGCTTTAGCAGGGAAGGGACAGTACACCTCAAAGACTGCAGAAGATAGTCAGTTCGTCGAAGCGCAACTAGCCACTTGTCACAAGCTCGAGTGCGCGAATCACTCCATTGCATTTTTAATAGCCCATGCGTTCCAAAAAAACTCGGTACCTTTCATTTGGAAAGAAAAGCGAATACGATAGACGAAATTTATAAATGTTCTTCACAGACATGATTTTATATTTACAGAAGAAAGACTGAGTTCAATGCGAGTACGGTACCTTCGCGATCTAGCGCAGGACTCTTTTTTGTAAAAGAAAGAATCTTTCAATATTTCCAATGGTAGAGGTGCCCCATATGAGAGTACAGTAATGTAAACGTGCAGCGAACAGGGCATGGTAGATCTGAATTTTAGCTTTCACCGAAAAATAATGCCTACATCGCGCTAGTGCAGCAGCCGCTCACAACAGTGATGTAGTCAAGCCTTCTATGGGCCCCGTTCATGTCAAATCAGAGGAAAATGTTACTCCGCGGATTTTGTGCTTAATAGGTACGCTGCGTGAAGTTATCATTTGAGGCATCGTTGTGGCCTTGCTTTTAGCTCCAAATAAGATGGCTTTTGTTTTGCTGTCGTTAATTTTTAAGCTGTTGCAATGTGAACAGTCGTAAATGATCGACAGAGCCTCATGAGCCTTTTCCGCAATTTCTTTTGTGTTTTGGCCTTAAATAGACAAACTGGTGTCGCCTGAATAGAGAAAGAACGTGACGTCGTTTCTGGTTTTAACAATATCATAACAATAACAATATCATAATATCATATATCAATATATCATAACAATAACAATTTTAACAATAACAATAGCTTACCTTGTTTTATTTATGTATTGAACCTGACCCTTGATGCATTGCACTTGACTGAGCCTACCTTGTTCTTATCTGAAGCATAGTACCTGACCCACTCCTGCGATAGCCCGCCTGGGATGCAGTATGTAAAAATAAATAAATAAATAAATACATAAATAAATAAATAAATAAATAGATATTAAACAGCAGTGTCCCTAATACGCTGCCTTGAGATACTCCATGATGTATAGTTTTAAGGGAAGAACTAAATTCTCCAACTTTAACGCACTGTTTCCGTTCTGAAATGTATGACTGAAGAAGAGAATGTGCTATACCGCGGACGCCATAGCGTTGTAACTTTGTCAGCAGAATACCATGGTTCAGGTAGTCGAAAGCTTTGCTATAATCTATAAATATACCGAGTGTAGGCTTCGCATTCTCAATATATTTATTATAAGTTCTTTTTGTAACAGTAGTGCCGTTTCTGTTGATTTGACTCATTGAAAACCATTCTGGCAGTTTGTAATTATATTGTCACGAAGCCAAGGACGACGCAGTTGTTTGGAAAAGAAACAAGTTTATTGGAGCGAACTTGTGCTCCTCTAACAACTGAAAAGAATACAGAGACGGCGAAGCAGCAGTCAACAAAGTGACGTACGTGCGTCGGCGAGCGTCGCAGAATCGAATGCCGCGGTGTCTGCTGTGCAGGCTTTTATCTTTCGGCGCGAGAGTTTCTGCAACCGTCGATTCGCATCAGGAACATTGTAGATCACAGAAGATTATTCTGGGCTAGCGGCCCTTAGGGCGAAACACTCTGCTTATCTGAATGAGATAGCCCGTGCGGCATAAAAATAAAGAATGGAACACGCGCTTCGCATGGGACACATATAACAGAGCCGGGCGCGGCTGGGCATTAAAAACAAACAATAAATAAACAAACCCGTACATGGTTCGCGGCATTACCACCCCTCTAAGAGTGCATCGACCCGATGCTAAAATAAAACGACAGTCCGAACAAACAGCAACAACAAAACAAAAACAAAAAAAGTTCGTCATCTTACGAAGTACGGTTTGAGGCGAACCACGTGGACGACTTCGGGTCGCGTGCGTCGTCGTGATGTGCCGGAATCACCACTGGGGATCACTTCGTAGGTTAATTGGCAACACGTCGTAGAATCTCGGGAGGGTCCAAAATACCGTCGCAGATGCTTCACACTGAGTCCGCGTCGTCGATGGGAGTTCATACCCACACCCGATCCCCTGGTTGGTACTCGGCGTCTCGGCGTTGGAGGTTGTAGCGGCCGGCATCCAACAGCTGCTTGTCCGTTATACGAACTCTAGCGAGCTGGCGGGCTCCTCCGCACGTTGAAGGTATCCTTGGACGTCGGCGTTGAGGTCGTCGTCTTCTACATGCGGAAGCATGGCGTCGAGCATCGTAGTCGGCCGTCTTCCGTAGGCAAGCTCGAACGGTGTCATCTGCGTAGTTTCCTGCGTCGCTGTATTGTACGCAAACGTGACATACGGGAGGACTTCGTCCCAAGTCTTATGTTCAACGTCGACGTACATGGACAGGATATCCGCAATCGTCTTGTTAAGACGTTCCGTTAGTCCCTTCGTTTGGGGGTGGCACGCCGTCGTTCTTCGGTGACCCGTGTTGCTGTAGCGTAAGATTTCTTGCATCAGCTCCCCGGTAAAGGCCGTTCCGCGGTCCGTGATTAGGACTTCAGGGGCTCCATGTCGCAGGACAACTTGATTTATAAAGAACTTGGCGACTTCTTGTGCAGTCCCCCGCGGAAGAGCGGCGGTCTCTGCGTAGCGCGTCATGTAGACTGTCGCTACGACAATCCACTTGTTCTCCGATCGTGACGTCGGGAACGGGCCTAGAAGGTCCATTCCAATTTGTTGAAAGGGCCTCGACGGGACGGTGATCGGTTGCAGAAGTCCGGCGGGTCTTGTCGGCGGCGTTCTTCGTCGCTGGCAGTCACGGCAACTCCGAACGTACTGGGTGACGTCGGATGTAAGGCGGGGCCAGAAGTACTTCGCCTTAATTTTTGCAATAGTGCGAGCTGTGCCGAGATGTCCGGAAGACGGGTCGTCCGGACGCTTCCAAATTTCGTCACGAAGGTCTGCGGGGATGACAAGTAGATAATTCGTTCTTGTTCCGGGAATGAAATTCTTCTTCACGAGGACGGAGTTTTTGAGGCTGAATGCCGGTAAGTTCCGCTTGAACGCTCTAGGCACGGCGACGTTTCGTCCTTCGAGGTAGTCGATCATTACGCGCAAGTCCGGGTCGGCACGCTGCTGGGATGCTAGGTCGCTCTCCGTAACAACCCCGAAGAACGCGCTGTCTTCATCGGAGTCTTGTGGTGGTGGGTCGACAGGGGCGCGGGACAGGCAGTCGGCGTCGGAGTGTTTCCTGCCGGATTTGTAGACGATTGTTACGTCGAACTCTTGCAGGCGCAAACTCCACCGCCCAAGACGGCCAGAGGGATCCTTCAAATTGGCGAGCCAACACAACGAATGGTGGTCTGTTACAACCTTCACCGGTCTGCCATACACGTATGGGCGAAATTTTGAAATGGCCCATATAATAGCGAGGCACTCTTTTTCGGAGGCAGAGTAGTTTTTCTCCTCCCCCTCACACACCACGGCTGGCATAGGCGATTACGTTTTCGCACCCGCTTTGTTTTTGGACAAGGACGGCACCCAAGCCTATATCACTCTCGTCCGTGTGTATTTCTGTTTCGGCGTTTTCGTCGAAATGGCGAGCACGGGCGGGCTTTGTAGGTGTTTTTGCAGCTCTCAGAATGCCTTTTCTTGGTCGTCTTCCCAGCTGAAAGGGGTGCTATTTTTCGTCAAGCGCGTGAGCGGCTCTGCAATGCGTGCGAAGTTTGCGACGAAGCGCCGTTAGTATGTGCACAGTCCAAGAAATCTGCGCACGCTCTTCTTATCTTTCCGCCTCGGAAGTTCGCTATGGCTGAAGTTTTCGCCGGGTCAGGCAGGACTCCGCGGCGTTGACGACATTGGGCCCCAAAAAATTCAGTTCCTCGTACGCGAAGCGGCACTTTTGAGGCTTCAGCGTCAACCCCGACGTACGGATGGCCTCGAGTACCGACTGCAACCTTGCGAGGTGTTCGTCGAAAGTCCGGGAGAATACCACAACGTCGTCGAGGTATACGAGGCAGGTGTGCCACTTCAGGCCAGCTAGCACAGTGTCCATGACTCTTTGGAACGTTGCTGGTGCTGGCATAGCCCAAACGGCATCACCTTGAACTCGTATAGGCCGTCCGGGGTTATGAATGCAGTCTCCTCTCGGTCTCCCTCGTCCACTTCAATTTGCCAGTAGCCTGTATTCAGATCCATCGATGAGAAGTACCTCGCATGGCAGAGGTGGTCGAGGGCGTCGTCGATTCATGGCAGGGGGTAAACGTCCTTTTTTGTGATCTTGTTCAATCGCCGGTAGTCAACGCAGAACCTCAGTGTGCCGTCTTTTTTCTTCACGAGTACGACCGGCGCAGCCCACGGACTTTTCGATGGCTGTATAATGTCGTCGTTGAGCATGTCGTCGACTTGAGTCCCGATGGCTTCGCGCTCGTGTGAAGAGACGCGGTACGGTGACTATCGGGTAGGTCGGGCTCCATCCTCGGTTATTATCAGTTGCTTTGCCAGAGGTGTTTGACGTAACTTTGAGTTCGACGAAAAACACTAGCTGTAGCGACGCAGCAAAGCCAATAACTTGTTCCTTTCTTCTTGCGGTAGCGCCGAATTCACGTCGAAGAGGTGCGGAAGCTTGAAGGTATCGTCGGGTGCGCGTTTAAAGTCGGCGACTGCTATCATGTCACTTGCTTGTTGCGTTTCTTCGACGAACGCAATTGCAGCGCCTTGTTAAGATGCTGGTACTCCTCGGTGAAATTGGTGACCAAAACGTGGGATTTGCGTTGCTTAAACCGCGCAATGCCTCTTGCGACAGACACACCGCGGTCAAGAAGCAACCTTTGGTCACTCTCCACGATAGCGTCGACGTCGGGAGCACCACCTTCACAGTAGGCGGTGATCATCAAGCTTGCGCGGGGTGGCAGGGTGACGTGATCATCGGCGATCCTTACAGCTGCACGGTGTTCGGGGTTCGATTCCGGCGTCATGGAGTGGTGGAAGGAAAAAGTTATCGACTTCGTCTGTAGATCGATTTATTGCCACGTTGTCCGTCAAAAGCCCATTCCGAGAATACGTCGCGGGTAGCAGTTGGGCAAACGACGAACACCGCAGGGTACGTCGTGCCGTCCACTTGGCATCCCAAGGTGGCCTACTGCTGTGCGATGAGCGGCACTGCCCCTTCATTATGGTCATAACTTTCTGTCAGCTTAGACGCAAATGGTCCCGCCATTACGAGTAGTCGGCTCCCGTGTCTACGGAGGGTGACTACATAAAAGCCGTCCATGGACACCTTGACGTCGGATGCCGCCTTCCTCGAGTTCCGGGTGCATCGGGGCGTCGCATCTCGGCTGTGTGCGTGTTGAAGGTCGGGCACTGTGCGTCGTCGTTGTCTTCTCAGCGGACGTCTCGGTCAGGTCGGGTAAGCGTCGCGGCGTATAGCTGTCATCGTGTTCGGAAGTCTCGTCAGGGTTAGTTCGGGTCGTCGGGATGGAGGGTTGTATCGTTAATCGATGACTTCGGCGCGTTCCTTGCGTCGTAGGAGGGTTTCTGGTTTTTCGCCAGTAGAGCACTTCACCTCCAGAAGTTGCTGCTTTTAGTTTTCCCCGCGTGGGCTGGGGGGACCTTCCACGGGCGACGTCAGCGTTGCTACGGCGGTTCGCGATGGTATGGGTAGGGCTACGGCGAACGGTTGAAACCGCGCTGGGCCACGGCTGGTTTCAGATTAGATACTCGTCGATCCACGTGGTCGTTGGCAGGGAGAGGGCGATGTGCGTCGACGGAGAGAAACCACGCAGTCCGAGTCTCTTGTATGGGCAGCGACGGTAGATGTGGTCGGCCTCTCCACAGTGGTAGCACAGAGACGGTTATCGGGAGTTCGCCATATGTCCGTCTTCCTCGGCGTCCTGGTTACGGGCTACGGGGGTCGGGGGGGGTGACAGTGGGTGCGCGTACGCGGGGCCTCTTGACGGCGTGGTTGCAGCAGGGCGTATCGACGAACAGCCGCTCGGAGTATGTCATAGCTTGTGGCTCTCGTGGTACTCGGATGGGCGTAGAGAAGTTCCCAAGGCTTGTTGCACTTCTTCTCTAATCACGTCCGGTGAGGGAAGCGACTTGGGGCATGCCGGTGGCGCTGGGACAAGTTTCCCGCAGCTCCTCTCTCACTATTTCGCGGATAGTCCCGCGTAGGCTGTCGGCCGGGATCCACGTGCTGCCAAAGTCGTTTCGCATTGGCCGCGCCAACAACGTTGCGGTCATCTGCTTAGCACGCATTTCGAGGACTTTCTCAATGGTGCTGGCTTCGGTCACGAATTCGGCGACGGTTTTTTGCCGCGGATTTCGGACAAGTGCAGCTAACAGTTCCTCCTTCACTCCGCGCATTAAGATGCGCAACTTCTTTTCTTCCGTCATTTCGGGGTCCGCGTGGCGAATAGCTGCTTCATCTCCTCAAAGAAGATCACGACGCCTTCGTTAGGGTGTGTTGCTTGCGCGTTTCCAACAAAGGCGGCTCTTTCTTTCCGCACGACGGTAGTGAAAGTCTTTAGTGAACTCGCCTTTTGAACTGAGCCCAGTTTGTCAAGGAGCTCTCGTGTTCTCGAACCAAGTGCGAGGCCGAATCTTCCAAAGTAAAAAAAAACATGCCGGAACGTTTCTGCGGTCGCACCCACCTGTTGAATTTCCGGACGCGCTCCCAGTTTCTCCAACGATTCTTCTGGGTCTTCGGCGGGGGCTCCTCGGAATGATGGCGGTTCCCGTGGCTGCTGCAGAACGACGGGAGGATTGGCTTGGTTGGCCACGGTGCTGGTTGCGACATCTTTCTTCTTCGCTTTCCCCGGTAGTAGACCGAGTCGGGGTGGTGAATCTTGCAGGCGGAGGCTGGCTCTTGTTGGAATGGCTTGGTGGCTTCCAGAGGTTGTGTGGGCATGAAGGGTGCGTACCCGCACCTTTACCAGATGTCACAAAGCCAAGGACGACGCAGTTGTTTGGAAAAGAAACAAGTTTATTGGAGCGAACTTGTGCTCCCCTAACAACTGAACAAGAATACAGAGGCGGCGGAGCAGCGGTCAACAAAGTGACGCTTACGTGCGTCGGCGAGCGTCGCAGAATCGAATGCCGCGGTGTCTGCTGTGCAGGCTTTTATCTTTCGGCGCAAGAGTTTCTGGAACCGTCGATTCGCATCCAGAGCATTGTAGATCACAGAAGATTTTCTGGGCTAGCGCCGTTAGGGCGAAACACCTGCTTATCTGAATGAGATAGCCCGTGCGGCAAAAAATAAAGAATGGAACACGCGCTTCGCATGGGACACAGATAACAGCGCGGGCAGCGGCCGGGCATTAAAACCAAACAATAAATAAACAAACCCGTACATGGTTCGCGGCCAATATCGTGCTTCAGGAAAAAAGTGGTAATGCGTTAAAATATAACTTTTTCTAATCCTATAGAGAATATTGGGAGTATGGATATGGGCCAGTAGTTTCTTGCGTCATTCTTATCACCATTCTTGAAATAACAGACGCTCTGGCTATCTCTATAGAATGCGGAAACTGACCAGATTCCGGAGCAAGATTATATATGTATGCTAGACACGGTGCTATGATGTCTATCGGGTACTTAGCTAGTTGAAGTTGAATGCCGTGAATATATTTTGCTTTACTGTTTCTTAAACTAATAAACGTTCGACAAATTTTGCTTTCATCTGTTGCCGCCAGAAATATAGTATCAGAGTTTTGATATTCTATTGTGGCCCCTGCCCAGTGTTTCGTTGGCTGCACAATATTAATAAAATGATCATTAAAATGCTCTGCCAGAGATACCCCTGAAATTTTCCTATTTTTCACAGATATCTCAGATACTGTAGGTTTAGCACAATTACGGTTTTAATGTATCATTTATTATTTTCCATACCTGCTGAGGATTCTGTCTGGAGGCATCTCAGAGACGGGAATCAAAATAGGATGACTTTGCTTTTTTTTAATTCAGCACTTAGCTTATTTCTGTACTTCTTAGAATCCGCTAAATTGCAAGGATCCTGCGTTTTTATAAATTTTTTGAACAGCTGATTTTTCTTGGTAATCATTTTTACATGCTCACGGCCAAATCTAGGGCTTCCGTATTCTTTTTTTTTCGCATAGACATATGGAAAGCTTGACATAAATTTTGAATAGCCCTTATTAGCGTCATTGTTGGCGTAAACTGCCGACCAGTCTTGGTTCAGTATACGCCCTCGGAAGGAGTCTTTATTGTCACGAAGCCAAGGACGACGCAGTTGTCTTGAAGGAGAAATAAGTTTATTGGAGCGAACTTGTGCTCCCCTAGCAACTCAAAAGAATACAGAGGCGGCGAAGCAGCGGTGAACAAAGTGATGCGTCGTGAGCGTCGCAGAATCGAATACCCTGGCGTCTGCTCTGCAGGTTTTCTATCTTTCGGTGCGCGTGGTTCTCGAACCGTCGATTCGCATCGAGAACATTGTAGATCCAAGAAGATCATTCCCGGCTGCTCACGTTAGATCGGAACGGTCTCCCTATCAGAACTGATACCAGATGCGGCAAAGAAAGAAAGAATGAAACACGCGCTTCCCTTGCACAGAGATAACAACAGACCGGCACAGCCGGGCGGTAAAGCAAAACACAAAATAAAACAAACCCAATGCATGGTTCGCGGCATTACCCCCCCTCTAAGAGTGCATCGACCCGATGCTAACATAGGCGACAGTCCGAACAAATAAAAATAAAAGTTCGTCATCGTCGTTAGAAGGTTTTAAGCGAACCACGTGGACGACTTCGGGCCGCGTGTGTCGTCGTGATGTGCCGAGTACCATCGGGATCACTTCGTAGGTGAGTTGGCCAACACGTCGTAGAATCTTGGAGGGTCCAAAATACCGTCGCAGAAGTTTTCTCACTCAGTCCACGTCGTCGGATGGGAGTCCAAACCCACACACGACCCCTGGGTGGTACTCGGCGGTCGGCGTCGGAGGTTGTTGTAGCGGCCAGAATCCACCAGCTGCTGGTCGTTATACGAACTCGAGCGAGCTGGCGGGCCTCCTCCGCACGCTGAAGGCATCCTTGGACGTCGGCGTTCAGGTCGTCGTCTTCTACGTGCGGCAGCATGGCGTCAAGCATTGTAGTCGGCCGTCTTCCGTACACGAGCTAGAATGGTGTCATCTGCGTGGTTTCTTGGATAGCCGTGTTGTACGCAAACGTGACATACGGGAGCACTTCGTCCCAGTCTTATGTTCAACGTCGACGTACATGGACAGCATATCCGCAATCGTCTTGTTCAAACGTTCCGTTAGTCCGTTCGTTGGGGGTGGTACGCCGTCGTTTTCGGTGATCCGTGTTGCTGTAGCGTAAGATTCCTTGCATGAGCTCCGCAGTAAGGCCGTTCCGCGGTCCGTGATGAGGACTTCAGGGCTCCATGTCGCACCACAACTTGTCTTATGAAAACTTGGCGACTTCTTGTGCAGTCCCTCTCGGAAGAGCGGTGGTCTCTGCGTAGCGCGTCATGTAGTCTGTTGCTACGACAATCCACTTGTTCTCGACCGGACGTAGGAAACGGGCCCAGAAGGTCCATTCCAATCTGTTGGAAGGGTCTTGATGGGACGGCGATCGGCTGCAGAAGTCCAGCAGGTCTTGTCGGTGGCGTTTTCGTCGCTGACAGTCACGGCAGCTCCGGACGTAGTGGGTGACGTCGGATGTAAGGCGGGGCCAGTAGTACTTCGCCTTGATTTTCCAATTGTGCGGGCTGTGCCGAGATGTTCGGAAGACGGGTCGTCGTGGGACGCTTCCAAAATTTCGTCACGAAGGTCTGCGGGGATGACCAGAGGTAATTCGTTCTCGTTCCGGGCTGAACTTCTTCTTCACGAGGACGGGAGTTCTCAGGCTGAATGCTGGTAAGCTGCGTTTGAAGGTCCTAGGTACCGCGACGTTGCGTCCCTCGAGGTTGTCGATTATGACGCGTAAGTCAGGGTCGGCACATGCGGGCGGCTAGGTCGGCTCTCCATCACGACTCCGAAGAACGCGCTGTCTTCATCAGAGTTTTGTGCTGGTGGGTCGACGGGGGCGCGGGACAGGCAGTCGGCGTCGGAGTATTTCCGCCGGATTTATTGAACGACGATGTAACGTCGAACTCCTGCAGCCGCAAGCTCCACCGCCCAAGACGGCCAGAGGGGTCCTTCAAATTGGCGAGCCAACACAGCGCATGGTGGTGGTCTGTCACAACCTTAATGGTCTTTCCATACACGTATGGGCGAAATTTTGAAATCGCCCATATAATTGCCAGGCACTCTTCTCAGAGGCAGAGTAGTTTTTCTCCTCCTTAGACAGACCACGGCTGGCATAGGCGATTACCTTTCGCACCCGCTTTGTTTTGGACGAGGACGGCACCCAAGCTATATCACTGGCGTCCGTGTGTATTTCCGTTTCGGCGTTTTTCTCGAAATGAGCGAGCACGGGCGGGCTTTGCAGGTGTTTTTGCAGCTCGCAGAATGCTTTCTTGGTCGTTTTCCCAGCTGAAAGGAGTGCTATCTTTCGTCAAGCGCGTGACCGGATCTGCAATGCGTGCGAAGTTTGCGAAAAAGCGCCGGTAGTATGCGCACAGTCCGAGAAATCTTCGCACGCCCTTCTTGTCTTCGGCCTTGGGAAGTTCGCAACGGCTGAAGTTTTTGCTGGGTCAGGTAGGACTCCCGGCGTTGACGACGTGGCCAAAAACTTGAGTTCCTCGTACGCGAAACGGCACTTTTCAGGCTTTAGCGTTAACCCCGACGTACGAATGGCCTCGAGTACAGACTCCAACCTTGCAAGGTGTTCGTCGAAAATCCGGGCGAATACGACAACGTCGTCGAGGTATACGAGGCAGGTGTGCCACTTCAGGCCAGCTAGCACCGTGTCCGAAAGGCATCACCTTGAACTCGTATAGGCCATCCGGTGTTATAAATGCAGGTCTTCTCTCGGTCTCTCTCGTCCATTCAATTGCCAGTAGCCGGTCTTCAAATCGATCGATGAGAAGTACTTCGCATGGCAGAGATGGTCGAGGGCGTCGTCGATTCGTGGCAGGGGTACACGTCTTTTGGTGATCTTGTTCAATCGCCGGTAGTCAACACAGAACCTTAATGTGCCGTCTTTTTCTTCACGAGTACGACCGGCGCAGCCCACGGGCTTTTCGATGGCTATATTGTCGTCGCTGAGCATGTCGTCGACTTGAGTCCGGATGGTTCCCGCTCGTGTGAAGAGACGCGGTACGGTGACTGTCGGGTAGTCGGGCTCCATCCTCGGTTATTATTCGGTGCTTCGCCAGAGGTGTCTGACGTAACTTTGAGTTCGACGAAAAACACTAGCTGTAGCGACGCAGCAAAGCCATAACTTGTTCCTTTCTTCTTGCGGTAGCGCCGGATTCACGTCGAAGGGTTGCGGAAGCTTGAAGGTATCGTCGGTGTGCGCGTTCACAGTCGGCGACTGCTATCATGTCACTTGCTGTTGCGTTTCTTCGAGAACGAAAATGCAGCGCCCTTGTTTAAATGCTGGTACTCCTCGGTGAAATTGGTGACCAAAACGTGGGATTTGCGTTGCTTAAACCGCGCAATGCCTCTTGCGACGACACACCGCGGTCAAGAAGCAACCTTTGGTCACTCTCTACGATAGCGTCGACGTCGGGAGCACCACCTCACAGTAGACGGTGATCATCAAGCTTGCGCGAGGTGGCAGGGTGACGTGATCGTCGGCGATCCTTACAGCAGCACGGTGATCGGGGTTCAGTGGCAGCGTCGTGGAGTGAACAAAGGAAGAAGTTATCGACTTGGTCTGGAGATCAATTATTGCGCCGTTGTCCGTCAAAAAGTCCATTCCGAGTATTACGTCGCGGGATCAGTTAGGTAAAATACGAACGCAGCAGGGTACGTGATGCCGTCTATGGTGACGCAGGATTGGCACGTTCCACTTGGCGTTACGAGATGGCCTCCTGCTGTGCGTATGTGCGGACCGTCCCACTTGTCGTAACTTTCTTCAACTTAGACGCGAATGAAGATCCGCTCTCATTACGAGTAGTCGGCCCGTATCGATGAGGGCGACTACGTCAAAGCCGTCGATGGACAACTGGACGTCGGACGCCGCCTTCCTCGAGTTCTGGGTGCATCCGGCGTCGCATCTCGACTTGTGCGTGTTGATGGTCGGGTACTGTGCGTCGTCGTTGTCGTCGTCTCAGCGGTAGGTTTGGTCATGTCAAGTACGCGTCGCGCGTTGTGGTTGTCGTGTTCGAATCACGTCAGGGTTAGGTCGGGTCGTCGGGATGAGGGCATGTCGTGAAGTCACATCTTCGGCGAATCGTTGCGTCGTTGGAGGGTTTTCGTTTTTCCGCCGTTGTGCAACTTCACCTCCAGAAGTTGCCGCCTTTAGTTTCCCCCGCGTGGGCTGGGGGACCTTCCACGTGCGAAGTTAGCACTGCTAAGGCGGTCCGGCGACTGGTACGGGTAGGGCGACGGCGAACGATTGAAACGGGCTGGTCCACGGCTGGTGTTGGACAGGTATTCTTCAGTGTCAGATGGCCGCTGGCCGGGCTTGGGGTCGTGATGCGTCGACGGAGAAATAACGAAGCCGAGTCTCTTGTATGGGCAGCGACTGTAGATGTGGTCGGCCTCTCCTCAGTGGTAGCACAGAGGACGATTATCCTGTGTTCGCCATACGTCAGTCTTCCTCGGCGTCTGGTTTCGTACTACAGGGGGTCGGGCGGGCGACAGTGGGCGGACGGTAGGCGGGGCCTCTTGACGGCGTGTTGGAACAGGGCGGTTGTCGACGAAACAGCTGCGGAGTAGGTCATAGCCTTTGGCTCGCGGGGTGCTTCGGACGGCATAGAAGTTCCCAAAGCCTGCTGTACTTCTCCAGGATCACGTCAGTCAGGGAAGCGACTGGAGGGTGGGTCGTCGTCGTCGGGAAAACTTTCCGCAGCTCCAACCTCACCACTGCACGGATGGTGTCGCGTAGTGAGCCGCAGTGAATAGCACCGGTACCAATCGTCTCCGAAACCAGCGCATTGATTGGGCGGTCGTACTGCCTCGTTCGGATTTCGAGCGTCTTCTCCATCGCGGCGGCCTCAGACGCGAATTCGGACACGGTCTTGGGGGGATTGCGACAAGGCACGCGAAGAGCTCTTGCTTCACACCTCGCATCAGAAACCGTAGTTTCTTTTTTCCGTCATTTCTGGGTCCGCACGGCGAAAAGTCGCTTCATCTCCTCGACGAAGATCATGAACCCTTCGTTTGGGTGCTGCGTTTGAGTTTCCAGCAAAAGCGTGCGCGTTCTTTTCGATCCACGGTAGTAAAGGTCTTCAGGAACTCGCTTTTGAACTGCCTAGTTTGTCAAGGAGCTCTCGTGGTTTTCGAACCAAGTGCGAGCCGAATCTTCCAAGTACAAGAAAACGTGCCGGAACGTTTCTGCGTCGTCCCACCTGTTGAATTTCCGGACGCGCTCCAGTTTCTCCAACCATTCTTCTGGGTCTTCTGCGGGGGCTCCTCGGAAGGTTGGCGGATCCCGTGGCTGCTACAGAACGACGGGAGGATCGGCTTGGTTGAACATGGTTCTGGTTGCGACGTCTTTCTTCGCTTTCTCCGGTAGTAGACCGAACTCGGGTGGTAATCTTGCCGGCGGAGGCTGGCTCTTGTTGGACTGGCTTGGCGGCTTTCAGAGGTTTAGTGGGCATGAAGGGTGCGTACTCCGCACCTCCACCAGATTTCACGAAGCCAAGGACGACGCAGTTGTCTTGAAGGAGAAACAAGTTTATTGGAGCGAACTTGTGCTCCCTAGCAACTCAAAGAATACAGAGGTGGCGAAGCAGCGGTCAACAAAGTGACTTGCGTCGGTGAGCGTCGCAGAATCGAATACCCGGCGTCTGCTCTGCAGGCTTTATCTTTCGGCGCGCGTGGTTCTCGAACCGTCGATTCGCTCGAGAACATTGTAGATCCAAGAAGATTATTCCAGGCTGCTCACGTTAGATCGGAATGCTCTCCCTATCAGAACTGATACCAAATGCGGCAAAGAAAAAAGAATGGAACACGCGCTCACTTGGGCAGAGATAACACAGACCGGCGCAGCCGGGCGGTAAAGCAAAACACAAATAAAACAAACCCACTGCATGGGTCGCGGCAATATTCTCGAAAACAGTCTGTACTTTGGGCGAAGCGGATAATCGTTGCGTGTAATGGCATTCATGTACGCAATAAAAATAGGTCAATGGTAACTTATATCATAATTTATTGTGCGCACTGCATGTATTTCAATGCCTTGAATAATTATTAAGAGATCAAGAGTAGTCTGGCCAGTCGGTGTCACACGCGTGGGTGTTTAATTATTTTCTTAAAACCAGAAGCAGCTATTTTGGAACTGAGCTCCCTTGAATGAATATTGTCATCCAGCATGTTCACATTATAGTCACCACTAAGTAACATGTTATAACCCTGAATTGAAGAGTAGTCAAAAAGTTGATCGAACGATACAAAAAGCCGTGAAATTGCTAGAAGGTGGGCGGTAAAGCACAGCGTACAAGTTGTTTTCAATGTTCACGCACAGAATTTCATAATCTGCAGTTATACGCGTCTACTTCTGCACCAATTCAGAAGACATAATTGGTTTTACATGCATTGCGACTCCCCCGGCGCGTTTCCCACTTCGACTGACAAAATAGTGATTGTATCCTTGCATAACGAACACAGAGCCATCCGCATAGTACCATGTTTCGGAAAACATAATTACATCGAACAGAAAGTTGAATTCCGAGAAAAACACGCTGATTTTATCCTGCTTAGAGGCAACCGATTGTGCGTTTGCGTGAATTGTGAACAGCATGTTTTTATACCGTGGCGGTACACAGATATCTGGCGGCATGCAGTGGTCTTTATAGTGCATGAAAAAAAGGTTTTAACAGAAAAAAGAACAAACAGAAGCTTTAGGCAATACTTTCAAGATCACGCTCTGACTGAATGCGCACTTAGTCACTTGCTTCTGACTTGCGCGCATAGATTCGCCCATTTAGAGTCCCCACAAAGCGCCACTGGTGCTCCCGTTTCTTTGCGATTGCCTGTGCAAGAAGCGTTTTCAGGAAAGGGCACAAGGATCTTCACAAATATGGCACCTTCATTCGAGATTCCCACACTGCTGTTTTTGATGCGTTTTTTTCCCGCCTTCTCGCGGACAACATCACGTTTCGACCTGCTCTTAAACTGCACAACAACGTTTGACTTGCCCTCCTCCCGAGTCGGCACTCGGTGGCACACTTCAATGTCGTCAGCACTAATAGGCTCGCCAATCGCCGCGCCCAGTTTACTCACTAGATCAGTGGCGTCCTCATTTTCCGCCTCCACAAGACCTTTTATCTCTACGTTCGATCGGCGTGAGTACTGTTCACACTGAACGAGCCTCCTGTGAAGCTCTTCGATTTTAGATTCATTTTCCTTGCCCCTTGCCGTCAGCTTTTCTTTTCTACTTGCTTCTTCATGGCTCCGAACTCTTTTTCCATGAACTCTACTCCTTTCATCATTTCCGTGGACTCAGCTCGTAGATCCCAGAGTTCACTACGGCTTTCCCTATCCCTGTCACACGTGTTTTTTGACATGTTCACGTATACAACAATGCATGGCAAGAGAAACACAGCAAAGACTTTGAACTCGGCAGCAGCGACAGCTATACAATGAAAAGGGGTTTTCGCAACAAAAATGGCGAGACAAACCTGCGGCGAGATTTCGAAGAAGACTAGGCGATCCGTCGACCAGCCGTCGCCACTGCCGAGTGTCCGGTTCACGGGTTGATGCTCCTTTTTGTAGGCGTGTTGAAACGCCCCCGAGCAGCCTCCAGCGCAAGCTTCCACGTCACCTTGAATCCGGTGAGGGTATTTACGCCGAGGGGTTCCAGCTGAGCGCTACCGTAACGAGCTTGTCAAAATTCCTGCGGCGAGATTTCAAAGAAGATGAGGCGATCCATCGACAAGCCGTCGCCACTGCCACCTTCCTAATAATAACTGGAAAACCGGAACAACCACACAAGGAAACGAGAAAGACTCGAGAAAATTTATAGATGGTTGTTTCAACTTTAACTTATCCCAACTTGTATCAGAGCCAACACGTGTTGCCCCCAATTCCGCAAACATCCTTCATCTCATTCTAACCACCCAGCGTTCTAGCTTATCGTCGATTGCCTATCTCGAAGAAATTAGCGACTCATAAAGTTATTAATGGAGATTTCTTATTTTCCCCAGAACGATGCGAAATGCTAAACAAAACAGTATGTTTATATGATAAATGTAACTATGAAGAAATTAACAACGAACTCAGTAGCTTCTTCCCAGCTTTTGAAGCCAACTTCCGTAACCGATCTGTTAATGAAAATTGGGTAGTTTTTAAACAAAAGCTTAGTGAACTGAAAATAAGTTTATTCCGAAGACCACCCTTCGTGCCACGCAGCAAAAGCCTTGGTATGCTAAAACATTAACCCGACTTTTAACGCCTTTTCAGCAAGGCAAAACCTAAAGGAACACCATGCGCATGGGATAAATACTACTCCGGCGATAATGACTATCTTACAGCAATTCGCAACGCACGCATTTTTTAACACGGATCTACCCGAAATGCTGAGTGATAACGTAAAAAGATTTTGGCAGATCGTCAGTCCAAAACCATCTTGCACTATCACCCTCACTAACGAATCAGGTGAAGTGACCACAAATGCCGAGTGTGCTAATATTTTTAACAATGCATTTTCGTCGGTGTTCACCTAAGAGCCTAGTATGCCTTGCGTTCCCACAACCACTCTGATAGATTCCAGCTTGCCTGCGCTAGCATTTTCCACAGACGGCATTTCTTTTCTAATAAGAACATTAGACTTCCTCGTCGTGTGGCAATTGCGAAAGGAATTCGAAACTTTTAAAGAAAATCACCAACGCAATTGTACAATACCTGTACCTCATATTCTCACAGTCGCACACCACAGGCGACCTTCCGGATGACTGAAAAATAGGTAAGGTCGTTCCAGTCTACAAATCAGGCGACAGTAACACAGTAACTCCCCACTCAATTACCGTCCCATTTAATTAACAAGCATCCCATGCAAAATCATGGAACACGTCATATATTCTCATGTTATCAACTTCCTAGATTCCAATAGCTTCTTTCACCCCTGTCAACATGGCTTCCGCAAAGGCTTTTCCTGTGAAACACAATTAGCACTCTTTCTTCACGATATACATACACATCTCGACACAAACTTTCAGACTGACGCCATTATCCTTGACTACGCAAAAGCATTTGATACAGTTCCACACAACAAACTAATACAGAAGTTATCCAGGCTAAATCTCAGCCCTAACGTGTTATTTTGGATTAAATCTTTTTTAGCTAATCGTTCTCAATTAGCTAAAATATTGCTAATTGAGAACGATTAGGTAAAACAATTCTCAAATAATGAATCCTCCGAACCTCTCGAAGTAACGTCAGGAGTACCGCAAGGGTGCGTCCTTGGCCCCCTGCTATTTCTCGTCTACATAAATGACCTACCCCTAAATGTGTCTTGCAAAATCCGCATGTTCCACGACGATTGCGTGATTTACCATACGATAACTAATGCTTACGATAAACTAACCCTAGAACACGATCTCAACAACATTCAAGAATGGTGTGACAATTGGCTTCTCAAACGTAACCCCAACAAGAGTAAGGTTGTCTTATTCACTCGCCGCAAAAAACCCTTTCCTATTCCCATACCAAATCACTAACGTCCCTCTAGAAATAGTACAGTGTTTCAAATATTTAGTTTTGCATGTCACAAACATTATCCCATATACAAATAAAATATTGGTATTTCTTGAAACGTCATCTGCATAGCGCATCTCAACACGTAAAACTGATCGCATACACATCCCTCACCAGGCCGAAACTGGAATACGCCTCAGCTATATGGAGCACGTCTTAAAATTACCTAATCAATGACCTTGAATCAATTCAAAATCGCTCAGCCCGATTCATTTATTCGTCATATTCTTATGACATCAGTGTTTCATCCTTAAAAGCCAAATCTGGATTACAGCCACTTTCCTTTCGACGCCGCATAGCCACTCTTTCCCTGTTTCACAAGCTGTTTCATTCACCCCTCAACCATCCTCCATACGTTATCTCCCCAACGCACATTTCGCACCGCACCAGCCACCCCCTCCAAGTTTCCCGTTACCGCACTAGGACTGCTACCTTCTGCGCGTCCGTCTTTCCGCGTACTGTGAAGGACTGGAACGACCTCCCAAACCACGTCGCCACAATCACCTGCCCATCAACTTTCACTAAAAATGTAACGACTCATCTCTGACAGTGAGGCCTTATGTAATGTATATATATACCCCTACGTAGCTATGTTTTATACCTTGTATATGTCGCTTATGTAGCAAAAGTGTTTTATATCCTGTATACCAACCCCTTACGTGGCAAATGTTTTTGATACCCTGTATATCCACCCCTTATATAATACCCCCTTGTGGGGTCTTCAAGAAAAGAAAATATGATGATGATGATGATGATGATTATATGAACCTTCCACTTCGCGTACGAGGAACTTACGTGTTTGGCCCATGTCGTCAACACCGCAGGAGTCCTGCCTTACCCGGCAAAAAACTTCAGCTATAGCGAACTACCCATGAGCGATATACAATAACGGCGTGCGAAGATTTCTCGGACTGTGCGCATACTACCGGCGCTTCGTCGCAATCGTCGCATGCGTTGCATAGCCACTCACGCGATTGACGAGTGGTAACACAGCTAGAAAAAACACCCAAGAAAAAATTAGTGCCCTTCCACTCTGTGAAGAAAGATGACCTGCAAAGCTGGACGCAGTCTACGGAGTGCACGAATCAAAACACGTTTATCGTAATTTGCAATGGAGCATACTTCCTAGCCTACTAGCTGAATGAACCTCTGAAGGATCCAAGCTTTGTTCTTGTAGAAAAACATGGAGCTGTCTGTGCCCCTTCCGCGTCCTAAGCATCCTACTCTTAGTGTAAGGCCGGGGTCTGACTGTTGCCGCAAGTGTCGTAATAATTTTAAAGAATGACGTCATTTCAAGTCTCAGCCAACTGTACTGCATGACATGCCGTTTCTTATGTCCATAGACCATGATACGGCTTTTGCGTTGCTAGTCTGAACTTAGCCTAATACACAAACCGAATCCGCTCTGCAAGTAAGGCCTCCGGACAGCTCCCATCACTGCAAACGAAAACTAGCCGGAAATGGTGTTTTTAACAAGCGATGGGCCGTAGAAATTCATAGTGAACAAATGTAGCGATCGTCCGTGTGTCTTTTTTCGTCCCTTGTGTTTTTGCTGCGCTACATTTGTTCACTATGAATTACCAACTAGCCCAGTCTAGAGCTTTACGTAGAAATTCCCTGCAAAAAAATTTACTTTCTAGGTATGGCGCCAAGTAGTGGATTAATCACATTTTAATTCCAGTAGCCATTATGAGGAGTAGAAAAGTGAATTAAGAACTCCATTACATCCTTTTCCTACTGGCGTTCCAGGGCTGGGTTTGCTCCCAAGCCAACAAAAAACTCCCCAGTTGTGGTAATCATGTTAGTCGTGTGTTCGTTCCGTGTATCAGCATTTTAACGGTAGCTTAATGCTAATTAAAACGAGTAAGCAGCACGCGACGGTTGCGTGCAGCTACAAAAACTATACCGTACGTATACCCGGATAGATATACGCCGCGGTGGCTCAGTGGCTAAGGCGTTGCGCTGCTGAGCACGAGGTAGCGGTTTCAACTCCCGGCGGCGGGGGCCGCTTTTCTGGTACAGCCGAAAGCAAAAACGCCCGTATGTACGAGAATTCGGCGCACGTTAAAGATCCCCAGGTGGTCAAAATCATTCCATAGCCCTCCACTACGGCGCGCCTCATCGCCAGGGTTGCGTCGGCGCGTTAAAACCTACAACCAACCATAGAGGTTCATACTAATATATACTAGAGGGAAATCTGGCGCTGCAATCGCAAGCCGCCGCCGGTGGCGCCATTGCAGCTAGTGACGTTCCTCGCCTACTTGGCTTAGCTAGCCATGTGGCTTCTTTTTTGTCTCGAAGCCACAATGGTAACATTTTTTCTTCTGCATGGTGAATAAAGCTTCTAAATAATTACTGACAAGTAAATATTTCCGTAAGTTCAATTCTGGTAATAACGAAACAAATTTCAATAACTTTTTAGAGTAATATTGTCGCTTTTTTGCAGCCAGAGGCAACTTCCCAGCCTGTTCAGGAGCCATGCCAAGGCCAAGTGGGACGTGCCTGGCCGGAACATGACGGAACGCTCGCTGAATTGCGACTCCCCTAGTCAGTGGCGCCAGATTTCCGTCTAGTGTATGTTAGTATAAAACTCTATACAACCAAGTAACCAACCAACCCGGATAGATACTTCAACCAGCGTGGTCACAGGCACATAACGCGGCAGTGCGTTTCGATCTGTTTATTTGGGTGATAGCTCTTGCCAAACTCTGCGTTTAACAAAGAGACAGTGCTCGCCGTTGCAACAATTGCAATGTTCATTTGCACCGCTTGTTGCCAAACTCTGCGTTTAACAGAGAGACAGTGCTCGCCGTTGCAACAATTGCAATTTTCATCTGCACCGCTTGCTTGCGCACATATAGACGATTTAAATTGTTGTGCCAGCGTGCCAGCGCAACCGCTGCAGCGACTGAACTTGCCCTGCCGGCCCGACTGGACCACTGGACTGTGAAGCCCGGATGTAGACAACGAAGAGCGGCCGGTGAGACGGTGTGGCCGGAGCTTCAAGTTTCCCCTTGGGCCATCGTTTTTTTTTTTCAGAGGGACGAGTAATGCCAATTGGTGGAAACATTTTCATGTGCCCCTGTCGCATTTTTTGGCTAGCAGCATTTGGATACGGCGACAGCTGTGCACAGCTCGCTGGTAAGTCTGTCATCAGTCTATGTGTTTGTGAAGCGTTTGAAATAGGGTAACTGCGAAGTCCCCCATGCCGCTCATAGCACGTACACGCACAGGTAAAAAAAAGCGCACACTTTCGTTTTATTTCACTTGTTTGTGGGTTTTGGTAGTATGCATTCGCGTTCTTATGTTGCCCGGTTCGTAACAGTCCTCCTGCTCTGGAGTTTTGGGGCGACATACAGCGCCCCTAGTGGCCGACGCCTTTGGGTAGCACAAATGCAGACGACCCTCACCGCTCTCCATGTGTTTTCAATTACCAGCAACAGCGAAAGTTGGTTGTACCTAATTTAATTACATTGTGGTGCGTTTAATTGACTGCATACTAAATTAAATGCTTCTAAAGTAGTTGCAGAGGCTAAACAAAATAATATCCCCTAAAACGAGCCGATTTATCGGCGTTTTTTTTGAGCGAGCTGTTGGGGGGTCTAACTTCTTGAGGATAATTATCGTTCTTTCTTCTTGCGTGAGGGCGACAAAGGAAAGTTCGCAAGTCGCATAAACAGAAAGTTGCTGAGCCTCAGGTAACTAACTCTAAATGGTCACTTCAGCTGGAGCATGCCAGCGGACGCGAGGAGCGCAGCCGATTCAGCGGGCGCTGCTGGCCTGGCAACGGCTCGAAAACGAGTAGAAAATTTGTTTTGTATGCTCGCAAACTAAATGACTGTTGGTTAACAATTTAAGCCGCACGGTTTATGAACGGCGGGGTACACTTATACCACCGAGTAGGTGAGGCAATACCGTCAAATAAACAAATTCACCGCAATTAAAGGACCGAGTCAAGCACTGAATCAGAAGACCTTTGCCTGCTTAGATGTGTAGCATAACACAGTCTCATACATGGTGCACAGCCCAAATATTTACATAAGATCGTCACTGGCTGTGTTGGTTATCTTCTAGTGCAGGGGTCGTCGGACCGACATGCCAGTCTTGTCCTCAAAATGGATTGGACGGCGAAACAATAACAGATCAAAATTCATCGCATTGTCCCCCATCTTCGCACTTTGCCAGATTATTGTCAAATATTATTGGCCATTTGCTGATTTTTTTTTTCCTTTTCCTTCCAAGCCACCCCCCCTCTCCCACCCGATTTGCAGTCCAGCGCTCCGCCGTGTTGACTTCATGCAACTAGGCACTACATCTCGAAACGTTGCCCATACTTACTTTAGTCTATTAAAAGCGAACTTGGAATATATGTTGCAAGAGCGTAATTAAATACGGTGAGATCATCAAGAAAACGCAACGGCCACTCCGTTCGCCCGATCACTTTGTTTTACGGTGACTACTTTCAGAATCACAAGCATATTTGACGCTTATGACGCTCGCTGCATTTTGTGACTGAGCCGCGGAAAAACGGCAAGCTAGCGCTGCAATATGTATTCGTAACGATGACTCAAACCAGCAGTGTTTATTGAAAATGCACGCGTAAGTGAGCAGCGGCGCAAAAGTACGCCTTACCGGCCGCAGCGGACGAGCCTGCGGTCCGCGAGACTGGTTGGCTTTTACGCGCGATCATCGCCGATTGCGTTACTCTTCTTGTTTGATCGGCTGTTGTTGAAAGTGCTTGTCACTACGCGTATTAGTATAAATAAGAAGCTTTCACTTCAAATATCACTTCATACGACCATCGATCGGTGAATCTGCGTGTTGCAGAGCACCGTCGCCGTCCAAGCACTTTCGTCGACGCTGAAAACGTATTTAGTGCAGCAAAGCTTTTTTTCCCTAATGCCAAGTTGAACGCCGGACGAGATAGAACGCGTCGGAGATGGGCTAGAGACCGTTTAGCAAAACAATCGGCCGTATCGAGCTGATTTTGCTTTTGTCAACACGGGATCCTATGCGACCAGTTAAACTTCGGCACTGGCCTGTTTTGGATATGTAGAGATCATGGGTCAACAACAGCGGCATGCCCTCAAATGTACTTAAGGCGACTCTTCGAAGTTCCTGTTAGAAGATAAATGAGGGGTCTGCTAAACAGCACCCAATGTGCCCAACGTAGCTCTTGGGGCAAAACAGCTGGGGTAGCTAGACTACTCTTGTCTTGCAAGCCAAAAACTTGCACGCATGTCTTAAGACACAACCACTGTACCCAGGTTTCTCTTAAGGAGGTTACGTAGGGCGAAAAGAACGATGGCCAGGCCATGAAACTATGCGAACCTATTGAGTCCCTCACAAATTATCTGTGTACAGGATACCAGCGCACCTCATTGGCCTTGCCGCAGCAACCACACCTTTGAGTGAGGCCATTGTCGGAGATTTATGAACTGAACTTTTCGCTTGCATGAATATAATGTGATCCGAGATACGCCTGCATTCAAGCTGGAGAATCGGCTGGTAAGAGCAGCGGTGAAGGCTATCAGGGCATGATTTTCAAAGGCAGAATTCAGTGAACGAAAGACGATACCCTGTGTAATGACCTTTTGGTGGTGTCAGACGCAGCAGAGGCGCGGTCTTTGTATGTGGCTGGTTAGAAAAAGGGTACAAAATACAGTCTACTCCCGATAATTAGCCGTCGCCTAAGTAATACCCTTACTTCTAATAAAATGTCCTGAAACCAGCCATTTTACGAGCAATCCAATAGAAAAATTGTGAACCTTTCTATAAAACGATGAGGAATGTATGACAGGAACATTTGCCGTGATGGTTTCGTAAATTTGACAACCCCGCATTAAGAGCATGCGCTACTCTGTAGGTATGCACCGCGTTTCTAGAATACCCTTTGGAACTCCCAGATATGCCCTCCGCAGACTTAACAATTGTATTAAGGGCCATCATCGTGAATACGTGTCAGCGCCTCTACGTTTTGGGAGTATTTTTTCGAGCAGTTGTGGCTTCAAGAGGTCAAACGAAACATTTGGCGTTAAGCCTAACCTCTATATATCGAAATGCCAAGTTACTCCCAATAGCTTGCGGTTAACAGCCTTATGACGTGAAGAGCAACGTCATTCTGATGCTACGTCGAACATTGGGTATGGATTCTAGACGTGCGCCCTTACCCTATACATTAGGCCTATTTACATTGACCAGTGGCACGCACGCGTCACTTCCTCAATCCCCCCCTGCACATCAAAATTTAGTGAATGGGGCCTAACCCAGTTGTCCCATGATTTGCAGGGAAGCGTTTTAATGCAGGCTGTGTCTATAGTGCCATCTGAAGATGCACTCCAGTATATCAAAATGGGACGGCAATTCGTAAAAATACCGCGCCTAGCACTACATCTGTCTACCCAACGTAACGTAAGGCAACCTAACCCCACCTAACGTAACCTAACATAACATAGCATTACCTAACAAACATAGCACAATTATATTAAACTCCAAAAGCTGGACTGAGGAATGGCAACTAACTTAAGAAACGACGACGACGACGGCAAATTTCGCGAGTGATAAGACATCTACGTTTGCTGTTTTTATAACCAATTACCCAAAAATATCCAACAAAAATCTCGAGCCCCAAAGGGGTCAACGCTGCGTCACGGGTGGGTTATTGGCCTCGGGGGTAAATAGGGGACACTATAGCTAGAGGTAGCTGGGAAAGTGAATTAGAATGTGAGGAGTATCATGTGTCAGGGCACCCCCCGAGAGGGGATGCTCCAACACCCCCCAAAAAGTGAAAGAAACGAACCAAAGAACAAAAATTTGAAGTGCGTGCCATGAGCGCGCTAATCAGGGAACTCCAGCGCCTAAAACCCGAGGAATGATGGGCAAAGGTGGCAGCGCAGTGGTCGGCCAATTAGAGAATGCCGTGCAGGAAACCAGTGGCGTGGCGACCATATAAGGACATAGAAAAGGAAAAGAGCCAATGAGAGTGTGTCACGGGAGAGCCCAAAGGGTATAAAAGCGGGGCGCACAACGAGAAGGGGGGCAAGAAACCGAAGAAACCAAGAGGTGGTAGGAGCACGTGCACTTCATGGAACGAGCCAGGGGAACGCGGCCAGGCCATCGACCGTGCCATCCGATCCTGGGCGGGAGCGGGCCGACGTCGCATCAGCACCGTCACCCTAGGTGCACCACGAACCTGTGTCTTCGTGGTCCCAGTGGCACCGGTTGGGCACCAGCGGACAACGTCCACGCTCCGTCGACGTTCGTCTCGACGGCCCCCGAAAGGTGACGTTCGTTCCAAGCCTCTAGTGGCAGTGGGACCTCTAGCGGCAGCGGCAACCAGGGGGTAGCCACCGAGGAAACTAGTCGGGACGCGCGGATCCCACGCCGTCCAAGGAGTGACCGCGTGCATCCAACGCCGGCACCGAAACGAGACGAGGCCGGCTACCTCCGAGTCGCGGCCACGCAACGGGTGCGCGACGTCAGCGCCGACGACAGCGGGTAAGACCAGTCCGTTATAGGGACATAGTTGTCGGACACAACTACGAAGTAGTTGTGGTAGAGACTTGACTGAGGACAGTGTTATTGTTTACTAATGAGGGTATTAAGACGAATTTTGTAGAATTTTATATTGGAGACTTTTTGGGTTTCGATGTGAATTGTATTTTGAGATTGTTAGAGGTTTGAGTGTCTCTCTATTTGTGTGTAGTTTAATTATTGAGTGATTTCTGTTAGGGTTTTTTGTGTGCATTATGTGTGTGTTTTGGTAAACATGTCAACGGCTTTCCTGTGTCCATCTCTTTGAGCTGGTTAAGACAACCTAACCATCGGTTCACGTAACAAGGATTAGGGCAAAATTTTAAAGGGATGTGGAAAATCAGTGCAGCAGATGATGAACATTACCAGGAATAGTTGGAAAATGGGAAGGAATGGCAAAACACCAGATGGGGAAGAGCTAAAGAGCCATGTGCGAAGTGGAGAAGCAGACCACTACCTATACACGACATCCACTGCAACGTATGCTAATACATCGGGAATGTTTTGTTGTGGAATATTCCGAGTGTCTGCAGAACCCCTTGGTATTTCTGTACCAAAGTAGCGTAATTGTATTACGCTGCTTGGTTGCACGCATGATATGATAGAGTTTCCATAATTAGTTTTCGTGAACGTCTTTGTCGCAGTGTGTCGTTTACACAGTGCAACAAAGTTGCATGCAGTGCGTTGATTTCTTGTGTTTCTCTACTTTTGATCTCATCCGCAATGTAGGGGAATTGAGCATTCTGTGATCCTTGGGGGAGCACTGACATTGCGAGTTTTAGGTCGTAGCCTTTGAAATTTTGTTCTTTGAGTTCCGTCAGGGTGGCTATCAGTTGGCCGTCTGAGTAGGACATAATACGGGCAAACCGACATCTATCCGCTTCAAGTACCCTTTCTCCAGGAAACAACTCAGCAACTGATTCTTTCTTCCGAGGAGGGCACAGAAATTTGTCCCACATTAATTGTGTGGGCTATGTAAATTGGTCAGCTGGTGGGGTCGCTCCACCGAAATGCTAAATGTTTGTTTCGCCGGCTCTTTCCCTTAGGAAGGAACCCATCAAGTTCGCGTGCTGCTTCGAATGCACATTGTTCGTTTTTGAAAACGATGAAGACAAAGGAGATTCCCTTCTCAGTGTTCGTAAACCTTATTTGCGGTGTTCCCTGGCATATCGCCTGGATGTCTTCTTTTTTTGTGCCTTAAAATATGCAAGCAATTTTCCCTGCTCGCCTGTCGCTCCGTAGATAGTAAACCACTAATTTGGCCGGCACAAATTTCTCTAAGGGAAACGTTTCTCTGGAGGGGGCTTTAAGGCACACTCTTCGTCATTGTTATACTCATCGTTATTGTTTAGACTTGCTCCAGGAGGATCCACACGAATGTCATTAGAGCATTATTTTCGGAGGGGCCTCCAGATTCGGCCGCAACCTGTCTCTTGTCGTTGTCAATGTTTGCCGAGGCAGCCATGACAGACCTTTCTTGATCTACTGGTACACCACTCTGCTCCGGAATGCTACACGTGTCGCCATTTAGGAGTGTGCAGAATCGGTCCGTCGAGGATCGCCTTCTCGCACTGCATGCGAATCCCTCATAGTACTTGTACTACTCGCTCCCCAAGGTTGACCTTGTTAAATTCGTCGAAAAAAGCATTGAATACTTTGGAAGAGTGACCTTTCAGAACCCTGTACGTTTGTCTGAACGAAAATTTCTGGAACTTTCGCGGTTAAACCAAAAAGCCGACCTACGCAGAATGGGATGGCCACATCATCCTTCAAAACCAAGGTGTACGTATTGATTGGTTCATCGGCCCTATTTTTAGCGACTTATTCTTGGAAGACAAGAACCGGAAGGTCGCGCCGTTGTTAGAACTGTCCGAGGTACTTCGTGTATTTCACAATATGGACGATTTCCTTCTTCTTTTTGGCGATACTGGCGATGTCGGCACAACAGTGTGAAAACGGCTACAACCGTTTTCAGCTTGGTTAAAGGCGATTGTCGTCACAAACGAGATTCCGGAATGGAGCGGCAGAACATTCCTGTATCTTCACCTTAATTAGAAAATACAGGAATGCCTGCTGCGAATATGAGCTTACAGTAATAAAGTCGCTGCCATCCCACTGTTTAGCTCACTCGAAACTAGTAAAACGTCGAATTGCCAACCTGTGTCTGAAAAATGCTCTGGGGAAGTGTTGCCTTCACAACTGCGTACATAGTATTAGGTCTCAAGTAGACCGCGTAGACAAGGCCGGCTATCCGCACCAACTTGTTACTTCTGTTGCGAACAAGCGACTGGTGACCAGTCCCAAGCGATGACCAGTCTGATGTCAACACGAAGCAACAACTCGGAGAAAAAATTATCCACTTACCCCACTTATCCCAATTACCCAGACTTAAGCAGATCAATGCGGAAGCAATGATAAAGTGGTTTCTCTCGGTTTTTGTGTGTATGGAGGTTGGGAGGGTGAGTGTGGATTATTTTGGGTTTCTTGTTTCTTGGTTTTTGTTGTCTTTTGTTTTTCCTTTGGTATTCATTTATTCTTCCACATGACACACAGTTGT
Source organism: Haemaphysalis longicornis (assembly GCA_013339765.2). Lineage (NCBI taxonomy): Eukaryota > Metazoa > Arthropoda > Arachnida > Ixodida > Ixodidae > Haemaphysalis > Haemaphysalis longicornis. The sequence goes on along the minus strand of CM023450.1, from coordinate 202,998,726 downwards.
CGAATGCTGTCGTTTGTCATCTGTACAGATGAGGATGAGCTGCGATCACACGAGAAATGTTTATAGGCGCTGTATAGTGTAATTTCGTGCTGGTGTGTGCACATTTTGTGTGTATATATTGGTGTTTTTAAGAATAAACGTCAGTTGGAAGCAGCCCTTCTTTCTGTTGTCTCCCTTCATCATTCGTATACATATTCGCCCTTTATTCGTCAGTCATGCAGAACCAACTATCCCGGAAGTCAGCAGAAATCATAAACATGGAAGCACCCAAACATAAGTACGCGTTTCTGACAAACACTGCGTGTTTGTCTTAGGTCCACCACACCCAAATATAAACTATGCAGAATTTGCATGCGTAGTGCAAACGACAAATGAGATGCCGCTTGCTGACCCTGTGTAGGGCTAAGCACAGTATAATAAAATATTAGTGACATATTCTCTTTTTGGTACTCCACTTATACAATGAAAGAATAACCTACATTATGAGGGGTAAGAAAATCAGCAAGGGCACCGAAAGGACGAACAATTCATTTGCTGGGGGTTGTTGCGGCGTGGAACTGGCGGGCGGAGATGCAGTTCAACTTTGTAGCCGCAGTGGGCCAGTATCAGCCACCAGCAATGGAATGGCCAGAGTTGAGGCTTAGCGCAAGGATGGAGAATTCCGTGGTTAGGGATGCGTAGTGTCCCGAGGTGACGTGCGGGCAGGGACTCTTGGCCATTGCCGCAACGTGGCCGCCCTGCTCCTGCTGTACGCTGCAGACAGACTGTTCTGTCGTCTTGCTGCCACTAGAGTAGCGGCTCGATTGGAAACATCAGGAATGGTCTTTTTCCTACGCCGCAGGGATATCTTGCTCCGACCTTTGGCTTTTGTGTTTTGTGGTTGGGTTGAGCAAAGATAGATAGTAGATGGATAGATAGATAGATAGATAGATAGCTGGATAGACGGACGGACAGACGGACGGACGGATGGATGGATGGACGGATTGATTGATTGATTGAGGTGGATTATTGATTGATGATGATTGATGATGATGATTGATTGATTGATTGATTGATTGATTGATTGATTGATTGATGATTGATTGATTGATTGATTGATTGATTGATTGATTGATTGATTGATTGATTGATTGATTGAAGGGTTTAAGCAACACGTTTAAGGCGCTGACGCAACGCAGGTGATCAGACGCGCCATAGTGGAGGGCTGGGGTTAATGTTTGACCACCTGGCGATGTTTAACGGGTGCTTAAATCTCGTACACACGGGCGTATTTTGTTTTCGCTACCATTAGAAAAGCGGCCTTGGCGGCCAGAAATCGACACCGCGACATCGTGCTCCACCGCGCAACTCCTTAGCCCCTGAGCCACCGCAGCGGATGAGCAAAGATAGGACTGGCGCCTACCCATTAATGTGATTTGCTAAGCTGGGCAGTGATATCATTTCAGATTGAGGTTAATGTGGTGTTGGTGGCCGAAAGAAATAAAATTGCTCCTTCTTTGCTTTCTACTCATCTTCCTTCATATCCTCCACATTGCACATGATTCGTCAATATCCCCTCCGTTGCATCTTTCATCTTGGTGGCTTTTCCACAAGTCTGCTGGTACCATAAATGGTCTGCACCATACTAAAATTCGTCGGAGGGTCGCCGCACTCTGGCATATACAGCTACTTTTACCCAAGAAAACTGCTACCCCAAATTTTTAACCTTTCCTTTCACTGCATCGCTTACACAAAAGAGTAGGTTCCAAATTCACGTAATCTAACCGTAACGTCAACTGACATGACCTTACCTTTACACAAGCAAACAGGGGTGTTTTTTATTTTTTATTCCGGAGCACTTTATGGGATGGCCTTGTCGTCGTAGCTCGCTAAGGGTCAATGTCAAGCGACTACCGGAATCAGGTGGCGCAGCGAGATAACAAACCGAAGTAGAGCGTCGTGTACCGTTGTCAGGGAGTCATGTTGATGGTTCGAAAACCGCGCGGTTTAAATTGTCGCTACGGTCCCAAACTGGTGAACTTTAGATTAATAGGAGAGGCTTTTCCCTGCAGTAGGCGTAGATAGACTGGTGGTGGTGGTGATGATGATGATGATGATGGTGATGAGGAGGAGGATGAAAACAATGAACCACCAATTGCATACAGAAGAACCATTCTGACATACTCATACATCCTAAAGATCCGTTGACTACCGAAGCATTTGTGCTATCCCATAGTTAAGAAATGCTTGTCCAGGACACTATTTAATGACAATCCGCAAGCTGTTAGCCCATTGCTCCTTCGGTTTGAACAGGAATGCCAAGACCTTAGTATTCTGGACACATTACCTTGGATTCCCCAAAGAACAAAACAACTACCACCTTGGTATAGATTCCCTGCTGTGTGAGATTTTACACTGAAACACTTTCAAAAAAGGAAACAACCACGCGAGCACATATTACAGGAGTTTCTCTCACTAAATGAAAAATACAAAGGGTATACCTCATTTTACATAGACAGTTCCAAAACATCATGCTATGCTGTGATTGAAATAATACAAGGTAAATGGGAGAAGGTGATCAGGATACCTCTGTGCACTTCGGTTTTCACAGCAGTCTTATGGCATGGCTGTGGCTGTAGAAAGAATTAGGAAGGGAAGCATTCTGAAAAGAGTTATATACACTGACTCGCACAGCGCGATGGCCGCCCTACATTACAAAAATGCAACTCAACCCATATTACGAGGCATGATACACAATTTAGTGACAGCAAAAACACAGGGACAGGAAATTGAGTTGCGTTGGGTTCCTAGCCATGTTGGCATCCATGGAAATGAGAGAGCCGATGCATGTGGAGCACAGGCTGGTAGCAACATAGTGAAACAATTACCGCGACTACAACGCCTCCGGTAAAGGAAAAAAATTCCCTCGCACTTCCCCGAGGGGGAGAGTGTGTAAGTGCGAATGCACGGTTGTTGATTGCGCGATTACGGTGGATATCGTGATCTTAATGAGTAGTCCAGAGATTACACACACGCACACAACTACAAAGAAAGATATTTCACTCGTTATTGCTGGTACCGTTGCCCGGTCCGCCATCATCGTTATCGAGATGCAGGACCAGCGACCGCGCTCGACGACGGCGCGCGCTCGACTAATACCCTCCCGCACCACGCGGCCGCTACACGAGCGCCCTCACGCGTCGGAATGCGGAGCGCCCGCTACGCGAGCGAAAGCTCTCCCGCCCGAAGTGGAGAGGAGGCGCCCAACACCCGCAGTCACTCAGCGGAGAGAGGAGGAGGAGAGTAGCGCGCGCCCATCTCCCCCCGTTGCTAGGGAAGACGAGGAGCGCGCGCACCCGCAGCTGTTGCTATGCGGACGACGGCGGCGGACGATTCAGGCTCGCTTAAGAAGTGCATTCGCACTTAAAACAATTTACATGAGATCACACACAGAAAATGCCCGATCGCCGCCATCGTTTCTCGTCGTCCTCTTCTACTACCATCTGCTATCAATTCTTTGTCTTCGCGGGAAAAAGTTCCAACAACCTCCCCCGACGGCGAAAAAAAAAACAGTGATGCGTAGCGGATAGTCGTAGCCCCCGTCTTTGCGCCTGTACTTCCACCAGCGCTGTGGTTTTCTGTATGGTCCGTTTCTAGTCGTTCCGAGCAAACGGTAGCCCCGCTGGCGGTTCTTGCGCCGGTATTTCCAGGTATGCCGAACAGCAGGGGAAGCCTTCATTCTGTTGCCGTTGCCCTACTCTTTTCTTCGCGAGTAGAAGCTGTCATGGTCATGGCGATGACCCCGATGTTTTCCAAGCACACCGTGAGCGACGCGAATCGTTTGTTCCAAGTTTGTGCATCGGTACCGAGAGAGCTTATAGGCAAACCTTGCGATGGGGCGAAGGTCATTTTCCTGTCTTGTTTGGTATTTCACTTTTTGCTTCACCCACGTTCCGGACCATACAGGGAACAACAGCGCTGGTCGAAGTACAGACGCAAAGACGTGTGCTAGGACTATCCCCTACGAGTCACTGTTTTTTTTTCGTCGTGGCGGGAAGTTGTTGGAACTTTTTCCCGCGAGGACAAACAAGTGATCGCAGATGGTAGTAGAAGAAGACGACGCGAAACGATGGCGGCGATCGGGCATTTTCTGTGTGTTATCTTATGTAAATACAGTTCTTTTGCTTTACCGGAGGCGTTGTAGTCGCGACAACAAGTACATAATCCTCATAGAGACTGTATGAAATTCATTCGGTGTAAACTGAGAGAAACATGGCAGTCCTCGTGGGATAACGAAACTAACATCAAACTTCCTATAGTTGCACCCCTATAGCAGAGTGGTAATAAAGCAGACATAAAGAACGCCTCACAGAAGTTATTTCACGTCATCTCCGCATTGGACATACATATTTGACACATAAATTTCTTCTTATGAAAGAAGATGAAGAGAGAAGTGAGGAATGCAACCAAGAGGTAACTGTAAACCGCAGGTTACTCTAGTGTACGAAAGTCGAGGTCCCGTAAAAAAAGCATTTTAGGCTCTTCTACGAGGAACATTTCACACCAGTCTACTTTCATGAGACAACGCTCGTGCTAAATTTTCTGCGTTTTAGTTTTATAAAAGAACCAGCGCTTCTAAACAAGCTGTAATGTTGTAACGGGCTGTTGTAATCAGTTATTATCCACAAAATACACAAAACCGTCTGTTTCGCGCATGAAAGCCGAAGTTGCTCATGTGCCCTTAAAATACAACACAACAGCAACAACGAAATGAAAGCCAGCACAGAAAGAACAGAAAACCCTCTGGCGCAATTTTATGTAGGGTTCGCGCCAGCACTGCGAAGGCGGGAAATTTGAGTTGCATATTCATTAAAAGAGGAGTGAGATGGCGGAGAAGAGCGTGATAGGTGGTAGGAGTGAGGAAATAACGGTGCCACCGCCTATTATGGCGAATCACTGCTCTACACTTTCGACCGCTTCCAGATGGCGTGGAACGTCTTTTATTTTTTCCTTTTGAATTTTGTAATGGTTGTGGAATTCTGTGTAGATAATGCAAAACGGCCTATCACATTTTTATTCGCCTTTTGCGTTTATATAGCTTGCCATGCTGTAGTCTACATCCAATATGTCGCACAGTATGTAATGGTCTCTTTATTACCGTCGCTCATCCTCACCATCTTTGCAAACATTATATAGGATGAGTTACCGTTAGCATCTGGAAACCTGGCAGGCGTGCGCTGTACTCCACTTCGCATGCATGACGCGCACCCAGCATAGCAGCGACGCAAAATAGACGTCCCATACGTACATTTCGCGCGCGGTAACATTTAGGCCCGCCGGGGAGCATTGCAGCGAAGTGGTGAAGCCAACAACCTCGATGAATGTTAAATCGGAGACGTAGTGGAGAAGTTTAGCTTGCCTCATCAGGGGTTCGAGCGGCTTCGGCCGGACGAATTTCTTCACACTTTTTAGCAACCAGCCCTACGAGGGAGCACAGAAGCGGCATAATTTATCTGTCCATTCCCCATAGTTTAAACGTTGGCGCACTTGCTCTGTACACAGGGGCATCGGTATATTACAAACCGGACCAGGGCTACTACATTCGATTCTCAGGCAGGCACGAGACCAGAACTGGTGATCATGATGATGATCAGTGGATCTCCCTTTTAATTGGGACTTAGGTTGTCAGCAACCGACTTGGCTGTTTTATTCCGCTAAATTTCCCTACTCCCAGAAGCCCTAATATATTTGGACCCCCATCTCCCCTTCAGCCCAGTTTTATTCTTCCATCGCTCCCTCTCCGGTTTTCGCTCCCCCACTGTTCTAAATTCTCGTCCGTTTGCACATTCCTCCTACGTCACCTCCAAGGGCCTAAAGCTTATCTCCCCTCCACCCCAAATTCCAAAGCTACTGGCAACGTCGTTCCTCCTCGACTCGCGGTCGTCGTACCACAGTCCAGTCGCACCTCAGTCCCTGACAATAGGTGTGGTTTCTAGAAGTCTTCCAGCGTATACACATGTTTCATCCTACTGCCCGAAGAATCCCATGCATGCCCGGGTTTGCAGACACTCTACACGTGGCTCAAAGAGCTGTGCACTGTCTTTAGCATTTCCATCAATCACTTCCTCCTTTATGTCTAGTGTGTCTGTCCTATTGGTGTCCCGGGTTTTTTTGGCTTCTATCCTCTGTGCACAACCCGTCGTATCTGCTGCCTTTACCTGCTTATCAACTGTCATGTATTTCCCACTCCCCCAACACCTTTCCGTACCGCTTGCTGAGCTGTCTGCTCCTGCGTCTCCACCGCGTGTCCAGGCTTCTCATATACAGGTACTTAAACAACACTGCGGCCCATTTCCGTCCTCTATGTCACAAAGTTGCTGCTTAAACTTTGTCTTCCCCTGTGCCTCCTTTACCTCGAAGGAAGGCCAGCCTATAACGCACTGTACCGATTCTTTCGAAATTTTGCGGTTAGCACCCTACGACTAGTCGGCCTACCGCCATCTGATTTACCTCCAGGCCGCCAGGTTGGGTCTGTGGCGTCATGCACAGAACCAAACTTATAAAGTTATTCCTGGTACCATGACCCCTTTCCAGACTCCACTTACAACCTCGGTAGCCTGAGAGTGTTATAGGCCTCATTGTAGTTACATTCTTCTTCCTTTCGCCTTAAGGTGAGCCTCATGCGTGTGCATATTTTCACTCTTTTTAGCCATACTCCTAGATACGTACATTCTTTTACTCGTGGTACTTCTACTTGTTCTACTGACAATAATTCGTGCTGCTTGTCGCCTTTAAAGACCATTATTTCCAACTTCTCGCTGCAGAAATATACCTCTAGGTTTGACGCTTCCCGTATGTGCACATTGCCCTCTAGACGTTCGCGTTACCACTCCTTTGAGCTACTTGAAGAATACTCCGCCGTTAGGTGTCAGTAGCATGTAGGTGAAAATTCCGGGCCACGAGCGAAAGGCCGGAAGATGAGATCCAGTAGGGCTGAAAAACTTTTTATATCCATGCAATTTTAGTGGGAATGTCCTGTTAGCTATATTCTACTATTTGTTTGGTAAACCGGAGTTTTAAAGCAAATCTTTATACCTCCACCCCCCAAGGGCTCTTTTGGGACCTTTGGTGTCAACAAAAAACTTCCGGGAACAAATAAAAGAATTTACTGGTACCACCAGAAATCGACCCTTAAACTTTTCGCGTAATAAAGCGAGAGCCCGTTTCCTTACCGATTCAGCTACGAGCCCACACAAAGACTGGGAAGACAGGTGGTGGACTCACCACGCACATCTATAGGTTTATCCCCTGCTTTTTCGCTGAATGCCACGTGATAGCGTCACTCGACCTCACGCGCCACTGTGCGCTCCGTCCATGGCACGTCTAGTGGCCCTGTGTGCGCCTTGCGCGTGGGCTAAGAACTACAAACACTAAAGGACGCTCATACCTACGCATGGCATCTCACTTCTAGCACGCCAATGTGCTAACGCCTGTAGCCTCCAGTGTTTCCGTAAAAAATCACACCTCCTTGTCACCCGCTCTCACGCCAAAATACACAAGAAAGAACGCATTCCAAGACTCTTTGATGACCCGACCATCACACCAAGCCCCAGGATCAAGATCATGGGCCTAGATCTTCAGGCCGACACCAAGAGTGATGTATCCTTGCAGCGCCTCAAGCACAGCATCAATCAAATCATACTCATGGTCAGGCGAGTTGCAACCATGAAGCGAGGCCTCAAGGAATCCGCTACCTTTCGATTAGTTCAAGAATTTATCCTCTCGAGAATCACTTACGCCAAAGCACCTTTGCTCCCTCCTTGCCGAGAAGACCGGGAGAAGACATAAGTCTTCTCGGCAAGGAGGGTGCAAAGGTGCTTTATATTGTGACGTAGCCAAAGACGACTCAGGTGTCTTGAAGAAAAAACAAGTTTATTCGACAGAAACTGTGCTCCCCTAACAACTCAAAAAGTACTACACAGGCGGCGAAGCAGCAGTCAACAAAGTGACGTGCCTAGGCGAGCGTCTGCGATTCGAAAGCCGCGGTGTCTGCTATGCATGCTTTTATCTTTCGGCGCCAGTTTTTTATTTTTTTTGCAACGTCGATTTACTTACACAACATTGTAGATCAAAGAAGAATATTTGAGGCAAGTGACGTTACAGCGAAACGCTCTCCTATCAGAATAAGATAACCAGTGCAGCATAAAAATTAAGAATGGAACTGGCGCTTCGCTTGGAACACAGATAACACAGCCGGGGGTGGCCGGGTAGTAAACACAAAAGATAAACAAACCCAACGCATGGGTTCGCGGCATTACTCCCCTTCTAAGAGTGAATCGACCCAATGCTAAAATAAAGCTATAGTCCGAGCAAAGAACAACAAAAACAAGTCCGTCATGTTGCCCGGTAGGGTTTGACGCGAACCACGTGGACGACTTCGGATCGCGTGCACCGTCGTGATGTGTCGGAATCACCATCGGGGATCACTTCGTCGGTAAGTTGGCCAACACGTTGTAGAACACGTTATGGTCCTAAATACCGTCTCAAAAGCTTCTCACTCAGTCCGCGTCATCGGATGGGAGTCCAAACCCACACACGATCACCAGGGTGGTACTCGGCGTCTCGGCGTTGGAGGTTGTAGCGGCCAGGGTCCACCAGCTGCTGGTTCGTTATACGAACTCGAGCCGGCTGGCGGCCCTCCTCCTCACGTTGAAGGTATCCTTGGACGTGGCGTTGAGGTGGTCGTCTTCTAGGTGCGGAAGCATTGCGTCGAGCATCGTGGTCTGCCCTCTTCTGTAGACGAGCTCGAACAGTGTCATCTCCGTTGTTTCCTGGGTCGCTGCGTTGTACGTAAACGTGACATATGGGAGGACGTCGTCAGAAGTCTTATGTTCAACATCAACGTATATAGACAGCATATCAGCGATCGTCTTCTTCAGACGTTCCATAAGTCTGTTAGTTTGGGGGGGCTACGCAGTCGGTCTTCGGTGATGTGCGTTGCTGTAGCGTAAGATTCCTTGCATAAGCGCTGCAGTGAAGGCCATTCCGCGGTCCGGAATTAGGACTTCAGGGGCTCCATGTCGCATCAAAACTTGGTTTATGAAGAACTTCGCGACATCTTGTGCAGTCCCCCTCAGAAGAGCGGCCGTCTCTGCGTTGCGCGTCATGTAGTCTGTCGCTACGACAATCCACTTGTTTTCGGAGCACGACATAGAGAACAGGCTCAGAAGGTCCATTCCAATCTGTTGGAAGGGCCTCAATGAGACGACGATTCGCTGCACAAGTCCGGCGGGTCTTGTCGGCGGCATTTTTCGTCGCTGGCAGTCACCGAAGCTCCGGACGTAATGGGTGACGTCAAAGATAAAGTGGGGCCTTTAGTACCTCGCCTTGATTTTTTCAATCTTGCGAGCTGTGATGAGGTGTCCGGAAGGCGGGTCGTCGTGCCACGCTTCCAATATTTCGTCACGAAGGTCCGCGGGGATGAAAAGTAGATAATTCGCTGCCGTTCCGGGCCTGAAATTCTTCTTCGTCACGACACCGAAGAACGCGCTGTCTTCATCGGAGCCTTGTGGTGGTGGGTAGGCGAGGGCGCGGGACAGGCAATCCGCGTCGGAGTGTTTCCTGCGGGATTTATAGACGATTGTTTATTTATTGATTTATTATACCTTACAGGCTCATTGAAGAGCATTGAGTAAGGGGGGTTACATTTTTGAAAGAACATTAAAAAAATAGTCGGGAAAAAGAAGAAAAGACAAGTACACAATATAAAGTTTGGTTAATCGGGTTACAGACGTAAATGAAACACGCCATACATGTTTCTAACAGACATTTATCACAAACGCACAGGGTTTTTGTGGAATCGAAAACATCACAAAAACCACACATACAAAGGGGAAAACACCCATAAAGAGTAACAATATTATTCTGGCAATTCATCATTACAAGATTACTAAGAAAAATGTCGGTGCAGATTTTCGGTAAAGTTTTCTTGACTAAGTATTTATTTATTTTATTTTGAATACCCTAAAGGCCCAAAAGGGCATTACATAGGGGGGGATGCAATTCAAACAACGCAACTCAACACATATGAATACAAATTACTAACGGCAGTCAGACACATATCTGTGTTAAAGGTTCAATTTACAAAAAAAAATTAGAGAAAGAGAGAGAGTAAGATGGCAATTAGCATCTTCCGTGCATGACACCACTGAACCAGGCACTCGCGGGGGTCAGTTTTAGAGAAAATTCACTGTTCAAAACAACACCACCACCACCAACAACAAAAAAACGAAGCAAAGAAATCAAAGAGCTGACAAAAGTGACGTTTGTACATTTAATAGATGTGAAAATATTGTATACTTTTAAAAACGCACCCAACGCAGATTGGAAAGCAGAAGTGTTAGTGAGAAAGACAATATTTTGAGGAAGAACGTTCCATTCCTGTATAGCCAACACCAGAGGGGAGTTTTGATGTTTTTTTGTCGTGGCAAATATGGGAGCAACTTTGCATGTATGGTCATTGCGGGTGGACACATAAGGGGCGGGAAGGGTCTGAGTTGTTGAAAAAGATGAATTGCAATAGTAGAGAGAATGAAAAAGGGACAACCGGAAAAATTTTCGGCGCGTGCTCAGATCCGGAAGTTTAAGTGACTGTTTTAATGCCGAAACGCTTTGATAAGGAGAGTAGGTGCGCAAAATGAAACGGGCCGCCTTATTTTGGATGGATTCGATACAATCTGTAAGGGAGGTGGTGTGAGGGTGCCAAATAACTGAGGCGTAGTCGAGTGTAGCTCGGATAATGGAAATGTATTAGCGAAGCCTTGGGTCACTATTAGCTAGATATAAACGGCGCTTAAGAAAGCCAAGCTTTTTCAGTGCCTTATTAGTGATATGTTCTATGTGCATATTCCAGTTTAAATCGGATGTGAAAATGACACCGAGGTATTTGAAAACAGGGCTTCGTTCAATTATGCTACTGCGCAGCGTATATATGTTAGACGGAGGGTTTAACAGGGAAGAAAAAGTCATGAGTTTGGGTTTTTTCTGCATTTATTTCCATTTTCCATACGCGACACCATTCCGCGAGGGTATTCAAATCTTTTTGCAGAATCGCTACATCACCCGAAGTGCAGATTTGTCTATAAATCACACAGTCATCGGCGAACAGCCGTATTGTTGAATTAATATGATTGGCTATGTCATTAATATATATAAGAAATAATAAGGGGCCCAACACCGATCCTTGCGGAACCCCTGATATAACTGGACAGGAATTAGATAGGTTATCATTTATACGTACTGACTGAGTACGACCGCATAGAAACTCATTAATCCATTGGCTGGTTTTTTATCTAACTTGAGTCTGTTTATTTTCCTAATTAGCCGTTTATGGGGTACACGATCGAATGCTTTAGACAGGTCGATAAATATTGCGTCGGTGTAAAGTGATCTGTGCAAAGAATCGTGCAAATCTGTGGTTAGTTCGAACACTGCGTTTGGCAGGAGTGCTTGTATTTGAAACCATACTGATTTTCGAAAAGCCAATTATTTGCATTAAGGTGGCACATTAAGTGAGAGTAAATTATATGCTCTAGAAGCTTACAACAAACTGATGTGAGTGATATCGGGCGGTAATTGCTTGGACAGGATGGCTCACCAGATTTAAATATGGGTACAACATGACCAAACTTCCAATCATCAGGAAGGCAGCCGGTATCCAGTGATTGCTGAAATATTAAGGACAACAAGAACGATGATACATGGGAAGTTAGTTTCAGCAGTTTTGTACTGATACCATCCGGTCCAGGACTGGAATAGCGCGGAGTACACCTGCAGCAGTGACGGTTATAGGCTCGCTTGGGTGCGTTATTGTGCAACTAGAAACTGTGCAGGGCTCATCAAGTGGTGGTTCTTCGACAAAAACGTCACTAAATGTTTTGTTCAGAATATCAGGACATAATTCATTGGGCACAGTGAGACCATTTGAATCCTTCAGAGTAACTACACCATCGACATCTTTCGGGTTAATTGTACGCCAAAACTTTTTGGGGTCAGATTTCAACAAATTAGGCAGCGTATCATTAAAATAATAACTTTTTGCTTCTTGGATTGTTCTTTCTGATTCACGAGCTAATTCTTTATATCTTTTCCAAGCATCGTCATTGTTGCTTTGAGAGGCCTTTTTATATGCTCTTTTCTTTTTGTTTAAGCACTGCTTTACCTTCTTTGTGAACCAGGGAGCACTAGCTTTTGATTTGAAGGAAATCTCTGGTATACACGTATTTTCAACCTTCTTAAGGAAGTCACGGAAGATTACCCAATTTTCATTAGTTGTGCGAGAGTCAAACTCGTTTTCAAAGGAGGCGGAAAAATCAGTTAACATGCAGTTCATTTTCTCGCGATCGACCTTGTTATAATTGAGTATACGTTTAAGCTTTGTTTTCTTATTAGGAAGAGGAAGTGGGTGTAAACAATGTATCACTCTATGGTCGCTAATCTCATCAATAACACGTGTGACAGCATTATCGGGACTGTTCGTTAGAAGGAAGTCGAGGATGCGTTCGCCTCGCGTCGGTTCTTTTACCAGCTGGGTTAAGTGAAACAATCTTAGCGCGTGAAGAAAGCGAGACACCTCTGGTCGGGCAGGTGTTGATAGTGAAGGTGGTGTGGTCCAGTTTATGGTGGGGTAGTTGAAATCGCCACCTAGCAACAGCACACACTGAGGGAATTTATTGTAAATCATTTCAAGTACGTCGGTCAGGTGATCTACAAAGTCTGTATTACTGTCAGGAGGACGATAACACACCGCAATAATACACGTGCTGCCCTCGAACTGGGTTCTAACGCACGGTAATTCAAGGGGGGAATCAATTTTTACAAGTGAAGGTTGATAAACAGCTCTTATTGCTATCAAAACACCACCCCCTCGGGAAGTTCTATCTTTACGGAAAACTGCAAAGTAATCTGGGAGCAATAATTCACTATTGTGTATGTCATCTCTGAGCCAAGTTTCGGTTCCTAGTATAATATCAGCAGAACAAGTGTGTGTAATTGACAGCAAAGTATCAACTTTATTTATAATGCTGCGAAAGTTTGCGATAAGAACAGATAGGGTATGCACTGTGCTTTTAGCCGGTTCAATTCGGTCCTTTTGTCATTGTGGAGTACGGAATTTTGGCTCGTCTGCTTGGACAACACGTGCGGAAACAGTGTCATAGTAGTACATGTGCCCTTTAAGTTTGAGTTTGTTATAGCGTATGGAATAGCGGTCATCCTTTCCTTTGTTTTGCTTAGCGAAGTCGCGCAGCATTTTGCGTGCAAACTGTATTTTGGGAGAGAAATCTTCCTCGAGCCATACTTTCGGTTCAACATCTTTAAGCTGATGCGAATTTCGAAGGATTGTGTCTTTCGTCGTAAAATTGAGGAACGTAATGATTATCGGACGTGTGAAATCAGGACGGGGCTGCCCGATTCAGTGCGCCCGTTCAATGTCCCCAGGTTGCAAGGTTATGTTTAGGTGAGTGGAACAAAAATCTTTAACTAACGTTTCGCTGGCCTCATAGTCCTCCTTCTCGACTTCCGCTAAACCTTTGATTAGTAGGTTATTTCGGCGTGACCGGTTATTCAAATCATCGACCACGTCTTCCAGATCTCCATTCGTGCGTGATAAAGTCATTTTAACTTCTTCCAGGGAATCATTAACAGCCTTAACATCAGTGCCAATTTCTGGTACGATTGGTAGATTTTTTTCAACAGCGCAGACTCGGGTCCTAATATCGGCAACATCTTTCTTGATTTCTTGAAGAATGATTGCAGTGGCCTCAAATTCCTTTTTGCTGGTTTCCATGAATTCCCTGAGAAGCGCACATACGTCATCTATCTTGGGACCAGGATTGGCCTCGATGTCCCCAGAACAGAGCAGAAGCAGCGCGAAGCAAATTGACAGTGCCAGAGAGGGTTTTGGGCAGAGAACGCAAAGTAAGGCGGCCCCTGCAGAACAGCGCTCAGCAAGAGCAGTCTTGACCCTGCGACTACTACTGAAGGCACCAATACGGATCCTATACGTAACTACGTCGATCCCCATGGCTCAATAAACCACACCAATGTCAAGCGGATAACAACAAAAATGGGTATCAGCAGCCACGACAAAGATTTAGAAAACAAACAAGGGTTCAAACGCTATGACATACCTATAACAAAGCATGAAGGCGTTTAGCTCGTGTTGTGCGTGACCGCAAATCCCAGAGGGTCCGAGCCGAGCAAGTCCTTTTATGCAGGGCGGTGGCGCTGAACTCGGAAATCGCGTCACATGCGCAACAGGTTCCGCTTCCAGGAGTGCGATGACAGTCGATCAACACGTGGACCAAGGGCCTATCTTGATAGTCAGCAGCAACGCACGAGCAGCAGGCAACGGCGATGGTGAAGATCGAAACATGGTTGGCGGGCGAAGGGCTCCCGGCGTCTGGCCCCGACGGTCGGCAGCAAGCGGCTCTCCTGGTGTTGCCTGGTATTGTATTGACGACGCGAGCATTCACTACGTTCTGAATACAGCGGATGAAATTCTCACATTCTATGTCAACGTCATTATCATACAGTGTTTCAAACTTAATCAATTTAAGGTGGCTGTTAACATTTCCGTAAACAACTCGGGTTGCCCGTTCTGCTAGTTTTTCGCAAAGGGGATATAGACACGTCCGAGACAAGAATATGAAAGTAGGATAGTGGTAAGCAATCAGAACCTCATAAACACGAGCCCGCACAGTTATTTCAATGTTGCACAGTACATGGTCAATTAACGTTGCAGATTTTGATGTTACACGGGTGGGGGAACTAATTACATTTTTTAAGCTAAACGATTGCAACAAGAACAAATAATCCCGATCAGAAGCAGTTAGTAAGTCAATATTAAAATCTCCGCATATAACTAGAGGAGTAGTCCGAGACATAAGAGGATCCAAGATTGATTCCATAACAGAAATAAACTCATTATAACATGAGTTGGGTGGCCGATAAACAACACCAACTGTTACACCAAGTTTAAGGTAAAGGAAAAGGGATTCAGCAGTTTTCCTACTACAACAGCTTTCACTCAAGCACTGGTATTCTATTCCACACTTTATGAAAAGAGCAACGCCGCCTCCACGAGACGCACTGTTTCTGGGCAAAGACAAACACTCTTAGCCTGGTATTTCAACCGTTTCACCATCTTTGAGCCAAGTCTCGGTTACTGCAATAATGTCGTAAACAAACGAGTGTTGGGACTGATATACAACAAGCTGGTCAACATTTTTACGAGTGCTACGAATATTACAATTCAGTACGGACAGGTTATCTCGTTCAATCCATGATTCTTCAATTTCCGTAAAGCTAAAAGACATTAGCTTAAACGACCTGAGCTAGGTCTTCTGCACTGTTATTGTGAAGCACTCGAGATTTTTCAGCCTTTCGCATCAGTATTTTGCCGTCTCGCACCCATGTGAACTTCCAGTTTTTTTCTTTTTTCGCTTTCAAGGCTTTACCCAGAAGGATCTTGTTTGCCGGGCACAGGTGATCATTGATGTATATCGGGTTATTACCTTCGAAGCCAAGTGCAGAAACATTTAGCCGTTGTTTTTTTGCAGCAGTAAGAAGTTTATCTCGGGATGCTCGTGACGCAAATTTGGCAATGATGTTCTGCTGCTCCGCATTTTTAGTTGGCACTCGATGAACTATTTCAATATCGTTGTTTTTTCGATTTCGGCGTTCACACAGACAGAAATGGTTTTTACGGTGGCAATAGGGTCTTCTCCTTCGACCATCGGAACCCCTTTTATCTCAACATTGCTTCGGCGGCTGTACTGCTGTAAATCAACCACTTCTTGTCTGACCGCTTTCAGCTCGTTGAAGAGACGGTCGTTTGCACTTTTCAGTTCATGATTATCAGTTTTGAGCAGGCACTTAACAGCTGCTCGATCGTGCGGTTGCCTGGATTGCTCCGGAATGATCCCCATTGTGCTGGGCGGAAAGCACTTCTGCGGAACTGTTGAGAGGTTTGTCCACACAGTTGTGTGCTATTGAAGGATACGTCACGCAATCGGAAGGACAATAGCGGAATAAGTACATGCTATTTCAGACAGCCAGGCGGTTGTGGTTCAGGTTAAACACTAATAAGCTTGTAAAACCTGCCAGCGTCGCTTCATTGAGCTCTGTTATTTTGTTTGCCTGCAAAGAAAGAACCTGCAGTTTTTTCAGGCATATAAATGGGGAGCCTAGTAGCATCTTCAGGTCGCACCCATTCATATGTAGCTCATTCAAATTCGGGAAACCACATAGGCCACGATCACGTAAAAGTGTCACCTTGCTGCCATTTGTGATTAATTGTTCAGCACTGCTCTTTCTATTCCGGCTGCAGAGCCAAAAGTTAAACTCCACTCCAGGAGGAACATTTCTCTAAGACATGTTTACACATGCCAGTGTTTTCAAAGAAAATATTGCTTCTGGTACACTGGGGAGCTTCGTACTCGTCAAAAAAATTTTCTTAACCGACGGAATGAGGTCGAACGCCTCCGGATGAACGGTCTCAAAAGGAGATTGTGAAAATTGAAGATGCTGAATACTCTTCATGTGAGGAATAACGTTGAATGAGATATGTCGGAACTTACATCTGTAGAATGCGAAATGCCAAATATGTGTGCAGGCGACAAGCTCGAGAAGCATCTTGGGGATTCCTGTCACAGTCTCTGTAAACGTAATAATAACAGAATCGCTGGAGAAGAAGGCATTGTTCCAAAGCCTGATGAATTCTGTGAAATAACTTATGTTATGCGAGACCATGAATACGTGGTACCGCTTATCGAAACCGTAAACGCTGAAAAGGCCATTTCGGTTGACCCGCCTGTTGTCACACGTGGCGACAGGTACCGGCGCTTATGGAATATTACGTCATGTGTCATCGGCCGAATGTACATCAGGAGTGAATACAAACTAAACAGCCCGAAGTAACGCCTCTCCGCCATGTCGATGTGATCGTAGCTACTATTTAAATTGTCACAAAAGTCATCCCATTTCTTTATTCCCACCCGTCGGAAAGACAAGCAGACTGGGACACAGCCATGAGACACAGTGCGAATGGTATTTTCTGAAACCAGTAGTTGCTTCATTGTCATTATCTCGGTATTACCAGGATCAGACTTGTTATGAATAGGGGACTTGGCAACAATGTGACAAAGAGCGTGCAGATGGCCGTTTTCAAAACTCAGGTTGCAGCTGTTGAATTCAGGGGAGAGCGTTGTCAGGTTCGTGGTTTTTTGGCAGGGCGGATTAGCCGAGATCACTGCGGTTGAGCATACCCAGGTCCACAGATTGAGCATACCAAGGTCCACAGAAAGAACACATGCGCCTTCCAACGCATGTCAATCTGGAACAGTTGGAAATACAGATATCAAATAACTTCGGTTTTTAAGGTCACGAGTACTGAATAAAATAAAAATAACAGTTATTTCCTCCTAATCTGATGTCAAAGCCCTATGCGTTTTAATCGCAAAAAATACGGGTGATTTCGTTTTGCATGAATGTGATTACAAATTTTACTACATTTAACTGGGAATTTGCTTAAACGCGTTTATTGAAAGAGCAGCCCTCTGTTTTCTAGACCTGCCATTGTCTTTAATATTTCAACCCTTAGCCAACAACCATGGGTATTTTGCGTGTAGAAACTTGCCTTTCTTTGCTACGCAACAGATTGCCCCAGTACTTGCATGTTCCCCAAGATCCAACTCGTACACTGAACTCTAGTATTATTCGAGTACTGCACCTTGTAGTGAAGTCCCACATATTGAATTACCTGATTTTAAGAAATATCCGTAAACTAACCCTTCTCATGTAGGATTTTTAAGGTCTAACAAAGTTAATGATCTTTGATGTCGTTTTTAAACTTGAAATATTTCTCCCATACCTATAGTTCGGAATGATTGGAGTGACACCAACAGAGGTGTGTTTGGCCCTGACGTCACATGCCTAGAGTAATCTTTTTTGTCTCTGCTCAGCTCCAACCCAGCGAATCAAGTCTGGGTCATTCAGACGGCCGAAGGCGCTGCTAGAGCCCAAGGGCTCTTGGCCGTCGTCTAGGATTACTGGCGGTTATACAATAAAGTTTTCACTCACTTACTCACTCACTCTCTTTTCAACGTTTCGAGAAAAAATTGCGCCGAAAGCTATGTTATTCCGGCGCAGCCGTCATAGTATTCCATTCACTGATACTGGCCCGCACACGTTACTTTGTTGAATGCTGCTTCACCGCCTGTGTATTCTTTTAGTTGTTGCAAGAGCACTAGTTCGGTTCAAAAACTTTTGTAAGATAGCTGCGTCGTCTTTCGCTACGTGACAATAGTGTTTCTAATAGGGAGCGCGTAAGAATATATGGTTATTAGAGCCTGCGACCGGTGAGTTCGTTTCAACACTGTTGTTTCAGCGATACGTCCCATGTTAGATTGAATGAACGTTCCTAGGTCAGATGCAGCAAGCAGACCGGGTTACTCTTGGTTGCTGGGTTGGGCTTCAGTTTGTCGACAACTTTTACGTAGTGTCTGTCATCGCTGCATATTCTTCTGAATTTTGTAGCGACTCCTACCAAGATCCCTTATCTAGATGTCGTAGGGGATGAATAGTGCAATTTAGGTACTGCTGCCTACCCTGTTTTTTATTAGGTGGGGTGTAAAGTTCACCATTGTCTAGGGCGACGGTAGTGTCCAGGAAGTTCGTTCGTTTCCACCCAACCAAAATGTAGGGTGGAGTTTTGAAGTGGCTGGTTGGAATCATTCATCATGACCCTGACAGAGCTTGCTTCGGTGGCCGTGCGGAAAAGACGCATCGTGATGTTATGCCCGGTTGTGTCCACTGAAAGACGAAGGCCTCTCCCAAAGATCTCTAGCCGCGCTTATCGAGTGTCCGGAGGGCAAAGAGTGATTGTATAGTCATTAATATTAATAGTAGTAAAATAAAAATAGTAGTAAATGAAACCTTTGTGTTATTAGTCACAATATGTTCAGTTTTACTTCTCCTCAGTACGTGTTTTATTTTTTTTTCGTATTTATGATATAGGTCTTCCCTGGTTTTTGAGAAAATGGCGTTAATGTTTTTCCCCTTTTTAGTTACCTGACACAATGTTAGGGCAGACATCAGTTCATGTGGTGAAGGAGCACTGGAGGAATGAGGTAAGTTACCTGATCGGTAATGACCATAAGGGCAGATAAGGCGAGGAACACTGGTGTGCAGAACAAACTTCCCTCCACGGTGCGGCCTGGCGCCTGCTGAAATCGCGTGTCTTTTCTTTGGTATCCGTCGTAGTATCTCTGCACTCCTTTCCACACTTCAGTTGCCGCTAAGTCGTATTGGAGATGCAGGCGAGCCATCGTATTTGGCTGCTTCAGCAGTAGCTTCCGGTTGGCAGTGATGGCGCGCTTCTATGGGCGCCTAATGAGCATGGTTTTTAGCGCGCGGCTAACACCGATGGAAAAATTCTAAGACGAGCCTAAAAATGCTATTGCCCTAATATTGCGCGTTTTTTTCGCCAGCGGCAACTTTCCACCTTGTTCATGACCCATTCCAAAGACAAGTGGAGCGTGTGCTGCTCACATTCGCCGCTTTTTTAGCTATGAAATTTTGATGCTTGTACTATCCGTCATAAGGTGGCAGTCACCAATATAGAGCGCCACTACTCATAATAAAATTTCTTGAGCGTCTTCCCAAAACCATGACTACATGGAAAAGGCCTAAGATGAGAGCGGCGGAACCAGTCCGAGTGCCTTTGATTGCAGAAGACTTTTTTCTCACCGATTCGCAATGTTCAGAAGCGGCGATAGAGTAATGTGTTGTAAACGTCACCGACAGCGGTTCAGCAGTGTGTAGAGCGCGGACCGCCGCTGTAGATTTCTAGCTTTATTGATATGTGCGCCCACGAAAATAAATGTAGTGTTTATTCATCTAGTCAATGCGGCTTCAAAAACTCTGGGTTACGATAAAATTAACTGAGCAGCTTAAGAACAGGGAAAAAAACGTATGCAGAGTAACCTGAGTCACCATAAAATAGGACAAACTAGACTTAAGAAATAGAACGAACATTTAAGCTGTGACAGTAATTCTCAAGATAGTGATAGAAGGGCTTGTTTTCACCGTTAGGCAAACATGGTATCCCCACTTTCATAAAATCGCCGGCTACAATCTCTGGCCGAAACAATGATTACCATTACAGGCTGAAGTTTAACCTGAACATCCGAATCAAACAATGACTCCAAAAAAAACATTTCTGAAAAGGTAGTCTCAACGGCTTTAACGGCCCCATGGCAATAAGCGGAAATCGAAGCTCTTCGAGCCGCATCCAAATATTAGGCGGAGCATCTTGAGCGGAAAAGGTGGCTCTTGACATGCTAATATAAGTAAGTGCTTTTTGCAACACCGCACTCGATTATCTTGCTGGAAAGCGAATGGACTATCTGAGTTCGCCTTCTCTCTGAACACAGCGAGGAAACAGGGCCCGTTTCACGAAGACACTAAACATTTTCTTCGTTTCGGTAAGCCTGTGGTACGGTTGTGGTTTTTGTTCAGTTCAACGTATTTACTTTATCCAATATTTTCGCACGTAAATATAAAACGGCTCTTTTGACATTTGGCCGATTGAAAAGTGATATTACAGGGCTGCCTTTATTCGCCACAGCCCTGTACACTAACGCTTAATTATTCCAGAAAAACGCAAACGTAGCTAAACAATCGACCGCCCTTTGCTAAAAAAAAGGTGGTTGAAACATGAAGCTTTCTCCCATGCAACTTGAATTAAAGTCACTGACCAAAATTCAAACTGCTTCGATCGAATCGGAATGGCGAAATTGGGTGGACGTTGCCTTCATAACGCGAGGGACCGAAGTTCCATTCTGACCACAAGAAGCGTTTTTTCCCTTGGGGCGCTTGATTGGCCGTTATGAAAACCCATTATGTTAGTTGGGTTTCCTACAATGACGTTTCGGCGTGGTGATATTGATATTGAACGCTGTACTTTGACGGCAATCCTCAATAATAGGAGAAAGCCTCGCGTTTCAACCATTTCTCATTTCACCAACAAACGTCATCCGTCACCACAGTAGGTTAACTTTCTCCTGCAGTGTTCTTCGGGTCAACGTGGCCACACGTCAAGCGTAGGGGGGAAGCTTCGCATGAATAACGCGCAGACTTAATACATGGAAGCACCTTCATAGTGTAGCCGACGATATCCTAAAACTTGGTGTAGCAGTCTGCTCACTTAGCACCTGCTACTTCTATCACCAACGTCATGAACCCACGCTTCACGTTTTCCCTTCTTGGAGAGAAAGGTCAACATTATCCTAAACTGCTGAGGCTGCCGTAACGCATGCATCTTCATCTCACTGCCTCGCGTTTCCTACAGCGCAAGGCTTATTCCAAAAATTTTAAACTCTAAGGGAGGCCTGGGGGGACGTCATTGTAATCCGCCTAAGCCGTACGTATGAATGTCGAACTAGCACAGAAATCCTGTCTGCACGCACCAAAAAAGCTATGTTCAGCGATATTTTTGAAAGTGACAATAATTCTACAAATAGCACAACTTAATTCTACAAACGAATATGTAATTTAGTTACCGATTTGTGTTACTTTACCTTATCTGCTTTTGCTCCTATCCTAGTATGGGCCTGTGTTGTTCTTTGTCTTTTTTTCTGCTACTTGATGTGCAAATTGAACTTGCTGCTATTGTATTTGTACTTTCTGTACCTACTCCTGCTATAGCCCTATTTGGGCTGCAGTCATTTATAAATAATAATAAAATAATAATAAATAATAATAATAATAATAATAATAATATTAATACCTGTAACCGCGTAAAGGTCTTTATAGAAGCCCGCATGAGTGATCGTAGTCCCGGCGCGGGTGCTGCTCCGTGTGCTACGTGGCTTCTTAGAGCCTTTGTACGACATATTGTCTTGCTCAGAAACAGTTGCAGCACGGATGAGACCGCAACAGTCGCCTCTCCTGCAGTGGCACCGAGGGCCCGATTGTCCACTGAGTACCCAATGAAGCGAGGCGCATATGAACAGTACGATACACCTAATAATATTGATACGTGGGTCTAAGCAATGTGTTAAAAGATTATTGACGTGAGTATATTTGTACTACACCAATTTAAGCTGCTTATATTCTTGTTTATATGATATGGCTGCGATTTTTAATTTTTTTTATATTTTTATAAATAATATTGCTGTGCATAGCAAAATGTTGTATACATTTGCACGGTTTCGCCTTATGGCATAACAAAATCCGCTTACTTTTGGTAAGTTGCTTGATACTCTTTTATGAGTAACTTTTGGTTTATATTATGTCGTAAAATTGGTTGCATGTATTGTTGATACAGTCAAACCCGACTATATCGAACCCGTTTACATCGAATTATCCCATATATCGAACAATTATTGTGCACTATATGTTACCGGGAGAATATATAGCAAAAAGTATGGCTACATCGAACAAAAAAGGCAGCCGCAACCTATATATCGAACTTCGGCAGCGCAAGATTGCCCCCGAAGTTGGCTTTCCCGCGCGGCAGCTGGGCGAACTGCCTACGCCTCCTCCCCCAGTTTGAAAAGTCACTTAGCCCAAGCGCTCGCGCTCTCGCTCGCTCTGACAGCCACCCCCTGGAAATAGTGGTTGGACCGATGTCAAGAGAGAGACAATTCAGAATTGCTTTCGTCATTGTGGACTCTGCATTTCTGGCGAGGCTGGCACAAGCTCATTGGACAACGACGAAGCCCTTGAGGAGCTTGATGATTTGTTCAGCCAGCTGTCCGAGTTCCTGGGTGCCATTTGTGACGGGACTGCAGCAGCAGACTTTGTGTCCGTCGATGACGATGTTGAAACTACCGGAGAGCTCGCCGATGAAGACATCGTTGCCGATCTAGCTACGGAAGGCCCCGCCGATGACAGCAACTGTGAGGACTCGACGAGTTCCGCCCCGCCCCCATGTTCCGATGCTCTTCACGCGCTGAGCGTTCTTCGCCGCCACTGCGCGGCAATAGAAGGCTGTGGGCTCAGCTGTTTCGAGTGACTTGACAATGTTGAAAAGTGTGTGCTCAACAATGCTTCGAAAATGATGAAGCAAAAGAAGATCGGAGACTATTTCTCGCGCTAGTGTGCCCGCGGAGCATGTATCTTGCAAGTAAACAACAGTTAGTGATGAGGTACGTTCTGTGCATTGTCAAATTCTTTAAACATTATATATATCGAATTATACGATATATCGAACTAATGACCGTTTTTTGCGAGTTCGATATATCCGGGTTTGACTTATTGTTTTCTGGATATTCTCGCACTAGAAAGGTTGCCTTATAATATTGTTGCGTCCCAAAACGAGTTCCCGTTGCAAGTTCATTGCGACAAGAACGCGTTCCATTTATAATTCACACATTGAAACATGTCGCTACATTAACATTATATTTGATTTTTTTTCAATGAAATGTAGTGTCGGATAATGCCGAGGAAGTATAAAGTGAGCAATTCAAAACTCACATCAAACTACGTATATTATACGGATATGAACACCGCCGGAAGGAGACTATCTGGCGATAAAAAGAACCAAAATCAACGTTCCCACACGACATTTTTGAGGTAGCGCCCGACCTACTCCAGACATGTCGAACTGCACCTTCCTATGCCGGCATGGGGGAATGAAACTACAGGAGGGACCGTATACGGGACAAGCTTGAAGCTTACCCAGCTCCCTGTTGGGTTGCCTAGTCATAAAAAATATAACAGAGAACTCATGAAAAAAACGCAATATATTCAAGTGACAGGCAAGCGGAAGTAGTTTTTTGCGCCTCAAGTGTTCGCCAATCCTAACTGTTTATAACGCACCGCATACGTGCGTGCCACTCCAATGCCGTGTGCGGCGCGCGCTACGCGGGCGCGCGCTACGCTCGGTCTTCCTACCTTTGACACTTTATTTCTTTGCACGATCGTCCCTCGACACTTTTCGAACAAGAATTTCCTTATTCCACATTCTAAGCAAATTCCTTTGCGTAATCCTCCCCGTTTTGTTCTTCCAAGGGTACGAATACGGTATGGTGAAAGTTGCAGAGCGTATTATGAGCCTAAAATTTTCAATCAACTTCCACAGTCAGTTTTCGATAAAGAAACACTGCGTGGAATTAAACGAGCGCTTATGGATCTTCAAAGCTAAACTTTCCTACAATTTGTGGCAAAAGACTGTAACCAATTAAAAAATGCGTGATCGAAGAAATTTTGTACTGCCTCTCTTGCAGTGTATTGCCATTCTTGTTTTATGGATTATGTCCTGATGCTGTATAGAATCTCAATCGTCTGCTGTATGTCGTTGTTTTTATAGCTCAATTTTACTTGAAAATTTCTATGCTGCGTGACGGACTACTTGAAGAGTCTGTTTTGTTCGAAACCCTTTTTTTTGCATTCCTACAATGAGGTACTGATCCTTTTTCTTCTGGTGGTTGTATTTTTGAGTGTTGCTTTGGGTGGTCTTGTACAGAGAATGTACTGTAAGAACATTTTTTTATGCATTATTTGTTCAGCTTTGGCACTGTTTTCGCCCAGCTGCCGAGTGTTGCCATACAAGCCCGGTGAGGCTTCGGCAGGCTGGCATTATAAAATGTATTTATTTGAATAGAAATAAGGTATTATTATTATTATTAGGTATTATATTAGGTATAGTATTAGGTATTATTAGGTATTAGTATTAGGTATTAGTATTAGGTATTAGGTATTAGTATTAGTATTAGGCCCGGCTGCGGGAGGACAACGACCTCCTACGCCGGGAAAACGCGCAGGCTTTCGACTGTCTCCGTCAGGGGAGGGAGGGTGACCCGCCATTATGCGCAGGTGGTTGCCTCCTTGCGAGCGAGGTGTCCTCCTTGCGTGCCCACTACTTCACCACCCCCGCCGTGTTCGGAAGAAGTGCGTCACAGATCAGGAGCCTTCTTTTGCCCAGCTGTAAACAAGGAAGTGTTGCCTTCGGCTACGTCTGCTCCGCTGCAGTCGGTGTCTTCGGCTTCTCCTGCACTGCCTCTACTTCTCCGTCCCAACTTTCCCCGGTGCTTCTGTGCCTGTGCTTGACTGTCTCCTTCCTACTGTTGAGAAGAAGCGTCGAAGCCGGGCATGTGTAGGTGCATCGAACACATGTGGACGGTAGTCGTTCGCAGCAGCCGAAGCGCCCCAAAGCATGTTTCGTTTCAAAGCTTTCCCCATCCACCACCTCTGCTAGCCTTAAAACCCATCTGTTAACCTTAGGTGTCTCGCCCTTGAACTGCCGACGACTGAAAACTAAATTTGAAACGTACGCATCCTTTTATATTTCCGTCAGTGAAGAGTTTTTCGAGCGCTTGAATGACCCCGCTGTTTGGCCGAAAGACTGCCTCTTTAAGGAGTTTCGAGGCATGTTTCGCGAAGGCATGCTTCACAGCTCTGAGCGCACACATCAAAAAAGAATAATGACTAGTTTAGATGTTTTTTATCAGAACGTGCGAGGTCTTCGAACTAAGGCGACTGAATTTTTTGGTAATGTTCTGGCTTCTTGCTTTCCGTTAATAGCTATATCTGAAACTTGGTTGTGCCCTGATATTCTATCCAGTGACTATTTTCCTCAAAATTACCATGTATATCGTAATGATCGTGCCTTAACTGGATGCAAACAAAAAGGGGGCGGGGTACTTCTCGCAGTTAACAAATCTCTATCTCTCCCGTGTGTGCTACGTAGCGATATTGAAAACGCAGGTGAGTCTTTATGGGTCGAAATTCATATCTCTAAAACTGAAAAACTTCTAGTTGGTGTTTTTTACGTTCCTCCTGATGTAGTTCCTGACGCGTTCAATAAGTTAGTCTCCTCCATTGAACAGGTGCTCACTACTCATTGCGACCTCAAGGTCCTCCTCCTTGGAGATTTTAACGCTCCTGGCGTTCAGTGGAGCCACCTCACCTGTTCCCACTACAACCACCACTTTCAACAGAAGGGTAATAGGTTACTAGATTTTTCGTCTTTCACTTCCATGGCACAGCGTAATCACATAAAAAACTGCAGTGGAAACATTCTGGACCTGTGCTTTTCAAACTTCGATGGCGTTAATGTGTCGCGCTCTGATTGTGCTTTAGTAATACCCGACACAAATATCATCCTCCTCTTTCTATTTCCTGTTGCCTTCCTACAATGCTCCACCGTTCTGTAATTTCAAGCAATGCGCAACCTCGCTACGCTTTCGCCCGGGGAGATTACGTTGGGCTGTATGGCTACTTTTCTGCTGCCCCTTGGTCAACAGTCATTGACCACTCTGATGTCAATGAACAAGTTGACCGTTTTACTGAGATTGTGCTTTTGGGTATGAAGAAATACATCCCGCAATATTTACCAAAGAAGTTCAAGTTCCCACACTGGTTTTCTTCTGAATTGCGGGATGCCCTGAAACTCAAAGAACGTGCGCACAGAAAGATGAAGCGCTCTGGTGCGAATCAGTTCGCTCAGGAGTTCCGGCGCCTACGTGCCCTATGCAAAATATTGCACAAGCGTGATCATGCTTTGTACCTGGCGTCAGTTGAAGCTAAAGCAACTCATCAGCCGGGAGCCTTCTGGAAGTACATTCATTCTAGATCTAGTACAACGAAAGAATCTATTCGTCTACTAGATTCCAGCGGCGATGAGGTTGCAGATGCGGGCCGACTGCTTTGCTCGTCAGTTTTCTCCTTTTTGTTTGGGCTTAGCGGTGGTAGTGATGACGGCAGCGTCTCTTGTCACCAGGACGGTTACTCCGCTTGTTTCCAATTGGATGAGAACATCGTGCGGACCAGCATCAAGCGGCTAAAGCCCTCGCTGTCTTCTGGGCCAGATGGTATTCCTGCTGCAATTCTAAAAACGTATGCAAATATATTCGTTCCTGTGTTCACCTCAATATTTAATAACTGTCTCCGGTCTGGCACGTACCCTCGATCATGGAAAATCTCTCGTGTATTCCCTGTTTTCAAGTCAGGCCCAAAAACTGACCCCATGAACTATAGGCCAGTGTCGCTTCTTTGTTCTGCCTCTAAAATATTCGAGTTATCTCTTCATACGGTCTTGTCTTTCTCACTTAAACACGTCCTCATTCCTAATCAACATGGCTTTCATGCGTGGTCGCTCAACTCAACTCCACAAACCTCGCATGCTTCATGGAGCAGGCTGTCCCAGCAGTCGTTGGTAGAAGCCAGCTTGATGCTGTCTACTGTGACATGAGCAAGGCCTTTGATGTAGTCAACCACTCGTTATTGCTTGCCAAGCTCATTCTGTTAGATGTTCACGCTTCTTTGGTGGGTCTTATACGTTGCTATCTCCAGGAGCGAATCATTTAGGTACAAAGCAACCAGTGGTGTACCCCAGGGCTCCGTTCTGGGCCCCCTTCTTTTTTCCATTTTCATTAACGATGTTGCTTCTGCCATTAAAATTCTTCTTTTTTGTTGTATGCTGATGATGTGAAAATCTTCAGAGAAGTGCGTAATGTTCAGGACTGTAATTCTCTTCAGGCTGATATCGTGTCATTCCATCGTTGGTGCACCAAAAACGACTTAATTTTGAACCCCTCAAAAACGAAAGTTGTTTCCTATAGTAGGAAAACTCAACAGCTGCAATACTCCTATAAATCAAGCACTGCACTGCCGAGGGTGACCGAAATTCGGGACTTGGGAGTACTATTTGATTCTTCTCTGACTTTCTCTTCCCACGTTACACAAATTACCGTCGCTCTCTTCGATGTCTGGGTGCTGTTTGCAGGTATTCTAGAGAGTTTAAAAGTCCTCTTCCTTTCTTAAAGTTGTATTCGGCTCTGTGCTTACCTCTTCTCGAATACGGTTCTGTTGTTTGGAATGGAACTTGCAAGTCCAATAGTGACCGCATCGAAAGGGTTCAAAATAAGTTCCTTTCTATCTTTAGGCACCGTTTCCGTCATGTACAAGAAGACGCAAACGGCAGCATGTCTTGTCTCAAAAGTATTCCTTCCCTTTGGTGTCGACGAATGAGAGCTGACATTATCTTTCTTTATAAACTTCTTCATGGTGATATTTTGTGTGATGACTTGGTTGCACTTATCAATGTCAACTTGCCGAACAAACTTTTCCGAAGATTTCGAACTTTCAGAACAGATGCTTTAAGTAAACGACGCTCGTCCATCTGCAGAATACAATGTGCATATAATGAATATTCCGATCGTCTTGATATATTCCAGAGCTTTGTCTTTGTTCTCTAATGAATTGAAAACTGTTGTAGCTTAAGTGCCTTTATGTCATTTATGTGCCGTATTTCTGTTCCGTATTTATTTATGCAATCATCATCTTGCTTGTTTGTTTTTCACTTTTCCTGATTTTGTGTTGCTTGAATTTCTGTCGTTTAAGTGTCAGTGCTTGTAACGCTGAACTTCGTTTTTCCATTTTGAAACTTCCTGACATTTTGTTACAAAACCTTTGTTTTATGTGTATAATCTATCTCCGTCATGTGCATTGAGTATTTGCTTGTGTATTTTCAATTTTTCACGTGCCTCAACGTTTTGCTGGCCGGGTGTCCTGGCTTCTAACACTAGGCTTCCTTTTTTTTTTTTTTTTGCTGTTTTGCTGTTTTGCTTTCTGGGATCTCTGTAACTATTTTATCTTATTGTTTCTTTCATATATACGGTTTTCTGTGTTGTGTTGTCTTGATTTTAGTTTGTTTTTATGAATGCTTGTATATGGTTGTACCAGTACCAAGACCCTAGGTTGTTCCTGGGCACCAAAAATAAAGGTTGATTGATTATTGATTGATTGATTGATTGATTATAATTTATATTATTATTTATTAACTATTATATTATTATTATTTTATTCTTATTCGAAAATGCCATACAAGCCCTTGTGAAGCTTCGGCAGGCTCGGATTGTAAAATGTATTTCTTTATGGAAATAAAGTGTTTTACGGTAAAAACAAAATTTTTTCCGCTGCCTTTCCTGTAAAAAACGCGTGCACGCGAAGTGTGTTGTGGGGCCGGACGCTGAGCTTCAACTCCTGAGTTCTGGCGCTCGGCCGTTCAAGTGCAACATCTGTGAAACGGCTGAGGCGGCGGCTAGGCCTAGCGGAGCCGGCGACGACATCGGCACGTCCGCAAGCGGGGCTCCTTCCCCCTGCTCCCTCGACGAGACTCGCCGCCCGTCGTCGAGAAGGCACCGGCCCGCCGTCCCAACCGGGTTGACCTTGACGGCCGAACTGCCGGTCTTCGCGCACTCCTCATCGACGCGCTGGACGGAATTTCTTTCCTCAGCGACCAAGTGGCCCGGCTGCGGGAGAACAACGACCTCATGCGCCGGAAAACGCGCAGGCTTTCGACGTCCTCCGTCAAGAGAGGGAGGGAGACCGCGCCCATTATGCGAAGGTGGTTAGTTCCCTGCGTGCGGAGGTGTGCTCCTTGCGTGCCGAATTGCTTCACCACCCCGCCTCGTTGCAGGAAGGAGTGCGTCGCAGCTCGGGGAAGCCTTCTTTTGCCCAAGCAAAAAACATGAAGTGTCGCCTTCGGCTACGTCTGCTCCGCTGCAGTCGGTGTCTTCGGCTTCTCCGGCAGTGCCTCCCACTCCGTACACCCTTTCCCCGGTGCAATCTGTGTCTGTGCTTGACTGGCACCCTCCTACTATTGAGAAGAAGTGCCGAGACCGGGCATGTGTAGGTGCATCAGACACATGTGGACTCGTCGTCGTTCCGCAGCCGAAGCGCCCCAAAGCTATGTTCGTCTCAAAGCTTTCTCCGTCCACCACCTCTGCTAGTCTTAATGCCCATCTGTCAACCTTAGGTGTCTCGTCCTTGAGCTGCCGACGACTGAAGACTAAGTTTGACACGTACGCATCCTTTCATATATCCCTGAGTGAAGAGTTTTTCGAGCGATTGAAGGACCTCGCCTTTGCCCGAAAGACTGAATCTTTAAGGAGTTTCTAGGCATGTTTCGCGAAGGCATGCTTTAGAGCTCTGAGTGAATCACATAAGAGAAACAATGATGACTAGTACTTTGGATGTGTTTTTTCAGAATGTGCGCGGTCTTCGAACCAAGGCAACTGAATTCTTTGGTAATGTTCTGGCTTCTTGCTTTCCGTTAATAGCTATATCTGAAACTTGGTTGTGCCCTGATATCCTATCCAGTGATTATTTCCCTCAAAATTACCATGTATATCGTAGTGATCGTGCCTTGACGGGATGCAAACAAAAAGGGGGTGGGGTCCTTCTTGCCGTCGACAAATCTCTCCCGTGTGTGCTTTGTAGTGATATTCAGAATGCAGATGAGTCTGTATGGGTTGAAATTCTTATCTCTAAAACTGAAAAACTTCTTGTTGGGGTTTTTTACATTCCCCCTGATGTAGCTCCTGACGCATTCAATCAGTTAGTCTCCTCCATTGAACAGGAGCTTATTACTCATTGCAACCGCAAGGTCCTCCTTCTTGGAGACTTTAACGCTCCTGGCGTTCAGTGGAGCCATCTATCCTGTTCCCACCATAACCACCACATTGAACAGAAGGGTAATAGATTACTAGATTTTTCGTCTTTCACTTCCATGGCACAGCATAATCACATAGAAAACTGCAGTGGAAACATTTTGGACCTGTGTTTTTCGAATTTTGATGATGTTAGTGTGTCACACTCTGATTGTCCTTTAGTTAGACCTGACAGATTTCATCCTCCTCTTTCTATTTCCTGTTCCCTTCCCACAATGCTCCACCATTCCGTAAGTTCCTGCAACACGCAACCTCGCTACGCTTTCGCCCGGGGAGATTACGTTGGGCTGTATGATTACTTTTCTGCTGCCCCTTGGTCGACAGTCATTGACGAACCTGATGTCAATGAACAAGTTGACCGTTTTACTGAGATTGTACTTTGGGTATGAAGAAATACATCCCGCAATATTTACCAAAGAAGTTCAAATTCCCACACTGGTTTTCTTCTGAATTGCGGGATGCCCTTAAACTCAAAGAACGTGCGCACAGAAAGATGAAGCGCTCTGGTGCGAACCAGTTCGCTCAGGAGTTTCGGCGCCTACGTGCCTTATGCAAAATATTGCACAAGCGTGATCATGCTTCGTACCTGGCGTCAGTAGAAGCTAAAGCAACCCATCAACCGGGAGCCTTCTGGAAGTACATTCATTCAAGATCTAGTAAAACTAAAGAATCTATTCGTTTACTAGACTCCAACGGCAATGAGGTTGCGGAGGTGGCCGACTGCTTTGCTCGTCAGTTTTCTTCTTTTTTTGGAATTAGCGGTGGCAGTGATAACAGTAGCGCCCCTTGTCACCAGGGCGGTAACTCTGGTTGTTTCCAACTGGATGAGAACATCGTGCGGACCAGTATCAAGCGGCTAAAGCCCTCGCTTTCTTGTTGTGGACCAGATGGTATTCCTGCCGCCATTCTAAAAACGTATGCAAACATATTCGTTCCAGTGTTCACTTCAATGTTTAATAACTGTCTCCGGTCTGGCACGTTCCCTCGCTCATGGAAAATCTCTCGCGTATTCCCTGTATTCAAGTCAGGCCCAAAAACTGACGCCATAAACTATAGGCCAGTCTCGCTCCTTTGTTCTGCCTCTAAAATATTCGAGTTATCTCTTCATATGGTGTTGTCTTTCTCACTTAAACACGTCCTCATTCCTAATCAACATGCTTTATGCGTGGTCGTTCAACTTCCACAAACCTCGCGTGCTTCATGGAGCAGGCTGTCCCAGCAATCGTTGGTAGAAGCCAGCTTGATGTGGTCTACTGTGACATGAGCAAGGCCTTTGATGTAGTCAACCACTCGTTATTGCTTGCCAAGCTCATTCTGTTAGATGTCCACGCTTCTTTCGTGGGTCTTATACGTTGCTATCTGCAGCAGCGATATTGCTATGTAAGTGTTAACGGTCAAAATTCATTTAGGTACAAAGCAACCAGTGGTGTACCCCAGGGATCTGTTCTGGGTCCCCTTCTTTTCTTTTCTCCATTTCATTAACGATGTTGCTTCTGTAATTCAAAATTCTTCTTTTTTGTTGTATGCTGATGATATGAAAATCTTTAGAGAAGTGCGCAATATTCATGACTGTAATTATCTTCAGCCAGGTATTGCGTCATTCCATCGTTGGTGCACCAAAAACGACCTAATTTTGAACCCCTCAATAACGAAAGTTGTCTCCTATAGTAGAAAAACTCAACAGCTGCAATACTCTTATAAAATGCAAGCACTGCATTGCCGAGGGTGACTGAAATTCGAGACTTGGGAGTACTATTTGATACTTCTCTGACTTTCTCTTCCACGTTACACAAATTACCCGTCGCTCTCTTCGATGTCTGGGTGCTGTTTGCAGGTATTCTAGAGAGTTAAAGTCCTCTTCCTTTTTTAAAGTTGTATTCGGCTCTCTGCCTACCTCTTCTCGAATACGGCTCTGTTGTTTGGAATGGAACTTGCAAGTCCAATAGTGACCGTATCGAAAGAGTTCAAAATAAGTTCCTCTTTATCTTTAAGCACCGCTTCCGTCATGTGCAAGAAGACGCTAACGGCAGTGTGCCTTTCTGAAAAGTCTTCCTTCCCTTCGGTGTCGACGAATGCGAGCTGATATTATCTTTCTTATAAACTTCTTCATGGGATATTTTGTGTGACGACTTGGTTACACTTATCAATGTCAACTTGCCGAACAAACTTTTCCGAACATTTCGAACTTTTAGAACAGATGCTTTAAGTAGAAGACGCTCGTCCATCTGCAGAATACAATGTGCATATAATGAATATTCTGATCGTCTTGTATATTTCAGAGCTCTTTTTCTTTGTTCTCAAACGACTTGAAAACTGTTGTAGCTTAAGTGCCTTTATGTCATTGCAAATTTATGTGCTGTATTTATTTTAGGCAAATCATGTTCTTGTTTGTTTTTTTTGTTTTTCACATTTCCTGGTTTTGCGTTGCTTGAATTTCTGTAGGTTTGAGTGCCAGTGCTTGTAATGCTGAACTTCTTTCAAAGTTGAAACTTCCGAACATTTTGTTATAAAACCTTCGTGTTATGCGTATAACTTATCGCTGTCATGTTCAGTGAGTATTTCCTGTTTTTCACGTGCCTTGAACATTTCGCTGTCCGAGTGTCATGGCTTGCAACGCTAGGTCCTCCTGTTTCTTTTCTTTTCTTTTTTTTTTTTGCTGTTTTGCTTTCTGAGATTACTGTAACTATCTTTACTTTAGTGTTTCTTTCATGCATACGTTTTTTTGTGTGTTGTGTTGTCTGGATTTTAGTTTGTTTTTATGTACGTTTGTATATGGTGTACCAGTACCAAGACCCTAGGGTTGTTCCTGCACCGAAAAATAAGGGTTGATTGATTGATTGATTGATTTTATTATTCATTATTATTCGATGACCCTCGAGACCAGACGAATCAGTCTGGCTTGAGGTAGGCCTCACGAAGGGCGAGAAGCTACTCATCGGTGCATTCTATATATCCCCGGATGTATTACCTTCTGAATTTAATCGAACACTCACATCCATAGAAAATGTCTCAAATGCACACTCCAACCATAAGCTCATCATACTTGGAGACTTCAACACCCCAGGTATTCGCTGGAACAGTCTTTCCTTTGAGCACAAAAACCATTATGCAGCGCAGAAATGCAGCATGCTATTAGATTTCAATCGTTCACCTCCATGCAGCAGTTTTGCCGCATAGAAAACTCTTGTGGTAATGTTCTAGATGTGTGCTTCTCAAACTTAAAAAACGTACAAGTGTGCCTCCGAAATATCCCTTGTGCACCCCGACAAGTTTCACCCCCCTCTTATTGTCTCTGTCTCGGTCGCGACCCAGCATCGCTCTGGCGGTGTTGACAATTGTGCAGTCCCGCGATATGCTTTCAAGCGTGGAGATTATGCTGGGCTGTATCACTTTTATTCATCTGCTGAATGGTCTAGTATTTTGGGTGTCAATGATGTTGACGAACAGGTTCGACGTTTTACCGAAATATTCAGAAGTGGCATGGAAAAGTATATCCCTTGTTATAAGCCTGTTCCTTCCAAATTTCCCCACTGGTTTTCTAAAGAAATTCGAAGTTCGCTTAAACTTAAGGACAGCGCCCACAAAAAGGCCAAGCGTTCTGGGCTTGACAAGTGGAAAGCGGAGTTTAGTCGGTATCGCTCACTTTGTAAAATCCTCTACCGGCGTGACCACCAGCTCTATATAGAATCGTTAGAGGCTGCTGCGTCTCAGAAACCGGCTGAATTCTGGAGGTATGTACGCGGCCGTTCTAAGGCGTCTAAAGAACACGTTAGCCTGCTTAATTCCGATGGTGAAGAGGTTGAGGATGTTGCCACCAGTTTTGCTCAGTACTTTCATTCTGTCTTTCAACTGCCAGATGGCACGACGAACGCCTATCGTTTAATAACTCTAATTTTAACACACTTAGGTTCGATGAAAAATTGTCAATGATAGCCTTCAACGGATGAAACCATCATTTTCCTGTGGTGCAGATGGAATTCCAGCAGCCCTCATGAAGGCTTACGGCAACATTTTTGTGCCTGTCTTAACTTCCATTTATAATAACTGCTTACTTTTAGGTAAATTTCCTCGTGCATGGAAGATCGCTCGAATTTTTCCAATATTTAAGTCTGGTGATAAGTCAGCCGTTTCTAACTATCGCCCGATCTCACTCCTTTGTGTCGCCTCAAAACTCTTTGAGTCAGCTCTGCACAAAGTTCTTGCTGCCTGCGTCAAGAACGTTGTGATACCAAATCAGCACGGCTTTTTTCTCGGGTCGATCGACGGTCACAAATCTTGCAAGCTTTATGACACAGGCTTCGGCTGCAGTTTTTGAAAACGGCCAGTTGGACGTTATTTATTTTGACCTCAGTAAGGCGTTTGATGTGGTGAACCATCAGTTATTAATTAACAAGCTTGCTACCCGAAGCAGCAGTCAACAAAGGACGTGCGAAGGCGAGCGTCGACGTTTCAAAATGTCGCGGCGACTGCTCTGCAGGCTTTTTTTATCTTTCGGGATGGCGAGTGGTTCTAGAACCGTCGATTTACAATCCAGAACATCGTAGATCAGAGAAAATTATTTTGGGCTAGTGACGTTAAGACGAACGCGTTTGCTTATCTGAATGAGGTAGCCCGTGCGTCATAAAACCTTTGGCCGCGTATCTGCTCCTTTCGTTGCAATATATCGTCAAAAGACGATAGTCTTTCTAGACACTCTGCCAAGGAAACGCCCCGCTTCGCTTTCCCGCTCACCTCTCATGCCGTTCTTCTTCCGTCGCGCCTCATCCAAGGTAAACACGTAAAGGTTTGCTCAAGCCCGATTTGAATTTACCGCGTTCACTGCTACATGCGGGGTTCCTCGATGCCAGCGCTGCAGTACGGCAGAGACGCGCGTGAATCGAGGCGGCCAACTTCAAGGTTTATAGGAACTGCGTTGTCGTGGTACACGTGAGTTCCAAGCAGAACGTGAAACCTAGCTAGTGGGGACCTTTCTTTGCGGTTATCGCGTGATTTCTCATATGCCGCCTGGAGGTGATGCGGGAAACAGCAAGCGGTACGCGTTGTTCTGCAGCGGATGTAGAATATCATTGCTATCGAAAAACCAAGCATACCAGGAATTTTTTAATAAAGGAACACTGTAAATATGCCATTCTGTACTAATTTCCTGTCTTACATTTGTGTAATGTCTTGTTCTTCTTCAACAAAGTTGACAAGTATAAACATATAAACCGGGGTTAGACGTTTACATTTGGCTGTGAGTATACAAGACTATTGCGCAGTAATCATTTACTTTGGCCGGTTGGCTGAGTCGAGGTACAAACAAGAGACAGATAGACAGACCAAAATTTCTGGGTTTAAGTAGCCCAAGAAAGACTATCGTCTTTAATAAAGAATGGGAGACGCGCTCGCTTGGGACACAGACAACAGAGCTGGGCGTGGTCGGGCAGCAAAAACAAGCAATAAATAAACGAACCAAACATGTTTCGCGGCAATATTTTTGCAGAAAATAGGGATGTTCGTATTCCTTGTTTGCAAAAGAATGTGCTCATTGGCATCTGGTTATTTTTCCGTAATCGCATGCACTGCACATTCATAGACAAATAAAACGCGAACAAAATTTGAATCAAAACACACAATAGCGCAATTTCTTACAAGTCGAATTGTCACGTGGCATTCTTACAGTAAGATGTTTAGAATATCTGAATATACCGCCACACACCTAAGAAATGTGGTAGGCTTTATTACAAAGTGTGCGGCAGGCAACACGGGGAGCGAGAACGAGGAAGGTCAGCAATAAGCCCATAGCACACACGTTTTACCTCAACGACACTTTCCTCGTATATACACCAGACTGGGTATTGGTTAATCACCATAGCTTCTTGGCCTGCAGAGTAATAATACAGTCATTGGCCCGTAATTTTAATTTACACTGTCTACACTCTAATTTTTGTGTTCTTCCTCATACTGGTATGTCAACATTTTATTTTCCCCTGACTGTACTTTCTCGATACTTGCTACATCTTATTGCAAATTTCCCGACTGACTTTTCGTTCACTGTGTTCTCACCCGAATTCCATATTAACGTCCCCCGGCATAGTCCGCTGTGTTTATTCTTTGCGGTTTCGACATCCTTATCGTAGTTACGTGTTGGCGCACGGACTTCCGCTATCTGTAGCCTGTGGCATTTTTTACGTTGATCACAAGGACTATTTGGGTAATGCCTAAGAATTCCTCAACGTTCCTTGCTACTTTTTGTCGACCGAGAATCCCAGCTCGTGTTTTGGGATCCTCGGTTGCACAGAAGCACGGGGAGTTGTGGTTATTATTAAATATTAATATTAGTATATATTACTATTATTATTATTATTATATGGTTTTATGTATGCAATGTCTTCATAGTTCTTGTTTCTGATTTGTAAGTCCAATATATTCGTGACTTTGTGGCTGTAACTGCTTCATCGACTTGTCATATATTACGGTATGCTACTTGCCTTCCATCGCACCCGATTTATCGTGATGTGTCTGGT
This sequence comes from Haemaphysalis longicornis, assembly GCA_013339765.2. NCBI lineage: Eukaryota > Metazoa > Arthropoda > Arachnida > Ixodida > Ixodidae > Haemaphysalis > Haemaphysalis longicornis. Next base: position 202,961,720 of record CM023450.1, on the reverse strand, counting down.
ACTTTCCATCTTCTGTTGCTGTAATTTCATAAATCAGTTCCTGTATTTGTTTCATACATTCCTTTTTAATTGAAGCTTTGTGTTTTCGCCGATATCTGCGAATATGTTTTTGTCTGCTTGCTTCACCCAACTGCTGTGACCATTGTTCCATATACTTTTGCCATTGATCCACCATTAGAGTTTTTTTAATCGTCTAATTGTGGCTGGAATACCTTTTTATTATCCTTAGGGTTTTACTACTCTTTTTTTTTTCTTCGCTCGTTCTTCTCGTCGACTGTTTATATTGTGAGTTGCTCCTGTATATTAGTGCCGCATTTTATCTTCCTCAGTGCGCCAGAACCAAGGCCTCGGCTGTTCCTGGGCACTCTAATAAACATTGATTGATTGATTGATTATTTATTATTATTATTATTATTATTATTATATTATTATTATTATTATTATTATTATTATTATTATTATATTATTCGACGTTTTAACCGAAATAGTCAGAAGTGGCATGGAAAAGTATATCCCTTGTTATAAGCCTGTTCCTTCCAAATTTCCCCACTGGTTTTCTAAAGAACTTCGAAGTTCGCTTAAACTTAAGGATAGCGCCCACAAAAAGGCCAAGCGTTCTGGGCTTGACAAGTGG
>CM023450.1:202706630-202960986 GCA_013339765.2 Haemaphysalis longicornis | reverse complement strand
CCCGTAAAACAAAACTAATCGGTTTCCGTAATCCGTTGAAACTACTGTGATTAACGCTCCTGTTTTATTCATGATCAACAGTGTGCACCACCTGCGAGTGTGCAGTTGTAAATTATGTTGATTCTATTAAATATTGGCATTACTTTTGATTCCGCTCTCTCTTGGCATGAACATTTAGCGTATATCTGTGGGAAGCTCCGAAGTGTGGCTTGTGTGCTTTGCAACATTAAATCGTTCGTTCCCTTTCACATCAAGAAAAGCATTGCGCATGCCCTCGCCTATAGTGTACTAAGGTATGGGATAACCATTTTTATTTTTGTTCATCCCGTTGGAAAGCTCGCGCGAACAGCCTATTGAAAAAATATATGATGTCTATCACTTATGAATTGCCGTTGACAGATGTGCAATGTATATTCAAAACTTTTAATTGGCCGTCATTTGATGCTTTATTTATTGAAACAGTGTTGTTAAACATTTTTGGTTGCCTGATTCAAGCATGAAGTCAAGTCTGCCCCGGCCTGTAAGAAATCAGCCCGCTTTTCAGTCCCCCGCTCCCGTACGTCGTATGGTATGGCACGTAGAAGTGTTTATGTCCCAAAATTATTTAATGATTTACCCCAAGAAGTCCTTGCTGCACAATCAAAACGACAACTTAAAAAAGCCCTGTTGACCTTTTGTTAATTCATGTGCCTGACATTTTGTTTGACATATACAAGTATATATGCGTCTTGTATTTATGGAAGTGCGTACTAATGTGGATTCTGATATCTTTTCTGTGAGGATGTTGTTATGTTCTGCTTACGTTCTCTTTAGTCAATTGATTTCGTAAATATTGTTGTTCGCATGTTGGTATTTCCATGCACTCTATTGCCTTCTTTTTTCGCTTCGCCGGCTTGCCAGGCCTAGTCACACAAGCCTATATTGGCTTGGACAGGCCTGCCATTTTACTTTATAAAGAGAAGGACAATAAAGAATATTATTATTATTATATATATTATATATATATATATATATATATATATATATATATATATTATTAAGGTTAGTAGAGACACAGACAAACGAGAAAGACATAGAAAATAGAAAAACGGTTACTGACGTTTCAGGCAGAGGACCTCCTTTCTTCAGAATACGTCTTCCTGAAACGTCAGTAAACTTATTTCTATTTTCAATGTCTTTCTCGTTTGTCTCCGTCTCTACTAACCTTATTTTGTCGCGCTCTGTATGCGTTTTTATCTTTGCAGACCATATATATATATATATATATATATATATATATATATATATATATATTAAATATGAGATTAGGTTTCTGGCTATAAGGTTAACTGTATGATAGAGAAGTCAAATTGAAAAACAAACAATATATATTCTAACGTATCGACCGGGGGCCGGTCTTTTTCACACATACAAATAGTGCACAGCATTTGGGTTTAAATACAGTTCAGTTGTGTGCGGGGCAAGAAGTTGCATCAAGCAGAACGTAGGCTCTACGCGACACAGAAACATGCGAAGCTTCAGAAAGTGGGGAGAGAAGGGGGCGTTAGAGTAGTTGCGGGGACAGAGGGGAAAGGGGCGTAATTAAGAAAGGCGAGGCTATAGGATAACAGGAAAGTGTGCATGGCACTGAAGTCACCGCTGGAAATCAAGAAAGTGAGGGACTAAGGAGGGGCTCCTTTCCTGCTCGTTTCTTGACTGGAAATTGACTGGTTAGAAGAGAGCGTGGGAGAGCCAAGAGTTAAGAACGGAGGCCTAGTGCAAGCTTTAACTGAAGCACCGTGGCTATGAATGCGTGGAAGGTGTGGCTCCGATTATTTACATGTTTAGATAGAAGAAGGCGTGGTATGGACTTTATGGGTGCTCTGTGGTTGTTGAGTCTCATTCTAAACGAATTCCCATTTTTACCAACGGTCTGGGCGTGGCATATGGTGCATTCAAAAAGGTAGACAATGTTTGCGGTGTCACAGTCAAATTTTTCTCTTATCTGAAAAGTGAATGAAGACTGGTGCTGGTTGCGACAGAGGCTTTAGTCATCATGGGGCACAGTTTGTACCTAGTCTCATTGCAGGGTCTGCTGCCTGTGAAACGGGGGTGTTGACCTTCGATGACGTTACAATATCTCTGATGCTCCTCCTACGTTGGTACACGACGCGGAGTGGCTCATGGAAAACACTTCGCCACCTTTCGCTTTCAAGTGAAATGTTGTGGTGCTTTCTGAGTATGCAGCTAACTTTGGAGGACGAAACGGCATATGTTAGAATAAGGCTAGAATTCAAAGATTTCGCTTTTGAGTTAGTTATCAGGTGGCGGCGTCCCTGTTTTTCAGAATTCCTGATGACATCACGGATGACAGACGGTGGTATTGTTGTCGTGTTAGATCATTAGTTAGTTGTTGAAAGTTGGAGGCAAAATCAGCTGGGCCAGAGCACGCCCTTCTAAAATGCAGACACTGACTGTAAGGTATACCGTATTTGCAATGCTTAACGTGGTTGCTTTTGAAATGCAAGGATTGATGTCGGTCTGCTGGCTTCCAGCACACTGAGGTCACAAACTTGTCCGATATTCGCTCGCACTGTAACATCGCGAAAGTTAATGGCAACTGCGGAATATGAGTGGTAGAATGAAATGTTCTTGTGGAAGTTGTTGACAGTGGTTATAAATTTTAGAAGTTCCTCTTCCACATGGCACCAAATGAGAAAAATATCGTCAATGAACCTTCGATAGAAAAGAGGGTGAAGCGGTGCGTTGCTTGGAAATTCCAACTCCAATGGGCCCATAAAACTATTAGCATAGTTGGGTTCTATTTTTGTTCCCATCGAGGTCCCGTCAATTTGCATGTAGTGCTTATAGTCGAACTCAGAGTTTCCAGCTCCTAGATAAGCTTTATAAGCACGCCGATTGTTTCACCATCAATGTAATTGTCTTGGGAAGCATCATCGTACGCATAGATGACAGATTGGATGCCGTCCGTTGTGCGAATATTTGTATATACTGAGGCGACGTCGAGAGGGACTAGCAGGCTATCTTCCGGTATAACTAGATGCATAATATATATCAGCCAGAAAATGGTTTGTATCGTTTACATACGACGGTAGTGTGGGAGGAATGTCATGATTAAGTTATCGGTAAACTAGCGGTCATTTCTGCTACTGTGTATATACTGGAGACGATTGCTCTCCCAGAGTTTCCTGTTTTATGTATTTTAGGCAACATATAAAATCATCCTGGTACTGGACTTGAAACTTGAAGTGAGGCTGCAGTTTTTTTTCGAAATTGTTTTGCCCTTGACGAGTGCCCTGTGACGAGTGCCCTTGACGAGTCTGATCTGTGTCGGTGGTTTATAGAAAGCTGTATTGCTGAGCTGTCTTTCTGCCTCAGTGATGTAGTCCTGCTTGTACATAATAACAATTGCGCCGCCTTTGTCGACGGATTTGATTGTGATTTCGCCCGCTTAAACCTTTTAATGTTTTTGCCTCTTTCTGTGACAGATTTTCGTGATGCGGTGATCGATATTTACATTGACAGAGATTGTCACGTTGTACCATATAGACGTGGATGTCTAAGCATTTGTCTCTTTGTGGGGGAGGAGTCCAATGGCGTAGCTATGGCATCCTAGTGTCCATAGTAGGGTCTTGTGATTTGCCTTAGTAATATTTGTTGAGCCTAAGCATTCGGGAGTAGTTCTCTAGATCCTTATACAGTTGGAATTCGTATAGTCTCCCAGTTGCAGGGTAAAACGTGAAGCCTCTTGATTGCACGCGTTCTTCGTCATCAGTGAGGGTGGTGTCAGAAAGGTTTACTATGTGGCACTCTTTAAGCTGTGAGGTGTACGGGTGTGGAACATTTTCGGGGCTAGCATGGGAAGGAAAAAAAGAAGTGTCTACTTTTTCAACAGGGGAAGTTATGCCATCACGAAGCATCTTTTTCTGTTTTGTTAGCATTACTTCGCGCTCTTTGTTTTCTCCAAACATTTTTAAAAGTTTTATTTCGTGGGGCGTGAAGTGTACCTGGTCAGTGAGTTTTCACTCATCACTGATGATGTGCTCTAGTTGTGAGTGTTCGTGGTCAATAACAATATTTAAAAGTTGCTTTGATGCTTCTACAGGCATAGCGCCCACCTAGCCTTAAGCTCTTAGGAAATGTAGGGCGTGGCTTCTTTCACGTAATTGCGCAGCCCTTTCGGAACTACGTCACATCTGCGATACAAAATGAGGGTACTAACATGGCACTGATATCGCACTCGGTTTTCGACAATTTTCCTACCCTTCAAAATTTTTTTGACACATTTGGGCTGTTCTGACCACAAGAGGCACCTGATTCTAGTCAGTTCCTTCGGTTTTGGCTCACGACGGCCGAGAAGGTCCTTCCAAAGTTGTAGCGTGGCACTGATGGAGCCTGGGCGGAAGAGTGGGATGGTGCCGCTGGGTCACATAGCGCCTTGGCTGAAGCCTGGGATGCTGCCACTGGGTCCGGTGGAGCCTGGGCTGAAATCCTGGAAAGCTGCCGCTGGGGAGGCTGGTGCTGGTGGAGGGGACGTCGGGCACGGTCAGCCGCTGTCTGGCCCGAAGAGTGGTGCTGCCACGGGTCGTCTGCACTTGCGTATCCTCGATGTAGGGTCTGGTCCAGGTGGCTCGCCAGGATAGCCACACACTCGAAACTTGGGTGGAGCCCGTCACCGGCTAGCACCCGAGCCGGTGGGCGCCACTAGAAGCCATAGTCGAGGAAGGAGAGGCCACTCGTCTGCCGGCAATGCGGGCGAAGAAGGCTGTTTACCCGGGCAGCTTTCCTGTTGCCTTTCCCGACGAAAAGATGGTTCCTTCCACCCCGGCGGCTGTTGATGGAGCTGGGCAGGATTAAGGTGGCATACACCCTAAGAAGCCTGGGAAGCCTCGATCCATGACTTCCAAAAGGGTGCTACAGCACCCGAACGCCTCTTCCACTGAGGACTGGGCCATAACGTTGGTGTTGACATGTAGCACGACGGCGGTTGTCTTAGGGACAAAGACCAGGAGGGAGCAGGCGTCACCTTATTTAGAAGTTTAACACTGTCTTGAGCTACATAAATGAAAACACAGGCCGACAATCTTGCTTGCCGTATCAGGCACCAGGGAATGCTGATACAGCGAGCAACTGAGAAACTTTGTTCTGAAAGAGACGCGTTTTTCTTCTTCTTTTCTCTCTTTTTCCAAATCTTTGTATAGTGTAATGTGTACGTAATGTGCTTTATACTGTGTCAGTGTACTGCTTGTGCGTTGTTGCCGTACCGTATAGGCATGAATGTACAGTGCTCATCAATTGAAACGCGATACTCGGAGCGCGTGGCGGCCGGTGCTTGTTGCGCCACGGGTGAGCTCTTGCGAAAGCGAGCTGACGCATTGTGGTATACGGTGAGGGTGAGAGCGTTCGTGACGCATGCTGACTGCATCCGGGAGACAGCCCTTCAGTGTGTGGTTCTTGGCGGCGCCATAGGGGTGCTACATGCAATGGCTTCAAAACGCTGCGCCTGCGTGCCGTGCGCGCCACGATAACACATCGCGATAAATGCGCCTTCAGATTCTTCATAACGCGCGCGGTGCCAGCTCGCACAGCTTCGCACGGTGCGGCACGGCACGCAGGCGCAGCGTTTTTAAGCCATTGCATGTAGCACCCCTATGGCGCCGCCAAGAACCACACACTGAAGGGCTGTCTCCCGGATGCAGTTAGCATGCGTCACGAACGATCTCGCCCTCACCGTATACCACAATGCGTCAGCTCGCTTTCGCAAGCGCTCACCTGTGGCGCAACAAGCACCGGCAGCCACGCGCTCCGAGTATCGCGTTTCAATCGCTGAGCACTGTACATAGATTTCACCATTGTACCCCTTGCTTCATTTGTTTGTAATATTATTATTTTGTATCCTTTTGCACTGAACAATTGCTATTGGGACGCTGATCTTTTAATAATGCTCTTCGGGAACTTCATGTTCACTTTATATCGCCCTTTTTGTAAGTGTTATTTCCCGTTATGTCCAGTTATTTTTTGGTCGTTTTGTGATCTATCATAAATTACAATCACTTTGCGTCGCATTGTCCTTGCATTGAATGACCTTGCGTTTCTTCGTCCAGCTCGTGGACGGCTGCCACGTTTTATGGAAGACAACGTCTCCGCGATTTAACTATATGCGAAACCACGAGCTGTTTGAGGCGTTCTTCGAACCACTTTAATCCCCGCAATCCCCCGTTGCAGTTCCCTCAGCGCCCCCCCCCCCGCTCAAAAAAAACCCTCTTTTGCCTCAATCTGCCTCTTCTTACTTCCATACTTTTTTTTCTTTTTTTGCGTGTGTGTGTGTTAAAGCTTGCATTAGGCGTCCGTAATTACCTCTGGGCTCTCCCACCCTCTTTTCCTAACCAGTCAATTTCCAGTTAAGAAACGAGCAGGAAACGACGCCCTCCTTAGTCCCTAAATTTCTTGCTTTCCAGCGGTTACTTCAGTGCCATGCACCATTTCATGTTATCCTATAGCCTCGCGTGTCTTGATTACGCCCTCTTTTCCCTCTGTTCCCCGCCACTACTCTAACGCCCCCTTCTCTCCCCACTTTCTGCAGCTTCGCATGCTTCTGTGTCGCGTGGAGCCTACGTTTTGCTTGGTACATCTTCTTGCCCCACCCACATCTGAAATGTTTTTAAACCCAAATGCTGTGCAGTAATTGTATCATTGAAAAAGACCGGCCCCCAGTCGAAACGATAGAATAAATATTGTTGAGTTTCTCAATTTGACTTCTCTACCGTATATATATAAATATATATATATAACGACCGAAGCCGAAAAACGACCGAAGCCATCATTCCTGTAGAAGACTTGTCTCGAAGTCGAAACGTCGAAATAAACCCTCCGCTGTTGCTGTTACCGAGGTTTCTTACTTTGTGTTCACCACGCCTTCGGCCCCATCGCCAGCATGCCATATATATATATATATATATATATATATATATATATAAGGTTTCGAAATGAGGAGCTCGTTAGGAAATACAGAAAGAAATGCCGGCAGTCTACAATGCCAAAGAAGGCATAGGGAAATGATTAGACTATTTTTTACTTTTAGGGATGTTGCATTACTTTTTTTTTATTATTATTAAATTGGTAAGTCATTCGGGGTCAAATCGGAAGGCGTGGGTTCGGTCCCCACTCTGGGCGCGTGTTTTTCTTTTTTTCTTGCTTAATTATTAATAATAAAAAAACTATTGTAACATCACTAAAAGCAAAAAATAGTCTAACCATTCCCCTATGCCTTTTTTGATGTCGTAGACTGCCGGCATTTCTTTGTGTATATATATATATATATACAAATACATATATAATTATGTATATATATATACATATAGATATATATATATATCTATATATATGTGTGTGTGTGTGTGTAACTGTAAAATATTTGGTAGCTCAATTGTATATAAATTAAAATCACCACAAAAACATACTAATATCAAGCACGACGTTTCGGCTGTGATCCGGCCTTTTTCAAGTGAAGTGCAAATGTCGAATACAGGTTATATGTACGCTCGTAGGGAGCGCTGTGAGCACGTGGACACATGATTTCAAATGCGTACAAGAAGGAAGTGCTGCAAAAAAAAGTGAACTAAATGCAAAGCAACAAGCAGATGATGGAGACGATCAGAGTAGCGTTTATAAAACTAAAACTCGGTGGCACGCTGAAACACAGTCGTATTGCTGTCGTAGGCGTCCCTTTTTTCTTAATAGAAAAGGCTTCCAAAAGCTCCCTCGGTAGTTGCATTACAACTCATGCGGAGAATTCCAATCTGCTCAAACAAAGGTCTGTATGTTTTCAGGGAACTGAGAGGATTCGTATCGTCGTAATGCGTGGTCAAAGGCGCGTGCGTACTGCAGTTACGTGAAGAACTGTGCTCGGGTTCCCGATCTTTCACACATCTGCCCGTCTAGCCGACAGAGGCCTCCCCGCCTGAACGCGGTATCTCGTATACTACCCCGACGTGACAGGGCACAAAGCGCTTGGTATGCTTTTTTTCCCACTGGTTCTGTTTGAGCTTGCCAGGCAGCCAAGCTTTTGTAGAGTTTTTTGCAAGTGAGCGCAAGTTAGTTGCAAGTCAGATTTTAGTTGCAAGTGAGCACTTCTCCCGTCGTTCTTAATTTGTGTCGTTATCCAAGTTGTGCTCTATTTTTCAATCACTGTAAATTACAAGTCTCTTCCAAAGAACGACGCTGAACGCAATTGGCACAGCCGTTGAGCCTTCAGTGAGGCTCAACGGCTTCCCGCCGCATTGTTGGCGGGGAAGGGGGGGGGGCAGGATGGTAGGAAGACCTCATCAAATTCGCTTACCTCGCACTCTACTTTATCAAGACACTAATCCTTCACAGCAAGTTTGGTCTGCCAAAACCGAGGAAACAAAGTGTGTGCATTTCGTATGCGTGAGGACGGGTGATTTGTTGATACATTTATGTTCAAGCATTTCTTTATATTCCAGTAACACCAGTGTGATCTTTCGTAAAATTTTAGCAGTTTTACAAACCTTTCCCAGCGAGAGTAATGTTCGAGGACGCGGATCTGATTCCCAGCCCCGGCAGCCGCTTTTCTGATGGAGACAAAAAGCAAAAACGCCCGTGTGCACGAGATTACGGAGCACGTTAAGGATACCCTGGTGGTCAAAATTATTTGAAGCCCTCTACTACGGCACGCCTCATTGCCTGCGATGCATCGGCGGGTAAACCGTACAATCAATCAGTAAAGTTTATTACAATACAATATAATACTTAAACGCACTTTATAAATACCGTGTCCAGAAAAAGTTAAAATATTGAACTTTGAACCTTCTCGAACCTTGAACGTTCTTGAACCTTGAACGTTCTTAAACCTTTTTGTGGTTTGTGTTGGTAGTATGCGATGACATGGAGCAAAATCCAGGGTTTCCAGATGAATTACTGAAGCTAGTTACGAAAACCAACGAGCGCTGTATAAGGATTGAGACTAATCAATCCAGCATGGCAAAGTAAATTGACGAACTAAAAGCTGGCCAAGAATCGATTGCATCTACTGTTACGAATATCAGCACCCGCCTAGAAGTCGTTGAAAAGCAGGCTGCCAGTCTCGAGCGCTGTCAGCTTGATCAGGCTGGTGCTGATGTTCCAAAGGGCCAGCTGCGTGGATAAATAACCACGCTACGCGCAAGGCGTGATGAGACAGAAGATCGGTCGAGGCGAGATAACTTGTTTTTCGGATTTAAAGACAGTACCAATAAAATCTGGCAGGAATTTGAAAGCCAGATTATCTCGTTTGCTTCTGAGATACTGCAGGAGCAGATCCCTGCAACCTACATTGCGCGTGCGCATCGCATAGGCCAGTATTCTGCGGACAAAAACCGTCGTTTTGTGGTTAGAATTTCTGATTTCAAACTGCAGGGCTGATTGAGGCAAAGAGATCTTTGCTAGTAGGCACGGATTTTATTATAAGAGAATATTTCTGTCTTTCTACGCGTATGGCCGGTAAAAATCTGCTCGACTTCGGTAAATGTTTGAAAACTTCATACAAACTGCGCCACAACAAGCTCATTGCCTACGGAAAACACTACAGGTACTGTGAAGGTGCAGATTCTGTCCTTGAAGTTAGTGCATTTGTGTCCTCTCTTCCTGGGGTGGCCTCTTGGGATGGGGCGTCTACATCAGCGATGTCGACGCGTTCGGGATGTGTGTGGGGTCAGCCCAGCGTTAGCTAGGATAATGCGAGGGGTAGTGGCCGTACGCGCAATGTATCTGTTCTGTATACTAACCTCCGTATCCTGTATCAAAAGAAAGATAGACTTAACGCATTATAATGATTCTGAAGCCGATATAGTCGTACCAGCCGAGACTTGGCGCATGAGAAAAATATCAACGGATGAGTTTTTTCAGTGTTACAAAACCTTTGTGGTATATCGACGTGATCGCATGGGACCGGACAGGTGGTGGTTAATTGATTGCATTCAACGACCAGTTAAAATCACTTGCTGTCTCTGTAACTACTCACCATGAAATTATCTGGTGCTGTTTAACGTCCAATTATAAGATAATTGTTTGCGCCGCTTATCGGTCTCCATCCTCTGCTACCAGATTTTTCGAAGGTCTTCAAGATAGTTTAAACCAAATAGTGGTACAATATCCAGGAGTGAAATTTCGTTGGTTGGTGACTTCAAGTATCCCAATATTCAATGGCTGCATTGCAGTCCTTTATTCGAACCTGCATCTGCTGAAGCGTCATGTTTTCTCGATATTTCCTCCATTTTTAACTTACGCCAGCATGTATATAAGCCAACCAGTGTAACAGCGGAAACATCGCCTCTGCGTGGTCTTGTCCTGACATCTACCCAAGATGCTCCGTGGTTCACCCATTATTTGAAACGATTGTCTAAGAAAAAAGCCATGCTCTAACCTAGCCAGGCTCTAACCTAATGCCAAGAAATATACTTGCCCGCAGCGCTGCTCAGCCTGCATATTGGCAGCCGCATCTCACACTAAGTCCCTTCAAAATGCGAAACGTACCTTTTTTCGGTCAGCTCTACCTTTATTATAAAAACAAATCATAAGCGTTTCTGGCGCATATTGAACCCTAAAATACAACACAATAAACCTGGTAGATGATGGTGACGTACCTGTTTCTATCCTATTCTGCACCTCGCTGTTAAACATTAGCTTCGCTAGACCATTTTGTAACCCGTTTGTAGATAATTTTCCAGATATGCAGTGGTAAATTTTTCCCAATGGACACTATAGTTTTCGATCCTACTGGAATTGCTGGCGTCATCAGCACCCCGAAACTGTCTTCTTCTTGTGTCATTGACGGCATTATATCCAAGTTTCTGAAGAAAACTGAAGACTATATGTCGATTATATTATATTGCCTTTCATATAAATGTTTCGATGACGGTTGCTTGCTTAAAGATTGAAAAACGGGCCGGTTGGTTCCACTCCACAAATCAGGTGATGCACATAACCCCTCTAATTACAGACATTCTCACTTACTTCGGTTTCTTGCAAAATTCTTGCGCACATAATTTTTTCCAACCTTGCAAAGCATTTACAATTAACGAATTTCTTAAATTACCCGCAGCTTCGTTTCCGCAAATTATTTTCCTGTGAAACCCAACTAGTCACGTTTACTAGCGATCTGAATGTATGTCTTGATTCAGGTTTTGTGACTGACTATATTCTTAGATTCTGCCAAAGCATTCGATAAAGTAAATCACCAGCTTCTGTTGCCTAAATTGGTCCATTTGAAAATCGATCCACTAGTACTAAAGTTTATACGAATCTTTCTTGCTAACCGCACGCAGTCTCTATCCGTTAGTAAAACTGACCTTACCGAGGTGGCGGTACATTAAGGCGTACCTCGGAGTTCTGTGCTTGGGCCTTTACTGTTTCTATTATGCATTACCAACCTGCCTTCTGAAATTTCTTCTCCTGTTTGCCTTTTTGCTGATGACTGTGTGCTTTACCGTAAAATAACAAAAGATACTGATATTGTGAGTCTACAGTCCGACCTTAACAACATAATTTCCTGATGCAACCTCTCGCACATGGATCCTAACGTTTCTAAATGTAAATCAAGGAGGGTTTTGCGTAACAAGCTACCTAACCCTGATTACGTTCTTAAACTTACCTTACTAGAGCCGCTTGAATCCTACAAATATCTAGGTGTGCACATAACCAATACCCTATCCTCGGCGCGCTACATTGAATATGGAACATCTAATGCAAACCGAAAGCTAGGCTTCATAATGCAAAAGGAATTTCTCTCTGTCCCCGTCTTCCTTACAAAAGCAGCTATGTATAACCTACGTTCACCCTAGGCTTTATTACGCATCATCAGTTTGGACCCTGGTAACGTGAGACTATCTAAAAAATTGAAGCTGTGCAAAACGCTCCGCAAGGTTCATACTTTCTAACTATCACCGCACTTCCACTGTTACTATCATATAATCAATCCTTCACCTTGCTACTATTGCTACTCGCCGGAAACTGGCTCGCCTTTTTGTGCTGCATAATGCGTATCCCCATAGCCCGGTACTTGAATCCCGTTGGCTAAAACCTCAATTTTTTTTTTTACCCGCCGCGGTGGCTCAGTGGCTAAGGCGTTGCGCTGCTGCCCACGAGGTCCCCTTTTTCGTTTCCCGGGGCCCGGCGGCCGTTTTTCTGAGGAGGCGAAAAAAAAACGCCCGTGTGTACGAGATTTCGGCGCACATAAAGACCCCCAGGGGGAAAAAAATTATCCGGAGCCCTCCACTGCGGGCGCCTCACCCGCCGGGTTTGCGTCGGCTGTTCAACACTACAATCAATCAATCAACACTGGGTTTTTTAAAAACCTCAATTTTTCCTATCTGAACGCCTCGACTATCGTTACAAGGTTCATATTCCGCGCCAAAACACCGTAACGTACTCGCATTCTTTTTTGCCACAAACATGTCATCATTGGAACAACCTGCCTGCGTCAATATTCGCAAATAATAACCATGAACGCTTTCGGGAGGCCCTAGAAAATTTCATGCGCTGATTTGCTCAAACGCACTTTTTCTTATTTTTGTTTGCTGTTGTTTGTTTAATGTTCACTTCTATATCGCAGATATTTTATCCAATTTAATATATTATTTTTAATTTTTTAACCGGTACTTTCTTCGTGCATTAGATTGGCATTATGGTATTTTTTGCCGCGGTGATTTTTTGTTTGATTCTTTCTTGACATTTTCTATATTTTGTAAGCCTTGTCGTTTACACACTGTTTTTGAGTGATGTATGCATGTACTAAACGTGGGTTGCTTTTAATGTGCGCGTTTGTATTTTACTTATTGTATGTTACTTGTCTCCTAAAGCCACTCCCCTTTCTAATGATGTATGCTCTGAGGGTACAATAAAAATAAATAAATAAATAAATAATTAGATAAATAAAATAATAAATAAACAAAAAAGTAAGCAAATAAACAAATAAATACATAGTTACGTGGCCAGAAGTATAACAAACTTTAAAGCATTTAAAGGAAGATTTCAAATCAGAAAGTATGTTTCAGCACGTTCCATGTTCTTTGCCCTGTGATGGTGTTTGTTGCTCTTGTTTTCTTGCTTGGATGTGTTCTTTTAACATCTGCACTTGTATCACTTGTTGCTAAGAGAATCAATGAAGATCATACTGTCTCTAGTGCGAAAGTGTCTTTCAGAAATAACGGCTTCCAATACGTCACGCATATTGCGGGGCAAAGTCTCTTTTAACTCGCACATATTTTTTAAGGGCATTAGCATCAATTTTTATGTCCAGTAAAATTTTTTACTGAGAACTCTGTCTTAAACAGACTAACTAAATTCGGAGAATTTATTCCTCTTACTGCCTATGATTCTGGGATAGGATACTATATGGCTAACCATATTTAAAGCTCTGCTCATTTGCGCCATCAGCTTGTATGCTCTTCGGTTGGCCCGCTATGCACCCCGACTTACAGAAACAATCACATAAATAGGCTGACAGCTTCATATAATGTAAACACTTATTGATCGCGCTATGCAAGTTCTGAGTTCTCGCTTCAATGTATTCAAAGAACCCGTCGGTAGGTGGCTTAGCTTCCAACGGCGTAGCCTTCAGCATAGAGCAGTTCGGCAGTCAAAACACAGTAAACATTTTTGAGATCGGTGTTAGTGGTTTCTACCGCTTATGATCACAAAATAGGTGAGATAATGCTTTTAAACTATTGTGGGACACACATGTGCCTTGGTTGCGCAGTATAAATATAACATTACTTTGCAGACTACATAAAACAAGAATTAATATAAATTGGTTAGCCTAGCGGAATTGAAAAAGATTATGATCAGTCCTGTAGGCTTGAATCCTCATGTTCCGTAACAGGGTTAAACCAAGGGTCAAAACAACAAGCTCAAACCAAGGAAAGCCTTAACTTTCCCTAAATGGCGCATTGTACAAAACTGCCTACTAAAATGCACTAGAATACACATGCAGCTTTCCATGCTATGATTTTACCTTGACCCAGCATAGGTAGAATATTTCTCAGAAGAATCGGAGAGATGGAATTCTGGAGATTTGTGAAGCGGTGCAGCGGTTTTTTAAATCAACAACCCATATGCTTTTTCCTGCTCAAGGGGTAGCTCTGAGAAATGGCCATCAAGGAATTGTGGTTTTATTGAAGGGCGCCGCATTATCTCAGTATGGGTGCGCTAATAGCAAGAATGTACCAGTTAAGGGAATGCATTACAATGTAAGAGAATGTAGTAGTCTCTTTCTAATTTATATCAATGATCTACCCAGCGCAATTACTCTACTATCCGATTGTTTGCGGATCATTGTGAACTGTATCGAACCATTTTTTCACATTCTGACTCGTCAATGCTACAGTAGGAACTAAACAAAGTGTTTAACTGGTGTACTGATTGGAAAATGCGTCTAAACATATAAACGTGCCACAATAAAACTTCTTGGCGTCTGAATCATCCTGAAGCTTTCATTTACACCATTGAAGGTCGCCTACTTGAAGAGACTAAAACGTATAAATATCTAGGAGTCCACATAACTCATAACTTATCTTGGGAAACGCACGTGAATTACATCATAAAAATGCTAATTGGACCCTTGGATACCTCCAACGTAACTCTTTTACTGCCCCTTCTGACCTGAGATTGATGCTATCGAAACCACTAATCAGTCCCAAGCTAGAATAGGCCTGCGCAGAATAGGACCGATGATTCGATTATCTTACTAACGCTTTAAATCCCTTCAAAACCGCAGCGGGTGTTTTATCTTGGCCAACCACTCTCGCATGCCAAGTGTAACATCTATGAAACTCACCCTTACTCTACCCAATCTTTCTTTGCGAAGAAAATCAGCTCGATTAAATCGATTTCACAAGATCTACCACCCTAAAGAAATTTTACTAAACGAACTGGTAACTAGTCCATCATATATATCACCATGCACTGACCATCCCCACAAGGTTAAAGTATCGCATTGCAATACAAAATCTATTTTTTGATTCCTCCATCTCGAAACATCGAAACAATGAAACCACATGCCAACCTCAATCGCCACAATCACCGATGCGCGCACATTTCGAACGGCCACCGAACGCTACTTTCGTTCCCAATTACCAGTTTTTTTCTTCTTGTTGTTTACACACGTGCATTGTATATTTATCGAACATAGATTCGGTTTTCCTATCCTTTATTTTGATTTAATTTTGGCGTGTGGGTTTATTTTTCCTGTGTTCGTATGTTCGTTTTGTATTTTCTTCTGGTTGTATTTTTGTCTTCTACGCTGATTTTATGTGGTAGGGGCTTTTTAGTGGCATTGCATTAGTTCACACATTCGCTTTGTATTTAATTCATTGTTTGACCCCGTATGTTGTATAATTTCTGGAAACGGTAGTATTTTCTATATGTAAACCGTATTTGTAGTGTAACTTACGAATCTCCCCGTGTCCAATTGTTTTGTATAATAACAAACTTAACCACTCCCTTCTGAAACGGCCTCCGGGCATTGAAGGTATTGCAATAAATAAATAAATAAATAAATAAATAAAAATAAATAAATAAATAAACAAAAAATTAAACTAAATAAATAAATAAATAAATAAGGGCTTTTGTCTGGGTTTCCCCCGAGCTGGGTTTCTTATTCTGTCGCCATAATTTTTGCTGAGGTTAACTGGCATGCAATCACGTTTATCGCAACTCAAACCCTAAACTCTGTAGTCAGCGCTTAAGGTGCACGCAATGCCTGCCCCCATTCTTTGTAAATATTTTCTGCTGCCGTTTAGGCCTCAATTCTATGTTTCTATAACGCAAAGTATGCCTGAACGGAACCACAGACAAATATTGGAAACCCGGACGCTTTCGGAATTTCTGTTCTCGATAGGGATACTCTGTTTAAAAAAGCTTGTTTAATTTTTCTTGTATTTCTGGGTATCTTGCCTGAATACCATGTTTTAAAGCACTGAATGTTTTAGTTCACTGCGTTTACTTAAACAGAGAAACCAGCTAATATTTTCAAAGTTTAGTTATGGAAAGCGATGAACTCCGGTTTGTGTTACCAGATTGATTCGCATGCGGTGGGCACAGGCTGAATCTTGTTACTCATGAAGACTCATAGCTACTTTATTGATTCATCGAAATGTCATTCCGTGTCTTGTGCGTAAATGGAAATGACGACAAACTTATCTTTTAAACGTTCGAAAACCACTAATGTTCTGCGCCGGGAATTTACGTTTTTTTGGGAATTTTAGGCGGTAATTTTAGCCAAAACGAAAAGAAAATCTTTAATAGATGCAGGATGTTTTAGAAGCCGTGGAGAAAAAAGGAAAGAACGCGACCTCGCATCATTTGTTTCTTCGTTTTTTTAAATGTTCCATTAATACTACGTCTGATTTATGTTCAAAATATCAGCAGTCGTGTTCACGCAAACCACAATCATACAGTACCGCTTCCGATAAAGTTTATAAAACCAGTGGGAGCGTACAGATCCGAAAAATGGGGGGTCATGGTCTTTAACGACGACGCAGAGCACAGAACAGCATCAGTGCGACAAGTAGAAAAACCATGCGTGAAGGCGTATTTATATATAGGAGTATGGCGTAACGACAGCGAGGAGTATACGCACCTGCATGAGGCTGACCTTAAGACGAAAGGAAAATGGAACGTGGCTATAATAAGGCATAGAACCCTCTGGGGCCACAGTAAATACTAAGTGGTAAGCGGAATGTCGAAAGTGGTCATGGTTCCAGGTATAACTTTCGGAGATTCGGTTCTGTACAAGAAACTATAGATACAAGCGGGCCTACAGGTAAATCATGGGGCGGTAGGCAGACTAACCCTACGGGCCCACAGCAAAACCCCCAACGAAGCAGTATTGGTGGATACGCGTTGGTCGTCTTTTGAGGCATGAAAGGCCACCAGCACTATAATGTTTGATGAGCGGTTTCGTGACATGCAGGACGGAAATCCGCCGTGAGGTTGTTTAAATACCTGTATGTGAGGAGCCCTTAATTCATTACCATAATACATTAAGGGTACGAGAGTGGACCACTAGAGACGGCAAGCGTGGAAGGGGCGGCAGAAAGTTAAATGGGCAGATGAGAGCAAGAAATTTGCGGAAATAAATTGGTCCCGGTTAGCATGGAACCGCGAAAATTTCAGATCTATGGGGAGGCATTCTCCCTGCTTAGGTCGTAGATAGGCTGCTCCTGATAATGTCAATGATATGATGAGCATGGACATGCGGTGGAGGCGGAGGGTCAGACAGCTGACCAAGTGGTATGGAAAGTTGGTAGGGGAAAGTGTAACATACACAAAGGTTAGAACGCAGGCCAATGCAGCACAGACGACGAAGTGGGCACAGAGAATGAAAATAGGAAAAAGACGTGGGGACTTAGGCAAAAAAGAGACTGAAAAAGCAAGGTAGGATTTTATAAAATACGAGAGGCAGTGTATTGCTTTTTGAAGCATGGATGGGGTTCTTGAGAATAGCCGCATTGAAGGGCAGGCACAGGCGGCAGGATGATACGTGCATGCTGCGCCATTGATGGGGAACTAAACGATGTATTGCCCGCGACGGACAAGAAATAAAACCTCAGAGGTGTGAGTGGGAAACGATGTTCGTAGAGGATTTGGGATTTTGGGTGATAAGGGCCTCACCTTCATGGCCAGAAATGCTACGAAGTGGCGGCTGAAATGGTTGTGGAGGAAAAGTAGGGAAGAGGTGGGTTCGCAGGGGAATTATTCATACGGAGAAAAATTGAGAACAGCGGGGGAGAAAAAAGGGAGTAGGGAGCGATGGGAGTTTAAATCGTGTGAGGGGGAGATAGTGGATGGCAAAACTATTAGCTAAGCTCGGAGGAGGGCAATTAAGTTTAATAAATCAGGCTACTAGGTTGCTGACAACCGACGCCCCAATTCAAATGGAAAGACAATGGTCCTCATCATCATCAACAACCCAAGAAGCATACACGTAATAGTTTATCAGCTGCAAAAAGAGCATGCAAGGAAATTTGAGCGACCTTCTTGCCATGCCTGTAGGACGACGCTAAAAATAGAAAATATCTGATCCTAGTGGGACCTTTCCTCCCTGTACAAGACATGACAGACGAGATCAAGACTTTGGTAGCTGTGTGAAAATGATCGAGGCCATAAATATCACACGTGGATTGCCATGAAGTGAAGCTTCATGAATTGTCGCTTCGAAAAGATAATGGAACACATTTTCCCACCCACTCAAAGGCCTGCGGTTGTAAGCAACGGTAAAAAGAGATAAGAATACTAAACAGATGCAAAAAAAGGGCGGCGAGGGAATTATACGAAACGTATTATATCAGGGAGAGAACGAATGACGATTTAGGTGACGCCGCCATTGCTCTGCAAAGTAGCGACATGGGTTTTCTCAAAAAAATTACACCATCTTCCCGTGGGGAACCCTGATGAAGATGCGAAGCATCGTGGCGGTCCCGTGTGGTTCCATTGTGTTGCCGTTATGTTGAGTGATCTGCTTTTTACAAGCGCCAGAGGGAATTCCGCGTCCGGGTCTATACCGGTGGCAAAGGCACGCAAGTGCTGTTGTGTTACGGTGAGTAGGCGGTGGTTCTCGATGGACCGAAACTCGTCCACCATGTTCTCCTCGATGTTGTCTCTGTGGTAGAGTCGGTAGTCTCCGTCAGCTTTGGTGAGGTAAAGGTTGTTGACATTGGTGCACCGGCTGAGAGCAATGTACACGCCCTTCTCTTCACAGCTTTGTCTTCTCGTTCTTCTTCTTCTTCTTCGGCGGTTCCCCTACGGGAAGATGACGACGGTGGTTGAACGCGAACCTATCTCGTGATGGATTCTTTGGTTGGCCAATCCCTAGGAGAATCCTGCCACAATCAGCATCAGAGGCGCTGCGGACGGGGCTGGTTGAGCTGCAAGGCGCGTGGCGCTTCCCGCCACAGCTTTCCCAAGGGAAATTCAGCATCCCCCTCTAAAGATTTCAGTTCGTCGTTTCCGTTGACGTTCAGCTTCGCGTGCCTTTGTTGTCTCAGTAGCTTCTTGACGTAGTTTGAATGAGTCAAGGACATAAGGCGCGTTCGTAGCACTTGCTCCTGTCCCGGATTTGTAGCGTAGTGGGAAGAGCACCGCGTTCCTCCCGTTGCGGCCAGAGAGTCGTGACATCGAAAGCGGGCGCCGCTAACTATTTCTTTTTTTATAGTGTAGTATAGTGGAGCTGTGGGTGTAAGGAGGAGAGTTGGGCGGGCGCAGTGAGCGTGTGGACGGCGCGGCCATCAACGACGCAGGACCAGGCAAGCCTAAGAAATGCCCGCAACTTAAAATCGCGAAATATCGCACAGGCACTGGCAGAATTCAAGCCTGTGTCTTGTATACCAGGCAGCATCAGTCGTCAAACCCATTAGGGTACGACCGTGAGTTAGCACCCGAGAGCCAAACGGCTTAAGCCCTCTCCTCTAACGGCGCAGAGTACCTTAGGACCTCCCAGTGTCCGTCCGTATCCCTTCATGCGCACTCCACGATCAAGCGAAAATCAAGGTAAATTTGATTTGACCCGTGAGTTGCAGTTTCATTTAAAGAATATTCAAGGTGCAACTCAAGGCTCAAATCGAATGAAGGTCGGGGCGCAAATCAGGTGTCACTCGGGGCGCAACTTGGATGTCATTTCCAGTCCCCGTACTCCGTACCGCACCCCCCCCCCATTATCTACGGAGTGCAGATGCTGCCATTTTCTCGTCCCTGTGTCAGTTTGCGCTTAAGTTCACTCATGGATGTTCACCTAACTAGCTGGTCTCTGGTTTTTGCTTTAAATAATTGGTGAGGCATAAGAAAATCCTGCAGCTTCTTTAAGGTTCAAACTTTGCGCGTCTTAGCGCAACGTTTGTCATTTTTGTAGGAGACAAAAACAGGCATTCTCTTTTAACGTGAACATGGGGAGGGGTGAAGCATGCGGTGTATAAGTGTATTCAAAGATTGTAAGTCTTTCTCTTGCCCCGCGGCGCCCGGTGATTGGGAGCCTGAGGAGCGCCCGTGGTAGAAGCAATCGCGCACTGGCTGAGGCAGTGACGTGCTTGTCTTTTGAACCGATCTAAGAAATTTGCATGGCCCATTTACTGGAGTAACTATGACACCCTTGTCTCTCGTGCGAAAGCAGTGGTAGTGGTATCACCCAAGGGTGAAGGAGGTAACTGGGCCACGTAATCCAGAGTGCGTCGCGGCCGGCGTGTCAATGTTGCACGGTAACACCTACACCGGTCAGTACAGCACGTTTTATAGTGGTGGACCATGTCTGAAGCAATGGGTATACCACTGCGAGGCCAAGGGTGTAGCAATATCAGTAACCGATGTTTGGAAGGGGCTTATAATGTGAACGGGTTTCGGCCGAGGGAAGTTTTGAGCCCTTGTAGACTAGCAACTTAGGGGCAAAGGTGCAGGGTTGCGGGGAGTTTTGCGGAACTGACTCCCCGAGCAGCCCTTAACCTCCTAAAGGTTCCCGCTTGGAAACGTTGGCTCCTCCGAAAGGGGAAGAGGTTAGCCTAATCGGGGTAAGGCAAGGTTTGGAGGCATGTTGGCTGGCAGAGGTAGGGTTAATAATCACGTGGACGTTTCGCAAGCACCCCGGCTAACTAGTGCGGGTGTCCCTCCCCCGCCATGAATGGCGTTAGTGTTGATTCAACTCTAGCGGAGAATCGCCGCAGGAGGAGTCAGGTTGGCTTGTCTGCGTGTAGGAAGCAAATGCGCCGTAGTCACGCCCGTTTTGAAACAGTGACGCAGCTCACCCTAATTCATGTTGCTACACTTGCAGTAGCGCCTGCGACTGATGAGTCTGGATCGAGTGCTAGGGGTGGCAGTCACATTACACTTTTTCTCGGTATAGATTACCCGATGCTCGCCTCTCGTAGATCTGATACATGAGCAGAGATGGACCCGCAGGTGTGGCTCACATTGCTTAACCTGCGGCGTTCCCTTCGGGGATGAGCTCCTGCTGTTGTGGAAATGTTGCTGTGTACGTTCGCGCTACGTCTCGATGAAGAAAAGGGCTTTCTGACCGTCCTCGGTGGATAGTGTTTCCCTTACTTGGACCTTTTAGTTGCGGTGCCCGTACATCTTGAACCAAACTTATGTTCTAAGGGGTCGTCTGGGAAACTATACTCCTGGGTCAGTAGGCAAGGCGATTACCCGGACGGTACCATCATTGCCCATGGAGAGCCGCTGAGTGGCGGCAGAGGCAACGCCATCGAGGTGCAATATTCGCACCTTTCCCTGTGAGCTTGTCCTCGGTGTTCACAATCAGTGATCAAAACGCAGGTGCTCCCCAGCACCCATGTTTTATGTACTATCACTTTAGTCATTGTTAGCGCACCAACGTGGGATTTTCTGCGTCCCTCTCAGGGCAATTGAAAAGCTAAATCTAGTGGTGCAGTGAATGTAGCCTGCCGGCCAGTACGTATGTTTAAGGAATAGCAAACGTGCTCATACGGTCGTCACAACTGCGCTTAGAAGGCTTAATCCTGAGCTACATTTGATTGACGAGTTAAGTGAGTCGTCAGGAGATTTAAAAAACTTATGCTGTCTGGATACACAGAACTGTCGAACCTTGCCAAAAACTACGCATAACGGTTTATTTGCCCGATATCGGCAAGTAGGCATCAAAACGCTGTAACCGTTTATTTTGGATTTCCTCCTCCAGTCATGAAGTGACCACATGTAAAAAGCCAGCCAAAGCTCACCCTTGTCTGCAGAACATGTCAACGGCGACCGAGCCTGAAAATATTCAGATGCAGTTACAAAACCGTCGCTATAATAAAACGCAGCCTCAAGTGAACGGGGGATGTTTGATATCTGATACGACTGAGAAACATGGCCGAACGTACAGTAAAAACAAGCGCGAGTGGCACAGGCAGAGGTAACCATGTTTAAAGTAAACTGTGTATTTATAAATTGGGTGGGCTAGTTCCCGGTAGTCTTTAAACTGTCTGTCCTCACGCTTGCCGGGACCTATAAGAACCTCCCTTTCACCAACGTCTCTTCTACCTAGGTTGTGATGACGGCGACACGAACGTGAACTTCATGGCGATCGGATAATAGATTGAAAGCTTAACTTACACAACATGTTTTGGAAGGAACTTAGAGTGGTCAGCAGGTAAAAACAACCCGTTTCTCTTTAAGGGTAAAAATAGGTGGCGACAATCAATGATTCAACGCTTTGCCGAGTCCCACCACCATGCAGTTGGATTGATATGCTCCCCTCTGAGTGGCGGTAGAAACTCTCAACAGTATGGCGGTGGTTAACGCTCTGCGTAGGTCAGAATTTATAAAAACAAATTGGAGTGCTTGGTTGCAAATGCCTATTGGCTTTTCTACCGGAGTTCTCATAGGCGCGGGCTCTTTACGTCTTTGCCAGAGTGAGAAAAGTGTCGGACTTTATTGCTGGACCGCCTGGGGGCGCGAGTTCGAGTTACACATTAGGTAACTTTTCTTTGCTTCGGAGTCTATTTCTCATTGGGGACGAAAGAGGTAAGACAGAAGAAAATTCCGCTAAACGATGTGAAGTTCAGCGGGCATACTGAGTACGAAAAGGACAAACATCCAGTGAGTCTGATATCTGCCACAATAGTTGCCAGACGACTTAGTGGTCGTGCCACCAGTAATGTCGATAGGAAAGTGCTTATGGCAACCACAGAGCGATGATTTATTTTTAATATTTTGGGCACTCGCCTAACCCAAATAATATGCCCGAAGAACGTTTAACGCTCAAATGTTAATAAACGGACTTCATTGCTAGTTGCACAGCTGACCGACGAGGTCGCCTGGTCGCTTGGTATGCGTCTGAAAACCACCACTCCAAAGCAGTCTCCAAAATTATAGAAACAATGAATTGGGGTAGTATTGTAGATTTATTTTATTGCATTATTCAATAAAAAAATAAGAAAACGCAGATGACTTTTCTCTGCACGACGCTATCGGGCTTCCGTGTTTGGGGCTAATGCCTTGTGTCCGAGGCACAGAGTGCCTTACCAAAAATGGGTGATTGTTGCTCGGCTCTGTCTGATCATATCTTGTCCTTGTAGCAAGTATATGCGCCTTGCGTTTTATCTAAACAGTCATTTGATACGTGATATTTATCTGGGCGAATTTTGCAGCTCTAAACGTTTACGATTTCATGATGAAGATAAAAAAATTTTATGCAGGGTATATGCACATAATGCTGTCCAGGAGTGTGTACAAAATCATTCCTTCGTCCCCCCGTCGCCACTGAGTTCGCTGTATCCCCCCAAACACACGTGACAACTACCAACTGGCCACAGAAGTACCGAGGATTCAAACGGAACAGGAGAAAACGATTGACTAAAGCTTGCCTACCTGGTTTTTTGACACCTTTAAAGAAGCTATCGATACGAGAAGAGTTTGCTAAAAAGGGGTATCCGTATACAGCTTACACACCGGACATCATTTCTAAATTGACAAGAAATCAGGCTTTAGCATCTAAATCTACCTTCTGTGCGTCAACGACAACCCCCATCCCTTTCATTTAATTTGGTCTTGTTCAGCAGTCTCAAGGGGCAGTGAGCAACTTCTAGAATCTGAGCCAGCCCCGCTTACACTAATAACGCACAAAATAGCTGTGATCAATATAGCCTATTAAAGGCGATCCACGCACCCTTCAAAGGGTGCGTCGATCGCATTTGCCGTACAAAGTGGTTTGTACAGAGTTGTACCGTGGCTGACTTACTCCCACCCTGTTTTCAAGTTTTGTGCACGCGACTGTACTCTTGTGATCATTCCTGACAGTGCTCCACATATCCATTCCCAGTGCCTATGTGAACACTCAAACCCTGCCTGCAGCCAACTGGAACACAAATTCTAATAGATTAGAACGTCATGTGTTCAATAAAATACGTGTCTCTTTATAAATATTGGTCATTCGTTCATTCATTCATTCATTCATGCAGGGTAGTTTCGCCAAAATTACAGCACCTTTATATCTTTGGATATATGCAGCTGTACAGTAGGAACATTTATTGATCGTCAAAAAAACATTTCTATTCGCCGCTGCCAGATTCCGGATGTTTAGCAATACTTCTCCTTCTGTCGGCCCAATTAGGACTACACAAGACTTCATAACACCGTTGAGTAATACACTTGGTGTAGATCACAAAAATTCTAATCTGAACCGGAAATAATTCAGTTATTACCTGCACCGTAGACCTTCTACAACATAAAATTTAGGGCGTCTCTACGTACAATGTAATAATTACAATTGCGTTGTAAGGAAATCTGAGGGGATAATCGAACACAGTCGTGAAAGATGACAAAATACCCAAGGTACCACCTAATCATTACAAAGCAGATTTTATTTCATTTCTTCGAATCGAATGCTGCGAGACTTCTACGGTCCCAGCAGGTGGGCACAATACACTGGATACAACGCTCAATAACGAAGCTGCACGAGGGATCACCCAAACATGCCTTACCCAGTAATAGCGCTTTTCCATTCATATAGCCATCTTTACAAGCCGTACAACAAACACTTCCGTGGTAAAGTGAAGTCAGTCATATTGCAGAGATTCAGGTTCATCATATCTTAGACATCGCACATCGGCGAACAGACACTCTTTTAATCAATAAAAATTATCCAAAACGCACAACCATCTAAGTTTTTATTGGTGTCTGCGTGCCTTTTAATGCATTTTTTCGCTGCTTCCCTGGCATGCAGTAAAATAAAAACACTTGTTGGGGTTTTCTTACTGACGGTGCGCGTACTACTCCCACGTGCAGTTCTACTTCAGGTAAATACCTGCGACTAACAAACGCTTGCTTGGTGACACAGGCTCAACAGTAAGCAGTGCATGCTACAACAGAATTGCGCAAATTTAAGTAGTTCTAATGTTTCTTTGTTAGTTTTGGGAAGGAGCATGCAGAAAAACACTTTTATTGTAAGTACTTTCGGGGTAAATGTGGAGAGAAGTGCACTGAAACGTAAGCTCATTAGGGCAAGCAATGCACCAGAACAACCAGTTTCATTGAAATAGAAACTTATGCACAAGCAATCAAGGATGCTCACAACAACGCGCAAGACTTGAAGGCAGCTAAACTGTACGCATCCTTCCCAAACATCACGACGGATTCGGTCCACGACTGCAGCCGATTGTGCTTTTTGTTCGCTGCCTGCAACGACCTGTACTTCATTATAGTGGCCGAGAGTGTAAGCTTCGTTTATTTTTTGAAGTGATAATCACTGAACATCACCTTGTAGGGGTTTACGCTATGACAGCTGTTTGTCGTTCCGAGCAAGTGCTGCCATGATTACGGCGAACACGAGAGTTGTTCTTTTTCAAATAGTTCTCAATCGCCCTGAAAAGGTATTTTAGTATTTGGAAACGTGCGCCTGAGAGGCTGGGCGGTAGCCACGAAGCATGCACACGCGTGTGCATGGCATTTCTTTGGTTTTGTTAACTGGCGCGGGGTTTCTGCGAGGTCCACGCTTACATTCGCACGCTCGATAATTTCTCGGCATTGTTACCTGCGGGCAAACAAAATTATAAATTGCTACACAGCTTCGATCCTAATAACTTTTTTCTTCCTAAGAACAGCAGCGGAACTCGCTGTTCCCAAATACAAAAATACAGCTGGATCAAACTGCTCAGTGTAAAATTATTACATGACGATACTGTACTGTTTTAAGACCGTTATTATGTGTTTCCTATACCAGTATCTACGCTACCCGAATACATCATACCCTGAATTTTTTTTATGTCCAACTGCTACATCTGCACAATTCGGTCCTACCGAGACCACCTGGAGAAGTTCTTCAACTGTGTACGAGACAGTGGAGAAAGCACAAGAAGCTCTGCGTCAGGGTTAATCTGCTCGACACTTCAGAGGTAACAAGGGGTCGTGTACTGCTGGCGGTGACTTTAAAAACGACGCGGTGCTCCACAAGCGGGGTTGGGATGTTCACTCATCCTTTTTTTGCATTGCATAAATAATAAATGTCTAGAAATATATTGTCACAAAGCCAAAGACGACGCAGTTGTGTTCAAGGGAAACAACTGTGCTGGATTACCTCTCCAGGTAATATCTACAATATAGTCACAAATCAAACCCTAGGATTGAGCAGCAAACTATATTTACAATAGCGCCCCCGCTGTGTTCTATGGTAAGCATAAATGCCATTTATTTGCCAGCACCAGCAAATGGTAAAGCTCAGAGATGAAGAAACTTTTTAACGAGGACTGTACTCGTACGCCATCGGACTAAATATAAAAAAGAGTTACTCATGAGAATTCTATACGTAAATTAGCCTAAGCACTTATGTGCAGTTTGTACAGAAGGAAGTTACACTTGTAATGCCGGCTGTGTATTAATTCCGTTCCTTCAAGCTGTGACGGCTTTAATTGGTCAACTTCATAGACATAATCAGTCCATAAGAAAACTGCAATAATTTTAATATGACACGCCACTTATAATACATAAAATGCGCGTTAGCTGAAAGAAGTGGCATAACATTGATTAGGTCACCAAAATTATAGTTACTCATTATATATACATTGAGTTCACAGCACAAAAAGTAAAACAATAAGCTCATGTGTTTTGTTCCTTGCTCCATTGTGAGACAAAGAACAATACGAAAAAGTGCTAACTACGAACACCTAAATGTCACTATACATCGCCACTTCAGTTGCTAAGTCATATTTTAGTTGAAAACCACTCTGAAAAAACCTGTGTTATTCTTGAATTCAGTGCATTCACTTAACTTTTGTGTTTTTATAATGGCTACTGAGTAGAGCATAACAGTGATCCTAAAAACCTCTGTAGCCGCATGCTGTTGTGCCTGTTTGATATAATTGCAACAAATATTTTGAAGTGTATAATAAATCTGCTCATTACACTAGTCATCCGAGACTGGACAAACAGCAGGGCCGACGGTCCTTCTCTCATAGACGGAGAACCAGCTGTTGAACCTCATGTGAATTTCAAGACTTCCCGCAGGAGGTTCTCTTAACTGACAGGCCCGGACAATTCTATCCACATGCATTCACACCTCCCGTATAGCAGATGGCGTTAGCATGCGCTATACCAACGGCAAGCGCCTTAGCAATCTCGGCGTCTGAAGCGTAAACTTCGTGCCTTTGCTCCTATTTTCGGCGCGAACTCACGGGAACTGTCAAGGAGAAAAGCACCCGACAAATTTCGCCGTGAACGAACCACATAAACGCCGGTTTCAAGACCCTGGTTGGAATCCGGCAACACGAAGCGATTTTCTCCTCGTTTTTCTCTTTTTGTTTCATGCGGCAGTCGTGTTTTAAATATTTTCTCGCGTGCCTGATATGACGTGTTACGTTATAGCTTTCTTATTTAATATCTATTTCTAACCTACCTGACCTATTGTTGAATTTGCATTTCCGACTCAAGTCAGGCCGCCTGGGAGGGTACGATGGAATAATTTTTGCCCGCAAGGGGTGCCTTAATTGAGAGTATGCATTCTTAACGATTTATGTATGAATTTTTTGCAGATGGTGGCCACTGCGTGCCAGCACCTCTTTTCCTTTGAATGGGCAGCAGATTTAGTTTTTCTGAGGCGCTGCTACTCACGTACACCTAGGGGTTTTGGGGTAGCCCAGAAAGTGGCCCATTTATTGGCGTTATTGTTCCGGGTTCAATTCCTGGGACCTTTACGCGGTTTTCTATTCCCGCGACCTCCGTAACCCCATCTTTTACGTTGAGGCGTGCACCCGCAACAGCTTTTCGTGTGCGTCTTTCGATCTCCCAACTTTCTCTAACCCATCTTAACCCACTTTTTCACCTTCTCCATTTTGCCTACAATGATAGTTAACTAAAAACGCTTTACGGAGGAACTAAAAGCATGAACAGCTCCTGTCTAAGATCAAGTGGAGACAAATAGCGCTTACTGTCGAATGGGATGCCGGTCGAGAGACCGTAGGCAAGTGCGAGTGAAGCCTACTCATCACGCAGAAGATGTGCGGTGCCATCGAGGCCACCGCTCGAAATACCGAGGTGGACGAACATTGGTTCACGCCAGACTATCAGCTTGCCGGTCTCTGGAAGACCCACGAGCACCTGAACGTGCGCTATATGGCGAACGACAAAGTAAATGAATACTTTGTTTCCAGTGCAACAAGACGGCTGAGGCAAGACGCTATGTTAAGCCCCTGGTAGAGACTTGCTGAATCGAACACTGCCCATCTTTAGACGGGTATAGCGGCAGGCATTGAATGTGGCCAGCATATAGTTCCATCTTCGGTGACACAAAGGTGTCAAACATTACCAAAAACACCCAGGTTGGCCACTAGCTAAACAGTCGAGGAGTTTAAAAAAAAAGGTAGGCAAAACCTTCTTCTCTGAACCACCGACACCATCGAATTTCAACGAACACTTGCCAAAGCAATGGGCGCACGAACTAGAGCAGAACGCACAGTTCCGGCTACAAGAGATGTCGGTTGTGTTACAGTCGGTGAACGCCGTAGCACATCTGGAAAGGACGGTATACCGTGGGGAATTCTCCGGAACCTATACGTGGACGGCCGTACACAGCTCCTGGACGAGTTGAACCTTGAATGAGACTGGCGCCATTTCATTGTAAGCCCAGTTTCAAAACACGGTAACAGAACTGACATAGTGCAGAACGTCCGACACATTCCGTAATCTCCAGACTGTGTCTGCCTTTGGAGGACGGGGTGGTGCCACGGTGGACTTATGTAGTAGGGAACCACACGGGATACTTGCTGCTCATTCAGACCTATTTTTTGCCCGGTCTCTGTACCCCCTATTAATATTATTATTGTCAGCAGCACCTACTCAGGTCTACCGCAGTACGAAGGCCTTTGCCATTGACCACAACAACTCCTCTCCTGCGATGCTCGAGTCCACAGTCTTCCCCGAATTTCCTGATTTTGTCCTTTAATCGGATTAATCGCCCTCCCCTTCTTCCATACCCATCCCTTCAAATTCAGTCGGTTGCACTAATAGCCCGCGGGTTGTCGATTCGTCTCACGGCACGGTAAGCCCAAGTCTATTTCTTTTTTTAAATGCGAAGCAATTCTTAGGCTCGCCTGGTCCTGCGTCGTTGATGGCGGCGCCGTCCACATGCTCACTGCGCATGCGCAACTCTCCTCCTTGCACCCAGAGCTCCGCGATACTACACTATAAAAAAAGAAATAGTTAGCGGCGCCCGGTTTCAATCCCACGACTCTGTGGCCGCAACGGGTGGTACGCGGTGCCCTTCCCACTACGCTACAAATCCGGGACAGAAGCAAGTGCTACGAACGCGCCTTATGTCCTTGACTCATTCAAACTACGTCAAGAAGCTACTGATACAACGAAGGCACGCGAAGCTGAACTTCAACGGAAACGACGAACTGAAAACGTTAGAGCGGGATGCTGAATTTCCCGTGGGAAAGCTGTGGCGGGAAGCGCCACGCGCCTTGCAGCTCAACAAGCCCCATCCGCAGCGCCTCTGACGCTGATTGTGGCAGGATGCCCCTATGGATTGGACAACCAAACAATCCATCACGAGACAGGTTCGCGTTCAACCACCCGTCGTCATCTTCCCGTAGCTGAACCGCTGAAGAAGAAGAAAAACGAGAAGACAAAGCTGCGAAGAGGAGGACGTGTACATTGCTCTCAGCCGGTGCACCAATGTCAACAACCTTTACCTCACCAAAGCTGATGGAGACTACCGATTCTACCACAGAGTCAACATCGAAAAGAACATAATGGACGAGTTTCGGCGCCTCGAGAACAACCGCCTACTCACCGTAACACAACAGCACTTGCGCGTCTTTGCCACCGGTGTGGACCCGGACGTGGAATTCCCTCTGGGGCTAGTAAAAAGCAGATCACTCAACATAACGGCAACACAATGCAACCACACGGAACCGCCACGATGCTTCGCATCCTCATCAGGGTTCCCCACGGGAAGATGGTCTAATTTTTTTTATTTCAACTACGATGTCTTCTACTTCTTACTACTTCTGTCGTCGCTAATGGGATTTATGCCTCCTGTGAACTACGTGTTCGCTCCGTGTTATCCTGAATGGTGCAGCAACTGAACCGATTTCTAAAGAAGTGCTTGGCTACTATGGCTATTTTATCCCTATTTGTGATGACATTGCCTTGCTTGTCTCTAAGTGCATACATCTCATTTTCCCCATGCCTAGAGGCCTCTTCAATGCTTTTAGCCTCCTTCCATTTATTTCCTGTGGCTAGGTTTGCCGCCAAGGCTCCGTGCTAAGTTGACGACAATCTGGGCATCAGACTCACTGCAGCTATTTTTTTTTCAAGAATCACTATTTATGCTACTGCTACCCTTCCTCAGAATACGAAAGCCAACCAAAAGTGCGGGAGAAACTTCTAACGCATGATACATTTTGTTTGTCCGTTATACTCATTTTATGCATCGTAAGCCAATGTGAATTGACCGCGAACCGAGTGTTTCCGAGGTTTGTGTTGTTGCTTTTTTTTGGTGCACAATATTAAATAGAGCACGCAAAGTGCTCCTTTTCTGTTCCGTTCTATAGGACAACACACGCGGAATATATTTCCACTTTATTGTTCCGGATGTACACGTGCTATAAAACTTGTGGAGTGTCACGGAGCACGTCAGCAA
Source organism: Haemaphysalis longicornis (assembly GCA_013339765.2). Taxonomy (NCBI): domain Eukaryota; kingdom Metazoa; phylum Arthropoda; class Arachnida; order Ixodida; family Ixodidae; genus Haemaphysalis; species Haemaphysalis longicornis. The sequence goes on along the minus strand of CM023450.1, from coordinate 202,930,352 downwards.
ATGGTTAGCAGATGTGGACAGTTTTTTGCGTACGATACCCGTGTGGGTGCACGGTCCGGGGACTACAGCAGGGTGCGCGCTTCTGTCAGCCTAGCAAAGGTACACTATAGCGTTAAAAAAATTATCTTTCAGCGCACCGCCGATGCAGCAGAAGGTGTGCTTCCCTTAGCGTAAATCGCCAAAATGTGAGCCAACAGATGGAGACAAACACGAAATTACAGCAATTGTAGGCCGAGCAAACGCGTATACGGCGGCGAAATGTTTTACAAATGCAGCACCAGGCGGTGCAAAGGCGTCGGCAGAAACAATAAAACAAAACAGGCACTCCACATTCGGGACGCGCAATCGGCGCGCGTGGACCGGTCGCCACCTATAAAGCCAGTCATGGCCTTACCCTAACCCGTGTATTTCCATTTTTAATTACCGAAGACAACTCAAAACTTCCCTTTGCGTGCTTGCGTGCCCGCTATTCATGTTAGTTGCACAAAATATGGCACCCCAAGTCATTAATTATTCTATTTTTGAAATCAATGCCGTTGTGGAAACTTCCAATAGCCACGTCATTTCAATATTCACCTAAACAAAATCAGTAAATTTGGAATTGTTTTGCGGATTTTCAAAAAAAAACAAGTTTCTGTAATTTTTAACGGCACCCAGATTAGGTTCTATACAATTCTGAAACTTATAAATGCTAAAAACTTCCTAGCAGAAGTGTTATCATATCGGCCAATCTCATTTCTTGATAAAGATATAGAGGCTCCATCGCACGTACAGTGTTTTAACAAATATCTCTTAACGTATTCTTTCAATGAATCTGTAAATGGCGTTTTGATGTGCATCACTGAAAATTGTCCTGATCACCCCAAGAGACTTTGTGTCATTTTTAATTTTGGAGAGACATATACGGAGCTGAAGAAACGTGCTGACCGATCTAAGCTCTTGGAATAAACAATGCCTTCAATGATGTGCCGGGATGCCCTGAATGCTTGAGAGCAACGACAAATTACATAAAAAATTACTCCGTTTTCTCCGAGGTAATATAACTCACCTATTCACACATGTAAGGCAAAACCTCACGAGCTAGACCTCCCAGATGTATTCATGTGATCAGCGAACTGACCTATCCGCTTTGTCAACCACGCAGTGTCTGCCGTGTATATCACTACAAACACTGCAACTACGAACTATTTAGGCTATGTCCTCCCTCACATCTTAACACTTGCTCGCTTGCTATACTGAATCAAGCAAACAGTAAATTGGTAAGGATTAACGTTTGTCAGCAAATACTTTAAAATATCTTCAACAGATGAAATCTCACGTGAAAAGCGTCCACGAGGATTTATGCAATAAAAACAGTGGCGAAAGACTAGCCATTCGAAACTAGCAAACTTTATGATGAATGTATTGCAGTATGGTAAAGAGAAGTAACACTACTGATCTTGAAAGAAGTCAAGGTAATACGTAAATAACAGCTATCCCGCGCAATAAAAAACACTCATGCGCCGTATAGGGCGATTCATTTGAACGGCTTTTTTTGCTAATGGCGGCGGTACTTTCTGCGACTGTCTACGTATACCTTTCGACGTGTGAGAAATTCATTGCAAAGAAGACCAACACATTGTGTTTATTTGAGGCGCAGGATAAATTTGCCAGAACGTTAATTAAAGAAATGTACTTACATTCCTTTGTTACGACCATGTACTTCCGGTAATTTGCTCTTGTATTGTATACATGTGTTTCATAGTCCTGTTCTTCCCATGTAAACTCGCCTTTCATCTTTTCTGTGCTCCTTGGGATAGAGCGGGAAGCTTTAGTATATCATTATTTAGTTCAATACGGAGTTATTGCTAAATGCAATAACGGTGTCGTATAATTTAAGGGTGAAAAGCTATCCTGAAAGTCTTTCAAATAACGTTTCCCAGTAAATGAAATTTCACCCTCCACCAGGGTGATGTCTCCCTTACCATGGGAGATGTCCCCAGGTAAAAGGTGGATTGGAACGTTCCCCAGGCATTCTTCTGCCCTCAAAAATTGTTCTACATGGCACCAGTGTTTTAGGTACGTGCATGTACGACAAGATATCGCTGTGACGGTTCAGGTTGTGAAGGGTACACCATTTCGGTCGCTCAAAAAACATTGACCTGAGCTTTTGTGCTGAAGATCCTGAGCTAACCTTAAACCAATTGGTTCTTTATTTGTCAAAATTCATGTTGCGAAAGACACCATGGATGACAAGGGTTCGTGAAAAATCAGTTGTTTAGCCAGCCGTCTCATTTATTACGAGCCATTCGAATCTAGAGAGTTTCCCCTCACAAGAACCTCTCCCATTAGGTTGTCTTGGAAGTAGTTGGTGTTGGTTAGTGCGGAAGTTGTCACAAAAAATACACTCCTTATATATTAAGCAGAGCTTTCTTCCTTAGTTCTTCCTTTGCATGAATGTAAATTCTAATGCTCGTGTTCTGTACTTGTCTCTAGCCCCCTTATGTTAGCGCTATTTATACATAATGAGTAAAATTCCTAACCATATAATAAACTATGAGCATTAAATTTGAAGCTGATACGTTATCGGCTACATCCCATCCTAAAAATTCTTATACTAGAAGGAGCTTAAGAAAAACCTGAACGGTGCAATTTTTGTCAGCCAAAACGGTGCACCATACCAACTAGGGCTTTTACATAATACAAAGTGTTACCAGACCTTAATGACTACAAATGAATTGAGTTAGCTGCAATTACAATGTGCACTGCCTATGATCTATTTAGAATAGTATGCTGAAGGAAAAACTCTACATAAAAGGGCATGAATAGGCGGGTATAGGACCTGATGTGGGATAAATTGCTTTCACAGGTCTCCGTTTGGCAGTGGCGGTAGCACTTGCAGTTAGTGCGATTTGTAACTTTGTGTTAGCGATTCTTTAATGCCAGATCTTGTCGTTTTCAGATGATTGTTTCTGATGGCTCTTCAAATTTTTTTTTACTAAGTGCTAATAGTCTTTAGAACGTATAAATAAAGGTTGCATCTCCATTTTCTGCACAGGTCTTTTAGTTTGCACATATTGAGTAGCCCGGGACGTAAGTCCGAAATCTCGGTGAAACAAAACCCCTACCTAACAACAATAAGATGTAATATTTTATCATATCAGTACTAGCATTGTCGCCTCTGATCCGCATTCGCCACGAGCAATACTTCAAAGCAATTTGCAACTGCGTTTATTTGCTTCCTAAATAAAAGAGACTATTTTTACTTGCCGCAGCCAGTCTTGAGACAGTTATTATAAGTATATCGCACCCAATGAAGAAAAGCTGCGTCACTAAAGTGCGTGGCTGAACTAGTCGTCGATGGTTCATAATGCATTGTATTTCACTACCACCGCCATCATTGTCCTCACCATCATCAGCTTTGCCAAACTATCAGCCTAAATGTGTCCCCCACAGTTTGAAGAACCTCTTTAAAAGATTTTGGTTGCCTCCACAGTACGAAAGTTGATTTCATTCTTTGCCTTCAAATATTTGTTGTTCATCCGCCATCCCTCTTTTCTCTGTGGTGTACGTCTATTAGCAACCACTGTATTCAGCGGTTAGCCCCCCTCTTGCCTCGCCCACGCAGGCGCCTAGCCAATGCCCTCTCATTTTTTTTAACTTTAACTCTAATGTCACCTGAATGGTTCTATTCACACTACACGCCACTGTTTTTGTATGTTCGCGTGTTAACACTACAGCGTCCGTTCCTTTGCATGACCGGTTGGACGGATAACTAGGTTCTCTTCGGGCGCTTATTAAAATACCCTTTTTATCATCCATATGTGATCCCCGGATGGGTGCATTGTTTGTAACCCAGCTTTTCAGTGACAGAGAAAGCTCAGTTCATACGATATGTGAGTGTAAAATGAAAGCTTCGAATTTATGTTTATTATGCATTTACTTTATTTCGTAATTTAAAAGAGCACCTGTGACTTTACCAAGATATTATTACATTGTAATTGTTTATTCAGGAGGGGGAATAAAGGTCTTTTTAGAGATTAGGAGGTGGTAGAGGAATTGACAGCAAGTACATCAGCTTGTGTATCCCCGGGATACTTGCGAAAGTATACAGGGACATGACAGTCTCTTTTCGCTGTTTTCGGCTGGGAGGAAACGATGCCCAGGCCTGGAGGGTCCTGATATTCGGCGGAAGGTGGGCTGATCTCTCATAGCATGAGCTGTATTGTGGGCCTAATTGGCGCGTGACAACAGGTGCACGTATGATAGTCGTCTCCCTGGATTTCTGGGGGGGGGGGGTTCTGTCGTGTGTGTTGAGCGTTCAGAAACGTATGCCCGGCATATTGGGAATATGTCCTCCGTAAGAGCAGCAATGGTTTTTATTTTGTGTACAAAGACTTGTGCCCCCTGGGAAATCCTCTTTGCAGAAATCATTCCCACTTTGATTCCTACCTTTTGACATATTACATACATTTTCAGCTACCAAAGACACGTTTGTGGCGCGACTGTAGATTAATACCTTTGAGAATTTTATGGGGCTATTTTAATTCTGCTACAAACCTTTCAGGCCCAATTCTTGAAGCATGTTCTTGAGTGGAAGTTCAGTTGGAATGAATAGGTCGATATGATTCTGGAACCTTAGGCGCCGCAGTAATTTCCAATTATTTGTACCCCTTAACTTTCCCACTTCGCCATCTCAGCTTCCATTGTACACCCTCTACGCAACATTTAAATTGCAGAGAGGAAATTGTGTCTTCTTGCTGCCACCTTTTCCTGACGGAACTAGTTCTTGGTAGTTTATGAAACCAAGTAATTCTCCTGCATGCGTTGTATAAATGTCTGCACAGAGCGATCGCGAAGATATAACTCCTTGTTTAGGTGACCAGGTCAAACGCTTTTCCGAAATACATATAGCCAATGTATAGGATTTTATTGTACTGTGACCATTGAGACTGACTGGGTAACTCTGTGTGTGTGATTTAAAGTTCTGGAACCACTATACAAACCTGCTTATGTTCATTATCGTGTCGAAGACATATTATTTCTACAGTCCCATGATTTATCGCTTCGGGCGGAACGTTCATATTCATACGTAGCAGCCGGAATTATTGATGCTCCATATGTGAAGACAACGATCGATGTGCGCCCCAAAGGAACCTAAACACGGTTAGATTCTGTCTGCACATAAGTGCCTTTCCGACACTTTGCGAGCTGTAACTACTGCTATTCTCACCGCACCAACTTTGCGTATTCTTACCAAAGTGCCCGATTTTCTCGTAAAACAACTGAGCTTAACCGGGGACTACAGCTTCCTTAGTACACTACGGCCACTGCTTTGTGACAATACCTCTAGCAATCATGCCACCGGAGATTGTTTTACCACTTTGAGATTAGGGAGCCTTCAGCGGCACAAAAGCGTCTTTCTACGAGAGAAAGAAAAAGCGTCCTTGACATGAGCTGCACCGGAGTTTGCCGGACGACAACCAATAAAAGGGCATGACAGACACTTTGGAGGATGCGGCGAAGATAATTAGGACGTTTGCTATATTCGACAAATTCTTCCGATGTTAAAGCCTGATACAATTTTTGGGAAAGTGAGAGACGTAGCTCACGCACCCATAAAAACTTTCCCGCTCACCTACAGCAAGCAACTAATTTCTAAACAGTCTTACTGCACAAGCTGACGGATTACCCCAAAAGCATCACTCCAGTTCTGCTGCAATGCAGGGCGGTGATGAACATGTGATATTTCATCATCATGATCACCGCCACCCCATCTGCGCCCACTTCAGAGCAAAGGCCTCTCCCTTTAATCTCCAACTTCACCGGTCCTGCGCTATTTGCGACCAATAATTTCCTGCAACCTTCTTGATCTCATCGGCCCATCTAACTTTCTGCCGCCCCCTGCAAGGCTTGCCTTCTCTAGGGATCCACTCTGTTGCCCGTAATGACAAACGGTTATCTTGCCTTCGCCATACATGCCTTCCCGTCATGAATTTCATCTTAATGTCTACTGGCACGCCTTTAACACGCGTTTCTTCCCTGACTCTCTCTGCTCTCTTCTTGTCCCTTAAGGTTGCACTTATCATGTTCATTTCCATTGCACGCTGAGTCGTCCTCAGTTACAGTTGAACGCTGTTAGTGAACCTCTGAGTTTCAGCCCCGTAGGTGAGTACCCGTAAGATGCAGCTGTCATACTTTCTTCTCCAGGGACAATGGTAGGCTGCCGTTTATTATATGAAAATATCTTCCGTATGCACTCCACCCCGTTTGTATCCTTCTAATGATCTCTGCCTCATGGTTTGGATCTGGGGTCACAACTTGGCATAAGTAGATATATTCGCTTACCACTTCCACTGCCTCGCCACCTATCTCAAACCGCTGTGCTGTCCCGAGGTTATTGATCATTACTTTTGTTTTCTGCATATTAATTTTCAGACCCATGGTTATACTCGGTTTCCCAGTTCGGAAAGCATGCTTTGCAATTTGTCTCCCGAGTTACTTAGCAAGGCCACGTCTTCAGCAAATCTGACTTTACTGAGATATTCTCCATTAACCCTTACTCCCACCTGCTCCTAATACAATGTTCTGAATACTTCTTGTAAACATGCTGTGAATAACCTATGATATTTATCGTTAGCTACTTATTTGAAGGGCTTTCCAACAAAAACCAAAACCGAGAAAGCAGAGCCTATTGAAGCGGATGAGGTCGCAATTCTTACACCCAAAAGAGCCATCGTATACTATTACCTCCTGTTCTGCAGTGTTTCTGATACAATGAGACAACAGAACCCCAAATATTGCCATTACGCCTGAAGAAACCTCTGCCAATGGATCATCGAATGTCCTTAAACACCCCTGCTTTAAACAAACACTACCGAAGAGAACATCTCAACCAATCCGTCCGAAATTTCAAACGACGACCATTCTTTAAATTTACAAAGCATACAGATAGAATTAAGTTGATTAATATGAGGTTTAACGCGCCGATAGTACACAGCCGATGAGGGGTGCAGGATTGGAGGGCTCTGGAATAAATTTGACCACATGGGGTTTCCTAACCTGCGTCAAAAGGTCTAAAACTCTGTCGTTTTCGCTTTTCGCCTTCACCAAAAAAGCGGCAGCCGCGGCGAGAATCAATTCTGCGTACTTCGGCTCAGCACCGCAACGTAGGAAGTAGCTGCTTAGGCTTCATTCACCTAAATTGTTTGGGGGGAAGAGTAAGGGAAGGTACAGTATGAGCGGGCAATGTTTTGAGCGCGCAGACGTTGTGGTGGAATTGGATGACGATTATGGGTGTATCTAAGAAGTAGGGTCTGCTACTGCATATTCTGGATGTTATACCTGCAGACGTGCATCTCTCACTGAAGGAGGATGTAGAAATAGAGGCTAAATTTGAAATAAAGAGAAGGAAGGAGCTTCGAGAAACTATTGGCGGTTTCTCGCTAATCTATGGCATTCGATTGAACTTCCTATATATAAGGTCATAACCCGTTGCAAAAAACCGAGAAGGAAAAACTCTTGTCTTTTGCCTTTTCAGTTGTCGCGCTCAAGTAAACGTGCCGTACACTCTGAACCTGTGTGACTTTTTTCCACCAAGGGGAAGGCACCCTTGGGCCAGGACGCGGGACCAGTAGAACATACAACAAAATAGGCCGCTAACTGTGAGGTAACTTTGCACGCCGGCGTGGACTGTAACAAAATGGCACGTCTAACCACGTGACATGTTTTATTTATTGTTACACGGTATTATTACCATAATTTTCTGCGGTACCAGAGTAGCGCTTTAGCTAACCTGTCGATATTATTGCTAATATTTGCTCATCGAAGCGTAGAAGATTTGTGCGATAAACGCCATCTTCATTCACCAATGCAGCTGCAAAAGTTGAATACTAGATCATGACCCTACTAAAATATCAGTTGGTGATGAAACATTAGAGGCAGGATTTTAGTATTTTCCTATAATTTTTACCGTACCACTTTCAAGAGGCTACATGAAAATTTATGTCTGTTTGTAGTGTTCGAATTTCTTGTCGAATAAATCATAATTGGAAATTACGCCTGTTATTTGCATGTTCAGTTATTTCTTTATAAAATGCTGCAGGCCACATAATTGCCCCAAGCATGAGTGGGAGGTGTTACATCAATAAGAGCTCTTGCATATTCGTAAAGGTGTAGAGAAATAAAGACAGAATGGTATGCAAAACATTCACAGGTAGCATACGTCTCACTTGAAGGTAATTTGTAAGAAATTTTAGTTCATTTCTTGCCTCAAAAATATGGTGCGGCAGTTTGTTACAGTCTGTTACTGTGTGAGGGCAGAGAGACTCCTTGAAGGTGTTAGGGCGTGCAAAGATACGTGTAAAGTGTAAAGAATGGTATCCTTTAGAAAGACGCGAAGATAACAAAGTCAGAAAGTTCGAAAATTTCAAGATATTGTTTTTTCTTGACAGGTTAAAAAAATTAGGTGTTGCTGGTTATCTTATCGGTTCTAAAGTTGGAATTTTGTTAATAATGTTTAGTACTATCGGGGAGTCTTCGTGCCGAAAGCGATTATAAAAAACCTAACAGCTAATCGTTCGACTGTCTCAAGATTGTTTATATTTTTTTTGGTTTGTGAATCCCAGACTTCAGACACAAACTCCAAACAAGGCCGGTCTATTGTGTATAATGCGAGCAGATTGGTTACAGGGGTACTGCTTTTGAGGGCAGGCCTTAGTAACCGCAAGTTTCTATGGGCAGAAGAGGGAATCTTTTTAATGTGGAAACACGAAGTTGAATTGCTGGCGATTGAGACGCCATAATATTTAAAAATATGTTTATCAAGAATGGGAGTTCCTTTGATACTGTACCATTACGTTAAGGTTTGTTTTTTGTTAGTAATGCGTATATATACATGTTTCTCCCGGTTTACGTGCATGTCCCAGCAGTTACAATAGGTATTACTTGCATCCATACTTCGGTCCAATATAATTTGGTCGTCTATGTGTGTAGCTGAGCGAAACAAAAGGTAGTCATCGCCAAACAGCCGCATTTGAACATCATGTTTAGCGCGGGATGTAATATAATTGATGTAAATTAGAAAATGTTGAGGTCCCAGTACCCTACGCTGCAAAACTCAAGAGTTCACTGGAAGGGGGCTGAAGTAGGTACCGTTTTTATCAACAAACTGTGTGCGAGAAGCTAGATACGTTACCCATTTAGCAATGAATGGCTGATAGAAAAACCAAGACCATTAAGTTTCTGAATGAGTTTGGAGAGGGGTATTTTTATCTAGGACTGAGAAGAGAGAATGTATGCAAGAAGTGAATTCGGTTGTAGTGGGTAGACTTTTACTCAAACCATGTTGTAATGGTTAAAGTACGTTGTGCTCGTCTAGAAAATTACTCATAGTTAGAAATAATGTTCTCAAGAAGTTTAGAACGATTTCTGGTGAGTGATATTGACCAATATTTAAACAAAAAGTGTTATTTCTTCTTTTAAGCTGGAGAATAACTCAAGCAATGCGCCAGTCTGAGGGAATATCAATTGAAATTTGGGCGAGTTGGTGATACCTGGTGGTACAGGAATAGTTCATCAACGACCTGATATTTTAGGTTATCTTTCACTTCGTTCACTTTTTAAATAAGTCCGTATATGTATAAATCCGAACGGTGGCTGAAGACTTCTACGTAAACGATCTTTTTCTGATGTATCCAATTTGAAGTATTTATATCTTAGACTTGAATCATACTGATAAACCTTGCTTGATGAGTTTGTTGTTTCAGTGACAAGTTTTTCTACCACAAAATGTTTTCAGCGATAACTATAAGAGAGATTTTCGGCCAGCCAGTTGGCTTTTCAAATCGATTATGTTTACTGTATTGTTTCGCTCACTAAGTCTAAATGTGAGAAAGTTTGTAAAGGGCACTTTGTACAACACTTAGCCTATAGGGAAGCCTTATTATTTTTGTGATCTTTCATTTATACAATCGGTTTTCTGTATAACATATTCTATTTTGCTAGGGTTTTTGTTTCTTAAATCACCAGAATATTATCTTTCAGTTTTTATTCTTTTATTGGCAAAATGTGAGTCCGCTAAATTAGCAAAGCGGCCCTGTTATCTTTGAAGACGCCGTGTGACCGTAAAGCTGAATTTCGCTAACATGTGTAACGCTTCTTTAGAAATGAAGAAATCAGCTTTTAGAACTAACATTTGAAGCAGTTTTTTCAGGAGGGTATATTTCCGAAGAAGATACGTTGTTGTGTTATAATTTTTGTTTCTTTTGTGTTGGGAGTACGGGACACATTTTAATGACGATTCATATACCGTTTCTGAACATAAGGGAAAGAAAAGAGTTTTGGTACTTACAGTTTTGTCGATTCATTTGTAATGCGATCAAATTTCACACTGTTCACCTCAAACTCAGTCACCACGTCAACCATACAAAACACGTTCTTTTCGTAGTTCCCAACACTACTTTTCACTTCTCCGTCGTAATAATAGCGATATACGGTCCATATGGGTCCCTTCATTCTGTACAACTGTAAAGTAGGCAGAAATGGAAATATTTCTTCAAATATTGTGCGACTTTGATGGGAAAGACGAAATCGAATTCGGGTATCCCAAACGGGGAGTAGTGATTTGAAATGCACCAGTTACCAGCCCCAGCGCACACAAATGACCTATTTGCATGTGTTGGTTGGCATTGGCGGAAGATGGTATCATTACTGCTTGGTGTCAGTGTGCCGTAGCTGTACGTGCAAATTTCGAGTGTTCCTGACAGTCCTCTTAACCACTCGATATATTAAATATTGGTAGAGATAGAATGCATTGTTAAGCACACTGGCATACGGTAAATTTATTTCCCTCGCCAACATCCGGAAACGTTTGTTGGAACAGTTTACTTAAACTAGACTTGTTATCTAGAGTCACACACGCATATCCAAATAAATGAATGTATATAACGCAACAGGCTTTTTTTTTTAAGCCTTGGTGAGGTCGATGATCGAAGAAGCCTTCTGAATAAAGCTGCACAATTCGATCTTCCCTTTACGAACACCCTACTCATGATGATTTTTCTTATCGGGGTTTAACAAGACGAAACCACACAAGTTATGAGGCACGCCGTAATGGAAGACTTGGGATTATTTTGCCCACCTGGAGATCTCTAACTTGCGCGGAAATTGGGAACCCACGGGCGTTTTCGATTTTCGCCTCCAGAAAAGCGGCCACCCGTCCTCCAACCGATCACGCTTCCTTGAGTTCAGCAGAACAACGCCTTCGTCACTGAGCCACATCGGCGGGTCACTCTTGATAGAATTCTTATAGGAAGTCATACACACGGCGCAAATGATGACACCTAACAATCCAGGTCCCTCGTGTTCATGGGGAAGGGCTGCTTTTTTTGCCAGAACATTGACCCGGGGTAGTAGATGCCATCATGGCGAATCAAGGGACGTACAAAACCAGGCTTGGTGACGGAGTTTCAAAGGCTGCAGTGGAGCAGTCTTACATCCACGGCAGCGGAGGCCTGCTGAAAATGCCACAGACTGTACGACAGGTCGACATACAGTTCACGTTTATCCCCGGTTAGAATGCTTTGAAGGCGGAATCCCAACACTTTCATAGTAGTCACCAAACTGTATTGTTTGTAAAAATCATTCGTGCATTTTTTCGTGGTCTGAAAAGAACGGCTTTTTATTGTCTCTATTTTTTATCCGCAACCCGCATAAGACAACTTCATCGAATTTGTTGGGTGAAGCAGTTGTGTTTCGTCATCAGTGTAGGTTTATTAGTGTGGTTTTTGTTTGTGTCTTCACGCCACTGATGATGACGATTGCATTTTATTGGCGCAAGGCCAACTAGGGCAAAGATTGCCAAAAGAAATTGTAAGTTAGCATAGAAAATTGATCATGATGATTGCTTTTGTGGGGCAAGGCCAACTAGAGGCAGTTAGCATTGAATAAAAGTGAATATTAAATTTATCAGCAACAGAGTTAGAAACAAATAAAGACAGAGGAGATAGCTGTTGTAGAGGGCCAGGTTGTGGTTTCGCATGATATGATACGTGATTCAGAAATTTAGCTTCTCTTAAATACTTCAAAACATGTTTGACAGAAAAAATTGGTCGATCGCCTGAGAAATGCAATGGGTGGAGTGATATTTGTCGTCTGTATATTACTGGAAAGTGTTTGCGTCGTATGGTGTGGAGTGCCTTGCACGTGGTTAGTATGTGAACAAAGGACAGGCCCACTCCACACCTGCCGCACCGAGGTATCGAAGACCCAGGGAGCAAGTGTGAATGTGTTACCTAAATGGGGCCTATCCGTAGCCTGGCTAAGGCAACTTCCGTGTGTCTGCCTTGTTTTTCTGTTATGTCAATGCCTACGTGTGATCTTATAGTGTAGAGTTTGTGCTCTGTTTGTGTCCCATGTTTTCTACCGAGATTTGCGCAAAGCTCTCCGTACCAGTAGCTCCAGGTCGAGGTAGTGAACACACGGTGCATCTATGCTACTGCGTAGAGCAGCCGCAGCGGCACTCTGGTCAGCAATTTCGTTCCCCAGATTGCAACTGTGACCCGCAACTCAGCAAACAATCATTTTTTGTTTTGAGTGATCAGCGCAGGTTAGAGCTTTGATTAGATGCATGAGGACAATGTTGTTTCTTGGTTTGAAGCAATTTAAGGTGGTTACCACACTTAGCGAGTCTGTATAGATAATAGGGTGTTCTGTTCTAGTTTGTGTTATGTGTAGTACTGCTAAAAGATGGCATGGGCTTCTGCCGTAAAAATGCTGTTAGTTCTGCGTAACGTCTTCGTAATAGAAAAGTTAGGCCCATGTGCAGCACATGCGGTGGCTGATGATTTCGAAGCCTCGGTGTAGAAGGCGGTGTGCGGGTATTTGTGTTGTAACATAGGAAAAAGCTTTATTGTGACTTATACGGGCTCATTTCGTTTGCGATATGTTTAAAAGAAATATCACATAAAATTTCTCAATTCTCCTTAGGCAAAACGATGTCAGCAATAGAGAGACTTCATGCGGTCCTCAAAGGAAATTCCTAGTTCCTCAGCGAGAGATCTCACTCGGATGGAGAAAGGAGCGGGTATCTTTGGCCATGCTGCGAACAACGAATCGGATGAAATGTTGTTTATGAAAGAACTACGTGGGCAATTTTACATAGATAAAACGTTATAGCCTGCAGAAATGAAGTGTAAGAACGCTCGTGTTTAAGGCTCCACCATTACACTCGGCATATAGGCTTTCAATTGGACTCGTTCGGAACGCTCCAGATAAGGATGGTGGTCGTCGTCTCGCAGCTGGAGCATTCAGCTCAAGTGCAGCACTGGGTCCAACATTTTCAGAGCAGTTTTACAGGCAGATCCTTAGATGACACTCCCGTTGTTCAACCGCGAGCTAACGGGGCTTGTAAAAACACGGCGGAGTATTCGTTTGCCCGCTCTGTAGGCGCGACGCAAGAAGACCTTCAGGAAATTCATGGTTTCTAAGCATTTCTGTTTCAGGTCTTTTATATAGAGAATGAATGTCAGTTTTTCATGAAGTGCCAGGCAAAAAAGTTTTGTTCCATTTTGCTAGGGGTCGAGACACCTTTGAGCTTAATATCAGGATCAGCATGAATTTCGGGCCACCTTTAAAATAAAACGGAAGTACACTTTTCTGGATTAAGGTTAAATTCATTCCTCTCTGTACAGTCAACGAGTTTGATGACGCCACGCTGGGCTTGCCTCCCGCAAACACAAAGAATATTGAATTTGAAGTATATTTTAACGTCCTCTACATCGAGAGAGTCAGAAATGCTTAGTGGCAATTCTTCCCAAGTGAGTTCGTTTTTGTAAAAAAGAGCAGGCAGCTCAAAAGACCCCCTTAAGGCACACCATTTTCCTGTACCTGAACCCTGGATTGTGTATTGCCCACTCTCGCACGAAACGTTAGTTCCGTCATGTGGCTTGCATAATAAACGTGTTGCCTGACAAACCAAAAGTCTTTAGGTCGCTAACAATCCCATAGAGCCATGCAATATCATACGCTTTTATTATCGAAAAATACTTTTATACTATACTGTTTACCAATAAATGCATCTTTGATGTAGGATTCAAATCCAACGAGTTGATCAGTTGTATACCGTCTCGCTCTAAAGCATCCCTTGCAGCCCTCGAGAAGACCATTGTACTCCAGGAAATACACGTCTTCTATTAATTATTTTCTTGATGGGCTTGCACAGGAAGCTTCTCAGGCCGATAGGGTGGTGACTGGCGGATAATTTGAGTTGTTCCCCTCCTTCAGAAAAGCATTCACTATAGCCTCCACGAAGACATCGGAATGTGTCACGAGAGCCATATCTTCTCGTGAAGGTGAAGGAGTGGTATTATATCGCTGTATATGTGATGTCTGGGACGGAGCGTAACGCTTACAGCTGCTCAGAGGAGCCCTCCGCTGATGACGCGAGAACTCAGAGTTATAAAACGTGGCTGATCTGTTTTTATCACAAAATGGCTTCTTTTAAGCGGCGCGTATACGTTTCAGGAAACGTTTTGTGAATTGGTGGAACTTGACACATGTTGGAAATGTTGGGCGAGTGGGTTAACCTGGTTTTTGGTGTGTCCCTAGTGTGCTAACCAGGGGCAGGCTGTTTTTCTGTTGCTGTTTAGGTTTACGTATTTGCATCAAGACTTTTTGTGTGTCAATCTACGAGTTTATGGATGTGAGGACGGTGCGCCAACTCTCCCTGTTTGCCTTATGCGCAAAAGCTTCCCCCGGGTCTTCGCTCGTTTGAAAGATATCAAGTTATCTGAAGTGGGGTATTGACGAAGCCTTTTGGCACTCTTCTGTTCCGCCAGCACTGCCGAGGGCGTGGCGAGCGCCGCAGGCAAGACAGGTGGTGGGGTTAGGCTTGGAGAGGGCGCGGTTTCCTCCGTGACCATTTCCTCGAGGCTCTCGGGTGTTCTCGACGCCTGTTGGGCAGGAACAAAACTGACTCTGCCCCCATTCATGTGGATGGCCACCTCAACCACTGCCGGTCGGGCAAATGGGGTGGTGACGGGTACGGCTGCCACAGGCAACCTAGCGGGGCGGGAGAGGCGGGGGCTGTAGAAAGGCAGCTGAGCTGTAGTGCGTCGCTGCCAAAACCAGGCGCCGCTGTTCCCCCCACCCAGCAGTGTCGGTGTACATTCCGGTGCTGAAGAGTGCAAGCCTCTTACGGGGCTTATCAAAGCTGAAGTTTTCGTTACTCTTTATATCATAATTTGTTTTTCTTGTTTGAATCTTTCGCATGATTGTGAATATGTTGCGTGAGGTCCATGTGAGTTAGGGCAGGCGAAGGTGCTCGCGTCACAATTGTCTGTAAGATGGTCAGCTTTACCACACTTCGCACATTTTGATCTCCCCCAGCAAGAGTTGGTACCGTGTTCATACCGCTGGCATTTGTAGGAGCGGCGTGGGTTTCGCACGTACGGGCACGTGGGATATCGCAGAAAACCTTCCGTCACAGATTCTTGTAGTGTGTTGTGTGAAAAGTCAGGATTACGTGCTTTGTTTTGTTTTCTCGGTCTTATCGTATTATTGGGATTCGCCGGGCTTATGTGGCCTATTGTCAGGCAGTCCTTCCAGGATATCGGTTTCGGTTTCGTTGATTGGTTAGAGTTCAGAAATGACGCCTTGAGAAGAGGTTAGGTTTCTGTGCTGTGACTGATTCCTAGGTCATGGATGTTAGTTTCTTGAAGGAGCTTACTTGCCTGCTCTTTGTGGCTGACTTCAATAAACACATCTCCAGAATTGATTTTGTTCGCCTTGTAGTTTTTCCAGCAACACTCTCAGTGAACTTCGCAACAAGAAAGATATATTTTCCACTTACAGTGGTATACAATAGATCTGACGGATGGTGTGGGGTTTTGAGCGTCCTATCAACTTCTGTTCTAATAGCGCACACACCATAAGATCAACCCAAGTCATTTAGCCAGTGTCAAAAAAGAATAAACTTCGCTTTTACTTTGCGGGGGTAACGTCTCCTTTATGTATTACTGAGGTTTGTGTACATCGAGGCATTAAGTATGAAAGCTCCTTTGTAGAACACTTTTGTACTTTACTACTTGGCGCTGCTTAGGACATAACCAGAAACGCAACAAAAAAGCACTTCTGATTCTTGCGTATTTTCACAAAATGTAAAAATCCTGCCCTGGAATGATTGACGCGCTATTCAGTATGCGAAAACGCTTTTCATATGCAATACTGTAACGTGTGGCCGTCCGGGGCGCGCACAGCCTTTATTCTAGATGACGGATTATAGGATCAAGACACACGAATAGTCCCAAACACCACACTGTAGAGACAGCTTTTCGCTTTCGAAAATTGTAGCCTCAATTATTCATAATTTAAATTTTGAGGGGGCGCTTGCTCATTGTCGGGCAAAACTGAAATTCACGATTAAGGGTGCAGCAACCAAAAACAGAAGACAGCGATAATGTTTTTTAACTAAAAACTGCGTATGTTGTTTTGTAGGTAGTTCTGAAGAGGGTCATCGAATTTAAAAAAAAATAAATAACAAAAAACTGCTGCAATGTTCCGTGCCGCAGTATCGCTTTTGGACAAGTCTGTAAAACGTTCCGCTTTCCGGTTCGCGCCGTTTTTTAAATCGGTTTGTTTATGAATCCAGCACTCTGGCCATGGCTGGTAAAGCTGACGGAAGGAGTGGGGCTTCCACTCCTTACGCTTCCACACTACGCCGAAAGATCCTGCGAAAAGAGAACGACCCAGTCACCGCACCTACGCGGCGAAGACATGTGTTGGCCATGGGAGTATAAAATATGTCAGCGGATGATTAAATAGTCTCCTTTAAAATTAGAGTTAGCGCGTACATGCCTTCCTAAGCAAATCGTTTTATGTATTGCCAACTTGGGCGATCCTTCGCGCCAATGTCGCGCTTGGTCGTGTTGTGGTCACGCATGTGCGTTCACAGGAAGTAGCGATATTTCGGTCCATTATTACAGTCGGTTCTAAACATTTATAACCGCATCAAAAAAGTAGCCGAAGTGTTGCACGATGAGGTACATTTTCTTAAGTTGCGTCGTACATTCAATACTCCTCCTACTTTCTCCCTCCCCAACGCACTACTTTCCGGGAAACTGCTACGCGACCGTGGGTTTATTAACTAGACAAGCACACCGTAACCGATAATACGAGCGGTTTTGGAATAGTAGTATGAGGCTTGGGGTGGCGCCTACCCCTTTGTATGACACTGCATTTTATTGCACAAAATATGTATTCAACCCTCATTTTTGCCCTTGATTGCCTGGCTGGTCTTTTCTCACTATAACGAATCTTCGTTCATTTTTTACGCGTTCAAGGCAGTGATTTGAGATACCTGGAGGTTTTGGTTTCCGGCCGCTGCCCTACATCCCCTGCCCCCCTCCTCTACCCCCAACCCAAGCCCGCCTGTTGTCTTGTTTAAGTGAAAGAAAGGAAACTAAGTTTACTTTATATAAAGATATAGAAATGTCGCGAAATACATGCATCAGTATTTCTTCCTCTGAAGGTACAATTCCATCTTTTTATGAACAAAGCCAGAATTTAAACATTAAAAATGGTACCAAAGTCATAAACGGTGCATTGACAATTTGTGTGGAATTCGCGAATACGATACGCAAATCACGCGACTTAAATAACAGCGCAAAAAACATAACAAACAAAAAAACGCTCTGCCGAAGTTTCTAGAATGAGCGGTATGCTTAAGCCCTCGCCGCCTGTAAGCTTCCAATGCATCAGAGTTCCGGACGAACCCGTGTTTGCCTAGGTTGCTACTTTAAACCTACGTAACCCCAACATTCACCGGCAACGACAATAAAGCGCTGGGATGGATAGCAACTGTGGGAGCGCAGCCGGACTAGAAGGAGAGTAAAAAAAGATAAATATCGACGAGCACGATAAAGTGGCGCCTGCCGTGGCGGTGCAGCTAGCAGTAATTAACCAAAGGCACCACCGCGACCCGTGCACGCTGCGCAGACGACGCTTCTGTCAGACAGAAGTACGAGAAAACGCTACCGGATTGCAAGCTTTTAAGTGCGAATGCACTTTATAAGCGACCCCAAACCTTCCACCGCCGGCGGCGGCGGCGGCGTCGGCGGCGGCGTCCGCAGTCCTCCTCTCTATATATAAAAAAAAAACAGCATCCGGCGCTAGGTTTCGATCGGAGGACTTTGCGGCCGCAGCGCGACGCTCTACCGACTAAGCCACGGACGCGACGCTGATATCAGTGTTAGTAACGCGCCTTATATCTTTAACGCATTCAAACTACGTCGTCAGCGGCGTGCGTTGGCGACTCAGCGGCGTTATAGCGGCTTGATAACTGCGTGGTGTACACGTGATACTACAAACCCGATGGAAGAGATGGAAGAGAAGGCGGCGAGGCGGTGGGCTGCGGGGGCCGAGCGCAAGCGCCGCAAGCGGGCCGACAACCATGCATTCGCACTTTCACATTCTCCCCCTCGGGGAAATGCGGGGGAATTTTTTTGCTTTCTGACACAAGTGGGAGAATCACTGATGTATATGCCGGAAGCTGGCGCAGCCTATAAACACGTAGGAAAGGTTGGGAACGTGAGAACAACCTTTGAAACGACAGTGCATGCTTTCCGAAGCACCCAAAAGTGTTATACGCTGCACAAATTGCGTTGACAACCGAGTCTAACCATTGCGCTTGTTCGATTAGTGTGCTGAAAACATCATTCTGGACTCCTTTGAAAATTCTCTTCCGGTGGTCGGGGCTTTCTCCAATAGGCTTCTTCTTTCACGATAGCTGGTCGTTGCTCCATTCGTTCTGTTCATAGATTTGGAAGATTGCTCCGGCTCCATGCGGCAAATTCAATTTTCTATTTCCTCTGCTTCCCCATCAAATCTCGGCAAATGCTTCGTCAGCATCTCCTCCGGAGATGGTCTGCTGAAGCACGACGCTTGGTTTACCTGCGTGCTGCCCCAGCACCGGGGTCCACGAGCCTGATTTAGTTAACGGGTCGTTAAGGGTAAAAGGCGGCGCTGTTTACGCACAACCTTTTTCGAGTACAGTGTACATTAAAGTAGTACAGTCAGGGTTCCACACGCCCTTTCTCAAATATCAACCCTAAATAAGAATGTAAACAAAATTGTTCTATGGGTAATAGACGTAGATTGCATCTTGAGGAGACATTTCTTCATTATAAAAAAGCCAATGGATTATGCCATACATGTTGAATAAATTTTCGGGTATTTCCATTTTTGAAGAATACCTTACTCAATCATCGGCTTCATATAGTGCAAACTGTATATATTACGTTTGTACTTATTAACACAAAAGTTGTTACTACATGTCGAAAGTTGTATCCGCGCAACCAGACCGATATTTTTAAATGTCTCGATCGAAACCGTGGGGAAGAAAAAAGTGCAGTTGGACGCCACAGTGCAAATTTCCTCATTAAGATACAAAGAATCCTGACACGATTCGTTTGAAATTATTAGAAAATTTTAGTTTATGAAAAAAAAATACGTAAAACGGCGAATAAATTCGCTCGTTAAAATGTCGGGTTTTATGTCGTAAAGCTCAAAGAAAAAGCCATTTACCTCCGAAATATCGAAATCAGAACGGTCGGCAGGAACTTTTGAAGGAGTTGATGAACATATTTTCAGTAGCCCTAGAAATAGGCACACCTTGGCGAAGAGTTGCCGCTTTACATAGAGGGTCATGGTTAAACACTTTACCAGCTTGTGAAGATGGGATGTTGTACACGTTTATATAGAGAATGCATTGAGCTTTTTAAAGCATTCACAAACAGAGCAGAAACACAGTAAATACCATCTATCAACAGTAACGAACCTGTAAAACAAAACCTTCTTAAAAAAACCAAAACAAAAATTGTTCCTGAAGGCTTTTCTTCATTCAGTTGAAAACGACCGAAAAGTAATCACTCCAAAAGTCAAGTAATTTGAATTTTATGTTTGGAGCACACAATAGTACAACGGAACAAAAATAAAAAAAATGAATAAACTTTCGGGACCCCAAGGTCGGCTTTGCACCAAAAGTCGAAAATAATAAGTGCAAACGAAGCAGCGACACCAATAAATAGTCTGTCGCACGGTTGAAAAAATCATGAGGAAAAGCGGAGGTCTCATGGCATTGGTGAACCTTGAATAAATTTGGCTAAATACAGACAACTTAAAGGTGTTGTGCCACCAAATTTGTTGCTTGTGCATTCTTTGTTGCAAACGTTTTATATTTCATTAGAAAGCATGATACATGATCTCACATGCACATATTCTGAGTGGAAAATTTTTTATCGCACGATTCATGTGAACAGGATTCGCGTTCGGTTTCTGGGCGCCGATTCAAGCAGTGACGTCACAGGGTTGCGCCATAGTCTCCTTTAGTAGGTTGTATTGGAGGCTATGGTTGCGCGGACGCTCTGCCACGAGTGTCTACCATGCGGCGCTGCGGTACGTTGCGACTTTACTGCGGCGTCTGCTCCCCCACATACGTGCTTCACCACGGAAGTAAACACGCCGACTCGTCACGTCAAGCCGCGACAGCTCCGACACGGATTCTTTGTCTGCATCCTCGGATGCAGACAAATGAAAACCATGGATATGCAAACCATAAAAATGCTAAAAAAAACGCAAAAAAAAAGTTACCCTCCCCGCGAATCGAACCCGCAACGTTGACCGGGCGGGCGCGACGCGCGAAACCACCGAGCCACCGAACAACCGGTTTGCCACTGCGATATAGCAGGTGTACTAGATGGAGGCCCATCCTTGGAGTCGCACGTCGGTGTTTACTAACTATTTTACAGAATTCCTGACTTGTAAACTCAAATTTCTTAAATAGCGCTTGCGCAGCAAGGTTACAGCTTATCGCCATCAACTCTGCTATTTTGCGAAAGGGCTCGCAAAAATAAGTGTGCCCGCTGCGACTGCAATTTTGCACTAAAGGGATAGTGCTTGCCGTACTTTGGTTTTTACGGTTTACGTTAAAAACCTTTGCCGATTACTGATCTCTTATTACCTACCCAAATTACACTACGTAACTCTTCGTCTGCACGAAATTATTTTCTACAAGGCGAGCAGATCGCACACGCATTCCGGGGTAGCGGCGTCGCCGAAGAGCACGGCCGAAGCGTCGAACGCCAAAATACGGATAGCATTAGCGCTAGTGTTGAGTTGTATGGGCTTCATTGAACTTACTGAGTTTATTACATTCCGGAAATTAACAAAATAAATCCGCGTTCATTGCGGCACGAATGTTGTCGGGGCGCAGTTTCTCTCGGTCGATTCCCGACGACGCGTCGGGCGACCAGTCAGGCGACCGGTTTTGTTGGCATCTTCGGTCGGTGAGTCCCGTCACACTACGGCGACTTTCCATCGGGCCGACGTGTTTCTGTCGCCGTCGGCGTAGTGTGACAAACGCGGTCTGGATATTCGGCAGTTGGGTCGATGGTTTGGCGACTCGTCGGCGTCGCGTCGTCGTCGCCGTCATGTCGGCATAGTGTGTCTGATACGACCAAGCGACAAACAAACTGTGGTAACTGGAGTTCACGTTGACGTCGCTCGAGTCGCTAACGTTGTATGACGTCAGAAACTTTGTTACGCTGGCAATTCCCTGACGTCATGGTTAGTGGCGCTAGCGATGGGTCCCGATTTCCATAAGAGCATTTAGGTAATTTTTAGAAGCGAAATAAAATATATAATTAAGCGCTTGCTGTACCAGCACTTCGTATTGAGGGTCGTTGGATGCAGAGGAAGCCTACAGAAGGCTTTTTACAGAGTTAAAATTTGGTGGCACAACACCTTTAGGAAAACAGTATTGTTCGTTAGAGCCTAACTGTTGCAGTAGAGAAGGTATTCTCAATTTCTGTACAGACAGTTTTATACAACAAATCGGGTTAGAACCGAAACCTCTTTCTCGCACCGCACAAAATAATTTGTTTTGAAGAAGACAAGCATGTGAAAATTGATGCGGCAGTTTACCCGCACCACTCTCGGAACGGAAATTTTGTTCTTGACAGTGTCACGTAAACGGATGGTAAGGTTTTCTTGACCAGCTCAGAGAGATGAACGCAGGAAAGCCGTTGACGTGTTTGACAAAACATACAATTATAGCACAGTCGAAAACCCTAAAACAAATCCCTGAATAAATCAAACACACAACCTTCAATATAATCGAACCTCAAACTCAATATCCCGAAATACAATGCAAAGCAAAACCCAAAAGCCTTTACACTAAACTACTACATTAATTCAAATACCCTCATTAAAAAAAATAACACTGTCCTAAGCCGACTTTTCCAGATTATCGGGGCGCCAACTCACAGCAAAAACTACTCAAACAGGTCCCGCGACCTATTGCGGCAGAAGAGTTTCTGTCCAAACATCCCTGTTAAAAAGTCCCAGTATGCCTTTGCCACCCTGCAGTCGAACTTCGCATGCTGCAGGCTTTCTCGCAGCCCGCACTGATGTGGGCACCTGTTTGAGGGTGCCACACCCCATGCAGCGACGCGGTCTGCTGTAGGCAGGACACGCCAGCTACGTTCCCAGCTCAAATCACTGAGGTCGGCCGGGAAAAATGAGGCCGTCAACGGCTTCCAACGTATCACCCTGCTCTTTCACAGCTGGTCCTCATCAAGCTGCATTACTGCCACGGTTTCGCATGTTATGCGGCAGTGTGTTGAGGACGTTCACGTCAGGTAGTCGCGTTCTATAATTTCTGAACGACTTCATATTGTGCTCATAAAATGTGGGTGGCTGCTCGGCTGAGGGTTCCACCCACACACCACAAAAAAATAATGGTCGGTCAATGCCAAGAAAGTAGACACAGAGCATTTACCCCGGGTATTCCAAAGCTCGCGTCAGGTTGAACAATTTCCTATTGCGAGGAGACTACACATAGTGTCTAAACAGGCGATACTGAAACTGCGCGTGCTGCTTGGACGTCGCAACCAAGTGCGGGCCTGTTTTTCAGTTTTCCTGCCTCAGTTCTTCCAGATTCCATCGGTTGGTCCTTTGATTCAACCACCAGGGTCAAGTAAAAGAAACTGCGCTATAATTTTTTTATCCGGCCGCGAAATATAAATATCAATGTCCGGTGGAACGGTTCATACTTTTCAATGTTTTTGAACAAGCTAAACACTATACGAAATATAATGCCGAAAATGAATACATACTTATTATTTGGAGTGTTTGTATATTAAAAATGCATGGACGCTTGGCTTTTGCGATGGCAGATAAATTACTACATCAACTGCAGAAGAATATCCGCTAAATCGTCTGCTGTTTTCCGCGCCACCATCGCTCGTTGCAGAATGTATGTAATCAAACAGAAACAGTAACGAAAGGTTTAACTATATACGTTCCGCGCTCTGTTTGGAACGCTCGTGGAGTGTGGCAACGCATTTCTATAAACCGTGGGACTATGTTTCCTCAATTAACACGCGTTTCCGCCGTATGTTAGCGCTGCCATTAGGTGACCCGAAACGGAGCAGTGGAACGCTGCAACTGTAAAATGTCTTGACCAAACCTCTAGGGTGTTATCCTGAGAGGAACGCAGCATGTGAGATGAGTGGGAAAAAAGGGGAGGGATTTACTCAGCAGGGGCGCCAGTTGACTATGGTTTTCTGTCGACATTTGCAGAGAAAGGAGCAGATACGCTACCATTTTTTTGTAGAAAAGAAGATAATTGTCCATCATTTATTTGTACACCTAGCTTCTCGTCCACAATTTTATTCCCGTTCCTAATTTTTTTGCGTGCTGGCTGGGCATGCAGCCAACGTAGGTTTGTTGAGAGAGAAAGAATGCGCTTTATTGTGAACTGGTCAGGTTTTTTTCACCGTAAATTGAGTGAACGTGCGTTTTGAATCGGTGTGCAGAAAGCTTCGTAAACAGATTTATTTTCGTAACCAAGCACACTTTTGCCTCCCTGTTCAAGGCATCTATATTCTTGCAAGTATAAAGGCTACTTTTCACTACAGACTTCCAGACGGTGCCTGAATCTTATTCCGCTTTGTGCTGCCCTACTCGCTTTGATAAACATTTTGTGAGTTGGGGCTTGGACAGAATGCTGATAAGGGAAAATGCATTTTATACAGATTACGCCACAGCACTAGTGATGAAATATCAAAATGAAGATCTGGTGGTAGTTTAAAAATATTTCCGCAGAAATCGTACGTGCCCAAATCCGAATGCAAATAAAACACAAGATAAATACTTAGGGCGACATTTATTTTGTTAAGCATTTGGCATTTTTATCACCTGAAAGTATGCGTTGTATTGCTCAAAAAGCATATTGTCGTTTGTTTGTAGGTTGTCGTAGTAGCTGGCTTATGAACGGGTATGAGATAATTTAGCGTGTTTAGCAGATATGAGACGATTGAGTGCTATAAGAATTTAGCGAGATAACCAGCTGCGGCAGCGCTTGGACTCAAACTGGTTTTCTTTACACCTAATTTTTGGAAGTTTTGTCAACCAAAGCTTCACCTTTTCCCAAACTTGATTCTGGCAGAATTAGGGAACAAAGGACTGCCGTTGGCTGCTGCGCCGACTCATCAACAGATTCCCTAAAGACTTCCTTAATACGTCCTATCTGTAAACTTCACAAAGAAATCTGACAGTGTCATTTAGTCCACAATTTTGAATGAATAGTTCAAGCCATTCCCAGCAGAAAAGCGCAATTATGAATCTGAAACTAACGTAACAATGGCCCCCTAGAAATCAAAAGGAAGCTCCTCCTAACAGCTAACGCCTACTACAATGACAATGGGAGTGCCGAAGGGATCAATCCTTGCATCGGTCCCTTTTCGACATTGTAGATGTCAAAACTCTGCTAAGTGTTTTGGAACAAGGAACGTCAGCAAGGATTTGCTGTAAACTTCGATGACGTCACATAATGGTGCGAGGGCTGGGACTGCTCAACAAAAACAAACATGCTCACCAAGCTACAAGCAGCCGTAAACACCTCAGAGGCAGGCCTACTACAACTGGTTCTTTAACTCGCCGTGAAAAGACTGAACTGCCATAAACAAAGCTAATCCCACGTGAGAAGACCTGCCATACATTGCAGACAAGGAGATACCAATGAAACACCGGCTCGTAAGCTACTCGGCCTCTCGTTAGGTAGCCGCAACAGTCCCAAGATATAACTTACAGAGCTGAGACAAAATTGGAAGCCAATGCGGCAATTGATAGAGCGCCCCTTCAGCAAAGACCGAGGGCCGAGTCAAAAAGCATGGCTAACGACGGCACTGCGGTCCCGAATCGCACTCTCGCTTACGGAGCCCCAGCCTATGAGTTCAATAAGACTAACACCAAACACTTTCAGGTGCTGCACAGAGCCACATTGCGTACCATACCGGGGCTCCCAATACACACAAAAATAGCAGCCTTTCAGCAGAAACTGGCACTTACTCCCACGGTTATCATATTTAAAGAAACAGGAGCCTAAACAGACCGTAAATAAGGTTTGACCCGCAAAGGATTGCTCCTTATGGCTTGGGACGAACAAAAACACGCACCTACAATTGAACTCTCTATCCGCGTTTCACTCTGGGCGATACAAGGCAACATTGAAAAGCCACCCCAGCCAGCGAATCCCACAGGCTTTTCTAGCGACCACATCTCAACCTATTCACTTCACTACCTGAAGGCTTCCAATCTGTCAACTGAAATTGATAACTTTCCCTATGCAAGCGTGAGTCCCACACATATACCTGCTGGTTGCACACGTCCTGCAAATTGATCATTTAATTCAGATCAACTAAATTTCAAACAAAACGATCGAACCGCTTCAGAAAGAGTACTGCCCGTCATAAACAGTGCGATTCGTAACATCTGCTACAAAGTTGAGTTTAAGAGCAATCACCCAACGTGCGCATTTCGACAGATTCTTTTCGCAGCAATCCAAGAACTACAAGAACCCCTTTCAATCAACCGACTTCGTCATGTGAACATCCGAATCGACTGGACACCGGGTCTTGAAGAGGCGAGCCCAGGAAACCAGGTCGCCCACGATGCGGCGCAGTAGTCCTAATGTAATACCTCCGCTGCTTTATACCTCGTTCCCTTCAACTGCCCTACTCATCCAGCGACTCAAGAATTGAAAGAAATGTTGGTATGAACAAGTGACACAACCTGGCTATCTCGCTAGCATGCCCTTATTAAAAACAGCCGAAAAAGTATTCATCACCAAGCTTTGCGTAAATGAAGCTTGCAGCCCACATGTCTTTAAGAAATGGACAACAGGACCCACAAAACCCACACTACAACATTGCACCTACTGTAACACGAATGCCAAGTGCGACTTTCACCACTTAATAGGTGTATGCTCTTTCTTCAATGCACATCGTTCCGACAACATTCCACACATTGACCTGTAGGCGGCCGAATGAAGTGGTGAGGCCTAGCACCCATTTATTCACTGTTGCGTGAGGACGACAATATGGGACCGAGAATCGGAGAGCGCTCGTGGAGTGGGGCCGAGCAGCGCGGAAGCCATGATGTTATCTGGCGCGTGGCTCGTCCTGCGTGTCGAGGCCAGGTGCTGCTGACGATGGCACAGCGGCCCATGGCGATGATAGTGGACGCTTTCAGCCGATGGCAAAGTGGCCGCAGCAGGGCTCCCCCTCGAGCGTGGAGCGCGACAAAAAGAAAGCAAGAATATCACCAACTGCCCAGCGAGGGAAGAGACAAAGGCTGCATAAGTGCATGTACAAGGTGTGTCCGCGGTCTGAGGTCCTTAAGTAGTCCAAGCAAAAAGGTATCTAAGATCTTATAGTGGTTCTGGTCAGTCCCGTAATGGCGTCCGTAGACAGTACAAGTCGTTGACAAGCCTCCATAGCGCATTATAACTTCCCGCGGCCTGGGCTGGGAGTGGAGTAGCGGACTAGCTTGAGTACGAATCTTCTGGTCCGATGTCAGGCTGTCGCGGCAATCCACATAAATGTAGATGATGGGACGGGTCTGGATGGGCGGGCGCTGGAAGTGCAGCATTCCACATTGTGAGTGGGGAGCACGCCTGAGCCATTGAAGACTGGTTGGTGAGGGTGTATTCCAACACTGCATCAATGCATGTGCCTCAATTGGAAACACGAAGTGTTGCCTATGATGATCCCGGCATTTTCGTGGTGCAGACGTCACCGCAAGCAGGTGTCAATTCGGGCGAAACTGACGACGTGTCCAGCGCAGGAACCATGGGCGTCGGCGTAGTCTGAGCAAACTGCTAACTTTGGATTTTGCCATCGCAGAATATAGTCTTTGTGGTCGGTGCTTGCAACGTCGACGGTGATGTTTAAGCTTACTGCTGGTTGACGTTACTGCTGGTTGACGAACCTTCAAGGGCGGAGAGGGTTCGTTGTAGTCAGATTGACCATGTGGCTTGTTTGTTGGGGGTAGAGGACTTGTGTTTCGTGATCTTTGCGTCCGCTTAGCCATGCTGGTCCGGTGAGAGCTGCGCCTTAGATTCGTTGGGCCGGGGTGTGTTGCGTGAAACAGAGGGTTGTCGGTGACAACGTCCTTACCGTCGGTGTACTGGTACAGGTAGGTAATATGCGACTGTGGCAGCTAATTGGAGGGCAGGTTTTTGTTGCCGTTAGTAACGAGTGCAACTGTGTCCATCTGGTGCGTGATATGCTGCGACGGCAGGGGAGCCGTAGTAGACGAGTCAGCCGCCGCACAAAAGGTCGAGGTGCGTCGTGGAGCAGCAGCTTGTACAAGCTTCTCCTGTTGTGAAGATGGACACGGCCTGGTGGGTGCATAAATTGCGCTTAAGTCCACGGGTACCGCTTGTGTGAAGGGTGGTTACAGCGGTGCGTTCAGGCGCCAGCCCGGTGCTTGCGCAAAGCAGGGAAGCGGCGTAGATACAGTGGGCAATAGACTGCTGAGGTGTGAGGCGCAGTCGTTCGTCGTTGCCGCTGAGTGGCCGCCGGCTGGGAATAGCGTGGTCGTGGTATTTGTGTCGTTTCTGGGCGGTACCGCCGATGCCAGCATGCTGGTTCTAGGATCGAGGCCCTCGACTGGGGTGGTGCGAGGCTGGACGGCCATGGCGGCTTGCTTGAGGTACCGACCGTAGTGCGCGACCAGGACTTCTCTGAGCTCGTCGTAGGGCTGGGCTGAAGGCTTAGGCAGGGTGGAGGCTAAGCTTGACGGGAAAAGCTCGTACATCAGTGAGTGACGGTCCTTCTGGGCTGTGACGTGGTACAGATCGTAAAAGCACTCCATCTGCATAAGCCAAACCTCGGGGTTCTCAGGGTAGAACGGTGGACGGGGTGGCAAGGTCGCCGCATTGAGTGCCGTGGTGAAAGCACTTTGAGTGGAGTGACTGGGCGCAGCCGGCTTGAGTGGCCAGTAAAATGACGTTCAGCGAAGCCGGTTGTGGTAGAACGCCTCTTGGCGCTTGGGTCGGAGAGTCGCCTTCAGGGAGCGAGGGAGGCTGCAAGCTGGGCAGCGAGGTTACCATTCCATCATGAGTCACGGTGTGCGAGGTAGAAGTGGCAGGAGGCGATGCAGTGTCATTGTGGCGGGAAGGACTCGTGTCGAAGCGCGCCTTCAGGTAAGCCTGCAGTGTATCATAGGGCCGCTCGAAGCGTCTTAGGTGCTCACCGCGTAGGTCGGCAGGAAGCAGGATGGTGGTGATGCGGTAGCGCTCAGCCTGTGACTCGATACGGCGAACTAGGTAGTGCGGTTTCATTTTGAATAACCAGGCGCGGGGGTAGGGTCACTCGAAGACCGGGTAGGGCGGCAGAGGACAAGCTAAGTGAGGCTCCATGCTTCCGACGTCCGGGTCACCAATTATGTATGTCGCCGAATGAAGTGGTGAGGCCTAGCACACATTTATTCACAGTTCCGTGAGGACGCCAACATGGGCCCGAGAAACGGAAAGTGCCCTTAGAGTGGCGCCAAGCAGCGCGCAATTCATGATGTTCCCTGGCGCATGGCTCGTCCTGCGTGCCGAGGCCACGCGCTGCTGACAATGGCCCAGCGGCCCATGGCGATGATAATGGGCGCTTTCAGCCGATGGCGAAGTGGCACCCCAGATCCTAAAAACAACACACACCAAGAAGGACACGCCGCATTAGGTAAGTGTTTACTACGCAAAATAGAGAAATTTCGAGACAAAATTGGTTGGTCGCGAGTAGTCTACCGAAGGACGACCCCGGCACAGACTCCGAACTGTCACTAAATATTAGAAATATTTTTGGAGTTTAAGGAACTAGGGTGATCCCATCATTCATAACCCATTTCTCTCACGAATTGGGCTTACCCATCCCCCTCACAATAAGAAGCATTACCACTGATACAATTTCCAACCAGCCTGAGCACCCGTGGACTTGCGGTCATGAGGAGCACCAGGCTTCGTCGTCGTCCAAACGTCGCCGCGCGCTCTTGGGCCGCCGTCCGCTACAAACGAAGTCACGGTTATATTTTTGCTTCTGGCACGTCAATTCATAGTGCCACAACGGTGGACCGGAAGCTGCGTATTGGTAGATACTTATTATCGGTTATAACGCCCTCGAGAAATGACGAATTACCCATTTATTCCAAAAATTATATGTTAAATCACACACGGTGAGGGAAGGGCAATGAGTTCCAAAACAAAATAATATTGAATTGGAGCGGCATTAAGCACAACTAGAGATATTGATTAAAACAGTCAGGATTACTGCTGTATGGGGCCAGGTTGGGCCTACGTGTGGTGTGATATAATTCGTAAAACTTTATGCGTAAAAACGCACCTAAGAGAAAATTTGCGTCCTCGGATAAAAATTGTGCTAATGCCAGGGTAGGCCTTGTCAGTCAACTGCTGATAAATGTTTATGACGTGCTACTTTCAGTGACTTGCTGTAATAATTGCGTGAATTTAGGACATTTTCTTCATCGTCTGCTGCGAAGACGCTCGGGACATCCCGTAGGCATGTGCAGGGGTGTTGCAAAATTGCGACGAATGCGGCTTACCCAGATTTCCTGTATCTGGTAGCCACTTGTCTATTATGCACGAAATGATGTTATTAGTTGTAGTTCCTTGGCTGTTTGTTTGCAATATCCTCGATGCCACAGGAGATAGAACTGCCACTGTGTATATGTTTTCATGGTATCGTACATCATCAGTCTGCATTTGTCAGTGTGGAGTGTGGCTATAGCGGCATTATGTTCACCAAATTCTCACCTAAACGACACTGCGGCTACAAAGCAAGGCCAATATAACCTTTAGGGTTTCAATGCAGACCAGGAATAGCTTTGTGGTGGGACAGTGTTCCCGGCGTTTGCATTCGTTTCATTATTGCCGGTGCTGAAAGAACCCAAGAAAATGAAAAAAACGGATTGTTTTTTTTCTTTCTATTGTAGGAAAGTGAATATTTTGTTCCGCTTAGCTGCGACGTCCTTGTATGTTCGTCCATTGTTTAAGCTGATATATTTGGGGCCCTATGCTCCCAGTTACACGCCAGAATGTGGACTTGGGGACATCGTTGTAAAAAGAACCCACGTGTTATTGTTCTGTATTGTATAAATTTTGTAACAACGTTCTCTGGGTATACTCCGTTTATCAGATTTCTTTGATGACACGTCGTAAGCCTGAGGTAAAACCGTCACAATAAAACACCTGCTGAAACTTAAATTGCGCAAGTTTCGTTTAAGGAAGCCTCGTGTTACTCGGCTGCCCCCATGCACGGAGACGCCGCAGGTGCATTGCTGGGTCGGCTGTTCTAGGCTGCTTTTTTCGGAACCATACACAACACTTCCTCAATCAAGCTGTGATCCACAAGGCTACTGAAAA
Organism: Haemaphysalis longicornis; assembly: GCA_013339765.2. Classification (NCBI taxonomy): domain Eukaryota; kingdom Metazoa; phylum Arthropoda; class Arachnida; order Ixodida; family Ixodidae; genus Haemaphysalis; species Haemaphysalis longicornis. Next base: position 202,899,604 of record CM023450.1, on the reverse strand, counting down.
CCTAAAGCAGAGATTGTGTGCCTCGTGGTAGGGTTGACGGAGGAGTTGTAAAATAATGATTGTTTAAGTGCATTTTTTCTCATTTTTGTGTCAAAAACAGACGGTTTTCTTCACGGAGGACACTTAAAACAACATATTCTGTTTTGACGGGAATCGATACACCTTTGCGTTTAATATATTTGTTAGCACTGGTATCCACGGACAAGATCAGACAATAGTTGCATTTTTTTCCGGTAGAAGAATAAAAGGATTCCTATCCACCACGCAGGTAAGTCTGTCAACACGAATCTGACTTTTGCTAACACAGAGTGACAGTTTACATACTGCAAAGATCGTTAGAATGTCGTCCAGCTACGTCTAAAAGAACACTGACGTTGGCAGAACATTTAGAGTTGACTGTGCCCTAACTGTATGTAACCTGCGGCGCAAAACCACGCCCTTAGTGTTCGGGTTTCTCTTCATGAACCTTGGAAAGTGCAGAAGAAAGTCTGGCTCAAACAGTATTTGCGTATATAGCTGTGACGCATATTTAGAACTTGTCCATTAGCGCCAACAATTTCACGTTGCTCAGAATGTCTTGACCATAAATCATATCGTAAACCTTTTGAAATAAAGAGAGACTTTATGCAATGCTGTATTTAGATAAAAGAATCACTGAGAGAGCAAGATCGAGATATTTATTTACGCCGGGGTCACGGAGGGTTAGTGGCCGTTGCGACTTTTATAGCTTTGCGTACAAGGTCTCCTGCATCCTCTGGCAGGAGCTACGAAGCCCCCATCTCCACTGCTCGCTGCTGGAGATTTCGGAGAAGGTGTCAATGGGAGATTGCAGGCAAACGAGTTGATAGCGTGTTGATTTACCTGCCTAGAAGCCGGCATGTCAGGTCTCAAGATGACCAGTGCATTCTAAGAAGTATGCATTCCACTCGACTCTTTATTTTATCAAGGTGATTGCGAACGCAGCTCCTCAGTGCGATGGAACGATAAGTAGAAGAAGATATAGCTTTCACTTATTTGAGCAACTCAAAGGCCTTTATGTAAGACCTGGGAGGGGACCCTGACAGTGATATGCTGTACCTTATTCTTGATGCTTTGGCCCTATAGTGGGGTCCGTGCCCTCACGGAAGATATGTGTCGTATCCAGTTTGGCTGAATTGCGCTTGTGTAAGTGTTGCGTATTGTTGTGTACCATTGTACTTTGTACCTTTGCATTTTGAACCTTTGCACAATGCAGCTGAATACTATACTTGTGCCGCATCCTGTACTGCATACTGTGTCGCACACATTCTGCGTTGCACTCGTGTCTGAGGCGGGAGTGGCTGCCTCCATGTTCTCTGTTGTACGTCCACCCTGTACCGGCCCCTAGGCTAACAGAGTGAATAAAAGCAATAAATAAATACCTGTATAAGTCAGGAATTGTTGTAAGAATATCTTCGTGTAATCGCTCTACCTCATTGTATGTGATACTACCGGAACCATCAGCTGAAAGCTCGCATTTGCGTAGATAGATTTAAGTCATAGGCCGAATTTTTGCTAAGAAATCCTGTTTGATTTGACACTGTCATGCTGAGACGACCTCTTTTTTTCCGCGAATTTTTGTGTTCCATAAAAGTGATAGCGCAATGTGAAAAACTGAACCTGTCTTCGCAGTGCTTTGCAGGTGAGTAAACCTGGTGTCTACGTGTGATCTCAGTTGTGAACACCTTGGGCACGCTTTGTGCCCGCTGTTATTTTTTTTTTGGTTTTCATGTCCAGACTTCTTGTTTGTCTGTGTGACTTTACTGATGTATAATGGTGCGTCGACTGTCTTTTTTTCGTGCCAGCGAATGCACCTCTTGACGGTGATTGCCCCTCTGAGCAATATTCATTTAACGAGGTCCGCTTCCGAACAAGAAAACCGTAAGTCTCGTCTTGGGTTTCTGAGCCAGCCTACGCACATTGTTTTACCGGTGCATTCTTGTGGTACGCGTGGATTGGGATGCCTGCAGATTGTGCTTTGCTGCGGGGATAAAGATGTGTCCAGTTCAGAACTTGGTCGCCACTTTAACGCAGTGGAATCATATGAAATGCAGGATAGTGGCGTGATGTCCTAAATATCATTTTATTTGTGCTCCCTTCATTGAATCTTTAAAGAAAGGTGATTTTTCGGGCATTTATCAAAAGTGTTAGCGCTGTTTAGAAGTGCTCAGTACTGTATGGATTTATGACGTCGTCTCGTTCTAAAGATGAAAACTAATCTCCTGGGCCAATTCGAATGCCATATCATCAATCAACGCGCCTGACGCTCATAACAACTTTTTGAAACTTTTATTGAGACTGGCTCGGGCATGTCTTCAGAAAGAATGCTAGAATTGATCACATGTAAAAACTTCACGAACTAAAATAATGACTCCGATGGCTGATTTTCAGAGCTTGGTAGATCGTAGTCCAGTGTGCGTATAGGTCCGATCAGAAAACTATCCCAGTAAAAATATTTCTAAATGCTGCGCTTTTAGGACGGTGTTTACCCGGATTATGTTGTAAGCTGATTTCAGTTCAATGACGGCTACATTGTGCGAGGAGTAAGTTCCAACGTTCTTGCATATGCGGAATATTAGGGATATTCTGAGGAAATGTGTGTGTTGTCTGTATGCTGGGGACACAGGATTCTTGTTTTCAGTGAAGTAACTTATTTTCACCTTCTAAGTATTCATTAAAGCAATGCAGCTTATTCTGTTGAATTTGCTTCATCGAATGCTTTTCGGAGGAATTTTAATGTACATAGTTATTGTGCTTTGGTTAAAGAGGCTTTCTTGCGTTTCTCTGCTCCAGACGTGGTTGTCATCAACAGTTGAGTGCCCTGCTATGCAGGCAGAGACTGCACAATATATACGCAGTCAAAGTTCATGACGACGTCACCTATAGCACCGAGACTTCGGAAAAAGAAACGCAGAACAATTAACACGGAAATGAGTACAGAGATGCACATGCTTGAAAGACAAGTAAAAAAATCTACGGAAGTATTCCATGCAGATTAAAAATGAGGCACACCCGACCACCGCATTCATAGCTTTAAAGGCTCGATAATGCCAAATCGTTAGAGCCGTGAAAAACAGTATTCAGCGCTCGCACCTGTTAGTCATTGAATATCTCGGGATGAAGCCAGAAGATGCTTTCGTGAATTTCACAACATCAATACTTCGCCCTGGGCAACATTTGACATATCAACAAATGTTCACCAAATGACAAATTTTACCTGCAGATGTAATATTCCTGAATCTCAATTTTTGCTGTACTAGACTGAACGCTTTTCCGAATCGACCTACTTCGGAAGGTTTTCGTTGACCGCTTAGAGAGCTTCAATCACCCAGCATTGAAAGAGGTTCCGGCCAAGGTTATCTCGTAACCAGTGGTAATTTCCCGACAACTATGACCGTGTTAAAATCTGCTATTGAATGTGCTCAACACGTTCAGTTGCAAGACCTGATAGTATAATATACCCATTCGAAAATTATTTTTACACAACACAGCCAGTGAAATTTAGGTGTGTTGACGTCTTTTTCAAATTTTTTTAAATTCGAATACATTATTTAGCACACATGGATGTTGTTATGGAACGGGACGCAGACGCGAGGCCATGGCTGAGCTGGACCGAGGTTTTATTCGCTTCTTTCTCCTCTAGCCGATAGTAATGATAGTAGGCGGTTAGCCGCCTTGGTCCTCTTCCTCTTCCTTCATAATTCCGCAACATACTCCCACCCCCGACAATAACGCTAGTGGTGGGGAAATGCAGAACAGGTTAGTCTAGGTTTCGCCTTAGATGCATGGGTACTCCGATGTCAATTCATTTGTACACGAGAGGTGGTAGATACATCCTTCTCTATCCTCCATCTTTGCTTCGCGTTACGATGCCTTCTTCTTGCTACCTTCTTGGCTACGACGGGGCACGCTGTTTTCCTCGAACCGGAGTGCCTAACGAACATGGATAAATTGTATTCTGGATGCAGCCTCAATCTTCTGGTCAGCGGTCTCTTTTCCCTTTTCTGTTCGCTTTGGATATTCCTTTTGCGCACTGTCTGAGTATTTCCCACTTTCGTCTGCGTCATTGCCATTACCCTGGTTTTCCTTTCTTCTAGTGGTAGAACGGAGGCTTCAATTTCACGTGCTTGAATTCGCTTGTTCCGGGGTCTGTAGTAGCCATCGTTCCGTGACGGCAACTGCACGAGTGAATCTCTTCCTGTCGTGACACGAAGAACCACTTCCATCCATTGACTTAATCTTCTTGTTGTCTATGTGCGATGGCTTCCTGTGCGGCACGAGAGAATGTGTAGCGAAAGGGAACCAGTAAACCAGACGTCCGGCTATCAGCGATGCCTACGAACGACTGGCGCGAGAGCCGCGCTCGTGGAGGGAGCCCCCGCTGCCTGCCTCGTGGCGCGCTTCTTTCTCTTTATTCAACATACTCCCTCGGCCCCAAGGTTGATCAGGGGTTTGCTTCAAAAAAGCACAAGCCGCTGCACTGGACGACGTATTGCCCATTGCGATGACAGGCGTAGGGAACACGAGCGCACAACTCCGTCGCGTCCGGGAAATAGTTGAGAATGCGCCCAAGTGCCAGAAGGCCGGCGGCGAAATAGTCCTGTACGAGCAATACATCCCCCCACTTGGAAGCCTGGAGGGAAGCTGCGCTGTTGCCTCGCGAGCGGGTCGGCAGCAACAGGCGGTACTCTCGTTTCCATCGACGCCAAAGACGCTCCGTTACGATTTTGATGGTGCCGAGCTCGTCTGCGTAGCTCGCTGCCGTGGACAGCGGTTTCTGGAAGGCCGAGTTGCTGAAACAGGCACGTATTGCTTTTGCCCCAGGCAGAGTGCGCTGGGGTCAGCGGGTAGGCTCAGCCGCGTCTGCCGAGATGTACGTAGGGGCCGGCTGTTAATTACTGCCTCGACTTCGCAAAGCGTCGTCTGTAGCTCTTCAAGTAGTCAGGCAACTGCGGCCGAGGATTTTGCCGTAATGTCTCCTTGGTGAGCCGGATTAGCGTTCCCACCAACCACCCCCACCACGTAGCTCTTCGACGTTAAATTTCAGGAGATGTTGCGGGCCGCTGCAAAATCAAGGACGGGTCTTCCGGAGCCGAACGGAGGAGCGTGCGCAGTGGTGGAAGGCTAAGGCGTTATCCGAGTAAATTGTCGATGGAATACCGCGTCTAGCGATAAACGCCTGGAGCAGACAAGAAGCTCGATGACGTTATCTGAGATGTGAGCTCAAGGTGGACGGCTCGTGTCACACCACAGGAGAAAACGGCGACGTAGGCCTTTGTTTTGCGCCGGATTCTCGTGCGACAGAACAGGCGGTCCACAGAGGTCTACACGACAACTTCGAACGGGACTGGATTCAGTGATAAGATCTCGGGGTAGAGGCGCAACTGGAGCTGTTTCTGGTGGAGTTTGTGTCGACGAACAACGCAAGCATCCGTGCAGCACTGTCTTCACCACTTGACGACCCTTGATAATCCAAATCGGTCTCTCAGTTCTGTGAGAGTGCTGTCAACACCCGCGTGCAACAGAGCTGGTGGGTTGCGATGATCAGTAGCCGGGGAAAAATCGTGACGGCCCGGCAGGATGACGGGGTGACGGGTGTCAACCGAGGATCCTAACTACTGTAGGCGTCCGCCGACGCGCCGGATTTCCTATCGTCGTCCAAAAACGGGCCGTAGTAAAATGAGGACGAAGTTGCAGTTCTGGCACGCTGACCACGTGACAAGCTCGCATATCCTCCGGAAAAGCTTCGTTCTGTACGAACCGGAGCCAGTAGCGTTCCGCCTTGAGAACTTCATCGCTCGTCAGTGGTCCCTCTTGCTGAATGCGTTAACTTTTCGCGTATTTCGAAGAAGCGATGTATCCAGGCAGTTACCCGAAGAAGCCTGGAGTACCGACTGTACGACTTGATACTCAGCAACGGCTCAGCTGGCGTTGTTACTAGCGCGCATGAAGCTGTCTGTAGAAATGGCGGCTCACCGACGTCCGCAACCCTTTCTCTGTCCGTTGGTCTATCTTGAGACGGCAGTGCGAGCCAATGTGGGCCATGCCACCACATTTCTGTGACTGCAACAGCGGATGCGGCAAGGCCTCGAGTAATCAAATCAGCTGGGTTATCCTTGCTGCGACAATGAGCCCACGTCCCTTGGCCTTGTGTGCGACGTTGTATCTCGGACACGCGATTTCTCACGAATGGCGGCCATCGGCTCGGTTCCTCCGCAATCCAATGCAGGGCGATTTTTGAATCGGTCCAGAAGCAAGACCGAACTTCTGACAGGCACGGTAGCCGTTTCAGGAAATCAAATAGTCGGGCAGCTATCAAACAGGCGAGGAGCTCAAGGCGTGGGAGAGAGGTGGTTTTGATTGGTGCAATGCGGCCTTTGCTGAGCAGCAGGTTCACTTCCCATCTTCCGGTTTCCCATGATAATGCCCGGACGTAGACTGCAGTACCATAGGCTCTCGGGCTTCCGTCAGCGAACACGTGGAGCTCTCGAGTGTCGTGTTGCGTGTACTTCATCGTGAAGGCATGCCGTGGCAAGCAAATGTGTCTTAGGTCGCTGAGCTCGCTGCACCAGCTGTTCCACGCTTTGAGTTGAGCCGTCGGCAGTGGTGAATCCCACGGATGCTGCAGTTTCCATAAGTCTTGGAAAATGATCTTCGCTCGAACGGTCAAAGGGGCCAGAAATCCTAGAGGGTCGTAGAGCCGCGCGAATGACTGGAGCATTGTCCTCTTTGTCACTGGCTTTGTGGATACAAAGGTGGCGACATTGTCCGCACTTAGCACGACACTGTGCTAAGTCGGGACAGTCGTTTGCCTTGCAGTAGATTTGAGCAGTCTGCTGCGGATGATAATGGTGATGATGATACCTCGTTGCGGTGGGGCCCACCTAAACCTGTTGGCAAACGCAATGAAGCTTCAGCCATCACTGCGCGTTGCGGACGCCAACGCACCGACGATGTGAAAGGGTTCAATTAAATGGACTTATCTACATCAGCTGGTACTAAAAATAAAGGTATAGTTACACTGTTGATAGCGTCATTTGTTCAAACAGTACACAAAACACGACCATGCCCGAACAAAAAATGGCAGCATCTCCACTCTGTGGACGATAGAGAGGGTGCGAAGTACAGGGACTCGAAATGAGATCAAAGTTGCGCCCCGAGTGACATAAAATTTGCGCCGCCGCCGCCGTTCGAAATGAGACTTGAGTTTCACCTTCATTAATCCCTGAATGAAACTGCAACTCACGGCTCAAATCAATTACCGCTTGATGGTGGTGTGCACATGGCTGGACGCGGACGGACATTGGGAGGTCCTAAGGTACAACCCACCGTTACAGGCGAGGCAGTAAGCCGTTCGACTCTCGGGAACTAACTCACGGTCGTAGCCCAATGCGTAAGACGACTGACACTAACTCTGACTGGTGTACCAGACACAAGCTCGAATCCTAGCTGTGCTTGTGTGATTTTGTGCGATTGTAAATGCTCTGCGCACAGACACAGACGGACATTGTGTGGTCATTAGGTACTGCGCACCCAAAAATTTCAAAAATGGAACATCCTTTGTACATTATCCTCCCCTCTCAGCCCTGCTCCGTTTATTACAATGTCGGGGTGGTAATGTGAAGCAATATACACCGCTTTATTTCGCACTTGAGTCTACTAAACAAGATGGGTCAGAATTACGTATTAAACAGATCTAACGACGGAACACGAGATAAAGCTACGCGGTGAGCTAAGTGATGCGGAAACTTTAGAATAGGGGACAAAGAAAATGCACAGAATAAACAAGTTGCAAAGGGGCCGTAGACATTGCCGCCTATTTTAGGCGTTTTTTAGCGGGTTCTTATTATTGTGGATATACCTAAACATGGCACCTGTTCCACCGTGGTGTACCAGTACTTGAAAGTAACCCTCATGATGCAACGAAGAGACCACCTTCTCATTTTGTGAAAGCCTCCTACTTGCTTATTCCGTAAAAACGGCTTCTTCAGGGCTTGTTAGAGCACGTTCCAGCATCCTATTGACTTGCAGTACACAAAGAAACCCTCCAACACTTTCGATAAGCGTTTTATCTTCCATTCACGTCTGGAACAACTGCGAAAGCGGTAGTTGTCGCCAGCACGGAGTGGCATGGCGTTAATTACACGTCGCACCAGGTACGCTTTCCTTCTGTTTCTGCTTTGTTTTTGTGGCTTTTCCTAAGTTGCTATCGGAAGGCGTTCAGTGCTGAAACTGAAGGAAAACCGGCCAACAGAAAAACATGGTCTTAGTGACGGAATTAGAGCCGTCGAAGAACGGCAAGAATGGGAAAGAGAGAAAAATATTTTGAACTATTTTACAATCGTCTGATCGGCATTAGGAGTGGTTTTTACTGAGGTACTTTACAATGCTCTAATCTGAGTACTAAGTGTGCGGAGTAAATATTTTCTGCAACCATTTAAGATTTAAAAAAACTCTAAAAAGTGTTGTACGGTTCCTTTAAGCGACACAGATCAGGCTCCTTTGCTTTGTGCTCGAAGCATCACCACATGGGGACGCTAAGGTGTGTGAACGTCATACACGAGATCTATTGATTCATAATTGAAGAGATCTGTGGATTCACAATGGGATAAGTACGCATGATTGATATATTCATGCCTATGACGTGTGTTTCCGTCCGTGTAATGAATGACAGGAGGTCTCCTCTTCAGTCTCTGACTCTGGGAGATCCTTCTGAAATTTTCTATTGTACACATTTTTGTTGTAACACAAAATAAAATAAATTCAAAATTCAAATTCAAATTCAAAACAATGTCGCGGAAATCTGTACCTTTAGCTCCTGAAAAACCGCTGAAGAACAACGACAATAACATTGACTTTAGCAGAAACAGAAGCCTCCAGTGGCCTTTGAACGCTCATGTAGCGCTACCCGAGGACGGTATTGCCTAACATATTACCTAACACAGCTTACGGTTTAAGCAACGTGCCTCCAAGCAATCAGTGGGACTCTTGTCACTCTGGGCGAAAGCTTCATGCAAGCCACACGAGCGAGATAAGGTCTAATCATCATCATCATCACTAGCCTATCTACGCCCACTGCTGGGCAAAGGCCCCTCCCATTATTCTCCAGTTGCCTCGGTCCTGTGCCAACTGTGACCAATTTATCCCCGCAAACTTCTTGATCTCATCTGCCCATCTAACTTTCTGCCGCCCCCTGCAACGCTTGCCTTCTCTAGGAATCCACTCTGTTACCCTTAATGACCAGTGGTTATCTTGTCTTCGCATTAGATGCCCAGCCCACGTCCATTTCTTCTTCCTAATTTCTACTAATGTGTCTTTAACACCAGTTTGCTCCCTGACCCACTCCGCTCTCTTCTTGTCCCTTAATGTTACACCTATCATTTTTCGCTCCATTGCCCGCTGAGTCGTTCTCTATTTAAGTTTAACCCTCTTAGTGAGCCTCCAAGTTTCTGCCCCGAAGGTGGGTGCCGGTAAGATGCAGCTGTCGTACACTTTCTTCTTCAGCGACAATTGTAGGCTGCTATTCATTATCTGAGAATGTCTTCTATATGCACCCCACCCCATTCTGATCCTTCTAATTATCTCTGCCTCATGGTTGGGATCTGGGGTCACAACTTGGCCTAAGTAGATATATTCGCTTACCACTTCCACTGCCTCGCCACCTATCTCAAACCGCTGTGCTGTCCCGAGGTTATTGATCATTACTTTTGTTTTCTGCATAATAATTTTCAGGCCCACGGTTCTACTCTGTTCGCCCAGTGCGGTAAGCATGCTTTGCAATTCGTCCCCCGAGTAACTTAGCAAGGCAACGTCATCAGCAAATCTGAGGTTACTGAGGTATTCTCCATTAACCCTTACTCCCACCTTTTCCCAATCCAACGTTCTAAATACTTCTTGTAAACATGCTGTGAATAGCATTGGAGAGATTGTGTCTCTTTGTCTGACACCCTTCCTTATAGGTATTTTACTGCTCTCCCTATGGAGGATGATGGTAGCTGTAGACCCATTGTAGATATCCTCTAGTATTCTTACATAATGCTCATCTACCCCCTGGTTCCATAATGCATGAATAACTGCTAGGGTTTCGACCGAGTCAAATGCTTTCTCATAATCTATGAAGGCTATATATAGGGGTTCACTATACTCAGTGCAGTTCTCTATCACCTGATTGATAGTGTGAATATGGTCCATTGTTGAAAAACCTGAATAAGGTCCATTGTTGAATAAGGTCTGATACCTTACTCTAAAACGAAACTTCGGAAGCATGAAAAAAAAGTTGTGAAATAATCACGGTGTCTCTACAGTCTTAGTTATGTCCTGGTTATACGACCCGCATTCGGGCGGGCCGCCGATTCTATTTAAAGCCGCTAATAAAGCGGCGCTTCAGGCGGCCTCGAGCGCAAGCGGGCCGCCAAACACGCAGCCACCGAACACGCGGCCCGGCGTTTTGCCGGCCCTCCTGAGGGCCGCTTAACCAGAGGTCTACCTTAACCCTGGGCCATGTGTGCGGCGGGCCACTGGCCGTAATTTTTTTATGCGGCCCGTTCTGCAAATCAATTCCCGCTTACGAAGCGGCCTCCAAACCATACGGCCCCTCAAATAAGCGGCCATGTTGCTTTTCACAAAAAAGAAGGAAAAAGCTACTCGGCCAGAGTCTATTTTATTCGCATTTTTTGCCAGCATTGCCGGCCAAAGATAGCACTCCGTGCGAAGGCGCTAACACATGTTACATCATAAAATACACTCAAAGTACACAGAAGCAGATATACACAACCTTACGGAGAATCAAATCTCGGTCTACGACAACACATCAAGAGGCGGATATCATGACCACTGCGCCACTATCCACGCGCTGCTCGGGAGTGCAAAGATACACTCATAAGTATAGTCCATGGTGTAGCGCTTCACGGAGAAGTCTAACATAACACATTCGGCAGCGAGTGGCTTTCTCTTGCCCGCCGTTTTTATATCGCTGTACCAAAGAGGTTTGCGGGTATTCAAGTACATTGGTACAAACGGGAACCTTTTGTAATGCGGTGTGCCCGTTGCAACAGAAGAATGCACCGTGTAGGGCTTTATTCCGTTGATGCAAACGCAATTGATAACAGCTATTCAGCGTTGTTATCAGACGTATTCGTGGCCATTGGCGGAAACCGCCCCATCGCAATGCTTGCAAATAACTAGCACGTAAGGCGCACTGTCGTGCTGACAATACCAGCTCTCTCGTCACGAGTGGCAGGTATCCGAAGCATGAAATGGTGTACTGAATGTTTTCTTCCGGTCGTATCTTTTTTGATGGGGTGGTTACATGCCCTGACCTTTATTTTTGTAATATGGGGTGGTAGTAAATTACGGATCTGGCAGTTTATTGAACCAATACAAAATCACTCACTCTATAAAATATAGTGTCGCGACACCAGCAGAATTTCTGCGTTGATGGCGCTGCAACGCCTAGGAAATGAGCTGTAGGACGCCTCTCTAGATCATGCATATTTTGATGGATTGCCAGCACACAACGACTATCATTGCATTTTCTCGCGGTGATCAGATAAGCGCTCGGCCGTGTAACTTTTAACGTCCTGCATTTTCAGAAAGATGCAGGTTTCGCGGAAGTTCCACCTTTAATTGTTATAATAGCGTAAACGGAGATGATTTGTAAAAAGAAATTTTGAGAAACAAGAAATTACGAAAATTATAAAAAAATCACAGAAACTGGCGAACCCTATCACGCCCTGCATTTCCACAATAATGCAGATTTTGCCGAAGTTCTACTTGTAATCATTATAATAGCGTCGATGAAACAACTGCTCGAACAGAATTTAAAAAAAATAAAAAACAAGAAAAATATAAATAAATACAGAAAATGGTGAGCTGTGTAACACCCTTCATTTAAAAAAATGCAGATTTGGAGAAAGTAACACATGTGCATCTGAAGATTTACCTGTATGAAACAATGCCACCAATAAAGGGGTTGCCATGGCTGCAATTGCACGAACACATTTGTAATTTGTGCACTTCGTCAGAATTTTCATGAGCTCAGTTTTCAGGAAATAAGGTTTTGCCTTTATATTCTAAGTGTTTTGCCATCTGCTTTCTCAGGCCTCAGCGCACATGCCATGAAATATAAGCCTCTATATTCATAATGCCATATTGCGAGCCAGGCTGTCAAGCAAGTATTTGCATACCTTAAACCTATCCGGATCTTGAAGTAGTACCCTACTCATACATGCTTGGGTCACCAACAGAGAACTGAGTTGGGTAGGTAAATGTTAAGTATTTTGTCATCCTTGAATTCATGTACACGCACACCTGTGAGATGAAAAAACGTAAATGACACCATGTCGAAGAAACAATGTTTTATAGCTTTTTTATTTTATATCGAAAATACAAATATGAACATGTAACACTTATACTGAAACAACGAATTCAAATACTAGCAGATTGCCCTTATGAAATAAACAAATGAAGATATTTTCTTGTGGAAGAGCAAATGAAGACCTGTCAAGATAAAGTCATTGTTTTTTATTTTTCGAAAATTTTCAGTTGCTTGGTGCTTAACAGACAGAGAGGAAACTCATCTTTTTTTGCAAGCTACTGGCTGTATGACGCCCAAACTTTGGCCTAAAGTTGACGGGTATTTCATGTATTTAATGTAATATATCACTATAAAAGTACTTTTCATGGGCTTCAATTATGGTTAAGGCAAGGCACTTTCGGTGACGTAGACGGCCTTTGTAGAATCGCACCAAGCAATCTTTGGCGCACTGGAATGGAAACAGCGTCGTAAACATTTTAAAAACGTGAAGAAAAGAAACGGCAGGTGAAAAAGTGACCACGTACAAAATGGTGGCCTTATTTATCTAAGCTCTAACCTTATAGCCTGAAGGGGCACAGCAGAAATATCACCAACGCCTTAGCAGATATGTGAAAATATTATAAAACAGGCAAGACTAGTTTAGGCAATTATTTCTTTTTGACTGCTTGTAGATTCAAACGCTCTCCAACGGGACGCTTTCTTCATATACAAAGAACGACCGAGCCCTCTTTCAGTGGAAAGGCATGCGAGAAAACTTTGCCATAATTTTATTTGACGCCGACACGTCGATTGGAAATCTTAAAAAACACTGTTCGCTGTTACATGCGGATGGGAATGGCCCCAACTTTCTTTTTATGAAACCATTTCCATTATTAGTATGGCACAAAACATTTTATGAAAGATCGAACAAAATTGACAGCAATACCTTTTGCTAAAGCATATGTAAACTGCGCACGCGAAGCAACAGCAAGCGCATCTGTAAGAACTTTAAAACCCACCATTTCGAGCGACCTCCAAGCCGGCGACGCACCACGTTGTCGCTGCAAATGCTATCGTTTTAATGCAAACCGCGAGTTGACACTCGAGACAGACAACAGCCGTGCCGAACACAACAAGATGGGGGCTGGTGTTACTCATCAATGTCGCTTCATGTAAAAACTTTACCACTTAAACGCACCTTAATTAAGTTTAGAAATCGTCACAGAATAGAGACTACTCAACGTGCCAGAAAAGTCACTAGCCGAAGCGACGACCGGAAAACCTAGTTACGAAAACACGTTACTTCACGTTTTGCTACGCCTACCGAAAATGGCAAGCAGTCTGCATGGAACATTGAAAAATACAAAATTCAAACTGCGAATTATGTGCCCTGACATGGACAATAAAACGCATGCAAAAATGGAATTTATTTTTGGCACCGCGGTACTCATTACGAAAACGGAATTACCTCACATTTGCAAGCCTTTCCATTTTTCGCCAGGATCCCAAAGCGCTGCCCGACAGGGAAACAGAATCGTGCCTATAAAGCACGTAAAATTTGCCGTACGACCTGGGGTATCGGAGAACGCTTTTGGCGCGGGCTTCACACGACAACGAAAAATGCATAATTTTGTGGCCCCTAATAGTTGTCTGCAAACAATAATTCTTACAAGCTGCCCCCCCCCCCCCCTTGCCCAACCCGCCCATAAATGAAAAACAGGAAATCCAGGGATTTACCAATCCGTTCGTGTTATACAGGGTCTACGTCCGCAATAGACACAGCAGCCGGCGTGACATGGCGCCGCTGCTTCGCTTGCGTTCCTAGTGACCCTAAAATACCCATCGCATTGGCAGTTGTTTCCACTGTTACACCGACCTCGAAGCACACATTTGATTTCAGCGGAAGCGAACGCGGTCAAGAAAGTGCGAACGCTCGGAACGGAGTATGAACTACACAGAGCAACAGTGAAAGCGCGGGACCCCAACTTGCTCCGCGCTGAAATTTCTCAATACTGAGCACGTGCGCGGTAGAAACAAATGACCGGACCACTACTCACCACACGCAAACGTTTTTCCACTCCTACTGCGCATGTGCGCGCAGTATGGACAATGGACAACGGGGATGGAAAACAGGGGCCCCGCATCGGCTCCCACAAACGCCGCACCACCATTGTTCTGTTGCACTCCTGATGCCCTCCGCAGCACTCCTGACGAAGGGCACTCGAAGGGGAGCCAAGTACAGGGGGCCCGGCCTGTCGGGCGACCGCCTGACATCTGACGAGGAGATGGATTTCGCGCCGTGCCTTCTGCAACACACCGAAAGTACCCAGGCAGCACAGGACTGTTCGGCCTTACTCAAGCCAGTGTAGTTTGGCCGGTGTTTTAAAGACGATAGTCTTTCTTGGCCTACTTAAACCCACAAATTTTGGTCTGTCTGTATGTCTGTCTGTCCGTATGTCTTTCTGTGAGTCGATTCAGCCACCCGGTATAAGCAAAGCAATGCCTGCGCAATAGTCTTATATAGTCACAGCTAAATCTACCCGCCTATGGCCGGTGTAATGTTCATATTTGTCAACATTGTTGAAGAAGAACAAGACATTACGCAAATATGAGACCACAATTCAATGCAGAAGTGATATTTGCAGTGTTCCGTTATAAAAAATCAAACATTCTTGACTTTTGCGAAAGTAAATACATCATCAACTGCAGAAAAAGAATTCACTCCGCCGTCGCCTGCTCTCGCCCGCGCCACTGTAGCTTCTGGCGCCGTTTTAAGAAATCAACCGGCAACAGTTACGCAAGGTTCCACTAGGTAGGTTCCACGTTCTGCTTGCAACGCACGTGGAGTAGGGAAACGCGGTTCCATAAACGTTGAAGTAGGGCGCCTCGATTAACGCGCGTCTTCGCCGTACGGCAGCGTTCGCATCGAGACACCCGGTTTGGAGCAGAGGAACGCGGGAAGTTTAAAATGATTTAGGCGAAGCTTTGGCGTCTTTACCTTGGGAGGAGCGCGACGCAAGAGGAACAACATGAGAGGTGAGCGGGAAACCGAAGGGAGGCATTTACTTCGCAAAAGCCGATAAAGACTGCCGTGTTTTGACGGCATTTGAACGAAAGGAGCAGATACGCGGCCAATTTTTTCTGCAAGGCTTTTCTCCAGCAATCATGTTCGGCCCGTGTCCAAATGTGCGCCTTTTCGCCGTATACGGCCGTACTCCCATCACTGTGGAACGGCCAGTGTCCGTCGGCCAGTCGACCGGCTTACGTTCATACGGCCAGATTCCAGCTTTACGGCTCCGGCCATCCCAAAGCCACCCGTGCGCGGCCGAAGAACGGCCACCGGAGGACAGCCGAGATGCGGCCGTCGGACTCCAGCCGGACTAAAGCTGCCCGAAATTCGGCCATGCTAGGGGCATTGTAGTTCGGCTACAGTACTTTAACTGTACTGAGGCCGGTGGACGACCACTGCATGCAGCGCAAGCAGATGACTCAATCGCGCTGTCCAGCAGCACAAGCCCATTATTTTGGGTCCACTGTACCCACATCAAAGCGATCCCGTGCGCAACCATCAGCCGTCCAGGTTTCAGCGCAGTCTGGCTTAATTATCAGCGTCAGTTTAAACCAAAATTAATTTATTCAACAGTGCTCACAAATGGTCATTCCTTTAATTGCTGTGAATCTTTTACTGGCGAATACAGCAAATATTTATTTTTTTGCAGGGCTGGAATAGATGTATTGTCCAGGTCCTCATATCTTCTGTGGGGCGGCTTACCAGTAATAAACAAGGAATAATGGGGGGGGGCGGAAAAGGCATAGCTTGGTGGGTTAAATTTCACAAACATGAAAGTGCCACTTTTAGGCAATTTCTTTTAAGACAATACTTCATGCTCTGACTAAATCAACTATTTTTACAACAGCTGCTTGACCAGTTTTTTTTCTGTGTATAAAACCGGTTCGAATGCCTTTACGGAGCGGTTCGGTACTCCACAAAACACTATGAAGCATTCAATATAATTTACATCACACAAAAAGTATGTCAAGTATTTGCCCATTTTTCTTGCAAAAAATTTTCTGAAGATCAATTTTTCTGATGATCTTTCACAGGGCTGATCCTAGAAGAGATCAAAGAAGTAATTTTAGTTTAAATATATTTTTATGTTGTTTTCATGAGTTACGTGCACACTCCTTAATATTCCAAAAGAACTTAATTTTCCTGTAAAGTCGTACTACTTTAAGAAAATTGTAGACGTGTTGCGAATGACGCCCTTCTTCAGATGGCTGCAGTTGTATGCCTCTGTGTTCACGCAAGGAAAGGCGTAAGACAAGAATTTCATATTTTCTTTCAAACAAATAACTTAGTAATTGTAGTATTCATACAGCAAACCTTGCATACTGCAACAAATAAAGCAATAAATATTTCATTGTTCAAGTTTGAATTCGGAGGGTTCTCATGAGAAAGCCGTCGGAGGCGAACTTGCGGCTCCGCAAGTTTATTGATTTTTTTTTTATTTGTTCAGTTATTTATTGATTTTTTAATTTGATACCTGCTTGCCCTTGCATGCATTACAGCAGGGAGGTACATAACAATAAGCATCAACTATGAGACCAAGTAACAAAATATTTCTACAAAGCGTGGTTAAAATAGTCATTACAAACTGTGGATAAAATCATACTTGAAAGATAATTACACTCTCATCTTGATCTAAAATAAAATGAATCCCGGAAGACGTCACCTTAAAGTAAAGTTAATAATTTGCTTCAAGCTAGCGATCCCACTTTGGGATATGTAAAATGGCGCTTGGATATACTTCTCCCCTTCTATTCCAGTTTTCGAATGATAGATATTACGAAAAAAATTCAAACTCAGGTTTCGTCATTGATGTTTCCCGTCTTACCATTTAAGTTTACTTTTACTTTTCCTAATGCTAATTTGACCGTGCCAATACATAATACGAATCGCACTGCCCTATTCTGTATGTTTTCGAGCGTATCAACCAGCTCTTTGGTGTAGGGATCACAGAAAACACATGCGTGCTCCTACATTGAGCTCACATGAGTGAAATACGGTTGTTCTTTTAAGTTAGGTGGAGGTTCGCTGGAATTTTTTCTCGGAAAGCCAAAAACACGTGCAGCCGTAACTTTTATGTTGTGAACGTGCCTATTTCTCTAAACACTCGTTAAATAAACTCCTCGTTATTTATATTCCCCGGCCGTTCTTAAAGCAATATTTTTTACTGTATACGCATTTAATTGGAATGAAGGTTTTCTTGTAAAGTTTACGTTGTCACACTTTCTAAGATTCAGCGCCTTTTATAAATCAACACACCATGATGTTATTAATTTTAATCATATTGTAAGTAATTTGAATCACGTGTATTCGCTATAGTCCTGTATATTACACAGTCATTCCCGAACATTTTTAACAAAGATACGAGGCCACACAAACAAAAGAGGCCCCGCAACTGAGCCTTGCTGAATTCCTGAGGTCGCGGGAACATATACGGATGAACAACCAGTGAGAGCGACCAGCTGCTGTCTTAGAGATATATACGCGGCTATTGATGCAGTAGCCGATTCATTCAGTTTATTGCCCGCAATGTACTAAGAAGAAGGTGATATGAAACACCGTCAAATGCTTTTTTGCCGCACAAGAAAATTCTCAACTACTTTAAGTTTATCTATTGGCTACAGCCAAATCGTGCGTGAACTCAACAAGCTGCATTGAGCAAGAAAAACCCGACTAAATCTGCGTTTGCTAGGATGCTGGCGATTATGTTGAACCAAATAAGTCCTATCCCAAGTGTAGCTAATCTCAATTTCAAGCACCGCAACTAAATTAACATCCAGGATTCATCATTCACAAGTCTCTGTTGTTATGGCAAGTTCAAAATAACACTTGTTTTTAAATAGGCTGTCATAAAATCCCATGAAGTAACATAGTGCAGGGCACGAAGTTGAGCCTACCAATGCACGAGCTTAGCCTCTTCTACGTTTATCACAAACAATATAGTGCACATTGTTTTTCGCAGTATTATTGTGAGAAGAATAGCCAGAAACTTGCGCTTTTGCGCGCCCTTGCCTTTCTTTGGCGGGGAGTCCTTGACATGCCGCCGGTTGAGCTCCTGCGTGGTGGCCGCTTGCTGGACACCCTTTAGGGCAACTTATTTTGGTGAACCACTGCCATCTCGGGTCGGACATCGCTGCCGGGTCAAAGTCTCTAATGGCCTCCATTTCTTGAGGGGGCGAATAGCCTCGACCTGATGCGTCGACGAAGCCTACAGGCGAGGCGTTGTAGCGGCTATGGCTGGCGAGGCTTAGCTCACCCGTCGGTGTGGCACAGTCTTCTTGTGGCAATAAGTGGCATTTCGATGGCCTAAACGTTTTCCTGGTAATGTCCAGTGAGTCCTTGCACCTTGCCCGTTCACATAAAACACTGATTACTGTTTGACAAACGTAGTTCGTTCATTTAAAACGTAGAAACACCGAGCGGATGAAAAACGTGTCTGCGCCATTCGACTCCCTAACGGCTTTTCTTCACCGAGGGAAAAACAGGTCCTTCATCGGCGGGTCTTCTTCAAATCACGTCTGTGGTTGAATTCTCGGCGCCCAGACGCGCGCCGTTGTACGCATAATGACGTATAATCTCATACCTTACAAGACCGGTCTCCTCTTGAAGACCGGTTGCCGAAAATTCTGCGGCCGTTCGCTTGCCGTAATTCAACCGAGGACCGCTAACCAAATGATAAACGTACATTCTGAGGCCGTAAGTCGGCCGGTCTCCTTTATAACCACCGGCTGCCCGAATAAAACGAATATTCTGCCGCTGGACGCCCGGTTCACGGTTGGAAGAGCGGATGCGTGCAGCCGCGCTACGGCCGGTCTCCTTTCGAACACCAACTGCCATAAGAATACGGGTATCCTGTGGCCAGTTGCTTGCCGTGCTTCGCCTGAACACCGCTCCCCGAAGAAAAAACGAATGCCTAAAGCCGTACTCCGGCCGATTTTTTTCTCTACATCGGAAGCCGAAAGGCAACTGACTATCTGGAAGCCGTGCAGCTGCCACTGTGCGTCTGATCACTATCGACCCGAGAAATACCGAAGCGCTGGTTGCCGAATGTTGGCCGTTCATCGTATGATCAGTGGCTGCCAGTACCTGGATGCTGGCCGGACATACCAGAAAGCGGCCATAGACGGGCCGGTCTCGGGACACATTTTCTGTGCCGTCTGGGTAGTGGCCTCTGACGCCCACGCTAACAGAAAGGCCAAAAAAGAGCCTTCGAAGAGTACAAGCAACGAAAGACAACACATGAACGCACACGCGGAGCCACACTTCAGTCGTCCCTAAATGTAAATATTGGGAACGGAAAAATCAATCAATGAAACTGCACAGGCCTCCCTAAATATCTTGACGATGTGTACGAGGTGCGGCATGCGAATCACCCAAGCGCGATGTGTCTCCTCAAAAGACATGTAATTCCAAACAGACGAATTTGTGAAATAGGTACATGGTATTCCGAAAGGACAGGGTTGCATGCGAACACTCTTCGGGTCGTGTGGACATTGTTTCTACAGGGGCACCCTATCACCTTGAACGCTGTCGTTGAGGCTGTAGCAATTCAGACAATAATATTACTTCAGTTATAACGGTACGTTCTATTTACATTGCTGCTGATCTTGCACTTCACCCTCTGACTTCGAGGTGCTGGTTGACCTGCTGCACGAACTATACATGCTCACAGGCGACCTGAATGAGCACAATTCTCTTTGGGGCTCTACTCGAAGGCATGGCCGAGGTCGATTTATCCAGAAGTTTCTAACATTCTCTTGACCATGTCTTTTAAACAAGGAACAGGCTACATACTATGACATAGGACACAACACATACCCACATCTTAACTTTGCTATTGGTTTATCACAGTTATTTCAATACTCTTCAATTGTTTTTCAGAGTTACAGCTCCGATTGAATCTGGAACTGCCGCGAAATGTGGAATACGTCTTCCATCTCATGCGAACCGGAATTGCCTACACAAATGTTGTTTGTTAAAAAAATGGCGTAGCTTGCACTAGCGGCACAAGGCAGGAGAAAAAGCAGAGCTGGCGGCCCCCTCCCTTTGTGGGAGACCAGACTCATACATCTCACGTTTATTCTCGAACTTCCCTCGGAAAACTCCCCAACAGCGGCAGTCCCGGATTGTTCTGTCCGCAGGCTTTCACATCTCTCCCATAGTAAGCCGCATTATAACGCGCTTGAACGGGCGGCAGTGTCTTAAATCCACGCTCTGGCTTTGAACCCAAAGGAAATTCTGTGAGCTCGGAAAGCGATGAGAACTCAATCAGTATCCATTAACGCGAGGCACCCAGGTTTGATTCGACATGCGGGCAGCATTTTTACTTTCAATATTTCTTATTGTGTTGTTCCCTGGCGCCGCTAACGCCAGTCTCATCGGTTCTTTGGGGTGGCACAGTGTTAGCTTACCGGTTTTTCTGCATTTGCGGCCGCAGTTTGATTCCGGGGACCTCATTAACGACAAATATTTCTCAGGCTTCAAGGTTCGTTTGCTGCCACTGACGAAGAGATCGGCCTAACCAGCTCTGTTCTTAAAATGGCTGAACATTCACCACCCTGCGCATCCGCAGAGCACAAGGACGATGTTTCCAGCGTGTGATTAGGTTGCCCAATATACTCTCGGCTTAAACTTGAGGTGTACCACGAACTAAAGCAGTAGCTAGATATTCTATGCTGTGTCCAGAAACTACTAGGCCTGACGCTTGTCGTCAGAATAAGGTATTCCATGCCTTAAATGTGTTCTTTATTTCAGCAAATATACCTTCAAAATATTAACAAAAGTGTAAATATTTACCGCTAATTCGTGAATACTAACATAGGAGGGCCAACTACAGCTCAGGAACGTTGTCGACTTTGTCATGTAGCGGGACTATAGCCCTTCATTTAGCGAAATGGAGTAGCCGACGTTTACTGGCTTCCAACCCCTCCTCGGAATTACCCATTTAGGCGAGTTGCGCACCAATTTTCTAAAAATCCTGGATGTGTTCTTAGGCAAAAACTGTGAAGGTAGCTTGACTGAGGCCAAGGCTCCCATACATGGCGTGGCTTACACTGCATGAACCTATAGTGTCGAAATATTTACAATATAACCAATACGATGTTTCCGATAATGTGTACCTTGCAAGAAAGTGAAAAATTCCAATTCGCTAGATACAATAATACAGAGGTTATAGCAACCAACATACTAAGTTTGGATAGATCGCGAACAGTGTTTGCGAAAGAAGAATAAATTCCCGGACCATCTCGACTAACCTGAAACCTTTGTGGGTGGGTTGGGGGGGAGAGCATGCAGTGTATAACAGTAGTACAAAGCCTTGCTAGAAATATCCCGTCTTTGAAGCACGAAGCGTTCTAGTGCGAGGAGCTGGAAAACAACTGTCCGGATGTGTCCTTTTATTACACGTTTTTGCGGTCTCGCGCAAGGCGTTGGAAAATGATTGTCCGGGTGTTTTGGTACCGTGACTACTACGACGACGACGGTGTTATTAGATGACGACGACAGAAGGCGGAGAACGCCCGGTACTCTAAGGGGCTTCCACACTAAAAACATCGAGCAGAAACGCATAAACTATTACGATGAACTAGTGACTGATGATTGGCTCAATATAGAGGACAGTGATTGCGAATAAAACAGAAAGATATCTTTGCCTCCAACCAATTATAAATTACATTCAGTTTAGCAGTTTGCAAACTAAACTGCATATACGCAGACTTTGTGGGAAACAAAGTAGTTATTCAATCTAATGCAAATTATTCTTGCACAGCTGATATTCAAGGTAAGATCGTTCCACTATGTATGTCGTATTATAGCGGTGGTTTCAAACAAGTAAGCGTACAATCAGTTCACGCACTGATATAAATGACACCTCATAAATGCCTTTTTATCGCAAGGCGTTTCGTAGAAGGCGAATTTTTTCAAAACGTTTCATTGAGTTAAATCCTACACATGCAGGTAAGCATCATTTGCGTAGATGGACACAAAATAGGGGACGTTGTTGTATTGGCACTCGCTTTTTTCTTCAGGCTTACTGCCTTTAAAGTTGGTATTTTTACAGCAATCTTGTGTGTTCTTATTTTCTTGCACACAGCAGCTACCCATGCATGCAGCTCATTTCTTCCTTGCGAAGCCCATCTATACCTGGAAGGACTTAGCTCTCTAGGATTCTGAGGCATATTTGCATGCCTTTTCTGAGCATGGCAAAAATGTGTGTCTTGTTTTAATTTGTGCGTTTAAAATGCTCTGTGCAAACACGGCTCCAGAAAACAGAAAATAATCAAAGCCCCAGTCATCTAACGGGGAAGGTGGCTTATACACGGAGCTTTCTATTGTTTAAATGAAAAATAGTGTGCATTTATGATTGATATCTTTGACTTTGAATAATTCAGAGGTTAGAGTAGCTTGGAGTATGACTAAACAAAGGAAGCACGCAATTTGCAGCTATTTATTACAGATGTTCTTGCTCGCAATTCTGTGTTATTTTAGGCCAAGAGGGAGTGATGCCGGCCTTGCCAAAAATATATACTACTTTGCGGAATATGAGCCGTAATATTCGTAGCTATCAGTGAATGTTATAGATCATTTTTTCTAACCAGTTTTATAGAACAAATTGAGTGGCAGTATCCTCGTTTTTTTTTTCACTAATTTGTTGTAACGGTTGTAGGGATTCTCCCCGGGTGTGTTACAATAAGGACAGCAAGTGATACCATCGACCATTTTTTGTTTGAGATAAAAATTTACCATTGTGTAGAACACTGCATTCCCACCATAGAACTGGCATTAGTTTTGTAAGTATTACCACAGTTGATTTAATAAAAAAAATATTTCGAGCATGATCCGGCTGGGCTACTTTTCACAAAGATTGGTGGGCCAACTTTAGGCACCTTAACACGAAGCGAAAATTTTTCCGAAGGCTCCCAATTATCTAACCAAAACGTTCTAAACTTTTGGCTGCATTCAGAATAATCGAACTTTTCATGTTTATATTGTTTAGGAAAAACTCTTTCTCAAACTTAGTTAGCGAGCAGCAATGTCGTTCAAAAGTGGTCTTGTAAAAAAAATTTTTTACACGTAGGACTAATGGCTAAGGTGTCTTATTTTTAGACTTGTTTACCAGGGGCTGCTGAATACTTCATAGCCTGCTCATCGCTCTAGAAGAAAACATTTTTAAAATACGACTTTGCAAAGTGCCACAAAAAATGAAAATTGGGAAAAAAGGGGCGACTTTCGACGTAAAAAAATGTTCCTCAATTTTCGCAATATTTACTGAAAAATGGTACTAAGTAACTGAGTATACCAGAAAGCTAAAAATGCATTTCATTTTTTTTTGTTCTAACGTGAAAGAAGGAAGTAAAATTAGCTTTTTTTTAATGTCCAATAAACAGTTCAGTAGCACTTTGCAGTAAAAAACACCAATAATTTTGGGTGTTTTTGATAATGTTAAAAAAATAAAATGACATATCTTAAGTAAACTCACCAGAGTAGTCATATTTACCCATTGTTAAATTTGTTAGTGGCGAACGGCATTAAAATATTTGTCAGTTTTTTCCAGCTTGTGTGTTTTGCAGAGTAAATATTGCTATTTAAGAATATTTTTATCTCCTTGCCTTAGCGTTCTCTTAAACGTATACTTACGATGGGGACACTGACTTATCACAGTTATTAGTAATTGATCCCATTTACAAGCCAGTAACTACGCTGGTGTTACTGAAAATATTCGACGTGCTAAAGTCGTGGTCAAGGGGTTATGTCCATTTACCCGGGTATATGCACAGTTCTAACGGAAAAAGTTCGTCTTTCAACTGTCAGACTTAGGGCTTCAGAGAATAATAAATAAATTGCTTTGTGAAACATTCTTTTAGTTCCTAGAAGAAAAAAAACTTTTATATTTCTACAAAAATCTGTCCACCTGTGCTTGGCACACATCAATGGTAGGGCACGGTACAACTTTATACTTCCAAGCACCTTCCAGGTCGATAAGCACAGTTCAGCAACCGTCGCTGATACTCCAAATCAGAGTTGGGTGCAGTGGTACATTCAGGTTTTTTCGTTTTGCTATTTCTGTGAGTATGCGGATGCCGAGTACCGGCAGAAGATTTTTGCAGTTAGTTTGTTTTCCGCAAATGTGGCATATTGGCTATTGTCAAGATGTGGCATGACGAAGTTCTTCACTTTATAAGGACGCTGTCCATGGACTCTTTCAGACTTTGTATGACTTCGCTTACAGGTTAACGCAAATTATGTATAGCAGGTTGATGCTTTACAAGGCCTTCCACGCCGTCGTATGCAATTTTATCATGTCCGTTTTCAAGGAAAAGCCACTTTGTCCTCCTAAAGCGCGTGCTGTGCACTTTGAGGAACTGGTACTAGTTCTTAAATTGTGCGGAACCACCATCATTTGTACACGTTAATAAACCGAATATCGGTGCATGCTCTTGAAGCACTCGCTTGATTTCTACCAACCCCAAGCATGCAGGACTGTGCTCCTGCAGAGCTTTGTCGTAGTCTTTTGCTTCATCGCGACACAGGCGAAAACATCTATTTGCTTCTGTTGTCAATAGTATATTTTTATCATTAGTCGCGAAGTATTTCCGCACATACAATCGAAGGTTCAGACCAGCGTTTGTCAACACTTTGAAGGTCCTTGGAAGTAGACACCTGCCACTGCCCCCTCACATTGAATGTGTAGTGTACAGGTAGGCAGTTTTGTATGCGATAAAAGTGTGTTTCTGACAACTCAAGAAAAACATATTATGAGAAGCACATCGATATCATTTTCCCGGGAGCCTAAAAGGCGGAAAAGTAAAAAGACAAATTTTTTGCAGTTAGAACATCGCATGTACAAGGTGAAATGGAGCTACCCCTTGACTACGACTTTGCATGTCAAAAATGCTCAGCTCGCAGCAGCGTACTGACTGGCATGTAAATAGGATCAATTTCTAATTATTTGTGATTAATCAGCCTCACAAACGTAAAGTATAGGTTTATAAGACAGCTAAGGCACGGAATTCACTGGAATTCACTGCCTTCTTGACTGAGTGCTCGCTCCGACTTCTAGTTTTGACGTCTGTGTTAAGAACCTTATGTAACCCTCTCCTGCTACCGTGGTGAAAACGGTCCGCAGTATTCTTTAAACAAAAAATAAAATAAAACAAAATAAAATAAAAATATTCTTAACATAGAAATTTTACTCTGCAAAGGACACAATCTGCAAATTTTTTCAAAATTTTCGAATTTCTTCGCAATTTACGGAATCCTATTTTGATAATGTTTTTTTTTCTACAGCAATGAGCAGGCTATGAAGTATTCAGCGGCCCCTGGTAAACAAGTCTAAAAAACCCGACAGCTCTGCGTTTAGGCCTACGTGTAAAAAAAGTATTTTTTTAGAAGACCACTTTTGAACGACATTGCTCTCTCTCGCTAGTAGGTTTGAGAAATATTTTCTCAAACAATATAAACACGACACGTTCAATTTTCGTAATGCAGCCAAAAAGTTTTCAACTATTAGTTAAAATATTCAGGAGCCTTCTGAAAAATTTCCGCTTCGTGTTACAGGTGCCTAAAGTTGCCACACCAAGCTTTGTGGAATGCAGCGCAGCCGGTTCGTGTATGAAACAATTCTATATGCAGAGCACCTCTTGCTCGGGTCGATGTCCGGCATCCGTCCGTTGTCGGCACCTCTACCCCTACACTCTTAAAAAGAAATAGTTAGTGGCACCCGGTTTCAATCCCACGACTCTCTGTCCGCAACGGGAGGCACGCGGCACTCTTCGGACTGCGCTACAAAACAAACCGAGACAGGAGCAAGTGCTACGAATACACCTTATGTCCTTGACTCATTCAAGCTATTCCACGAAGCTACTAATACACCGAAGGCACGCGAAGCTGAACTTCAACGGAAACGACGAACTGAAAACTTGAGAGGAGGTTGTTGAACTTCCTGTGGGAAAGCTGTGGCGGGAAGCGCCACGCGCCTTGCAGCTCAACCAGAGAAGAGTACGAAGAGGGAGGGCACCGGGGTAGGAGCGTGAGCCCGCAATAAAGAAAGACGAGAACCAGGAGGTGTTCGATCAGGTAACGCCAACCAACGAACCAAGGCCGGCGTCGGTCTCTTCGCTGTTTCTTCATTTCTCAACATTTCTCTGTCTCTACATAGGTGTTAACACTACGTTACTATTCATGCTCCGATAAATGCAACAACATAACGGCAACACAATGGAACCTACACGGAACCCTCTTTGGTGTTGCAGCGTCCCCACCCCGACTGCGCATGCGCGCGTTTCCTCAATGCTCCTCTCGCCTAGCTGTATAAAAGCAGGTGCGCGCGCTGCGCGGCGTTCAGTCTGCTCCGAGACACAGCCGGCGCCGGTTCTGCTCCGGTGTGGAACCTACATGGAACCCCCATGCTTTTTACCACCACCTAGTTCCATTAGGGGAGATGGTGTAATTTATTTAATAAATCTACTATGGCATTACTCACTAAACTAATGCCAGTTCCATGGTGAGGATGCAGTGTACTACACAATAATAAAGTTTCATCTCAAACAAAAAATGGTTATGGCACCACTTTGGCTGTCCTCACCTGAGCACCCCCCCACCCCCCTGTGAGCGATCGCGTTATTCTGTTCAAACAGCAGCGCGCCACCTCTCCTGCCATTTGTGAACGCACGGCGGAAATGCTGTATGACGGAGGTGGGAAAGGCACGTTTTGTGCAGGCTAGATAAGCACAGCGGTGCTTGTTATCAGGGGGGAGTCGCCGGTCGGGAGAGCTGCCAGCCACCTTCAAGGAGCCCGTACGTCAGCAAGCAGTCAGCCGTCCGTCCAGTCGTGCCGTAAGCCTCCGAACATTCAATTGCTTTAGTGACGTGATTTGGTGATTGTCTCTTCTGTGCACTTTATATTCCATTTTCCACTGCTTCAGTAAATCTCCTTATTTCTCTTGCAATGTTCTGGGCCGTAATGTTATGAAAAGGCTGCTTCCTGAACCCCCTCGGTCAGAACTACGTTCAGTAGCGCCCAGCCTGTACTTAGGCTGGCGCAGTCCTTAGTCAGTAAGACGATTACTCCGGTGCTGAGACTTCTGAGCAGCCAGACGGCACCACCGACAGCACAACCTCCTCGAGCAGAACGAGCAAGGCAGCTCCGCGGCCTGGTTGCGGCGTCTAGGCCTGGGCCACCTGCAACCGCGACGTGTCCCAGCGCCACGTGCAATGTCGCGTCGCCGCACTCCAGCGCCCCACTCCGTTGTCGGGCGTGCTTCGGACCGCCACCACTTCGTCATCTCCGGTCCCCAGACAAGGCGCCGAATCCTGCGAGTGTAACGCCGTCATGTTCGCCCCGTTTAGCACGAAGGGCTGAACTGCGCTCACGAGATCGACGTGCGGGACCTCGGGAGTGAATTAGTGGCCAGACACCGACGTTTTGCGCGTGGGTGTGTGTGTGCGTGGCCACGTGGCAAGAACTGTTGTTTCTTCTCGGAGGGGGGAAAAGAGTAGGTTTTCTACCATGTGAGCGCTCGCGTTATTCTGTTCAAACCGCCACGCGCAACCTCTCCTGCCATCTCTGAACGCACGGCGGAAAGACTGTGCTCGCTAGATAGGGGAGTCACCGGCCGGGAGTGCCGCCAGCCAGGAGAGACAAGCCATTACCAGCCACCTTCAAGGAGCCGCACGGCAGCAAGCGGTCAGGCGTCCGTCCCGTCGTGCCGTTACCGTACGGACATTGAAGTGTTTTGGTAACGTTCTTTGATGATTGTATCTTTTGTGGTATTGATATTTCATTTTCCAATGATTCAGTAAAGCCCCTTATTCCTCTCACAATGTTTTGTGCCGTAATGTTTTGAGAAGGCTGTTGCCTAAGCCCCCTCGGTAGGCACGCTTATAAGCATAATGTTTTTACGGCTTATAACCTGGACGGCTTATAAGCATAATGTTTTTAAAATATTACGGACAGCAAATATTTTTTTGCACTTTTAGGAGCCTGGATAACAGCTGAGTAATAAGGCACCACGTCATGCGATATTGTAGTGAGTGCGTGTTGAAAAGGCATAAAAAGCCTTATTATCAAAGAAGGATCGACGAGTGATACTCATTAAATATTCGTCGAAGACGCATTTTCAGAAAACACCAGCATTTATTGTTTCGCTAATTTTATTCGTGTTTCCAATGCTATTTTCCGGGCTTTTTTATTTCAGTCTGCCTAATTGTAGCATATGTATTCAAATGACATCTTTTGGTTTTCGCAATTTTTTCTCTTTTTTTCTTTTTGTTTTTATTCTCTCATCTAGCGTAGCAAGCCAGCCCGACGGCTCGGCTAACATCGCTAGTTTTATTTAAAGTTATTCTCTCTCTCGCTCGCTCTCTCTCTCTCACACATGTATACGATGCACACTTCTTGTTTTGTCAAGGAAGTTTTCTAATTTTGTTCTTTCTATTCTTGGGTGTTCAAAATTTTATTGGACCAAATGCCCATAGTTACTATTATATAAATAAATGTGAATGCTCGACCAATTATGCATTTGTTTTGCCTTTGTCTGCACGTATGCTTTGGTAGTACCTGGAAAATGCTCCGTAGGCTCTTCGTGCCGGCAAGGCCGCAGTTGTTAGTGGTAGGGGAAAGGTGTAGGGGGCTGCCTAACGCAGCGAAAGATATTATTAAGGCACTAATGTGCAGGACACTTTGGACTCGCACAGCTTTAGACTCGTACGTGCTGACCTCGGCTCACAGGGGAAAGATCGAATAACGCTAAATTTTAAGGAAGAAGTTCCACGCGCACCACGTTCCACTGATGGTAGTCATTGCATTTACGTCTGCCATCCTTGTTTGTTCATTTGGAGGGGAAAACCAAATCCGGTTGGAAAATAAGAGTGGAGAGGAAGACATTGAAAAGAGAGGTCAGTAGGAGTTTTGTGCCAATAGCTGGCAGGTTGCCAGATAGCACCACTTTTTCAGCCCCTACAGGTGGCGCTGCGGAAAACGACAATGGCGGACGAGATGATCATCGGGCCCCCGTAGCTGTATACCCGCCAGTGTAAGTAGCGGCCTAAAATCCCGTAGTCTGGCAAGCAACAATTACTTTCTTGAAAAATAAACAGAGAGATACGTTGCTGAGTGGGAGACAACATTCCTTTCGTGTCAGGGTGTCTGATGCGGGGTAAAAAGCCCTACGTCCGAGGCAATCCGCTGCGCAAGGCTGAGGCCATACGGAAGTAGATTGAAAACAATCGCGTGGCCCGCCTCATTGGGCATACTACTATACGATGTGCTACGGTACGTTTTGGGATTTAGCAGTGTGCATTATACTTTCGGTGTGTTCGTCTTTTTTCTGTGGGCATGCTAAGCAGAAGCCCATGCGCATTGTATATGCCCCAGCGATGTGCGGTGATAGCGGTGTTTTGCTTGAATTTAGTAAAACCTAGTGGTGAGTCCGTGCAGTAAAGCCGCGAAAACGAGGTTCCGATTACGTCGCATCAAGTGGCAGACAAACGAACATGCTAGCAATATATATAAAAAATATCTTTACAAATCTATGTATTCAGGCGTGCGTACCGTACACTGGCATGGGATGTGTAGGAATACATGAATATTACAATAAATAATTTACACTGCGCTTCTGGCTTCTGATAATTTATTTCTTAGAAGTCTCCTGGAATAAATTACGTTATACTGATTTAATTACCGGTAGTATTTTTATAAGTACGTCGTTAGTTATCACGAAAACAAAAACGGCATTATCATAAAAATGCATTCAAGAGGTCGTATTTGAACTTGCCGACCCAAAGTTATTGTATTGCTAAAACATCCTGCTTCAGAATTGAATATTCATTTATACAACAAGTTATTTATTAATAAGCACATCACCACATAACCATCGCCACCTCCGCGTGAGAAGTTTTTAATTGTTTCTTTGCTGAAATAAATCCTCTGACAGCCTCTGCTGCCTTAAGTTTGAAAGCAGTGGAATTGAGCCAATTTGACAATATATTGCTACGTTGCAAGAAGTGCCGCAGGCGAAGTTAGGGGTAAAGAAAAGCGGGGACTTATTGAGGCGAACCTGTGCCTCCAGAAAGAAAGCACCAAAAAGACGTGGTCTCACTCGAAGCGCCGATCAACCGAATCAGCGTTCAAAAGAACGAGCCATCCCATTAACTGTCCTACACGTGCCATGCGAGGAGCCTTCCGTCGTCGTCGTCTTTGCGCCTCCGCCTCATAGCAGGCGCACTCATGTCATTTGCCCTCTCTCTGAAGGCCATCTTCCCAATGCTCAGGGTAGTAGCTACACGCAGAAAATGGTAGAAAATGGGCAGAGTCTCTGAGTATGATAGCCTGGGACGTCGGTTCATCTTGAGTAGTAGGGTTTCATGAGCACCATGTGAACAGTTTCAGGCTGAAGTTTTCGACGTTCTACGGGTGCAGTGCTGACCGGGATAACTTCATACGTAACGTCGCTCAGCCGATGCAGAACTTGGTATGGTCCAAAGTATCGTCTAAGCAGCTTTTCTGAGAGCCCGCGAAGGCGAACAGGACTCCACACCCACACATGGTCACCATGTTGGAAATACGCATGCCTAAGGCGGATATTGTACCGGTCGGCGTCATGGCGTTACTGATTGCTTGTGCGTACGCGAGCAAGTTGCCGTGCCTACTCCGCTCACCGCGTGTACTCTTCCATGCAGACATGGTCGTCGCTGTCGCCATGTGGTAGCACACCGTACAACATGGTCGACACTTCGCAACCGTAGAGTAACATGAACAGCGACATTCGGGTTGTCTCCTGCCGCGCCCTGTTGTATTCCAAAGTTATGTACGGCAGAATGTTATCCCATCTTTTATGCTCGACATCTATATGCATGCGAGCATGTCCGCGATCGTTTTGTTCAAGCGCTCGGTCAAAACGTTGGTCGTCGGATGGTATCCGGTTGTCTTCCTATAGGAAGTCCCTTGAGCGTCATGACAGATTTTATGAGCTGCGCCGTGAAGGCGGTTCCGCGGTCTTTCATTACCAATTTTGGAGCGCCGTGTCTGAGCATGATGTTCTCGAGGAAGATGTTAGCCACTTCTGCAGCTGTTCCTTGTTGTAAGAGCCTTGTCTTGGCGTAGCGGGTGAGAAAGTCAGTTGCAATGACTACAAGTTTGTTCCCAGAAGATGAAAGTGGGAAAGGTCCCAAAAGTTCAATTCCAACTTGTTCAAAAGGTTTTTCAGGAATCTGAACTGGTTCAGGCAAACCGCTGGTCGTCGCGGTGGCTTTTTGCGTCGCTGATAATCAGTGCACGTCTGGACATAATGTCTGATTGTGATGAAAAGCCTTGGCCAATAGTATTTCTCCTGGAGTTTGGCCAATGTGCGAGTGAAGCCCACATGACCCGCGGTGTGTTCGTCAGGACACGCTTGTATTATTTCACTGCGTAGACTCGCGGGGACGACTAGAAGGTGGGAATTACTATTAGGGTTGAAGTTCTTCTTGAAGAGTTCATTGTTCCGCGAAGAAAAAGATGACAACCCTCTTGTGAAGCCTTTCGAAACAATACTTGTCTGTCCCTCCAAATATTCGATGACTGGCCGCAATTATCAGTCTTCGCGCTCCTTCTGGGACATGGTGGCCGTATTCACAGCTCCTAAGAACGAAATGTTGTATTCTTCATCGTCTGCAGGCGTTTTGCAGTTCGGGAGACACAGTCCACATCGGAGTGCTGTCGTCCAGGTTTATAAACGACGGTTATGTCGAACTCTCGAGCATCAGGCTCAAAGCGCGCAAGGCGCCACGAAGGGTTTCTAAGGCTCGTCAACAACCATAGGGAACGACAGTCACTAATGACTTGAAACGG
The DNA here is from genome assembly GCA_013339765.2 of Haemaphysalis longicornis. Lineage (NCBI taxonomy): Eukaryota > Metazoa > Arthropoda > Arachnida > Ixodida > Ixodidae > Haemaphysalis > Haemaphysalis longicornis. The sequence goes on along the minus strand of CM023450.1, from coordinate 202,867,399 downwards.
CCGTCCATACAGGTAAGGCAGAAATTTCAACACCACCCATACAACCGCAAGGAATTCTTTTTCAGTTGCCGAGTAGTTCGACTCCGCACGGGAGAGCGTCCTGCTTGCGAAAGCAAGAAGCTTTTCGGCACCATCTTCAATTGTACTAAGACTGCTCCTAATGCCATATTGCTTGAGTCCGTGGGGTTGGTGGTCTCTGCGTCTTTGTCAAAACGGGCTAAAACCGGCGGTGTTTGCATGAGCTGCTTCAGCTCAATAAATACCGTTTGCTGTTCCTTGTTCCACTCAAATGCGGTATCATCTTGGCTTAGGCGGGTTAAGGGGGCTGCGATGTGCGAAAATGCTGGAATAAATCGGTGGTAATATGAGCCTAGTCCCAAAATGCGGCGTACGCCTTTTTTGTCCATAGGTTCAGAGAAATCGGCGACACGCGCAATTTTGTCCGGGTCTGGCTGCACTCCTTCGTGGCTAACGACGTTGCCTAAAAAGCAGAGGTTCTCGTAATCGAAATGGGATTTTTCCGGATAGATTGTGAGTCCGGCAGAACGTAATGCCTGGAGGAACAAGCAAAGTCTTTCTCAGTGCTCCTCGAAAGTGGCGGAAAAGATAACAACGTCATCGATGTACACAAACTTTGTTTGCCATTTGAGGCCGCTCAAGACAGTGTCCATGAGCCGTTGAAATGTTGCTGGAACTGAGCATAAACTAAAAGGGAGAACCTTAAATTCATAAAGCCCATCCGGTGTCAAAATTGCAGTTTTGTCCCATTCCCGCTCATCAACCTCGACCAAATGTAACGTGGCGGCAGATGCCACGAACCTTGTATCGATAAAGCGATGTATTTACATAACGATGAAGAACTATTTACATCAAGCCATGACCGAGCCCGGCTTGGCTGCGCCGCGCACACAGCTCTTCGTCGTCATCATTGGTGGTGAGCCATAACGCAGCGGGGATTGTCCCATCCCTTGATATTAGTATATTACGCGGAAATGTGTGTACATAGTATCCGAAAAAGACGATCACAACGTTATAAAAAGGACATGCAAAAGCGGAGCAAATAAAAAAACAGTAATTGCGGCAGCCCAAAAGACGCGTTTTTAGTTTCCTCAGCTGACATCGATGAGGTTCAAAACTTTTTTATTTACCCACAGTTTTTACAGCTTCAAGAAAGTTGAGAGAATACGAACGCTTGTTATTGTATGATTATATATGCGGCATTTACGATTGCTATACTGGCGATTTCTATTTTCCTTTCGTTTCTGCGAGGCCACACGGATGCCACCAGCCGCCACCGCCAGAAAATTTGGGCCGCCGATCACCGTCTCCCGGCTTCAGATGAATTCTGTGTTGTTTCACCAGCGTCACTGAGAAGAGCCATATTCAAACGAGTGATGGTACCGGAGAGTTTAATCTCGTGTGCATCGTCGGTGAAGCCTCCACGAGTCCTTAAAATCCTGACGGGTTGTCACAGAATCCGCACAAAAAGGAAAATGTAAATGATATGAAGCGAATAAATCAACACAGCCGCTTCTTGAGCCGGCGAACACGTGTATGTCGCGCCCGCTAATTTAAGTGATGAAAATGACGGGAAACCAGGAAGAAGGGGCCCTTTAGCTGAGGTCCGGACAATTGGGTGTAGGACATTTTGGTGCAAGGCGTTTCGGTGCAGAAGTTTCTTGTACGGACGCTCCAGTACACGGACAGTTCATAGCGTGGACTTTCCGGTGCAGGGAATCTCGGTGCAGAAATTTCGTCAACGCGTAAATGTGGGCTAGTTAGTTCAAATTGTGAAACATGGTTAAGTAGCGCGGTTAAGACAGCACTAGCGCTAGTCCTGTGTGGTCTCTACTTTTGTCCCGTCTTTACCGCGCTACTTGACTATGTTTCACAGAAATTTTGGTTCAGGGGGATACCCCAGGCATTCTTTTAACATTTTACTTTTTGTATGAAATTTCTTCAGATGATATAATTTTTAACGCTGGAAAGTTCTGTTTCGCAACAATGCGGGGAAGTGAACAGCAAATCGAGGCGGAGCATTGGCGCGCAAAACCCATTTTCAATCGTAAAAATTAAACATTACGTTCATTTGCTTCGGTTCAACGTTAATTTTATATTAGAATATATGTGAACGACGGTAGTCATTTTATTTAAGTGTTGCTGAAGCTCTTAAATTTCACTTCACCCAACTTCACTTTTCGTTCCATCCTATGTCCCTCCGCCTAACTTCCACGAAAAAAATTATAGTAAATGAGCTAGCTTAAGCGTGCGTGTATTCGCTTTTCAATATTTTCTCTATCAATCTCATCGTCGCAGCATTTGGTGTCGCGTCTAGTTAAAAACTAAGCAATGATCGCTCTTCTATTGCCGGGTTGGCTTGAACATCCAAGTCTGCGATGCTCTGCTAAAACCGACCTTCCAGAAGTGCGATACTTCAATACTTCCTTGCGAAAGCATAAGGACGTTGTGCGTGAAGTCACCAGCACCCTGTGCATACCAAAGGTTTGCCCGTTAGCGCACCACTTCGTTTTTCATGGCCGGTTTTCTCCCTGAGGCGGCGGCGCCGCGCTGGGCGTAACGTTTGGCCTAGTGCAAGTACGCACTCAGCGGCGATGGCGAGTTTGGCCATGGCCTCGACTGAACCTCTGAGCAAGCAGCACGACGATACCCAAGATGAAGACAAAATGCAATGCGGTTCAAATGAAGAGCAGCCGATCGAAAGCAATCCAGACGAAGGCTGGATATTGAATGTAAGTAGGGCCCAAAGACGTAATGCCAAGGTGAGCGACACTAAGAACGCGAACCTTACCCCTGCGGGGTAGATACTTCGACCGAGCATTCATAACGCGAAGCCTAAGCCCCTGCCGCTGCCGAAAGATGACTACAAGCTTGTCATCAGGCTGAAAGAAGGCCTAGCCCTCGCCAAGCTTAGCCCTGCCCAGCTCTCCGAAGCGCTTCTGCAAGAAGCAAAACTTACGTGGCGCGAAGCCGACTTGCGCATTCGTGTGGATGAGACCCAGAATATCTTGACTGTGAGCACGCCTCATCAGCAAGCTGCCAGGACTCTCAATCAAATCCACAATTCAACATTGCTGGCCGAATCTACCCTAATAATCTCTACGGACTCGCTCCCTCCCAGTTGGCAAAAGGTGTCATCCATGACGTTCCAAACCACTATACTATGGAGCAAATTCTAGACGACCTGTACTTGCCGGGGTATGAGTTTCTCTCGTGTCGACGCCTCGGCACTACAGGAACGGTTGTGATCACATTTCTTGGGCATAAAGTGCCCTTCTACGTGTATTACAAAGGAGTTGAAGTCAGGTGTTACCTCTATAAGAAAACTGTGCCGTACTGCAGCAGCTGCAACACCACGGGTCACCGCTCTGATGTATGCCCAAACCCGAACGTGCGAACCTGCGAGCTCTGTGGACTGCGGAATCCTGAGTCGGGACATGACTGCAGGCCCTACTGTGCCCTGTGTAAGGGAAACCATCTGACGGCCACCAAGGAATGTCCCAAACGATTCTGCGAGCCCTACATTTGAGGCGTAAGGCTCTGGATCGGGAACGTGGAATCGAGCGGAATGCTCCGGTGGCCCAGTCGAGATCTTCACGAAGAACGTCTCGGCGACGGTCCAGCAGCTCAAGGTCGACGGCTCCTATCCCGACAACTACCACACCCGAGGAGCTCCCAGTCTACATCTAGACCCAGAGCTGGGAGACGGAAGAGCAGCTCCCATCCACAACCAGAGAATGAAAAGGTGAGCTGGGCTGAAGTTCTTTCTCTCACTGCTCACGCCCCCAACTCCGCGTGTACGAAATGTAACAAGATAAAAGCGGAAAATAATAGCATTAAAGCTGAGTGCTCTAAGCTAGAAGCCGAACTTCAGAACTTAAAAAAAGAATTTGTGTCCTTAAAGACTTCAGTAACCCAGTCTGCAGAAACTCAAAACCACTTGGGTGCGCCTGAGAAACGCCGCAAAGTGGATGAGAACAAAGAACTCGTTGAAAACTCGGCAGAAATTCAGCTGCTAAAATCAGACATGAGAGAAGAAATTAAGCAATCCTCAGAGGCAATCACCAAAATGGTTGGCGAAATGATAAAAGAACAAGTAGCTAACCTCACAGCGGAGGTTTCGGCGCAGATAAGAGCACTGACACAACAGGTGGCCGCCCTAGCGGCTACTGCAGCCCAGCTTCAACAGTCAAACGCCGCTATAACCAGTCGTGTAGAAGCCTTAGAAAGCCCAGGTGTGCAGTCTTTGACCAGACATTCGCGTCGAGATAAACCGTACGCGCGACCATCACTGCAAGAAACTCAGGACAACTCCGACATCGCCAACCATGGCAAATGAAGGAGCTAACAAGAGGGAGGAGCTAATATTATGGCAGTGGAACTGCAGGAGCATAAACCCCAAAATCACTTCTCTAATGCAGTACATGGGTTCCGGATGCGGAATGCCTGATGTCATTGCACTTCAAGAGACAAACGCGCCAGCAAAGCTACCAGGCTATGTTACACACGGGGACACCGAAGGACATAATTCAAGCACCCTCATACGGAAAAGCATAACTGCGATTCAACACTCCCTAATTCAGCAAGAGCAAGCAGGAATCTTGTCAGAACTGATACCGAGAAAACGGGGAAGGCCAGCAATCTTTTCATACTAAACATGTACTGCAGACCAAAGCACAACACGTCTGAAATCCATTCTGTTATTAAACAGGCAGTCACCAAATCGGCAAGTAACTCGCTCATTGTGGTCGGCGACTTTAATGCCGCACACCCCCTGTGGGGTTATGGCTACACGAATGGCAGGGGCACAGAACTCAATCTCGCCATCGAGGGGGCGGATCTCACGCTAGTGACTGACCCGTCTGTACCTACGAGAACGGGCAACAGCGTAACCAGAGATACGTGCCCCAACCTCACGCTCATTCGAAACATTAACCAAGTTCGATGGTGTAACACTGGAGAGAACCTGGGCAGTGACCACGACATAATCTCCACCGTAATCCTTGCGGAAAATTACAGTGCTTTTTGTCGGGGAATCAAAACTCACAGACTTGGGCAAATTTCGAGAGCGTCGAGAAACTCAGTCTCCGAAAGAAATTGAAAGTATAGAGGAATCGGCCAGCGAAGTCAGGGCGGACATTAAAGCCACGACGAAGAAAGTTCACCTCACGACGCAAATACCGCACGTCTACCACAGGCTACTCCACATGTGGGAGGCCCCGGGGGAGTCTTTTTTTGGAAGCGACAGCGACATAACCGGAAATTAAAGAGACGCATTGCCTTGCTTACTGAAGAAGCGGCCTGGTACGCAGTGCAGCTCAGTCGAGAAAATTGGCTCTTACTCTGTGACGAGTGAGAGCCTCACTCTGTGACGAGGGGACCCTCAGTACGTCCAAGACATGGAGGTTGTTGAGGTACCTTATCCCTTTCCTGCCGTGCCCACACAAACGTGTGGGTCAACAAATACATTTACTAAGTGGCCCCTGTTTCGGTTTTGGTTTCACAGCCCTGGATAGTTGCTGCGAACGCTTCCGAGACCTAATTGGTTTCGGTAGTTCACTCATTTCGCCACAAGGGGGGAGAAATAGCGCATTAAATACGGCGCCCTAGCCGGCGTGATCACACTAGCTGCCTTCGAGATGAAAACAGATATTTCTTCTTGCTATTCTCGTATTTTCTCAATAGCAAGCATCAGACACGACGTGCAGGACTTGGAAAAACACGATTGGCTAAAAAATACATCCGTTCCCTTCGTGTGCATACGTCATCACGCTTGAAAAATGCACCCACACATATGTATGGGCTGGGCTTTCGTCGTCACGAAAATTTCGCTGGGCGATGCAGGGTGGAGGGCTCGTGCAATGTAGCGCTAGCGATAAATAATTTTTTGTTGCATTCTTGGTGTCTCGTTTACTCGCGGATTTTTGCTGGCTCGTTGGGAATGTTTTACGAAGCCTTAACTTTGAACAAGTTCCCTAATTTACTTTGCTAATAATATTAATTATAATTATTCATTAGAATAATTAAAACTTCATTATTATTTCTTTTCACAAAATCATTATTATATTATAAGTACGCCTGAAAACAATATAAAACTTGTAAATAATACGTATAAATGAAGTTCTTCGGCGCCTGATGCTGTTTTTAGGGTATTTTTCTACCCGCCGATCATGCAAATAGAAGCCCAGCCCATACATATGTGTGGGTTGGTTTTCTGTGGGAAATACTCTGAGCTTTCCATTTTTCCTTGTAGTAGCAGCTATAAGAAGGGGTAAATACGCAAAATTTAATTGCTTGTGGTTTTTTCTAATTTTTTTTTGTTGGGCAGGAAAGGGTTATAGACCCTACAAAAAGCAAGGGTGAGTCCGCCAGAGTAATGGCCACTGTTATGCACTCGTTCCCCAGTACGCAGGACGACCTCCTTCAAGAACTTCAAACAAGATATATACCAAAATCTTCCACTCCACCCTTCCCGAACTACACAGGACAGCCCAACCCCAATTTGCACAACGACATTCAAATCTTTGAGGTCAAGGCAGCACTTGCGAAAATTCGCAGGAACACCACTCCCGGACCAGATCAAATAACAAACAAGGCATTGGCGAATCTTGATACGTCCTCGGTGATTGCGCTAACCGCATTGATAAATACTTGTTGGAGGGACGGCACGCTCCCTGCGGAGTGGAAGACGGCCGAGGTCTGCTTAATTCCCAAAACGGGGAAAAAACCAGACATCGAAAACCTCCGCCCGATCTCCCTCACCTCTTGTGTGGGGAAGCTACTCGAGCATATAATCCTCGAAAGACTTCAATCCTACCTGGAAGAAACAAACAAGATGCCATCAACCATCTTTGGTTTCCGCCGTCACCTTTCAACCCAGGACATTCTCCTGCAGATAAAAAGAAGATGTAATGGGCCAAGCCAACCGCCACACTCCGAAAGCCATCCTGGCCTTGGACCTGAAAGGGGCTTTCGATAACGTCACTCACCAAGCGATTCTGACCAACCTGAACAGCCTTGACTGCGGAACACGGACTTACAATTACGTCCGAGATTTTTTATCAAATAGAAAAGCCATCCTCAGGCTAGGTGAATTGTCCTCCGGCCCATTGACGTGGGTGGCAGATGCACACCACAAGGAGTGGTTTTACCTCCCCTTCTTTTTAACATGGCCCTTATAGGCCTACCTACCATCCTGGGGGCCATACCGGATCTGCACCACGGCTTATATGCCGATGATATTACAGTGTGGACAGGCAAGGGTTCGGTAGGCGAGATGCAGGACCGTCTCCAGCTGGCCGCTGATGCTGTGAGTGACTACGCAAGGACGTGCGGGCTTTCCTGCTCACCACACAAGTCCGAACTTCTATGGTCGGAAAGAGAAGAAGAAAAAAAGTCCACGATCCCGGCATCCAGATAACCCTGGACTGCCATACCATCCTACCGTCCCCTCACATCAAAGTCCTCGGTATGACTTTTCAAGAGAACTGTTCAAACACCATTCTTCTTAACCGGCTCAGTCACACAACGGGATAAATTACCCACATGCTCCGAAGAATAACCGCCAAAGCGAGGGGAATGAAAGAGGTGGACACCCTTCGTCTGGAAGAGGCGTTCGTCATCTCACGCATTACCTACGCCATTCCCTATGCTATATTAAGCAAGGGCGACTTGGCCAAGATTGACACCATGATCCGGAAAGCCTATAAGCATGCTCTGAGGCTCCCTATTAGTATCTCGACCGACAGGCTCCTGAAATTGGGCCTACATAACACGGCCGCCGGACTAGTCGAGGCCCACCTCGCCAGCCAGCGTCTGCGACTAAGCACGACGCCCTGCGGGAGGAGTCTCCTCACCAGACTGGGAATGGCATCCCCCGAAGAAAGATTCCAGCAATTACGCGACGTACCTCCAAAAATAAGAATAAACATTGACGTTGCACCTATACCCCGTAAGATGGACCCTACTCACCACGCAGGGAGAAGAGAATCAAGAGCGCGCACTCTCGACAAACGACCCACGGACCGAGACCGCACGGTTTACACCGACGCCGCCGACTACACCAGAAGGGGAGCCATGACCGCCGTGGTTACTTCAACAGAGAACCACCTCACCAGCATCACCTTGCCCTTCACAACCACTACCCAGGCAGATGAAGTGGCCATTGCTCTGGCCATCTCCCAGACAAAGGCGGATACCGTTATTTCGGACTCGCAGCAGGCTTGCCGAAACTTCCTTCATGGTAGAATTTTCAAGATGGCTCTGGACATCCTGCTGCAAAAGCCACCCGAAAGAAAAGTGAAGATTGTTTGGACGCCAGCCCACTCAACCCTCAAGGGCAACACGACCGCCCATGACATCGCTCGAGATCTATCCCGCCAAGCGACACGAGGGTGTAGGTTAGAGACTGCGTGTCCTATGGTTACGTACCAAGACATAACGGGGTACTATAAGTGCCAAAGAATGATCTATCTCCCCGGTCATAAATCTCTAACCAAAGAGCAGGAGCACTGCCTCCGGCTCCTCCAAACAAATACGTTTCCTCATCCGTCAAAATTTCACTTGCTCCATCCCACTCATTACTTCCAGCTGGGCAAATTTTGCGCTTCCCCGGGCACCCTGTACAATATGGTATGGGAGTGTTCGGCAAAACCCAAAATTCCAAGAATCGCGCACACTTCTCATGAGCAGTGGGAGAAGGAGCTGCCAGCTCCGGTCTCGATTCCGAGCTTAGGCTGGTGGAAAGGGCCATAGCGGCAGGGGTATCCAATGGAGTCCTGTAATGAGTTCCCCACACCACATTACGATGCTCCCAATAAAGTTTATCCTCCTGCTCTTCTACTGCCGCCTCTAAAGAATGAGGGGTGAGAGCACCGGGTGCCAGTACTCTTGCTGGGGATCGCGGGGGGGGGGGGGGGAGGTGAGGTCGCTAGCGGTTCTCCAATCCGTAAACCGGGTGAAGAAAACTTGAAGACGAGTGTCGCAGCTCTGACTAAACCAGCCCATTCAATTTTTTTTGTCTCTTTTAATAGAAGAACGCGAGGAATGTCTGGGGTACAAATGATACGCACGACTTGAAGAGTGTATTGCCGATGGGGCGATTGAGGGCGAAGAAGTAGCGATTTCGGAAGAGGGGGTGCCTATGGTACGTACACGAGGCCCAGAAGGATGTAGCGATCAAGCTTCTTCGTGGAGGGGGGCAAACGGTCAAACAATACCGGTCATTGTGTCCTTAGAGGCTATTTTCGTGGCTTTATGTGGCGCATTACACAGGTTGTGTGAGCGCACGGTGAATAGGTCGTTTTTTGTTGCATAATTGCGGTGACGCTTCGCAGACTATCAGCTTTGGCTGGCCTGTAAGAGTTTCAGGCGAAACCGAAAATATTATGATGAAAAAGAAATCTTGGGGAGATTGAACCTTGAAAACGGTGGTTGGGGTGGCTGCGGGGTGCTGGGACAATAACTTAAATGAGAAGAAATTAAGCGTGTAAACATAAAACAAAGGTTTGTTTGCCAACTTATGCAGGCTCTATACTAATTGAGTAGATATAGAACCATGTATGGGTTTGTTTATCTATTGTTTGTTCTTACTGCCCGGCCACGCCCGTGTCTGTTATCTGTGTCCCAAGCGAAGCGCGTCTTCAACTCTTCATTTTTTACGCCGCAGGGGCTATCATCATTCAGATAGGCAGACTGTTTCGCCCGAACGTAACTAGCCCAGAATAATCTCCGAAGTTCACTCCAAGCAACTTGTGTTCTTTGAAGACAACTGTGTCATCTTTGACTTCGTGAGATGTGGTGGCGGTGCGGGCCACATAAACCCTAAACCCTCTCCAAGCCGACAAGCAAGCCTACGTCGTGTCAGCCGCCGACAGCAAGGTCTTCAGCCAGGAGTTTCGACTGCTTCCGATTTAAGTGAAGAAACAAGACGTCGTGAAAAACACCATGATCAACGCATGAACGATGACCAGCGCTTCCAATCCTGCCCTCGTCCTTCATCATCCCAGAGAGTCCCCCTAATTCCTTGGGTCGCCTGCGAAGGGCCCCGAAGACTGGTTGGAGCAGGTATTACGGGTCAGGCTGTTTAACCAATGGGACGACGCGGAGACACTGGGGCAAGTGTTCTTCTACCTTGAGGACTTAGCACAGATCTGGTGCGAAAATGATGAGAGCTTCCAAAAATCTTGGAACGATTTCAGAACACAATTTTTAACGACATTCACCATGATTGTGCGGAAAGACCAGGCGGAAGTATTGCTGTAAACGCGGACACAACAACCTAACGAAAGCATTGTTGTGTTCGTCGAGATAAAGTGGCTTTTCAGGCGTGCTGACCCTCGCATGGCGGAAGAAAAGAAGTTACGCTTGTTGATGCATGGTGTGAAGGAGGAACTGTTTGCTGGACTTGTCCGCAATCCACCCAAACGTTGCCGAATTTACGAGTGAAGTCAGCACAATTGAGAAGGCCCTCGACATGCGTGCTAAGCAGTATGATCGCAACTCTGTTAGCGCGCTAATGCGAACTAATTCGGCAGCACGCGGATTCCCGCCGACAGCCAACGCGAGACTATCCACGCAATAGTGAGCGATGAGCTGCGGAAACTTCTCCCAACGCCTCCGGAACCCCAAGTCGCCTCCCTTACCGACGTGATTAGGGAAGAAGTTCAGCTAGCTCCTGGAACTTCATTGACGCCAGAAGCACCCCGCGTGCGCAAGCCATGATCTACACTGCTGCGGTCCGTCGACCTTGCCCACCTGCCATCTATCGTCCCTAGGCTCCATACCGTCGTCCCCTGTCGCCGACCCGACCACCTGCGGTGCAAACTCCGCCGCAAGGCAGACCGACGTGTGGCGAACGCCTGATAATCCTCCGCTCTGCTACCACTGTGGAGAGGCCGACCACAATTACCATCGCTGCTCCTACAACAGGCTCAGTTTGCGATGCATCGCAGTCGACACACCACGCTCCTTGCCCGGCCAGCGCCCCACTGAAATCGAAGATTACCTGTCAACACCAACGGAGGTCCAGCGTGCTTCAACCATTCGCCGTCGCCCTACCCATACCGATTGCCAATCCGTAGTACCAAGGCCTACTTCACGCGTGGGAGTTCCCCAAGCTCCCGTAGGGGAAAATAAAAGCAGCGATTCCTGGAGGTGATGTTGCTGTACGGCGAAAAATTTCAAACCCTTCAACGAAACAAGGACGCACCGAAGACAGTGATTCATGACATGCCCTCATCCCGACAACCGAACCTCACCTTGACGAAACTTCTGAACACGACGACAGCTACACGGCACGACGCGCACCCGTCACGACTGAGACTGCCGCTGAAAAGGCGACGACAGCGACGATGCACTGTGCACGACTGTAGACACGCAAAAGCCGAGATGCGACGCCCCGACGCACCTGGAAATCGAGGAAGGCGGCGTCCGACGTCAAGGTGTCCATCGACGGCTTTGACGTAGTCACCATCATAGACACGGCAGCTGACCACTCACTAATGAGTGGACCATTTGCGTCTAAGAAGAAGAAAGTTATGACCAGATAGGGCGGTTCCGAACATACACACAGCAGGAGGCATCTCGTGACGCCAAGTGGAACGTGCCCATCACGCATCACCATGGACGGCACAACGTACCCTGCGGCGTTCGTGTTTTCCCTAACCGCTCCCACGACGTAATTCTCGGAATGGATATTTTGATGGAAAATGGTGCAATAATTGATCTACAGGCCAAGTCTGTAACATTTTCCTCCGATCACTGCGTGACACCGGAACCGAACTCCGAACACCGCACATCTCTAAGTATCGCCGACGATCAGGTCACCCTGCCACCCCGCGCAAGCTTGATGATAAGCGTCTACTGTGAATATGCGGTGTCTGACGTCGACGCTGTCGTAGAGAGTGACCAAAGGCTGCTTGTCGGCTGCGGTGTCTCTGTCGCTAGAGGCATTGCGTGCTTTAGGCAACGCCAATCCAACGTTTTGGTCACTAATTTTACCAACGAGTACCAGCATTTAAACAAGGGCGCTGCAGTTGCGTCCCTCGAAGAAACGCAAGAACCAAGGGACGTAATTGCAGTCACCGACTTTCAACGTGCATCTGAAGATACCTTCACGTTCCCGCACCCCTTCGACGTCAATCCGGCACTACCGCAAGAAAAACGGAACAAACATATTGTCATTGCTGCTTCGCTACGGCGAGTGTTTTTCGTCGAACTCAAAACTACGTCAGACACCTCCAGCGAAGCATCGAATAATAACCGAAGATGGAGCCCGGCCTACCAGACAGTCACCGTAACACGTCTCTTCACACGAGCGGGAACACATCCGGAATCAAGTTGACGACATGCTCAGCGACGACATTATACAGCCATAGAAATGCCCCTGGACTGCACCGGTCGTACTAGTGAAGAAAACAGACAGCACAATAAGGTTTTGCGTTGACTACCGGCAACAGGAAAAATCACAGGAAAGGATGTGTACCTCCCAGCAACGAATTGACGCCCTCGACCACCTTTGCCATTCAAACTACTTCTTATCGATGGATCTGAGGACCTGCTACTGGCAAATTGAAGTGGACAAGAGAGACCGAGAGAATACCACATTTATAACCCCGGATGGCCTGTACGAATTTAAGGTGATGCTTTTTGGGCTGTGCACGGAGCCAGCAACGTTTAAAAGAGTCATGAACACTGTGCTAGCTGACCCGAAGTGGCACACCTGCCTCGTATACCTCGACGACGTGGGGGTGTGCGCCCGGACGTTCGACGAACACATTGCAACGTTGGAGTCTGTACTCGAGGCCAATCGTATGTCGCGGTTAACGCTGAAGCCTGAAAAGTGCCATTTCGAGTACGAGAAGCTCAATTTTTGTGGCCACGTCATCATCGCCCCGCAGTCCTGACTGACCCAGCAAAAACTTCAGCCATTGCAAACTTCCCAAGGCCGAAAGACAAGAACGGCGTGCCAAGATTTCTCGGACTGTGCGCATACTACAGGCGCTTCGGCGCAAACTTTGCACGCATTGCCGGGCCAATCACACGCTTTACGAAAAATAGCACCCATTTTAGCTGGGAAAATGAGAAAGAAGAAGCATTCTGCAAGCTTCAAAAAAGCCTGCAAAGCCTGCCCGTGCTCGCTCATTTCGACGAAGGCACCGAAAGGGAAATTCACATGGCCCCATTGATACAGGCTTGGGTGCCGTCCTCATCCAAACAAAAAGCTGTTGCAAAAAAGTAATCGCCTTGGCCAGCAGTGGTCTGTCTAAGGAGTCAAAAACTACTCAGTGTCTGAAAAGGAGTGCCTCGCTATTATATGGGCAATTTCAAAATTTCATCCATGCGTGTATGGTAGATGATTCAAGGTTGTCACAGACAAGCAGGCGCTGTGTTGGGTCGCAAATTTGATGGACCAATCTGGGCGTATGGGGCGGTGGATCTTGCGCCTGCAAGAGTTCGGCGTTGCATTGGTCTATCAATCCGACAGCAAACATTCCGATGCCGATGGCCTGTCCCGCGCTCCCATCGACCCACCGCCACAAGACTCTGAAGAAGACTGCGCGTTCTTCGGAGTCGTGACGGAGAGTGACCTTGTCGCCCAGCAGCGTGCAGACCCCGACTTACGCGCTATAATTGACTCCCTCGAAGGATGCAACGTCGCCCTGCCTAGGACCTTCCAACGCAACCTACCAGCATTCAGACTGAAAAGCTCCTTTCTTGTGAAAAAGAATTTAAGCTCTGAACGAGAACAAATTATCTTGTCATCCTCGCTGACCTTCGCGACAAAAGTTTGGAAGTGACCCACGCCGACCCCTCTTCCGGACATCTTGGCACAGTCCGCACAATTGAAAAAATCACGGCTAAGTACTACTGGCGCCGCCTTACATCCGATGTCACCCACTACGTCCGGAGCTGCCGTGACTGCCAGCGACGAAAAACGCCACCGACGAGACCCGCCGGACTTCTGCAGCCGATTACATTCCCATCGAGACCCTTCCAACCGATTGGAATGGACCTTCTGGGCCCGTTTCTTACATACCAATCCGAGAACAAGTGGATTGTCGTAGCGACAGACTACATGACGCGCTACGCGCTCTTCCCCCGGGGACTGCACAAGAAATCGCTGGGTTCTTAATAATCGAATTTAGCTGTGACATGGAGCCCGCGATGCCCTAAGCATGTACCGCGGAATGGCATTTACTGCGCGGTTGATGCAAGCAATCTTACGCTACAGCAACACGAATCACGGAAGAACCACGGTAAACCACACCTAAACGAAAGGACTAACAGAACGTTTGAACACGACAATCGCGGATATGCTGTCAATGTACCTCGACGTTGAACATAAGACTTGGAACGAAATGCTCCCGTATGTCACATTTGCGTACAACACGGCTATCCAGGAAACTACGCAGATGGCAACGTTCTAGCTTGTCTACCGAAGACGGCTGACTACGAAGGTTCACGCCACGCTTCCTCATGTAGAAGTCAAACACCCCACCTTAGATGTCGAAGGCTACTTTCAGCGTGCGGAGGAGGCCCGCCAGCTCGCTCAATTCGTACAACGGACCAGCAGCGGGGGATGCCGGGTGCTGCAACCTCCGACGACCAGACGCTCAGTACCACCCAGGGGATCGCGTTTGGGTTTGGGCTCCCATCCGACGACGGGGACTCAGTGAGTAGGTTCTGCGACGGTATTTCAGACCCTACCAGATTCAACAAGGTGTCGGCCAACTCACCTACGATGTGATCCCTGATGGTGATTCTGGAACATCATGATGACACACGCGGCCCGAAGTTCTCCATGTGGTTCCCTTGCTAGATGACCAACTTTTTTAGTTGCGAAGCATGTCATGGTCGGGGCTATGTCCCTCCCTTGTTGGTGCGCCGTCCGCACCCCCACTGCGCATGCTAAGCTTGCTGAATGCCCGGTGGTGTCTTACCCTTTATTGGCTCTTGGGACGACCGTGTTTCCGGTGTCTTCCTGGGCCGGAACGAGACGAGCACGCCTAACGCGCCTTTGACGTTTTATCGTCGCCGGCAGCGGCGTGTGTCGGCGAGTCATTGGCGGACCGTGATTACAAGCAGCCCACAACTATCCGGGTAACGTGCATCGACCACATCTTCAGCAACTTTAGGGTTCGCCCACTACAACAGCCCTTGACACCACATTTTACAGACCATAAGCCCGCCATAATCAAAGCCGAACGCCAGCTACTGCTGGACGTCACGCACGTTGAACATGATGGTGTTAATGCCTAAATTAAGACGAACTCATACCGCGTGCAACGTCTCTCTCACTCTCTCTCTCCCTCTATCTCTCTTCAATGCCTCTCTACTCTAACACCCCTCCCTCCAATAAAAGTACACCATCTTCACGTAGGGGAACCCTGAGTAGTATGCGAAGCAGCCATGGGGTCAACACAATCTCCCATTTCAGACTTCCGGTAAGTGAAAAGCTTGGTAGTTACTATGAAAACCAAACGGTAACTATAACGGTAGCTACGTACCTCAACCTAATGGAAATGACCAATTGAAACCTAATGGGCACTTGAATCGACTCCATGGCTCCTTCGCATACTACTCAGAGTTTCCCTTCGGGAAGATGGTACATATATTTTTGAGGGGGTATTGCCGCGAACAATGTATGAGTTTTTATAGTTTGTTTTTACTGAACGACCAAGCCCTGGTCGGTTATTGTGTTATTTTTCATTCTATATTTTTTATTTTTTGTGCCGCATGGGCTATCTTATTAGGATAAGTACAGTGGTTCGCCCTGACATTACTGGACCAGAATAACCTTCTTTTATCTACAATGTCTGGATGTAAATCAACGGTTCCAGAAACTCTCGCGCCGAAAGATAAAAGCCTGCAGAGCAGAGGCAGTGCCATTCGAATCTCGACGCTCGCCTACGCACGTCATTTTTGTCACTGCTGGCTCGCCACCGGTATATTCTTCGAATTGTTATGGGAGCACAAGGTTTTTGCAAACTAGCTTCTTTGAAGGAAACGGCGTCGTCTTTGGCTTCGTGACAATATTCCAGAGCTCTCGTAAAAAAAGCGAGCTACAACAGTGTTTGCAAATTCAGTTTATCGTAAAAACGCAGCCTATATAAAACCTTCCGTAACATTTTCGGCATTATCTGGGGCAACTGAATATTGGTAAAGCCGCTTTCATTCTAAAGTCAGAGTGCTTTTATTTTGACCAATTTCATTCACAATGCATACTGCTATATTAAACGCCAGCCAATTGTCTTCGCTTATTTTTTTGGCCTTAAAACAGCGCAATATATAAATGACTTCTGGTAAAAATGAAAAAAGCTCCTCCAAAAGAATTTATTCTGTTGGCTGCATAACAAATGTTCCCTGAACGAAGTGTAACACAAAAATATACAAATGCTCAATTTTTCTAAATAACTTGTAAAAATCAAACACGGCTTGAATCTAAAAATGGATAAAATTCGCTAGATTGTTGTTCATAACTCACGTTATGCGGAAATAAAAATATAACGTCTGTTGCAAACAATTGAGCAAAATTTTCATGCTAATTTTTGTGCACAGAAACGTCCTTGCACCGATACGTCTGTAGACCAATATGTCTGTGAACCAAAATTTCGGCACGAAAACGGCTTGCACCGAACTGTCCTGCACCACAATGTCGTAGACAGAGATCCGGGCATTTCGGTGTATGACATTTCGCAGCAGCACGTTTCACTACGTAAGGATATTTCGGTGCACGGATACTTCCCAGCCGCGTCTGCCCCCGGTGCAGTAACAGCGAATGTTAACAAAAACTGCGCAAAGGACGGGACGTAAGAAGAGGACAACAACCCAGGCGCAGACTCACAACTAATTTATTCAGAAACAGCCTACGCACCTATATACCCTTCCGTGCACATGCGCACAGTCGCCTGCGTTTAATCACAAGGACGCGTTTAAAAATTCATACTCACTACAATACAAGATAGTGACGCTTCGCTAACGCAGTTACACCATTTTTTCGTATATGAAAGGCCGCTATTAGTTCCCTTGCCACCCTTTCCTTGCTCCGGCCAGCACTGGGGTTTTTTCCAGTTGCGGCTTGCAGGACTTGTTTTCACAGTTTTGCAGTGTGCGGAAGGTGCGAGCCAGTTCCATTCATTATTGACAACTGGTGCTCTTTTAGCCGGTCGTTCAACACATCGGCCAGTTTGGCCAATGTAAACCTTCCCGCATACAAGCGGAATCATGTATACAACCCCAGTTGCGCAACCCACATACGGTGTGTAAGTCCCTTCAGGCAGTCCTTTTTGTTGTCCCGTCCTCTCAGGATTTTTGGGCACAAACTACCCAACTTCCGGGGGGCAGAGAAGACACCCGGCACTCTGTGCTGGTTGGCTACATTTTTGAGGTTGTGTGCCACCCTGTGAACATAGGGTACAACCCTATGAACATACAACCCTATGAACTATGAACAACCCTGTGAACATAGGGTATAGGGTATATAGGTGCGTAGGCTGTTTCTGAATAAATTTAGTTGTGAGTCTGCGCCTGGTTTGTTGTCCTCTTCTTCCGTCCCGTCCTTTTGCGCTGTTTTATTGTTATCATGGAACACCAACTAGCCCAACAACGTGCTTAACAGCGAATGTATGGTGTGAGAAAATCAGCACGGCCACTGTTTGAACCGGCGCGCGTGCTTCTGTCATTCCCGTTAAGTGAAGTGTTTAAAAAAGCAAATTAAGCGAACGCAGGCCTTAAAAGCCCGCCTAATTCGCGCTTCGAGAGGGAGAGGGCAGCATGTGCTTGATGATAGAGACTAGAGCACTGCACGGTCCAGAATTTCTAGGCCCGCCCCACTGCACGGTCCAAAATTTCTAGGCCCGCCCCACTGCACGGGCCAGAATTTCTAGGCCCACCCCGACCCCGCCAGTCAGAGAACTACCCGAGCCCAGCCCGAGCACGACAAAACACAAAAATAAAAGCTGGAGACTAGCCCGAGCAGGATTAAGCTTTAAAATATAAGCCTGAGCCCAAGCGGAGTCCAACAGCATTTAATCAAATAAACTCGAACCCCACACTGTTTTTAGGGATCAGCCCGAGTACTCTACTCTGCAAACCTGAGCCCTAAAACGTATGTTGTTCTCAACCTAAAGTAAGCATACTGTGGGTATATTGAAGTTGAATTTGTATAAATCTTGCAGAAATATTTGTGCAACATAATTCTGTGGACTACAAACATGTATTTTAACAAAATCATCGTGAAATAGGCCATGAGTTTGCGACAGTCTTTGAAATTGAGGCACTCTGAAGATCACACACTGAGGCTGAAAAAAGTAGATTTTTTATTGATGAATTTGTAGAAAAGATATTCCACCTTTCGTTATTTCATTCAATTCGTATCCCGAAAAACTGTCCTTCCTACTTGTTTTTGATGGTAGCACATTCTTCCGAGAGTTAGTTTAAGTTTTACTTGTCTGAATTAGATTCGCTAAAGTGCCTTTTCGGTTTGTACCGTCTGTCCTTCCACTTAGAGTCACGTTCCTCTCGTGCTCACAAAGGTTTCTACAAAAAGTCACCTTTATTGGAAAAAAATACTCTGTACAAAAATTGCAAGAACGACCCAAGGGTACGTTACCTTATCTTTGGTCGTACGGTCTGCACAAAGTGCAAAGTTTAGTTCATGTTTGTCCTACTTTAGTTTGAAACACAGAGAAAAAGACAATCATGTACTCTACTGGCAGAGCGTTGTCTTTTTCTGACCCCCTCTCTTCCACTACGCTGATGGAGCCCATACGTTTTCTGTTGTTGGCTTAAACGCTTGGTAAATGAAATACGTCATTTTGTTATTTTCTTCACAGCGCCCCAGTGAGTTCAATTCGCTTTTTTGGGTCATTTTGTGCCAAACGATCAATGAGCGGAATTTTTGTTATGTATGTATGCGTGTGTGTATGTATGTACTTATGTATTTATTGTACAATAGAAAAGAAGGAAGGTACACCAACAGGCGTAAATTGTCTAGCCTAGATGCGGACACCGGAACGCCTGCTGCTTTAGGGGGGGTGTGTGATAGGGAGGAAATAGTACATAGGAATATAGGGATAGGGTAGAGGGCTTACATACACTAGCAGCTATACTCCACATCAACCCGGGCAGTTATGTGAAGTTGTAGCGTAGTGCCCTATGGAGCCCCGATGCAACCAGGTATGCTCCCAGGGCCTCGATCACTTTGTCCCGATCCCTCGCACTGCCTGTGGGCCAACGCAATTCCTCGAGCGGCCGCAGCCCTCGGAGCACGGCCAGAAGCTCCGCCCTCCTCGCCGCAAACTTGGGGCACTCCTACGGTACATGCGGCAGGGACTGCACGGGCGCTCGGCAGTGAGTGCAGGTGGGACTGGCCACCCTTCCCAGTCGGTGTTTTCGCTCTGCCGGCCACGCGCCCCCCCCCCCCCCCCCCCCGCGGAGACGCAGGACGGCGGAGCACAGTCGACGAGGCAGGCGGGATGCCCGCACAGGTGGTAGACCCCTACGACACGCAGCCGCGGGTCAGGATGCCTGGTGTGGAGGTGTCGTTGGATGAGCAGGTGGGAGTCGTCCGCTGCCGCCTGAGACTTTATGTCCGAGGTAGGCACTGCGTGTGCCCCGGCGGCCAGCTCGTCCGCCCGCCTGTTTCCATCCCGCCCGATGTGCGCGAGGACCCATTGCAGGGAAAGCCGAATGCCCCAGTCCGCCCGCTGCACCGCTTTCTCCCGGAGCCCATGCCCCGCACCAACAGGCAGTGCGAATCGCCGTCCCGTAGACGCGCCAGGGCCACCCGGGAGCCGCACAGCAGGGCACAGCGCTCGGTAAAGGGCTCCACCTCCAGCAGCAAGCCCAGGCCCAATCGCACCCCCACAAGCTCAGCTGTGGCCGAAGATGAGGCGTAGGGCAACAGCGCCTGCCGGGTGGCCTCTCCCAGCACGGCGGCCGCTGCAGCCGACCCCTGCTGCTGCCGCACGAAGCCGTCCGTGTAAACAAGGGCGTGGCTTTCTATGTCACCCGAGACGACGCGCCGTGTCAGCTCCAGTTGTCCGCAGGGGGGTGTCCCAGGCTTGCTGCGCAGACCTGGGATGTGCAGGCTCACGTCAGCTGTCAGAGCCCAACGTTCTTATATTTTGGCACACGAGAGCCGAGAATCAGGAACTGCTGTGCCTGCTCGGACCAGGTTGGCCTGAAAAAGGCTTTTACTGCAAAGCAGTGTATGTCTAAACCCCCCCCCCTCCCCTGTTTTCATTCCGGTGTCGTCGATTTACTCGGCGGCGCTCAAAAGCTCATCCTCACCACTGCTGACACGTCTTTCACAACTATTTTTCCCCTTGCTCCCACCGATGCCGCTTTGGCAAATAGCGCAGTCGGAAGCTGACGGCGGTAGTGCGGTAATCAGATGATTGGGAAAAATAACCAGAAACACTAATAGGCGTAAAAAAATGAACCGACGATTACTACGCTCCCTAATATGAAATTTGTGCGCTGCACCAACTGCAGTGTTCTCGTCACGGCGCATTTCTGGTGCGTCTCAGGATGTGTTCGCGTGATCACCGACCGCACGGGGCGTGCGCCACTCTGCTGCTATGACGCAGTGCGGCGCCGCCTACAGCAAGTATGTTGAAAATCATGTTTGAACGTCCCAGGCAAATTTCGCGTGGTTCGGGTTTGCCCCACACAAGGGAGCAGGGAGCATATTGTGCAAAATAGCGTTTGAACCTCCCGCGCAAATGTCACGTCGTTTGGATTAACGGAAATTGTTACAGCATCTGGGGCAAGTGTCAAGGGGGAGGACGCTCCTTGGTGGCGACGCATGAGACATGTGTGAGTAAAAGGCAGAGAGAGAGTTGACAACGTAGCCGCACAAGTGGTACCCCACCGCACCAATCACTAGGCCCTCCTCCCGTGTCCTTTCTTTGGTCGATGCTTTGTTCGCTCCCTCGTTTTCGTGGACATAGAGTCACCGCTTCCAGGAAGCCCAGGTAACGGTTGACAAAAGGCTGCCTCCTAAAACAACTGAAACACGCCATCGCCGTTTCCGCTCACATTCACTTCGCCAAGTAGCTGCAAATTCCTCCCGGTAGAAGAGAACCTTCCCCGGTTGGAACGCGAGCTTGAGCCCACATTTCTTTTTCAGCTTGGAGGGCCATCCGAGTGACATTTTCGCTGGTGTCTTTCCCGGTTAAATATGCGCCATCACCGGTATCCGGTTTATGCGTGCAGAGTTTGCGGGTAGAAAAAGGGGGCATGCACACACAGCTAGTCTTGATGCCTCTACCAACGAAATCCTGGTTGTGCTGGCGAGAGATTTGTATGTCGAAATTACATGAATCAATGCGGTTAGTAGGCTGTTCTTCTGAATCAAGTGGTTAGGGTGTGGGTTGATGGGTTACACCAGACATCTTACAAACACAATAAGATGCATACGAGGGGGAAGGAAAATGGTTAGCAACATGTTTGTGCGCGATAATAGCTCTCAAACCCTTCTAACTTTAAATCATTATGGGACGGATGCATGCCGTTTGTTTGGAGGACAAAGAGCACGAATTGAAGCGTTGGCCCCAATGGGTGCAGAAACAATGGAAAGCTGCTGCACCACCGTTACCGCCTCAATTTCGGCTCATGGAGTAGCGGCGAGTCCCTCCCGAATAAACAGCCACCTTCCCGCTTGGAACTCCGGCGTGAGCCAAAATCACTTCTTCAGAGGGCTTTCAGCAGATATTTTCCACAGCGTCTGTCACTTTTAGTGACGGTCACAGGACAGGTTGCCCGTTTATGCGTGCGCAGGTTTGTAGTGGAGAATAGTGGAGAGTAGCTATAGGGTTTGTACCCGTACTGATGAATGCCATCTCCACTGCGCTGGTGCGACGTTAAGCCGTGGACATTAAAGACCCATGGGACCTGTCCCGGGTCCTTACTGGTAGAACAGATTGGGTTTGTGTGTTAGGGTGTATTAAGATTACTGACACAAAACGCGTATCGTGATCTATGGACGTAAAAAATGCTGTCTTGCAGTTAGGTTAGCTGAACGTGCACTTGTCGTCACTCTCTAAAGTTATTACGACAGTTGCGGCAACAGTCTGAACCCGGCCTTACACAAACAGTAAGATCCTTACGACGCTGGAGGTACACAGGCACTTCCATGTTTATCTGCAGGAACAAATCCTGGTTCCGTCCGAGGTAATCATCTAACTGGCTAGGAAGTCGCAAATTAGGGCAAACGTTTTTTGTTTCGGGCACTCCGCGGACTTCATCCAGCTTTGCAGGTCGTGTTTCTTCACAGAGTGGAGGGGCACTAATTTGTTACAGCAAAGAAGTATATGTCTAACCCCACAAGTTTTCATTGTGGTGTCATGTATTTTCTCGACGCCACTCCTGGGCTCCTCATCGCTCCCGCCTCCATCACAACTATTTTTTCCTTTCCTCCGCTGATGCCCCTTTGGCAAGTTGCACGGTCGGCAGCTAACGGGGGTAGTTAGACTTTCACAGAACGTGCTGTTGGGTGAGTTGGTACATACTTAATTGGGAGGTTTAGCGCAAAAAAGACAAGGAAGGGGGCAAACGTGACATACGGTGGCACCTGTTTACGTTTGCCACTGTCCTCGTCTTTTTTGCGCTAAACCTTCAATCTAAGGTGGTAGTTAGATTATCAGATGATTGCGAAAAATAAATAGGAGCACGAATGGGTGTTAAAACATGCACTGGAGATTGCAATTATCCCTAATATAAAATTTGTGCGCAGCGCGAGCTCCAATCTTCTCAGTCACAGCACATTTCTGCTGCGTCTCAGCAAGTGTTCACGTGATCAGCGGACGGCCCGTCGGCATTGGGCTACTCTGCAGCTACCTCGCAGAGCACCCCCGCCGTCGGCCAGCATGTTGCGAATCATTTTTTAAACCTCCCGCACAAATGTCACGTGGTTTGGATTACCCCCGCAAAGGGAGCAGCCAGCATGTTGTTGCCTACCGTGTTTCAACTTCCCGTGCAAATGTGACGCGATTTAGAGTAGAGGAGAATGGAACATGGTCTGGGGAAAGTGTCAGGCGAGGGCGCTCCATGGCGGTGACGCATGAGACATGTGTGACGGAAAGGCTGTGAGAGAGATGTCGCCGTAGCCGCACATGTCGTATTCCATCTCACCTTTCGGTAGACGCTCCTGTCCGTTTTCTTTCACCGCTGGTGCGTTCGCTCACTCGGCTAGGTGGACATAAACAGATGCCACTCCCGCGAAGCCCAGGTAACGGATACGAAAGGGCTGCCCTCTAACCTACCGAATCCCGTCGTCGCCGTTTGAGCTGCAATTTTACTTGGCCAAGTAGCTGCAGAATCTCTTTCGATTGAAGAAAAACTTGCCCAGTTGGAAAGACGGCGTGAGTGCATAATTGTTTTCAGCGTGGAAGGCCTCCCGCGCGACATTTGTGCCGCTGTTTTTCATGCCTAAGCATGCGCCATCACCGGCTACCGGATTGTGTGTGCACGGTTTGTGGCTGGAAAAAGGGGACGGGCACGCACAGCAAGGCTTCATGCCACTACCGATAATATGCCGGTTGTGCTGGTGGGAGGTTTAGATAATGAAATTACCTGGATCAATGCACTTAGTCGGCTGTCTTGCTTATTCAAGTGGCTCGGGTGTGAGTACATGTGTTACACAGACAACTTACAAATTCAGTAAGATGCCTACGAGGGGGAAGAAAACGAAAAGCAACATGTTTGTAAGCGAGAATATAGCTCAAAGGGTTACATATTTTAAATCATAATGAAACTGATGTATGCCGCTCGTTTGGCGCGAGAAGAGCAGGAAGTGAAGCGTTTGCCTAAACAGATGCGGGAATGGGCACAAGAACAACGGAAAGCTGCTGGCGCCGGCATTACCACCTTAAGTTCAGCTCCTCGAGTAGCCGATAATCGCTCCCGGATGAATACCAACTTGCCAGATTGGAATGCCGCCGTAAGCCAATATATCTTCTTCAGAGGGCTTTCAGGGGATACTTTCGACTGCGTCTGTTACTTCTAGGCATGCGCTCATGACCGGTGGCCGGCTTATGCGTGCGCAGTTTTGTAGGAGAGAACAGGAGGCGTGCAGGAGCAGCTGTAGGTTATATGCTCCTAATGATGAATGGCACGTCCGCTGTGCTAGGGCGAGGTTTAAACGCGGACGACAAACGGCCCGATGGGACCTATCCACAGACCTTGGTGGTAGAGCGGATTGGGTTGGCGTGTAACACAACCGGTAAGATCCTTACGACGAGGAAGGTACCGGGCAGCTTTATGCTTGTCTGCATGACAAGCATGAACCTTGAACCCTTCCGAGGTTCATTCAGCCAATTGGCTAGGAATTATGCTCCAACGCAAATTACAAGAAACGTGTTTTTATTCATGCACTCCGTGTACTGTGTCTAGCATTGCAGGTCATCCATCTTCACAGAATGGAAGGGCACTACTTTTTTGTTTTTTGTTAACCTTGTAAATCAACAAGAAAAGTTTTTGTTGTGAACAATTTAGAATTTTGGGCGACGGATAGCTACGCCTCAAGGGCTGCCGTGGCCAGCTGGGGCCGTGAGGGCCCAAAAAAAGTTTGGTTTAGGCCCAGTGCGCCCCGGGACAAAGAAAATGCGTGCTACCTCACTCGACCCCGGCCCATCAGTGCACTATTCCAGAGTACATCACTAGGCCACAGCACCCGTATGTTTCACTGCCCTGCTCCCGCGGCGTGCTGTTTCGTTCTCTGCTGTTTCATCGCCCTGCTCTTCTGTCGCGTGCGCGTTTGTCATTGTGCTATTCTTTCGCTGTGCTTTTTTGTCATGTGCGCTTTTGACACCATGCTGTGATGTCGGTCCTCTCCCGTCGCGTGCCATTTCGTCGCGTGCGGCTCTGTCGGTATACCACGCCAGTGGCGTCATTGACTGAAAAATTCTGAGAATACAAGCTCAACCTGCCATGTCCATGTCAAACTAGTAACTAATGGGGAAGGTCAAAAGGCCCTTAAAGGCATGAAAATAAGAAAAGCTGCAAGTGACAAAGGCTTAATCGTAGAAAGTTTGAACAAAAAGAACATATTTTACTAGAAAAATTCCTCTACAATTTTCGCAATGCCTGATGATTGAAAAAGTGACAATGGCCTGAAAAACATTTTGTTATAATATACCGATTCATAACAAGGTAGAGCGGATGGACCTCAGAAATTACAGACCCGTCAGCCCACTCTTAGGTGCTTACCACCCGTGTAACAAAGTTACAGTGAGCCGCATAGGTGACAGCCAGGACTTGTTTCGTAGCTGTTCCCAAACTGTCCTGCTAAGAGGGAGACAGTGCTCGCCGTTGCAGCAATTGCAATGTTCAGCAATTGCTATGCTCATCTGATCCGCTTGCTTGCGCACATACAGACGATTTAAATTCTCGTGCCAGCGCGCCAAAGAATTCGACTGCAGAGACTCAATTTGCCCGGCCGGCACGACTGGACGACTTGACCGTGAAGCCCGGATGCAAACAACGAAGAGCGGTAGTGGACACTGTGCTGCCGGAGCTTTAAGCCTCGCCTTGAGCCATCATTTTTGTCTTATTTGAAAGGGACGAGTAATGCCAACTGTTAGAAACATTTTTTTGTGCCCCTGTCAAAGGAGGAAAGGCCGCTAACAGCATTTGGATACGGCGACACCTGTGGACAGCTAGCTGGTAAGTCTGTCATCAGCCGATGTGTTCGCCAAACGTTTTGAATAAAACAACTGCGAAGTCCTACATACGAACACAGCACGTGCGCGCACAGGCAAAGAAAAAGCGAACTGTCATTTCATTTTACTTGTTTGTGGGTTTCGGTGGTGTGCATTCGCATTCTTTTGTTGGCCGGTTTATAACACGTTATTCGGGATAAGATCGTTTGTCGCGCGCAGTGTCGTTTCAAAGCAACGTGGGCGATACTTCGTGCAGACGAAATGCAGCGCAGTCAGACTCAAGCGGGAAGGAAGGTAGATGAGATTGAAGAAGAGGGTACTCAAATTTCAAAGAAAGCGTCATGCAAAACACGAAAAGGAACGCTAGCCGTCTGCGTTTCTCCGCACTCCTTGGCGGAGGCGCACACGAGTATAAAGAACATGCTATGAGTCATCAAAGGAATAAACTCGTATATTCTGGTCCACAACGGTGACGTGGTTGGAACCCAAAATGCTCTTATTTCCTTTCGGATGAATATGAGGGGTCGGTAAGCATTTAGGGCGTGTGATTCGCCAGCTAAGGGCACGTAATTAAAAAAAATTGTCGTGTCCTTATGGAAGATAGCCGAGTTTGCCTTAGCATGACGCATGCCTGCCGGCAATAAAAAGGGACATTATTTTTCCGAAGATCAATGCGCACACTCTTTTGGTGGTACTAATTTTATGACATAATCAAGAGTAAGGTCATACACAAAAACTAATGGTATTATCTGACACTTGATTTTGGCACGTAGTCTGTTGCTGCAGAAAAAAAAATATATTCTGGTTTTGCGTGACAGATACTCCTACTCTTGCGTTATCAATGAGTAAGGCACGTGCGTGTGCGCTGCACCGTTGGTAAGTGTGCAAGAATACCGTTTCAATTTCCACTTTTTTGACGTGCAATAATAAGGTATTTGGTGCCATGTGCGAGGTGTACATTAGCTAACAACAATGTGCTGGTGGTTGCTGCTACAAATTACGTCATGCAACAATCTTGCTTGTCAGAACGGCGACACAGGATATCAAGGCGTCGAAATATGGATAACTGTGTCTGAGTCGTACATTTAAGAAATACTGCAAAAAAGAAAGCGTTTTCTGATTCAGTGAAGGACTTTTCCGTATGACGAGCTCTGTTATGACAGGTTGCCATAGTTGATGACACAGCCTGTTACTAATTAGCTTTGAGTGTAACACCACGACGGAAATTGGTGGATGTATCTGAAATCATAATTCGAACAGTGTGTGCCTGCCCGGTATAAATTCAATATTTTCTACCACGCCTTTCTTCTGCAGATCTTGATGAGTGATACAGAGTTGAATGAATAACAGATCTTGAGGCAGCGCAGCCTGTGCTGTACAAGGCAAAACTGCAGCTGGCGAGCATGTAGGCCCCTCGAGGAGAAGTGAGTATTGCCACAGCTACTTTGCTGCACTTTTTCTATGAAAGTGAGCCACCATTGCAGGGCAGATGCAGTGTAAGGTTTTGCATCATTGACTGTGTGCCCACTCACTTGAATAGGTTCAAGCTGTCACCTTCAAGGAAGAACAGCAGTTAACGAAATCAGCTATACCACAATGTTTTTACTCAAAAACAGAAAAACTTGCACATGTTCAGAAAGAACCTCATGCAACGTTGAAAAGGGTAATGCAAGTTTGTCTCAAACAAGCCTGGCAGGACTTGGCAGGCCAAAATGGACATGCATCACGGTATAATTTGGAACATACTTGGAATGCTGCACTTTTTTCTGTCCGAACGCGGAACCAAATCATAGAATAAACTCTTTGCAGGCACCGTCAGTGGCTGTGCGTTTGCCTTCCTTTTTATTTCTTGCTTTGCCTAATAGAAAATTTTTTTAAGGTGTCTTGGAACTTGGTCGCTTTACCTCCTACTAGGGTGTCTTGATATCGGTTGCGATAACGACATAATGCAGTCGGTGCCAGAATTATGAATGACACGGAAATGTAGATGGTGCGTCTGTGTGATGTATACTGTGCTTGCGTATGTGAGCGTATGTTTTTACCACGGCCATGAGTTATTGCATGGTGCTAAAGGGTTGTTAGAATAATTAGGGTGTGTATAGTAAGGAAAACACCAGCCGGGATAGTGAAAGAGTGGAAGAGTGTGTAGTACATTGCACACAAACATGCGTCTGCCTCGTTTGTGTGCGTGCATTTACGCACCTGCATGGTGTGTTCATGCGCACGTACACACATACACAGATAACGGGAATACTCCAACAATGGGAATGCTCCCATCGCGTTGTTGTCAGGCTGACATGTTCATAGCCAGTTTCCATGAAAGAATTGAATAAATGTGATGTCGATTGAATAAGCACTTTTGACGCAAGTTGTGTGGTTTTGCGCCGCAGCCTGGATTGCTCCACAGGCGCGTTCTGTCCCCGTGAACGCACGAGCGCCTGGAGGTGGCCAATAGTCAGCGTCCCAGTGTTACAGGGTGCAAGCAGCTTGCTGGCACGGTGCTGAATCAGCCGACTGTTGGGATGATGTCGACACATCTCTTTTGATTAGGTGAGTACAACAGCGATGAGCCAGAAAAGCTCTGAGGCTAACCGCTTTAAAGTTGAGCGCCTCCACTGACACGGAGAGTGTTGAGCCACTTCTTACATATTCGCTCGGTTTTTGGCACTGAATGGTACGGCCCACTTTGGCGCTGAAAACTTGGCAGGAGTATGACAAGCCAATTCTCTAAGAAGTGAGTGCGGGAAACCCAGAATAATGACACAAGCTAAGCATGCTGCTGCAGAGAACCAAATCTCAAATTCTGGTTTTGGTTTTGGTTCAAAAGTGTAAGAATAAAAACGGTAGGTGATATGATCCCAATCCTCTTGAAAAATAATATAGCACATTCAAGAGAAAGAGTAAATGTCTGACAAGTGTCGTGCATTGCAGCCACTTCATGCAGTCCGAATGGTAACATCTGAAGTTTACTAAAAAAAGACATGCATATATACAGAGAAACATTCCAAAATTCTTGACCGTCCTTCAATTCGGCACATTCCAGCTGAATGTTTTCCAGTGATGACGACCCAGCTCGCCCTAATCCCAAGCTATACTACGAAATGCAGAACTTTTATTGTTTGTGGTTAGTGGGTGAGTACTGGTAGACAGTAGTCAACCGCTGTCGCTTTCCCGCGCCGCCGAAACGAATATTCATTCGGGGGGGTGTGCCAAAGAAAATGGTAGCTGGTCCCACCTGGTTTATGGCCAAATTCCCAGCTGGGTGCTACTCGTCCGAAATGGGCTCTACAGAGATCAACAGCACCCAGCTGAAAATTTAGCCATAAACCAGTTGGGACAAGCTACTATTTTCTTTGCCGAACGCGAAGAGAGCGTTGACTTGCTGTGATGAAAGAAATAATTTAGTCAAAGGCGAGAGAGATCGCAAACATTTGAGATGGCTCATGAACATAGTTCAAGGCCAGCAGTGGCTCGGTCACTCGTTTTGTGAAGCGATTCTTGTTTAGCCTGAGGCGATGGACATCTGTGTGCCAAAACCAACCCCTGACATCGAGGAAAAGCTAGTCACATCCCTGCGTTTTGTTATCAAGAAGCAACTGCAAAAAGAGTACAGACTAGGCCACATGGGTGACGCCGATGAGACTCTAATATGTTCTTGTGGCCATTGAATTAGAATTCCGCAAAATAAGTTAAAGTCAAAAGTGCATGTTACAAGAAGTAGCGCACTACGGTGATGTTGTGTTGGACGGCTGATGGGCGAAATTAGCCGCCCGAAATTATTTTTTAGGGGCAGACTGTTCCAGCTGGGAAAGGCTTCCGTAAAATTGTCGTACGAGTTCATGATAATGCATGAATGAGTACTGCCCTCACCAAAGACTGGGTGAACAATGTTTAGCAATACCGTGTGCTTTGCAGTTTAAGGTGTAACTCCTCGTCACATCTACCATGGTTACTTGACTGGAGCGGTTAAGTCTGTGCTTTCAGAAAGTGGTACAGACATAGCAGTAATACCAGGAAGTAAGGTGAGCCAGGGACAACCGCTCGACGTGGCCATCAACTAGTCTTTTAGGAACATACTGTGGAAGCATTACAATGACTGGTTGATGATCCACGACGAAAAACTTCCGCTTACCCGGCGCATAAAGCGCGTTTTACTCAACCAAGTATCAAACTAGGGTCACCGAAGAGTTGGGCGAAATTTCGGCAGAGCTAATTGTGCAGGCTTTCCATATCTGCAGTGTCTCGAATTTGCTGGACGGAAGTGACAACAGTGCTGGGGAAAGGAGACAGCGACGTCGAGGAAAACGACGAGAAGTAAGCATTGAACATGTACAACGAGCACCATAACGTGCATGTTCTTGTCCCAGTCCAGAACATTTTCTCATTGGGCTTCAATTCGAGGTAAGCTTCTCGTATTTTGTGACCTTTTAAATTTCGGGGGTATACCTGGAATAGAGGCTGGCAGAGGCTGGCATAGATTCACGTGGAAACGTAACTTTGTAGTTGTAGTGGTCTTGTGGGGAGTGCCTTTCGAAATCTTTGTTGTGCCACCTTTGTGCCACAACGTGGATGTTAAAGTACTATAGAAAACCCCACCCGCGGAAATAAATATTGATCTAAATTCTCAATCTGGTTTTGCTGCATATGAAGCAATCTCGCAAGTTAGTTTAACACTACTTTTCAGAATATTCGCATTCCAAAAGCCTATTTGCTGTAAAGTTGTGTATACAGCACTGGACCGCTTTGCAGTTCCTGTTCAAGTGGCATTTCATTTCAACTGTTCATGTTTATTTTTTGCTGACTCTAGAAGTTAAGTAGTAGAATTCAAGGAGGTACCGTATTTACTCAAATTCATGCCGGCCTCAATTGTAAAGTGACCCACGAAATTTGGAAGGTCATCAAAGTAAAATTACCTTGAATGCAAGCCGAATGAAAAAAGGCACCGGACGTGGGACTAAAGCATGCGCTTTATTGCGCTTGGGGCACTCGTCTTAGCATGTTTCATTATTGCTCACTCGCTAACGTCACCTTTGTCTACATTGCTGTAGTTTTTTCTTGCTATGCCCTTCCCAGAGCGCACTGCCGTCACTTCCGTCCAGCGCATTTGAGACGCTGCGGTTATGGAAGGCCCGGAAAATTAGCTCGGCCAGAATTTCACCCCATTCTTCAGCGACCCTAGTTTGCTGTTTCGCTGAGTGAAGCACGCTAGATGAGCCTGGTAGGTGAGAAGGGTGGCTTTGCAGCGTGAACCAGTAATTGTAACTCTACTGCAGCCTGTCCCTAAATGGCTTGTTTATGGCCGTATCGAGTGGTTTTAGCTGGCTAACCATACTTCCAGGTACTACCGCAATGTCTGCAGCACGTTCTGAAAGCACGGACTTAACATCTGTCAAATAACCATGGTAGTAGCGACTCCTTGGAGAGACGAGGAGTGACTGCATAAACAGCAGAGCCCTCGGAATTTCCAGCATTCACTTAATATTTGATGAGTGCAGCACTCATCCACCCGTTCTCATGATCTTGTTCGACAGTGTTTTTAGGATACACTTTCCTAGTTGGAAGACTTCCCCATTAAAATAATATGGTAGGCAGCTTTCACACATCAGCTGTATACCATGACGTCACGGTTGTGCGCAGTTTCTCGTAGTCCACAGCATTCGCTTTCACTTATTTGGCACCCTTCTCAGTTACTGAGAAAGCCACAGCCATTCCAAACTACACTGGTGTCTGATAGGGGTTACTGATTTTTCCCACTTTTTTCCCCGCTAATTCCTAATGTCAGGGGCTAGGTTTTGACCCACAGACGACCGCCATAAGAGGCTGGACCCGACCTACTTTATAAAACGAGTGACCCAGCCCTTGCTGCTCTTGAGGTGAGTCCATGCGACACTTCTAATTATTTCGATCTCACTTTCCTTTACCTGTAGTGTCTCCATCGTCAAAGGCAATCGACCTTCTGTTGCTGCTGGATAAAGTCGGCGACATCCTTCTCCTCCTTGCGGTGTCGACCTTTTTAAGGTCTTGAGAAAGCCATTCGCTTGGAAGCGCATTTGAAAAGTTTATTCTACTGCTTCCGTCGTCAACGCACATTCTTCTCATCCATGCTGAAGTCATGCTGTGCTTGGAGATTCTAGGTTCTGTTTGCATCCAAGAATTCCTCTCACCTATCAAGCACAGTGTAATGGCACAGCCTGGTCGACACCATGATGCTGCGAACACACGTGTTTCTCGAAGTCACCCGGCAATGCGCACCAGCAAGCTCGGAACACTGACAGCTGTGTTCATGACGTTTCAATCAGCGAATAAAGCCTCTAAACCTGCAAGCTGTGCGCCTGTGGCTGTGAGATAGCATTACATGTCAAGGAAATTCAGAAAACTCACAACCTTGAATCTAAGACGGCCCCTGACTTTCATAAACAACCATTTAAAAAAAGTTACCATCCGAAATTACAGTATATACGGTAATATTTGTCCACAGTATTACACATTATGTGTAAGAAAATTTATATATCAGCGGGACATTTATTCATTATATATCAGAGAGGGTCTGCTGGTGTGCAATCCATAAATTGTTTTTAGGTGCGTTTTGTTTTGTGCCTCTACACGTCTTTACCCGTCTGAAATCTGGAAATTTTACACACTTTCCAGCCTTTCCCGTCCAAACTATTTTACGAATTTCTGGTGGTGTGAAAAAAAACTCTCAGGAATACGCCATAGCCACCCAGCGAGCGTTGCGGACAATTTTCTCATTGTTATTTGCCATTCTTAGATGCTGTGTAGTGTAGCATCGGGTAGAGCCTTTCCAGATCAAGCAGTATAATTGTTTACGGTAGTACGCAGCGTAGCTGAGTAGCCATTGATCTGGTGGGTAGTTATACATTCCTCATAAAGTCTTCTTGTTCATCTTTTATTGAGTGAAAAGTACCACTGGACAAAGTCAACGATAAAGATTTTTCCGATGACAAAAGCTTGCTTTCTACTATGATGATGATGGTTGGATGTTAATGGCGCAAGGCCAACTGGGGCAAAGAGCGCCAAAACAGTGGTTAAAAATGAGAGCTGAGAACGTAGACACTAAAATCAGTAAGCAAGAACCAAAGTCAAATCAATAAAAGACAGTGAGGATGGCTGGTGTAAAAGGCCAGGTTGTGATGGTGCATGGTATAAAATAGGGCTTTAAAAAACTACGCGTGATAGGAAATGAGATGTAAAAACTTGATGTCACTGAGAAACTTAAAAGTGCGCTGCACAGGAATCACGGGATCATCCCTAGAAGAGTGTTGGGTGTAGTGGAATGTGGTTGTCTGTAGAGTTGAGGGAAGTGCTTGCGTCTTGTTGTCTGGAGTGTTTGCATGTAAGGAGGATGTGAAGTACGAATAGGCCCTCCCCACACCTGCTACACAGGGGGGTCTTGGAGATCCAGTGAGGCAGATGGAGTGTGTCGCGTGCGTGTGGCCTATCCGTAATCTAGCTAGGGCAACTTCGATGAATCTGTTGTGGAGTCACTAGTGCATCGTCCTAGGTGTGGTTTTATTATGTGTAACTTGTCTGTCCGTGTACTCCAGTCGACTTGCCATGTTTTGCCAAGGTGTTGTCTTATGTGTGGCTTGAGGTCAGTCTAAGGTATTCTTGTTATGTCCACTGTGTTTGCAAGTGCAGCAGCGGCGGCCATGCGATCCGCGGTCTCATTCCCCGCGATTCCAGCATGGCCTGGAACCCAGCACAGATTGTTTAAACATTTTAGCATATATGGACATTATGGCATAAACACAGAATTGACAATGTGGTTTTTCGTGGGTCTGTGTAAGACAATGCACGCAGAACGCGGAAAGAGTCTGTGAAGATGACGGATTTAGGAATTTCTTTTTCCAGAATGTGCTGAACGGTGACTAAAATGCCATAGGCTTCTGCTGAGAAGATAGTGGTAAGTACGCTCATGGTTATGCGAGAATAGAAGTTTAGGACCATGAGCAGCGCAATACACCATAGTGTGAGGTTGTTCGAAGCATCAGTGTAAAATTCGGCACATTTATATTTATCCTGCAGGGACAAGAAGTGATGCTGAATCGCAGGACCCGGAACCCTTTTTAGTCCATTTCATAAAAGAAACATCACAGCAGACAGTCTGGCAGTTGCCATGGTGGCATAACGTCAAAAATGATGATGTGCATACATCTAAAAAAACCCAACACAAGACCTGAATCTTCCTCTCTCACCCTGAGTGAGTAGGGCAAAGAAGCAGATGGACGATTCGAGAATAGCTGGTGTTGCAGATGTATCATTGAGGATGGGTTTTAAAGGATGGTTTACGCAATGATGAGACCTTAAAAGCATATAATAAATCTATCTGATATTCGTTGATGTTCCAGGCACCATTTGTTGCTTTCACGTACAGACTCTGGGCTGGGCTAGTGCGGAACGCACCAGATGCAAGGCGCAGGCCCAATTGGAGCACTGGATCAAGCATTTTTAGTGCGGTTTTCCATGCCGACCCAGACACGACACTACCGTAGTCTAACCGAGACCGACTAAGGGCGTAAAGACCCGGAGAAGCAGTTCTTTGTCTGCACCATAGGAGTGGTGGGAGAGGACGTTGAGATGTTTATGTGTTTTGAGGCAGTTTATGTTTAAGTGCTTTGATGTGTGGGATGAACGATAGCTTTTCATCAAATAGGAACACCTAAAAACTTGGGCTCCCTTTTCACACAGGAATAGGTGCACGGTTAAGCGTAATCTCAGGGTCCGCGTTAATCCCGCGCTTGCGGGAGAACACAACACAAGTACTTTTGGCCGGGTTTAGTTTAAACCCAATAATGACCGCCCAGCCAGCAAGTTTCTTAACACTGTGCTGTACTTGACGTTCGCATATTGACAGGTTACAGGATTTAAAAGATATTTGCACATCGTCTACATAGATGGAACAGGAAATGGTCGGCGGCAATGCCTTTCGGAGGGAGTTCATCTTAACTATAAACAACGTGCAGCTTAGAACTCCACCTTGCGGCAAACCATTTTCCTACAAATATACATTAGAAAGTGCACTGCCAACCCTCACTCGAAAGGTTTGTTTGGCCAAATAACTACAAAGAGTGTTCATCATGTTTCCGGAGACACCAAATGAATTAAGGTCCCTGAGGATGCCGTAGCACCAGGCTGTATCATAAGCTTTTTCAATATCGAAAAATACAGTAAGGCAGAACTGTTTATGGACAAATGCATTTGTTATGTAGGATTCCAGTGCAACAAGTTGATCATTGGTCGATCGCCCCACCCTGAAGCCTGCCTGGCAGCCCTCGAGAAGACCGTTGTACTCCAGAAAGTACATCGAGCCTACGGTTTATCATCTTCTCGAGGAGCTTACACAGGCAGCTTGTCAGGGCGATTGGACGATAACTTGCTGGAGAGGAAGGGTCCTTCCCCTCCTTCAGAAAGGCCACAACTATGGCCTCCTTCTAAGACCTTCGAAGCTGCCCCGAAAGCCATATTCTGTTGTAGAGGCGTAGGAGTGTTTCAAGACTGTCTGCGTGTAGGTGTTGTAATCATGTGTATGTAATGCTGTCTGCCCCTGGAGCTGAAGGCTTACAAGTGGCAAGAGCAACCTTCACCTCATGAAGTGTGAATTCAGAGTTGTAAGCAGAATTAGACTTGTTCTTGTCTCGTAAGGGCTTCTTTTCTGAACATTTTTTGTGTTGCATGAAAGTATTAGTGTAGTGTGCTGAGCTGGACACGTGTTTGAAGTGTTGTGCGAGAGTGTTAGCCTGGTCTTCCAGTGTGTCCCCTGTTGTACTAACCAGGGGCAGGCTGTGTGTCTGTTGTCCTTTTAGTTTTCGTATACGTGTCCAGACTTTGCGTGTGTCTGTGTACGGATTGATGGAAGTAAGGAAGGTGCGCCAACTCTCCCTTTTCGCCTCACGGCGCACTCGATTCCCAAAAGCCTAGGCCCGTTTAAAAGAAATGACATTATGTGATGTGGGGTACCGGCTAAGGACACCCCACGCTTTGTTCTGGGCCTCTCGCGCCCGCCTGCAGTCCTTGTTCCACCAGGGCCTCCTTGGGGTGCCGGACCCGTTGGAGGCCTGGGGAATGAACTTTTCGGCGGCGTCGAGGATGTGCGCCGTGACGAGTTGGGCTGCTTCCACCACGTGTAGGTGTTTTATGGATGTGTGGTGTAGTTGAGATGTTTGTGTGAATGTGCTCCAGTTTGCTTTTGATTCAATAAACCTTTAATGGGAAGATGGACTGCATGGGCCTTTACCTATATATATTAGGGAAGTGGGGAAGTGGTCACTACCATATGGGTCAGTGCCCACGCCCCACTCAATATATAAAAATGAATTGCAGAACCAATAGCCAAGTCGAAATGTGAGTATGTATTATGTCCTAAGTTATGGTATGTAGGCTGCGTTTTGTTGAAAAGGCATGCTCCTGAAGATGTAGGAAATTTATCTATCAGGCGACCTCGGGCATCCGTTCTGGAGGAGCCCCAAAGACAGTTGTGTGCATTAAGGTCGCCTGTTAGGATGTACGGTTCGGGCAGCTGGTCGACCAGCGCTTCGAAGTCAGAGCTCAAAAGTGCATAATCAGGACGAATGTAAATGTAGCATACCGTTATCAATCTATTAAAAATTATTGTGCGTATTGCTACAGCCTCAAGGACGGTGTTGAGAGCGATAGGGTGGCATGCTAGGGATTTCCGGGCTATTATCGCTACAACCGCCCGAAGAGTGTGTGCAGCCAACCCTATTCTTTCTGAATACCATGTACCTATTTAAGAAATTAGTCTGATTGGGATTCAAATGCGTCTCCTGAAGACACATCATACTTGCTGGTTCGAATGCAATATCTCATGGATATCATCAAGATTTTTAATGAGGCCTCTACAGTTCCATTGAGTAATATTTTCTCTTCCCATTATGGAGATTTAGAAGCTACTGAAGTCTGTGTGTATGTGTGTTCATGTGTCTTTCGGGGCTGTTACTCTAGGATTTGGCTTTTTGGGCCTTTCTGCTGCTGGCTTGGGCGTCGGAAGCCGCTCCTTGCGCTGCGTTGCAGGCAGAAACGACCCGACATCCATCTCGTCGTCGGATGTCCGAGGGGTGCCCGACGGACCGGGCCCCCCGGACTTGGGCCCACTTCGGGAGGCCCTTCGTTTGAGCCGCCACCGCCGCGGGCTTCGGGGACGCCAAAAGTGACACGGGCGGTGCGGTGGCGGTGGGAGCCGATGCGGGTCCCGTGGTGTCCATCACCTCGGTACTCTCCAGTGCACTGGAGGACGGGAAGGCGGAGGCGGGAGCGGCACCGCTCCCAACAGAAGTGGTTTGCACCACAACCGCTGCTGCCTTAGCAAGCGGCGTGGTGCCGAGTTGGGCTGCGTGAGGCAACCCAGCGGGGGGCAATGAGGAGGGACCAGGTCAGACTCGCTGAACTAGGTTCCTGTGGACACCAGACGCCGCTCCGCCCCCCGGCGAGCTGCGTCGGCGTACCTGCCCAGGGGGAAAGAGGCGAACCTCTTTCGCGCCTCTGGGAAGGTAAGGTTGTCAATGACTTTCACCTTGATGATCTCCATCTCCTGTTTGAATTTCTCGCATGTTCTAGAGTAGGCTTGCTAGTTGGCTAGTAGGCAGTAGCTCTTGCTAGTAGGCAGTTAGCAACATGAGGGTTAGCGATGGGCAGTTGTCTGATGGATGATCGGGTTGTGCGCACTTGGCGCATGTTAGTCGAACACGGCAGGCTGTAGTGCCATGCCCAAACCGCTGGCATTTAAAACACCGACGGGGGTTGGGGATGTATGGCCTGACGGGGCAATGAATGAAACCTGCATTTACTGATTCAGGAACTGTGGAGTGGTTGGAAGTCAATATTACATGTTTTGTTAGGATTTCCTTGTTATCTCTACGAATCATGATACGCCTCACTGCTGTCACACCCTGGTCCTTAGGGCCTTCCAACATATCGGTGTCAGTTTCATTCATCAGATGTGACTCAGAGATCACACCCTGGGAGCTATTAAGGCTGTGGTGGGGTGTGACCCTGATGTCGAGATCTGCGATGCGAGTTTGAGTCAAGAGATTTGTAGCTTGTTGCTTGTTATTCACTTCTACAAGAACTTCTCCTGTTCTGAGTTTTTTGTCTTTGTAGGACTGACCAACAATGCCCTCAAGAAATTTGGAGATCAGGAAGACAGACGTTGTGGCAAGGGTTTTCGACGCATCAACGCATTCGATTACCAAAAACCTAGCATATATGTCCGGCTTTGGGAAACTCGTCGTTGGCAACGGAGGAAAGAATACTTCGGTGCGGCCCCTTTTAGGGGCCGATCTTTCGATTTAAAAAATTTGGAAACCATATATCATAGTATTAAAGCAGGGAGACGGGGGTAGTTTCTCCTTTGACCTTACCCTGGTAGTCAAAGAGGTCCCGGAGCTCCCTGCGTGGTAGACAGGCAGGGAGCCCATCGGCCGGAGCTTGACCAAGGCTCCGACGGCCACCGTTCACGGCTTCTAACCCTTCACCTTTCAACGTCTAGCCATGGTAGGTGACAGCTTAAGTATGGGAGGCTCGGGGCACGCGGTATCGCCACTCACCGTCACCAAGATTACTCAAGGTGCCCCGTGCGGGGTGCTTTCTACTATGGAACATGGAGCTAATATAAAGTAGTGGAACCAGATTCATTAGTTTATTGAGCTTAGAAAGGTGTATTGCTGATTCTGGTCGTTGTTTGGCCCAACTGATTGTGTGTTACCTGGCAAGTGACACGCAATGGTCCTCTGGACATATTTGCAATGGTCTGTCAACCAAGGGGACTGGGGACAAATTCGGCAAAAATTTCACCAGACTTTAATGAATTCTTACACACTTGAATTCCTGTCTCTGCTAAGTCACTGCAAAAACTCCGGTGCCATTTCAACTGATGAAGCTGCATGAAGAGGTCATGACAGTGAATGCTCTTAGTCTGCTAGAAACTTATCCTGCCCCTGCTTTTGTTCTTCGAGGCTGTAAGTAATAATTTTTCCTGCGACCGACCATTCGATGTGCCATTTAATAATTAGTTCATTCTGAGGGAGCAGCGCAAACTAGACAGGACAAAGGGTAGGACACAACACGAGCGCTTACTAACAACTGAAGTTTTTATTAGAAAAAGGAAGAACATATAAATAATCCTGCGTACTAACACACCGGGACATAGGCCATGCGCACAACACTCTTGCTCACACAGAAAGTTGTAGCTCATGCGCGGTCAAGATAATCAACTTCACAACCCAGCAAACACACCGAGGGGGAACTAATGCAGTCATCACCATTCTTTTTGATAAAGAAGTCTTCGGATATCTCCCTTGTGCGCGCGTCTTTGTGTGAAAACAAAATATTTGTCCCGTTAAGTTTGGATAACATCCACGCTTAGAACAATGCGACGAGAGCTGGGAAGAAGGCTTGCCCTTTACATCAGAAGGTTTGCCCTTTACAGTGTTGCGATGTTCCCGCAGACGTTCATTTATGCATCTCCCCGTCTGTCCAATGTATATCTTATCGCACGACAAGGGAATGCAGTACACGACGTTACTTCTGCACTCAACAAACTGTGATCGGTGATTTACGCCACACCCCTTCTGCACAGCCTTACTTTTTGTTTCCGCCTTCTTGTCAATTGCGGGACAAATATTTTCTAGCTTATTTTTGGCGGAGAAAACAACGTCAATATTAAATCTCCCGGCTATCTTCTTAACCCTGTGCGAAAGAGCGTGAATGTACGGAATAACCGCAGACCGCTGGGGCTTTTTCTTTGCCTGAGTGCACCTTCCAGAATTCTTCAGTTTTGAAAGCACCTTCCTAGCAGCACAATCAATAAAATGATCCGCGATACCAGCCTGGCTTAGTTTATTAACCTGGGACGCAAAACTGGCACCAATACTGTGCACACATGACTTCGTCACGGACGAGTTCAAGCTGTTCACGGCTATTCCCAATTTACCACCTTGGAGTGGCAAGAAGAAAAACATAATAGAGGTTTTTTTGACCTAGGCAGGTAAGTCCAACACACGTGCTTATCCTGGAACAAGAGTGACAAGTCTAAAAAGTGAATAACGCCTTCTTTGGAACACTCAGTGGTGAAGGCCAACCCATGACCGTTGTCCTCAAACGACACATGATACGAGACATTTTTGCTTAAAATTACTGTCCCGGACAACCAAAAGGTAATCATCAACATACCTAAAGGCCTTCACAATCAAGGTCTCCAACTCTTTCTCAAGAACAACATTCATGGCACTTAGAAAAATGTTACTCAACACAGGAGCCACGCGAGAACCAATGCACACCACCGATTTCTGAATAAAAACACTATTGCCCCAGGCGACGAGGGTAGACTTTTTTCTCATGGGGAATAGAGTAGAACAAATCGGTAACATCGATACTAAACGCTGAACAATGTGTAGGTTTCTCTGTAGACAAATATTCTACCACCTTGTCAGAGCCAGAGACAAGAAATAGGTCTACACATGTTAGCGTGCACAACTGGTTCTGGAGGTACGTAGAAACCCTTCCCTGCCATGACTCCACTTCTGTGATGATAACCCGAAACGGGATGCTCGTTTTATGTGTCTTCGCAGAGAAGAAATGCTCCAACGTGTCCTTTTTCGACTTACTGACAAGAGTGGCTAGCCGGTCCAACTTCATATCATTAAGCAGCGCTACGGCTTGCTCCTTTACCTCGCGTGGTTTTAACCGGGTTCTTTTGAAATTTTTATTAACAGCAGCAAGGGCTTATCACCAAACTGGTATCCGGGAAGGACAACAAAAAACCCTTCTTTATCTGCCGTTAACAACCTAAGGTCATTTAGCCACAAAGTGGTTAACCAGCGAGCTAGTAGAAACCCCGTTTTCAAGTTTTGCATTTTGTATAGACAACGCCGCCACACACTCCTTCAAACACACTGTACTCTCCTCCTGTGAAACCCTGTGTGCTACAGACCGTGACATGGCGAGCTTCTCAACAGGCTTTAGGCCAGAATCCAAGCAGTACTTTGGTCCCAAGCGTAGAAGACGTAGACTGGAATCCGGAACCTCACAGTTTCCAAGAACCAACACTTCACGGAAGGCTTGCCGATGTAAAGGGCAAGCCTTCTTCCCAGCTCTCGTCGCATTGTTCTAAGCATGGATGTTATCTGAAACTTAACGGGACAAGCATTTTGTTTTCACACAAAGACGCGCGCACAAGGGAGATATCCGAAGCCTTCTTTATCAAAAAGAATGGTGATGACTGCATTAGTTCCCCCTCGGTGTGCTTGCTGGATTGTGAAGTTGATTATCTTGACCGCGCATGAGCAAGACCGAGCAAGACCGAGCAAGACCGAGCAAGGGTGTTGTGCGCATGGCCTATGTCACGGTGTGTTAGTACGCAGGCTTCTTTATATGTTCTTCCTTTTTCTAATAAAAACTTCAGTTGTTAGTAAGCGCTTGTGTTGTGTCCTACCCTTTGTCCTGTCTAGTTTGCGCTGCTCCCTCAGAATGAATGTATACCAACTGGCCCAGTTCTCGACCTTGTAATAATTAGTTGTCTGATAGGCACCCGTAACAGCAAAAGAATGCGTAACACGAAAATTTTGTGTCAGTTAGTTATATTTGCAGGTTAGGTTTGTTTGTCTGGTGGCAGCCATACATCACATTGTGTGATGAAATTGCAATCTGAGATTGCTTCAAAGACTTTGAATCAATGCACCACTGATGCACCAAAAAGGCAATTAAAAATTTTAAATGTTCTGAAAAAGCAATAGCCATACAGTGAAATCTTGTTAGTTCAAAAATGGGTAATTTTAATTAGTGCTAAATAAATAGATGTCCAGGTCTTGGCGAGGAAAACTACTGATAATTTGAGGAAGACGGTATTCACAACAGTCAGTTCTAACTAGCAGTCCCTGGCTATCACCGCCCCCTGGATACATAAATATTGGCCCATGGTGAATACAGCGCATTGAAAAACCAAAGCAAATTTAGTAGACACCTAATAATGAGTGAGAAGCATAGGCAGGTGTGAACTTAGTGGAAAGTTCACTTGACTGGCTCGCCAGCGCTCTGGAGCTTTGCATAGCATGTTTTGTGTTCCAAAGCGGGCGCTGCCATTGTTAGGCTCAAGCTGTTGCAGGTTTTTGTAGTGGCTGATCGTTGGGCCTGCGAACAGCTACTGTTGCAGAAGAGGGCAGAAAATGCTGGACTCTTATTCCTACAGCCTGATTCCTAATTCGAACTACACCTAGCTTAAACTAGTTTTTGGTTCCCTTCAGGTTCAAACTAACACGCTTCTGTATTTCATCATCATCAGCCTCATTTTGTCCAATGCAGGATAAAAGCCTCTTTCTAAGACCTCAAGCTCCGTATTTACCCTTAATTTAATGCAGCACTGTTGCATTCCTGATTCAGCTTAAACTCTATTGCAACCTGTCCTATAATCTTTGGTTACTACACCGAATTGTTGAAGATATTTTAGGTTGCTTGAACCATGGTGTCTGCCTTGTCTTTCATTTGTGAGTGTTAAAATTATGAGCTTGGCTTTACGTAAACTCCTTCCGGGTCAGACTGATTTTTCTGTTTTCGTTGCTTTTTCAGCAGCAAAGTTCTCCTCGCATCCCTGCCTGCAGTTGTCCACTGATGTTGTTGGCGTGGACGCATATGACCAGCTTTGCTTCCTTGCACCCTTCCTGTTTACAGGGCTGTGGTACCTTTTTTTTATTGCTTGGATATATAATGTGAAATATCCCAACACGACCCACCGTTTTGAGATTTTTTTAGCATGTTTTAGGGCTTGCAAATACCGAGCCATGTGGGAAGATCGTAGAACTAATTAGGTTTTGTCACATAGTCGGGAAGTTGCTTTTTTACGGCTATAAAGTGATTGTACATAATTAAAAAACTCTCAATAATTTTTCTTACGCTTTGTTTTAATTTATTACTTTATATGCGTTTGTGTAGAACTACCATTTTTTTCAGTTTGAATTGGGTGATTACCGAAAAATAAATATGTTAACAATGTCACAACCATTTTTCATTCTTACACGATAATTTCTACCTTTCATAAGGTATGAAAGTACAAGTGTAGCATAGAGCATCTCATTATTCTTTCTCTAAACTACATCAGTGTTTTAGGCCTATAAAAAACAAGCCAAGTGCTCCATTCCAAGCTTTGAGAAAAGGGCTATTGTTGTTCGAAATGCCACCCCAAATATCAAACTTTCATTAGAGCTTATAATGGTGATTAACCTACTGCTCTAACTTTCAGTACAGGCTCCAAACTTTTGTGAGTGCCAAAATAATTTCTTCGCTCAACTCAATACTGCCTTGGTGGGCAAAAACGCCCTCCTAGGATTGTAAAGGCTACCCAAACAGCAAGAAAATACAAACATATGGTTCGTACACCTCGGTAAAAACTCCGTTAAACACAATAAAATGCTTCCTGAAACGCCCCTCAAAGCAAACCCGCCAAGGGAGGGAGAATATCCTTCTGAACCACCTGAAAACTCCATAAACATCACTTAAGAATGCCCTTGAGGAAGTTATAAATGCTCCATTTTACCCTCCTTATATTCTTAATACCACTTTTTCATTTCTTAAAACATCTTGCTTT
Source organism: Haemaphysalis longicornis (assembly GCA_013339765.2). Lineage (NCBI taxonomy): Eukaryota > Metazoa > Arthropoda > Arachnida > Ixodida > Ixodidae > Haemaphysalis > Haemaphysalis longicornis. Next base: position 202,824,100 of record CM023450.1, on the reverse strand, counting down.
GAGCGAGTACACGAAACCTCCGAATCCGAACAATCCTATATTCTAAAAAAAATCTAGAAGGAGAATCACTAGCAGATAGGCGATTTAGAACCTCTAGGAGTATATATCTTCTAGAGTGAACGGACCAAGCCTGCATTTATAAATTTTGGGAATACAGTGCGGTCAAATGTCAAGAGGATGTGCTTAGTGGGATCATTCTCGCCTCGGCGGACGGTGATGCGCTTCACGGCAGTGATGCCCTGATTCGTCATGCTTTAAGAAGATCTACCTCCGTTTCGTTCAGCAGATCTTAGTTAGAGACCACACCCTGCGAACTGGTGAGGCTCCGCTGGGGTGTGACGCGTGACGTGATGTTACGTCCAGATCATCCATTCGAGTTTGATCTAAAAGTTCTGAGGCCTGCTCCTTGCCGTATGCCTCGACAAATACTTCACGAGTCGTTATTTTTTCTCCATGTGTAGTTTTTTATATTGCATTAAAATATTTTGCAATGAAGAACTCTGGTTTTGTTACAAGTGAATGGGCTGTACCAGGGGAATCCATAAAAAGAAATGTAGAGTAATTTTGATGATGATGATGGTTGGATGTTTATGGCGCAAGGCCAACTAGGGCAAAGAGCGCCAAAACATAGTCATATATGAGGGGTGAAACCTTAAAACTACGAACAGTCAGCAAAAACAAAAGTAAATCACAAAACGACAATGAGCATGGCTGGTGTATAGGGCCAGGGAGTGATCACGCGTGGTAGAAATGAGGTCTAAAAATTAACTTCTTCTAAATATTTAAAAACACACTTGATAGAAAACATGGGATCATCAGAGAGGAAAACGCTGGTTGTGGTGGGACGTGTAGTCTGTATACTGTGGGAATGTTTGCGCCGTGTTGTGTGAAGTGCCTTGCATGTGATTAGTATTGCACTTACGGATAGGGCCTCTCCGCACCTGCTGCAATGGGGTCTAGAAGATCCCGTCAGCAGATACGAGTGCGTCGCATGGGTGTGCCCCATCCGCAGCCTACCCCAAGGGCAACTTCCATGTGTCTGTTGCGTGAGTCAGCTGTGTACCGTCCCCAAGTGTGGCTTTAGTTACGTGTAGTTTGTTGTCTGTTCTGTTGCGTCCCAGTGTGTTTGCCATGTTGCTGCGCAGGTGTTGTCTTATGTGTGGCTTGAGGGTCTGTGTAGGGTACGGTTGTTAGTCTACAGTGTCCTGAGTGGCAGCAGCGCAGCCCTCTCGTCTGCCAACTCATTCCCAGCGATCCCAGCGTGTCCTGGGACCCAGCAGAGGACCAGCTGATGCTTCTTGCGCATACACAGATATGATAGTGTTATAAAATACAAGATGAACTATGTGGTTTTTGGGGGGTGTATGCGATGACAGTGCGCGACAACACTCAAGGAATCTGGTAGATGATAGACTTTGGAATTTGATTTTCAAGTATGTGCCGTACAATCAGCAAATCCCATACGCCTCTGCTGAAAAAATTGTCGTGTGGACGCTCATGGTTCTGGCTGCACAGAAATTCGGACCATGAGCAGCGCAGGAGACCATAGTGGAGGTTTTAGACGCGTCACAGTAAAATTCTGCAAGTGGGTATTTAAACTGCAGAGACAGAAAGTGCTGCAGTATTGCAGCCTGCGGTACCCGATTTTTGTCAAGTTTATAAAAGAAACGTCGCAGGGACACAGGACGAACTGCCAAGGCGGTAAACTGTTTGAAAAGGATGACCTGTACACATCTAAAAACGAAGCACTGAGATCCGAGGCTCGCTCTTTCACTCTAAGTGAAAAGGGCAGAGGAACGGATGGGCGATTTACAAAGAGCAGAGATGTGGATGTGTCGTTAAAGACAGGATAAAAAGGATGATTATTCAGCGATGAATTTTAAAAGCATAAAGCAAGTCCATGTACGTTCGCTAGTTCTCAAGGCTCCACTTATTACAATTCAACATATAGACTCTCGACAGGGCTAGTGCGAAAGGCACCCGACGCAGCCGTAGCCCCAAGTGTAGTACTGGGTCAAGCATTCGCACGCTGTTTGTACTCGCCGACCCATATACCACACTGCCATAGTCCAAACGAGAACCCAACCAAAGCAGTAAGAGCCGTAGTAGGAGTTCGTTGTCGGAACCATACGAATGGTGCGAAAGAACTTCAGGATATTCAATTGTTTTAAGACATTTAGTGTTTACAGTTTCTTGATGTGTGAAAATGAATGTGAGTTTCATGGTCAACACAACAACCTAAGAACTGTGCTCCTTGTCACAGGGAAGCGACACGCCATTCAAGTAATGTTGGGTCCGGATGGACCCCGCGCTCCTGGAGAACACAACGCAGGAGCTTTTGCAGGATTCAATTTAAACCCAATTCTTGTCTGCCCAGCCGCAAGCTTCTTGACACCAAGCTGGACTTGACGTTCGCATATTGACATATTACATAGATATTAAAAGATATTGCACGATCGTCTACATACATAGAATAAGAGATTGTTGGTGGCAGTGCTTTTCCAAGAGAGTTCATCTTTACAATAAAGAGAGTTACAACTTAACACGCCACCTTGCGGGCACGCCATTTTCTTGGACGTGAACCTTTGAAAGTGCACAACCAACTCTTACTCTGAACGCTCTCTCCGACAAACAACTAACAAGGGTGTTCAACATAATACCCGAAACACCGAATGACCTGAGGTCACTAAGGATCCCATAAGCCAAGCGGGTGGTCGTAGGCCTTCTCGAGGTCGAAAAAAGACAGTTAAGCATACTGCTTATGCACGAAGGCATCCTTGATGTATGAGTCAAGTGCAACCAGTTGATCGTTCGTCGATCGCCCCACCCTAAAGCCTGCCTGGCAGCTCTCGAGAAGGACCATTGTAATCGAGGAAGTACACGAGCCTGCGATTGATCATCTTCTCGAAGAGCTTGCACAGGCAGCTCGTCAGGGCTATTGGACGGTAACTTGAGGGGGACGACGAGTCCTTTCCCTCCTTCAAGAAAGCCACTACAATGTAATGTTGTCTGGGCCTGGAGCTGAGGGTTTACACGTGCTCAGAGCAGCCCTCAGCTCATTAGTGAAAACAGGGAGTTGTAAGAAGTCTGTGATTTGGTGTTGTCGTGTAGGGACTTCTTTTCACAAGAGGCTTTATACTTCTGGAAAGTGTTCGTGTAGTGTGCTGAACTGGACACGTGTTGGAAGTGTTGTGCGAGTGTGTCAGCCTGGTCTTCCAGTGTGTCCCCTGTTGTACTGACCAGGGGCAGGCTGTGTGTATGTTGTCCTTTGAGTTTGCGTATACGTATCCATACCTTGCGTGTGTCTGTGTATGAGTTTATAGATGTTATGAATGAGCGCCAACTCTCTCGTTTTGCCTCACGGCGCAAACGTTTTCCTAACGCCTTGGCCCGTTTTAACAAAATGAGGTTACCCGGTGGGGTAACCGACGAAGGACAACCCCACCCTTGTCTGGGCCTCTCGCGCCCGCCTACAGTCCCCTCATTCCACCACGGCCTCCGCTGGTTGCGCGGGGCACCAGAGGCGTGGGGAATGGACTTTTCGGCGGCGTCGAGGATGTGCGCTGTGAGGAGTTGGTAGCTTCTTCAACGGTAGGTGTCCTATGGATTGTGGTGTAGTTTGGATGTCTCTGTAAAATGTAATTCCAGTTAGCTCGTGCTTCATTGAACCTATTATGGGAATAGGACTGCATGGGCCTTTACCTATGTACTGTAGTAGGTGGGGAAGTGGTCACTGCCATATGGGTCAGTACCCACACCCCACTCAAGACATGGAAAAAAGAACTGCGAAGCCAATCGCCAAGTCAAGACATGAGTATGTGGTTTTGTGCCTATGTTATGGTATGTAGGCTGTTATTGTTGAAAAGGCATGCTCCAGAAGATGTCAGGAATTCTCTACAGGCGACCTCGGGCAATCCGTTGCGCGAAGAGCCCCAAAGAGTGTTTGTGAGCATAAGGTCGCCTGTCAGGAGGTATGGTTCGGGCAGCTGGCTCAACCAGCGCTCGTAGTCAGAGCTAAAAGTGAACATCAGGAGGAATGTATATGGAGGCATACCGTTATCAACCTATTAAATATTATCAAGCCGTATTGCTACAGCCTCCAAGGATAGTGTTTCAGAGTTAAAGGGTGGCAGGCTAGGATTTCCGGGCAATTAAGGCCACACGTAAGACGCCAGAGAGTGGTGCAGCCATCCCTGTCCTTTCTGAAGACCATGTAACCATTCAGAAATTTGTGTGCTTGAATTCAAATGGTGTTTCCTGAACACACATTACACTTGGCTGATTAGCATGCAGTAGTTCGTATACACGTCAAGATTTTAAGAAGGCCTCTACAGTTCCATTGATTATGTTTCTCTTCGCCATTATTTAGTGTGAGGAGCTACTGGAGTGTGTGTGTTTGTTTATGTGTCGTCCTTCGGGCTGTGACTCTCGCCTTTTTTGGCTTGTCGGGAGGCTTTGGCGTCGGGACGCGTTCCTTGCGCTGCGTTGCAAGCAGGAACGGCCCGACATCCATGTCGTGATCGGATGTCCGAGGGGTGCCCGACGGACCGGCCCCCCCGACTTGGCCCCCCCTCGGGAGCCCTTCGTTTGAGCCGCCACCGCCGAGGGCGTCCGGGTGCCAGAGGTGGCACGGGCGGTGCGGTGGCGGTGGGAACCGGTGCGGGGGCCATGTGTCCATCACCTCGGTACCCTCCAACGCACTGGGGGACGGGGAGACAGAGGCGGGAGCGGCACCGGTCCCGACGGAAGACGTTTGCACCACAACCGCTGCTGCCTCAGCAAGCGGCGTGGTCGCGGGTTGGGCTGCCAGAGGCAACCCAGGGGGGGGGGCGGGGCAGGGACCAGGTCAGACTCGTTGAACTGGGTCCCTGTGGACACCAGACGCCGCTCCGCCCCCCGGCGAGCTGCGCGGCGTACCTCCCCAGAGGGAAAGAGGCGAACCTCTTTCGCGCCTCTGGGAAGGTGATGTTCTCCGTGACCTTGATATTAATTATCTTTTTTTCCATGTGAAATATTTCGCACTTGCGGGAGTACGCTGCATGCGGACCACCGCAGTTCACACAAGTGAGGGTTTCGGATGGACAGTTGTCAGTCGGATGATCGTGCGCCGCGCATTTCGCACACGTCGTTCGGCCACGGCAAGAGGTTGTACCGTGCCCGAACCGCTGGCACTTAAAACAGCGCCGCGGGTTCGGGATGTAGGGACGGATGGAGCAACGGATAAAACCTGCATTTATGTATTGTGGAAGAACTGCGCGGTCGAAAGTCAAGATAATGTGTTTGGTGGGAATCTCCTTTTCGTCTCTGCGGATGGTGATGCGTCTCACGGCAGTTACGCCCACTGCAGGAGATCCGCATCGGTTTCGTTCAAGAGATCTGTCTCTGATATCACACCCTGCGAGCTGTTTAGGCTCCGATGGGGTGTGACCCTTATGTCTAGATCAGCCAGTTTTGTCTGAGCTAGAAGCTTTGTGGACTGCTGCTTGTCATTTATTTCGATTAGGAGTTCACCATATCTTTGTTTTTTGCATTTATACAATTTTCCTATTATGGCTTCAAGATACTTGGCGATCAAGAAGACTGACTGAGATGCAAGAGGGTGGGTTGGATTGAGGGATTCCATGACAAGAAATCGAGAGTTATGATCTGGTTCAGAAAATGTTAAAGATAGCAATGGGGGAAACGATACTCCGGTGCGGCCCCTTTTAGGGGGCCGATCACGTTGGGGGGGGGGGGGGTTTGAAAATGCCATATAGCATAGTATAAAAGCAGGGAGACTGGGGTACTTTCTTCTTTGACCTTACCCTGGTAGCCAAACAGGTCCCGGAGCTCCCTGCCTGGTAAACAGACAGGGAGCCCATCCGCCGGAGCTTGACCTGGGCTCCGACGGCCACCGTTCGTGGTTTCTAACCCTCCACCTATAAACACATCGCCACGGTTGGATCCAGCTTATGTTTGGGGGCTCGGGGTCCGCGGTATCGCCAGTACCGTCACCAAGATTGCTCAAGGTGCCCCGTGCGGGGAAATGTAGAGTAATGTTCTGGGTCGGGAAAGGATATAATGGTAATTGGGGGGAAAAAAACAAGGCAGCACTCAACATTGCTAGACAGATTTATTTTCCGTCGGAAGAGAGGAAAATAGAGCAAACAGGGCTTGTGCAGGAAAGAATACAACCTGTGTGTGAGACCGAGGTTATCATTGAACCTTCTGCTGAAATGACTGAGTGGTCGGCAGCATCTACTTCGACCACATATTCGAAGAAACAGTTTTCTTGGGACCACAAGTCACTACGTCGCTCTGCTCCACCAGACCTGCCAGACAGCATCAAAATATGGCAGAAAGAGATTGCCTCGCAGCGATGCTATCTGTAGTCCATCCAGAAGCAACTTGTCCGAGCGCGTGTTCTCGTAACGATGGAGAGAGAAGACCAAACGAGCCAGTCGTTACGAGAGCGCTCACCCTCTCCAACACAGACGCCATACTGTGCCGCAGCCTCGGGATTTCCCTGCATTGCCCTTCTCACGCTGGGGGGATCCATAGTAGGGGAACTTACCCCGTATCTGATCCCTAAATAGATTACTGCTATAAAAATCGGGCAAAGCTTGAAATTACATAACGGCGAGAACAATCACGTCGAACAGCGATCAACGTCTGTTGCTGCAGTAGAAATGTCGGAGCTCCTGCTACAAGAAATGCAGAGAACCACCCCCAGTTTATATGGCTACAAAGCATACACGGCACACAGTATAACACGCTCTTCCAGGTCAGATCCCTAACATAGTGTCTTCGGAGGCCCAGACAATGATTTACGTTTTGAAGACAGTAGCCACTGCCCAATCCCAACTGCCGCTTTTGGTACAGACGCCCAAGAGGTGGTGGCTGCTCGGCGTATGTTGGAAGGCACAACTTCACTGTTGCGTTCACATACTTGCGCCTAAACACGGTTCAACATATTTGTACGATGGTGAACATTTCTTAGATGCGGCGCCTTCCCGCCTTTTACTTTCATGATGCAGCGGTGTTCGTTGGTGATTTTATTGCGTAGCACAAGGCCTGAGGTTAAGAAAGTATGCTATGGGGAGGATTACAAATGGTGGAAGAGGCTGACGACGCGGAGCTACACTTTGTAAATGATCATGGTCAGCCAACTGGAGGAAAACAGAAGCCTGTATAACGTGATATCATGCCACGCATGACATGAGCAACACCCAATGCTGTGGCCATCTGGCCTCGCGAACCAACGTCGTGGACCACCGATCACCCCCAAATCTGGATTCACGTGTCCGGTATGGACAAGAAGGGACGAAAACGCGTGCTGTACGCGAGCTAGCAGCGTTTCAGGGATGTACCTATCAAGAGGACAGGACTCCAGTACTAGCTCCAGTGGACCTATCAAGCGTGATAGGCTCCAGGTAATGGGGCAGTCGTTGATGCTTTGCAACGCATTGATCAGGAGCCTTCGAGAGGGAAGCGGCTTCTCTTTTTTCCGCAACAAGTGGCTCTTGCTCCTCTTATTATATATGCTCCTCTCGAGTTGGAGGAATCGCAGCCTGTACAGACTTTGCTCACAATTGCCGAGCTGACGGCTGGCTTTGGACAAAATAATGGTCATAGTGCGCCAGGGAAGGACGGCGTCACGTGGACAATGCTTCAGAACGTTCCCGCAACTTCACGACAGGAGCATTTAGACAAGATAAATGAAATATAGAACCGAGAACAGGTGCTGGTAGCTCCAAACCATGCTGTAACACCTCCCGTTCCTAACGCAAAAAAATACCTGCCAGATATGGCTTTTTTCCTCGTATTTCACTCGCCTTTGCCCTCTGTAAGGTTATAGAACGAATAGCAGCGACCAGACTGAATTACCACCGCGAGTATGAAGCTGAGTATGTCCACCCTGGGCAAACTGGGTTCCGGAATTATCTGGGGAGACACGATTCCCTCTTTCTCTTGCGGCGTATTCTCCGGAAAACGTTGGATCTCCGCAGAGCCTATGACACAGTTACTCCGACAGCTGTTCTTGAGGTGCTCGAGGATGTCTACCCAGGCAAGAAATTGAAGAATGTTTCTGGAGTATCTTGGGCTAATGGACTTTTGAGATCCGCTCTGGATGCCACGACACAATACAATTTGACAACCATTCGGGAATTCCGCAGGGCCATCCTATTTCTCATTTTTTTTTCAATTCGCCATGACTAAGCTTGCGCGAATTCTGGCAGCTGTCCCTGGCGTCTATGTTACTTCATGTGTTGATGATATGACTACGTGGACCTAGGCTGCGGATTATTTCTCTACAGAGCGCTGTTAGTAGTATGCAACCAGCTCTTGGCGTGTTCAACAGTCTCTTCTCCATTACCAGAACGGAGGTTTTCTTGACTAAAACCAACTTTATCGTCACGGGTAAGCCATGATGTTGGTTTGTTTTCTGGCGCAAGGGCAACGAAGGCCAAGGAGCGCCAACATAATGGTTGTGTCGTTCCTGGAGTAAAATGTTTGGAAAATAGAATAGTTATAGACTGCTGCGAGGTTTATAGAGCCCCTTATTTAAAAAACAAACTCTGGAGTGAGCCAGATGGTTATGACGTTAGAGTAAAAAATGAATGTTCAATCAAAGCTATCTCCACTAAGGGGCTTTGCTAACATATGAGGTATGAGATGCCTTTTGAAAAATCTAATATCTCCCAGGTAAGCAAAGAGACGTTTACTTGGAATGAAGGGTTTATCGCCTAAAAAGAATGATGGGTGAAGTGGAATAATGTGAGTGTACTGTTCCCGGAAATGCTTCTTTCTCGCACTGTGAAAGTGCGGACATTCAATGAGAGCATGCACTACTGACAGACGATGTCCACAGCTGTTGTATCGTGGCGGTGGTGCTTATTTTGAAAGATGGGAATGAGTGGCATATGTATGACGTATACGTAGTCTGCTCATGTACACTTCTGTTGTTCTGTGATGTTTTTCTGTGTAGTAGCTGCCAATTTGTGGTTTTATAGTGTGGAGTTTATTTCTGTCTGTGTGTCCCAGTGTTGCTGCCAGCGTTTTCGTAGTGCCTTAGGAATGAGCGGTTTTATGTCAAGATAGGACAGCTGACGAACATCGATTTCACTGCGCAGTGCTGCTATGGAGGCTCTCTGGTCAGCGAGTGCATTGCCAGGAATTCCGCAGTGTCCGGGCACCCAGCACACTATTATTGTCTGTTTTAAAGCATAAGCTGACATGATTTCTTAAATCACCATGTTCAATATCGCATTTCTACTTTTTTTGGCCAGGGCATAATGCTGTTACAACGACTAAGGAGTCTGTGAATATAATAGATTGTTGTGCTTTATTTGTGTTATGTGTTCCACAGTTATTAAAATAGCTTATGCCTCTGCCGTAAATATACTTGTGTTCCTGTTAAGCGTTCTTGTGCTGGAAAAGTGGGGACCATGTGCTGCACATGCCACTGCAGTAGAAGATTTTGAGGCATCCGTATAAAAAGAAGTTTATGGGTACTTTTATTGTACGTGTAGAAAGTGTTGCAGTAATGAGTTCCTTTGGTGCGTGTCTGTTGTCAATTTCTTAGAAAGACACGTCACAGATGACAGGGAGCAGATTCTAAGGTGCAATTAACTCAGTGATGTTTGTTTTGTAGGTGTCGCTCAGGGTGACACCAAGGTTCTCTGCCTCTGGTCGCACTCGGAGAGAAACAGGCAGAGGGAGAGAAGGACAGCTCAAAAAGAACCTTCCAGATGTGTTTTGAACAATAGTATTGAACGGGTGACTCCCTATCGAAGTGGTTCTTACGTAGTAGAAAAGTGCCATGTATGTGCGTTGGTGCTCTAAGCACACTGGTCAGTTTCAACATACAGGCGTTCTATAGGGCTTGTCCGGAAAGCCCCAGTCGCAAGGCGGAGCACTAAATGCAACACTGGGTCGAGCATTTTTAAAGCTGTTTTAGAAGTAGAACCATACCCCACACTTCCGTGGTCTATGGGCGATCGCACTAAACTATTGAAAAGACGGAGCAAGCATGACTTATCTGCACCATATGATTGGTTGAATAGTTTTTATAATAATGTTCATGGTTTAAGGTGCACCTAATTTTGAGTTGTTTGATGTAGGGGATAAATCTGAGCCTTTTGTCTAGCAGAATACACAGAAAGTTGTGTTCATTTTTGGTGGGAATCACTACATTATTAATACGGACTTAAGGGTCAGGCTGGACTCCAAGCTGCCGGGAAAACAGTACACATGTGCTCTTTTCAGGAATAATCTTAAAACCATTGTCATCGGCGCACTTTTCAAGTTTACTAGCACTAAGTTGTAACTGCCGCTTGCAGATTGACGGATTACAAGACTTATAGCTGATTTGAATATCATCAACGTAGACTGAGTAGAAAATTGTGGGTGGAAGTGCCTTTTGGGGTGAGTTATTTTGACAATGAAAAGTGTACAACTCAGTACTCCAAACGGCGGGACCCCGTTTTCTTGACTGTGTATTCTAGAAAGGGATGCTCCGGCACTTACGCGCAAAGTTCGCTCAGACAGGTAGCTTTCTATAGTGTTGAGCATATTTCCAGATACACCGTAAGGTTTGAGGTCACGCAGGATGCCATAGCGCCATGCAGTATCGTACGCCTTCTCCAAGTCAAAGAAGATAGACATACAGTGTTGCCTGTGGACAAAAGCATCTTTTACATACGATTCCAAGGCCACAAGCTGGTCGGTTGTAGATTTTCCCGAACGCAAACCTGCCTGGCAGCTATCTAGAATACCGTGGTATTCTAAAAAGTACATGAGCCTTCTATTGACCATCTTCAAGAACAGTTTACTTAAACAACTGCTGAGTGTTATTGGCCGATAGCTAAAAGGAGAAGAGGCATCTTTCCCTTTTTTGGGCAATGGTACCGCAATTGCCTATTCCCAAGCCCGTGGAAAATGTCCTGCACTCCATATCTTGTTAAATAAATAGAGTGCTTCGAAGGTGTCTGCGTGGCGGTGTTGAATCATTGTGTAAGTGATTTGGTCTGCACCTGTTGCTGATGTCAAGCAAGTCGCCAAGGCAACCGTAAGCTCGTGGATGGAGAATGGACAGTTGTAAGAGTCTTCTGACGATTTCTTGATGTCCCTAATGAATTTACTTTGACCAGATGTTTTGTACCTGATAAATCTGTCTGTGCTATGTGAAGAGCTTGACATAATTTCAAAGTGTTTGGCTAATGTGTTTGCCTGGTTTTCTAATGTGTTACTAGTGGTGCTAACAAGGCGTAAGGTTGTTTTGAGACCTTTGAACTTTAATTTTCGATTCCACACCTTGCTTCTGTCAGTTTAAAAGTGAATAAAACCTACAAAAATTCCCCCGCATTTCCCCGAGGGGGAGAATGTGAAAGTGCGAATGCACGGTTGTCGGCCCGCTTGCGGCGCTTGCGCTCGGCCCCCGCAGCCCACCTGCCTCGCCGCCTTCTCTTCCATCTCTTCCATTGGGTTTGTAGTATCACGTGTACACCACGCAGTTATCAAGCCGCTATAACGCCGCTGAGTCGCCAACGCACGTCGCTGACGACGTAGTTTTTATGCGTTAAAGATATAAGGCGCGTCTAACACTGATATCACCGTCGCGTCCGTGGCTTTGTCGGTAGAGCGTCGCGCTGCGGCCGCAAAGTCCTCGGATCAAAACCTGCGCCGGATGCTGTTTCTTTTTCAAATATAGAGGAGCACTGCGGACGCCAACACCGCCGACGCCGGCGGTAGATGGTTTGGGGTCGCTTATAAAGTGCATTCGCACTTAAAAGCTGTCTCGCTGTTGGTTTAAGCTTCGCGGCGAATACGTCTTCCAACTGCCTTGGCACGCTTGAAAGCAATAAGATTCTGTGTTGTTGGGTACCTTCGGAGTTTTCCCATGATTTGTTTTGCGCTTTGCGTGCGTTTTGACACTCCTCATTCCACCAGGGCTTTCTCGAATTTTCAGGAGTACCGGATGTTTGAGGGATTGAACTCTTGGAGGCCTCTATAATGTGGGCGGTGACAATTCCAGAAGCTTCATTGATATGTAAGTGTTTTATGAATGTGTAGCACAGCTGTGGGCTTTGCCTAAAAGCCACCCAGCCTGCACCGGTTTTTTTAAATCTTTTATGATAAATGGAACTGTCAGAGGGTGTACCAATCATTTAAGAGTGATGGGGAAGTGGTCACTTCCATAATGGTTGGAGTCCACATTCCACTCAAACAAAGGGAAGAGGATGAATGAACCTATTGCTAAGTCGATGTGTGAGTAGGTGTTGTGTGTTGTGCTGTAGTATGTTGGTTTCTTTTTATTATATACACGCACCAGATGAGAGTAAAAATGTTTCAATTAAACGGCCCCGGACATCGCTTTCAGATCCCCACAGTTTGCTGTGGGCATTAAAGTCACCCACCAGCAGGAATAGATCCGGTAGCTGGTTAATTAAGGACTCAAATTCTTGGCTGCAAAGGCAAAATCAGATTGGAATATATGTCGAAGCTATCGTTATTAACCTGTCGCCGATTATTACATCTACAGCAACCACTTCGAGGGTTGTGCTCAAAGGGACAACTTGACAGGGAATAGAATGTTGTATACCACGCACGGGGCACCTTGAGTAACCTTGGTGACGGTGAGTGGCGACACCGCGTACCCCGAGCTCCCCATACTTAAGCTGTCACCTACCGTGGCTAGAAGTGGAAAGGTGAAGGGTCAGAAGCCGTGAACTGTGGCCGTCGGAGCCTTGGTCAAGCCCCGGCCGATGGGCTCCCTGCCTGTCTACCAGGCAGGGAGCTCCGGGACCTCTTTGACTACCAGGGTAAGGTCAAAGGAGAAAGTACCCCCGTCTCCCTGCTTTCCAAATGTATCATAAGGCATTTTCAAAATCCCCCCCCCCAAACGTAATCGGCCCCTGAAAAGGGGCCGCACCGAAGTTTCTTTTCCTTCGTTGCAATTGACCTCTCTCCCAAAGCCTGATACTTTCTGGCGGTTTTTCATCATGAAATCTGTTGACAAGACAAAGCCCATCACTTCCCAGTCTGTGTTTCTAGTCTCCAAGTTTCTTAAAAGCCTTATCGGAAAGTCGTACAAGGCTAAGAAACTAACAACTGGACAAGTTTTGATAGAAGTAGAAAACAAACAACTATCCTCTAACCTCCTCCAGCAAGCACGCATGGTAGATGTTGACATCAAGATCACGCCCCATCGCAGCCTCAATAGCTGCCAGGGCGTGATCTCTGATCGGGATCTAATGAATGAGACTGAAGCAGATCTGCTCGAGGGCCTCCGAGATCAGGGCGTGACAGCACTGAGGCGAATCACCATACGCCGAAATGATGAAATAATTCCTACCAAGCACATAATCTTGACAGTTGACTGTTCAAACCTTACTGAGTCGGTCAACGCAGGTTTCTTGAGATGTCCAATCCGACCCTGCGTGCCGAAGCCACGCCGCTGTTTCAAGTGTCAGCGGTTTGGGCACGGCACAACCTCTTGTCGTGGTAAATTGACGTGCACAAAATGTGCAGCACATGATCATCAAACTGACAATTGTAAATCCGAGAACTTCACCTGTGCGAACTGCCAGGGACCACACGCTGCCTATTCTAGGAGCTGTGAAAAGTTCAAACAAGAAAAACAGATCATTGCCTTGAAAGTCGACAAAAACATCACCTTCCCAGGCGCGCGGAAGAGATTCGCCTCCTCCCTCTGGGCAGGTACGCCGCCGCAGCTCGCCGGGGGGTGGAGCGGCGTCTGGTTTCGGCGGGGACCCAGTACCGGGAGTCGGACTTGGTCCCGCCCCACCACCCCCCCTGGGCTGTGGTGGCAACAACGTCTTTTTGGGATGCCGCTGCATCCACTGCCTCCTCTCCACCGGCCCAAAGCACACGCAAGGGCACGGAGATGGAGACAGAGGCAGTCGCAGCGACCCCCTCCCGCACCACACTGCCTGTGCCACCTGTGGTGCTCCCCATGCCTTCGGCGCTGGCAGCAACGGCAAAAAAACCCCGAAAGGGTACCACGTCAAGGCGGCCCAGTCCGCTGGGCACCCATTTGCCTTCAGATGACGACTTGGACGTCGAGCCCTTCCGGCTTTCATCGCAGCGTAAGGAACGGGCTGGGACGTCCAGGTCAGTAGAGAAGGCCAGAAAACCCCTTCCAAGAGTCCAGGCCCCGAAAGACCCTACATAAATAGTCACTCCAGTAGCTCCGAACACATCATAATCGCAAGAGAAAACATGATACAATGGAACTGCAGAGGCCTTCTCAATAATCTTGATGATGTATACGAAATACTGCATGCTTATCAGCCAAGTGTAATGTGTGTTCAGGAAACACATTTGAATTCCAAACACACAAATTTTTTGAACAGTTACTTGATATACAGAAAGGATAGGGATGGCAGCACGCACTCTTCTGGCGGTGTGGCCATAATTGCCCGGAAATCCTTAGCTTGCCACCCTGTCACCCTCAAGACTGTCCTTGAGAATGTAGCAATTCGAACAATAATATTTAATGGGTTGATAATGGTATGCTCCATATACATTCCTCCTGATGTTTCACTTTCGAGCTCTGACTTCGAGGCGCTGGTTGACCAACTGCCCGAACCGTACATTATTACAGGCGACCTTAATGCTCACAACTCTCTTTGGGGCTCTTCTCGCACGGATGCCCGAGGTCGCCTGATAGAGAAATTCCTTACATCTTCAGGAGCATGCCATTTCAACAATAGCCTACATATCATAGCATAGGACACAACACATACTCATATCTTGACTTGGCGATTGGCTCCGCAGTTCCTTTCCTCTTCTCGACTGGGGTGTGGGCACTGACCCATACAATAGTGACCACATCCCCACCTCACTAACGTATATAGGTAAAGGCCCATGCAGCCCATCTTCCCAAAACAGGTTCAATGAAGCAAGAGCTAACTGGAATACATTAACAGAGACACCCAATGTACACCAGACATCCATAAGACACCTACAGGTTGAAGAAGCTACCCAACTGCTCTCGGCGACCATCCTGGACGCCGCCGAATAAACCATTCCTCAAGCCTCTAGTGCCCCGCGCAACCAGCGGAGGCCGTGGCGGAATGAGGACTGTAGGCGGGCGCGAGAGGCACAGAACAAGGCGTGGGGTATCCTTCGTCGGTACCCCACGTCGGGAAACCTCCTCTTGTTCAAACGGGCCAAGGCGTTAGGAAAACGTGTGCGCCGTGAGGCAAAACGAGAGAGTTGGCGTACATTCATAACATGAATAAACTCCTACACAGACACGCGGAAAGTATGGACACGAATACGCAAACTCAAGGGGCAACAAACACACAGCCTGCCTCTGGTCAGCTTTACAGGGGACACACTCGAAGACCAGGCTGACACACTCGCACAGCACTTCCAACACGTTTCTAGTTCAGAACTCCACACAAACACTTTCATTAAACACAAACAAATGACCAGAAAAGAAGCCTATACAAGATAACAATAGGTCAACATCCTCTTATAACTCAGAGTTTTCACTGCATGAGCTGAGGGCTGCTTTGAGCACGTGTAAACACTAAGCTCCAGGCCCAGACAACATCACATACACAATGATACAACACCTGCTCGCAGACACTCTTGTAGCCCTCTTACACCTATATAACAAGATTTAGCTTTCGGGGCACATTCCCAACTATTGGAAGGCGGCTATAGTTGTAGCTTTCCTGAAGGAAGGATAGGACCTGTGGTGTCGTACCCCTCAAGTTACCGTCCTATTGCCCTGACGAGCTGCCTGTGCAAGTTCTTTAAGAAGATGATAAATCCCAGGCTCGTGTACTTCCTTGAGTACAACGGTCTTCTCGAGAGCTTCAAGTCAGGCTTCAGGGCAGGGCTATTCACGAATGATCACCTCGTAGCTCTTGAATCGTATATTAAGGATGCCTTCGTGCATAAACATTATTGCGTAACTGTGTTTTTCGACCTCGAGAAGGCATACAACACCGCTTGGCGTTATGGGATCCTTAGTGACCACAAGTCATTCGGTGTTTCGGGTAACATGTTGAACGCTCTTGTCAGTTACTTGTCAGAGAGACCGTTCCGAGTAAGAGTCGGTGGCGCGCTCTCAAAGGTTCAGGCGCAAGAAAATGGCGTGCCACAAGGTGGCGTGTTGAGCTGTGCTCTCTTCATAGTAAAGTGAACTCTCTTGGTAAGGCACTGCCACCAACAATCTCTTATTCCATGTATGTAGATGACGTGAACGTCAAGTCCAGCTTGGTGGAAAGAAACTTGCCGGCTGGGCAGACAAGAATGGTTTTAAATTGAATCCTGTAAAAAGCTCCTGCGTTGTGTTCTCCAGGAGGCGCGGGGTCCATCAGGACCCAGACATTCATCGAAATGGCGTGTCGCTTCCTGTGAACAAGGAGCACAAGTTTTTAGGTGTGGTGTTTGACCACAAACTCACATTCATTACCCACATCAAGGAACCTAAAAATAAATATCTCAAAACAATGAATATACCTAAGGTTCTCTCCCACCAATCATATGGTTCCGACAAAGAACTCCTGCTTCGCTTGTATACTGCTTCGGTTGGGTCTCGTTTGGACTATGACAGTGTGATGTATGGGTCGGGGACTTAGACAGCCTTCCGAATTCTGGACCCAGTGCTACACTTGGGCCTTGCTCTTGCTTCGGGTGCTTTTCGAACTAGCCCTGCCGAGAGTCTTTATGTCGACTGTGATAAGTGGAGCCCTGAGAACCAACGAACGTACATGGACTTGTTTTATTCTTTTAAAATTTCGTCGCTGAATAATCATCCTTTTTATCCTGTATTTAACGATACATCAACATCTCTGCTCTTTGTAAATCGCCCATCCATTCCCTCTAACCATTTCACTTAGAGTGAGAGGAGCGAGCCTCAGATCTCAGGCTTCGTTTTTAGATGTGTACAGGTCATCCTTTTCTAACAGTTCACTGCCTTGGCAAGTTCGCCCTGTGTCGTGCGACCTTTCTTTTATGAGACTTGACAAAAATCGTGTACGACGAGCTGCAATACTGCAGCACTTCCTGTCTTTGCAGTTTAAATACACATGTGCAGAATTTTATAGTGACGCTTCTAAAAACCTCCACTATAGTGTCGTGCGCTGCTCATGGTCCAAATTTCAATGCAGCCAGAACCATCAGCGTACACGCAACAATTTTTTCAGCAGAAGTGTATGGAATTTTACTGATTGTACGACACATTCTTGAAAATCAAATTCCCAATTCCATCATCTATACAGATTATTTGAGTGTTGTTCCCAAAGCAAATTCAGTTTTCTACAATTTGAGGGGGTACTAGTTTAATACATCGCAAACACCACTGCTCATCACGGGGAACCCCAATGTGGCCTGTGCGGTTCTCAATAGTTCACCAACGATCAACAACGATTTTTTTTCTTTGCATTGCGAAACACTCTGTTTGTGCATCAAAGGTACCGTTTTCTCCATTGCGGGGGGAGTTACAGCATAGGTACTATTGTTTAGACAATCGCTGCTGCGGCCATTGGTGAAAATCGTAAAAGTTGACGCACCACCATCAACCCATTCGTCCCGTTCATCATTCTGTCAATCACATCAGTTGCACGTGGGCTGCACCACTGGTTCTGCCGTCACAGTGGTTCGTCTTCAGCACAGAAGGGTCGTTCTTCAGAAAGCCGAAGTTGGGAAGTCTCGGAATCACTGGAGGGCGTTAATCGCGGACTTTTACGCACCAAATTGTGAAAGAAGATACAGACGAAGAGCAGTGACGTCAAAGCGGTAATGTGGTGGTTCTACTTACGATACGGAGATGTGAGGAACACGATGCAGATCAAGTTAGAGCTGCTTATGTCATGACTGGAGCCAATATTGACCTCCTAAATGCAGAAATCAAGCCTATCTAAAACGTTTAATTGAACGCATTATATCTGCGGACTTCTCTACTACTTGAATAATACATGGAGGTTATCTACTGAAGACTATCCAAATCTTGACCCAGCCCATTCTTTGGGTTCACATCCTATATCCCACCAATATTCCCACGGACATCCCACCGCCTTCACATCCCACCAATACCTAAAACGTGCACCAAGACCACAATCCGGAATATGGTTTACGTGGACGCGGCCAATTACAAAGGCGGCGATGCCACGGCAATGGCGATTGTAAATCGACATGGCAATTCTACCAGCTCTGCGTCTGTCCGCACCAGTGAACTGAAGTTCGGCGAAAAATTACACCATCTTCCCGTGGGGAACCCTGAGAAGGATGCGAAGTATCGTCGCGGTTCCGTGTGGTTCCATTGTGTTGCCGTTATGTTGAGTGATCTGGTTTTTACTAGCGCCAGAGGAAATTCCGCGTGAGGGTCAACACCGTGGCAAACGCACGCAAGTGCTGTTGTGTTACGGTGAGTAGGCGGTGGTTCTCGAGGCGCAGAAACTCGTCCATCATGTTCTTGTCGATGTTGTCTCAGTGGTAGAATTGGTAGTCTGCGTCAGCTTTGGTGAGTAAAGGTTGTTGACATTGGTGCACCGGCTGAGAGCAATGTACACGCCCTCCTCTTCGCAGCTTTGTCTTCTCGTTCTTCTTCTTCGGCGGTTCCCCTACGGGAAGATGACGACGGTAGTTGAACGCGAATCTGTCTCGTGATGGATTGTTTGGTTGGCCAATCCCTAGGGGCATCCTGCCACAATCAGCATCAGAGGCGCTGCGGACGCGGCTGGTTGAGCTGCAAGGCGCGTGGCGCTTCCTGCCACAGCTTTCCCAAGGGAAATTCAGCATCCCCCTCTAAAGTTTTCAGTTCGTCGTTTCCGTTGACGTTCAGCTTCGCGTGCCTTCGTTGTATCAGTAGCTTCTTGACGTAGTTTTATGAGTCAAGGACATAAGGCGCGTTCGTAGCACGTGCTCCTGTCCCGGATTTTTAGCGTAGTGGGAATAGCACCGCGTACCTCCCGTTTCGGCCAGAGAGTCGTGGAATAGAAACCGGGCGCCGCTAACTATTTCTTTTTTATAGTGTAGTATCGCGGAGCTGTGGGTGTAAGGAGGAGAGTTGCGCATGCGCAGTGAGCGTGTGGACGGCGCCGCCATCAATGCCGCATGACAAGGCGAGCCTAAGAAATGTTCCGCATTCAAAAGGCGGCCATTGCCTTGGGCCTGACGGCCTCCACAAAAAAACAAATATCTCGTGGGTGGCTCAAATTCTCCTGCTATAAATTTCGAGAGGGAGAGCGTCTTCTCAGGCGTGCCTGAAATTCTCAGTACTCGACTTTCCCATGTGCTATTTCTACACGTGCACAGTCCGGCTTGGCCACAAGCGAATGCGGTCGCGACGTCTCTCGAGCATTTTCAATACGAGAAGCTGGATAAATCATCGCTAATTCGCTTCGCTGTTCCGGGAGGAATGGGGTCGTGTTCTATCGGCTCGTGTTCGGCTCGTGTTCAGGAGTAATCGGCTCGTGCTATTAAGGAATCGGCTGGCCTCCAATGTCGGTAATAGAGGGAGCATAAATTTTAATCACAGAAATGCGCGACTTGTATCCACGACAGGAAAACCAAAATTGTTAATGTTTATGACAGCACAAACGCAGCAACAGTTGAACATGTTCAAATTTCCCATTAAACTGCTGTAAAAATGACAATCCGCTGGCCTAATTTATTTGACATAAGTTTATGTTTAATGGGAACTCGCGCTAGCTGGAACGTCACATATAGTGAACCAGGCATGAAAAAGTATACTTGAGATGTCGAATACTATTTAAAACAGCGCTATCTTGTGTCTGCCTGATGCAATTTGGTAACGACACAACGGAATCATACACAAATATAAAAAAAACTGACACAACGATTTATCATGAAATTATTACTCTCTTATATCAGGACTGTCAGGTTCAAATATAAATCTTTTCGCATATACGATGGCACCCGAAGTGGTCAGGTAAGACGACCCAACCCAGATAATATACCTCACATATTGAAACAGTTTTTTAGAATGGTGTTTAACTTCTGGAAGGAAGTTTTGTAGGAAAGCGCGTTTTAGACACCTTAAGCATTGTGAATTTTAGAGAGTAATTAAATGCTTCTTCGCAGTGATGTTACGCTGTTTGCTGTTGAATGTTGCCGTCCTGTGCAAGAAATACGTGTTAAATTCCCATTTGTTTCATGTGGAATACACTTCAATTTGAATGTGCTTTTAGAAAAGAGATCGGTGGCTGCTTATATTTCAAGAAATACGTTTGGAAAGAACGGGGAACGCAGTCTAAAATTTAACTGTGAAACTTGTGCAATCAACAAGAAATACCACCCTTTCCACATTTTCCCACTCAAAATTCTACATATTGTCGCTGAGAATCAGTTTTCTTTTTCCACTACTCCTAGTGGTAATTTTTCGTAAGTTGCTTAAACTAGGAGAGTACATTGAACCTTATAGAGTTGTGAACAGTCAATGCTGTGCCAGAACGTGGACACCGATCGCAAACTAGACACTAAAGCAAAAATTGAGGGGAACTAGTGTTCGGATTGGCGCCGATTTGAAAAAAGGCAATTAAAAGCATTTTTTCGCAAACGCCAAAATTAACAATTATAGGTACTATAAAACGCAAAAAATACCGTTTTAACCTTAAACACTTACAGGAACACTATTGAGACACATCTCCCCCTCTAAAACAAAGTTTGGCGTTCGGGGCACCTTCTTACTTCTTTGAGGAAGGCCATCACAGTGACTTTTCTTCAGGAGAGGAAGCACCAGTCTTCCACCTCATGCGTCTTGAGAAGCTGATTAACAGGACAGTTGTGAATTTAGAATACAGTGGTCTTCTTGAGAACTGCCAGTCAGACTTCAGGATGGGGCGATCCCCCAACGATCACCTTGTAGCGTTTAAATCCCCCATAGGAGATACTTTTATTCATAACCAGTTGTGTGTTACTGTATATATGATATGAAAAAGGCTAGCAATGCCGCATGCCGATAAGGCATCAGAGTGGACGGCCGTGCGGCTTGCAGAAGGGGAAGTACTATACACACACGAGCGCTTGGACCAACAGTTCATTGAAAGAAATAAACCCACATATACATGCGCTGTACACACGCTATACTGATTGTTTATCAGCTGCGCCTGCGTAGGAAGCAGGAAGTGTGTATGGGTTCAACTTGAGCTCCTGTGTTAAGCGATTTATTTTGTAATGTTGTGACAGAAGCCTCTCAGCGAGATCAGAAGGAACCAATGATATGCAGCTGTTTAGATTCGTAGATTATTTTATAATTGTCGTTACATACAAACCTGATGCCCGGAAACACCAGTAGGCGAATTTGCTGAACTTCTTTTGAGATTGCCTTCATCTCCATGACCTAATATACAAACTTCCGGTGGTGTGGCAATTCTGGCGTTTAGATAATGCAGATTATGTTGACCTCTGATGGTGTCTGCTGATGCTACGAACCACACCGCAAAAAAAAATCCTTCTACCTTACAACAACACCCATTTTAATATTGTAAAAAGAGGGATAATCACTACCTGTTTAAAAAACTCTCTAGAGAAATCCTGCCCGCACCTCACTGCCACAGACTTTTACGGTCAGGTGAATGTCTCCACTGCGCTTGCTACGCTGCTTTTTTGCTCGCCTCCGTTGCGCAGGGCGTATTTGGAACCCTGCGTGCGAAGGCTTAGCATTGCACAGAGTTCATGACGAGCAGGCAAAAGGTAGTGGTAATCCCTTACATTCACCGACTATCCAAAACTTGAAAAATGTCGCCCAACGCTCAGACATGAGAGTCGTGTTTTTGCCCCAAACAAGCATTGAATCTGTGCAGGATGAGTGACCCAGATGTCATTCGGGGAAAAAGCTGCGGCCCGAAGCAAAGGACGGTCTATGCTTAACGTGTAGAAGGGGTAGTAACAAAATTCGACTTCATTGCAAAAAAGGGTACTTTGGGTAGATCGGAAAATGTTTAAATGATAGGTTAAGGGAACATGCCAACAATGTCATTACGCACTTGAAAGAAATGTGAGCGATGGGTTTAAATCCCAGCACAGCTTCACGTGCGCATATGTTGGTTTCTTCGACAAAACAGTGGCGGTAATAAAATGCTCTGACCGTATCGCACGAGATATCATTGAAGCTGAACTGACTAACAGGCTGGGACTGGCATGGGTCATTACACCGTCCGTAGCTCTGTCAAAGAAGGAATTAAACTTCCTACGCATCCGCAGCTGATAAAGAAGCAGTATAGCGTAGCTACTGGGCATGTATATCTGTGTGCATTTCTTCGAATAAACAGTTGATCCAGCACTCGCGTGTTTATAGTACTCCTCCCGTGTGTTCGCGTGCAACCTGCGTTGTAGTCCCCTATCATGTTAAACCAACAAGCCTAAATAGCCACTTTGATACGCCATCGTACGCAACAGTAAGTAATTTGGTGTGTGAGGTAACATGTTGAGTAGAATTGCTAGGGATATATTCAAGAGGACATTTCTTATAAAAGGTTGTTATCCCCTTTCTGGGTTACACGTGCAGAAAAATGCCGTGCCCCAAAGTGGAGTCTGCGTTTCGCATTGTTCAATGTTAAGATGATCTTGCTTGAAAAGGCACCACTACCAACCATTTCCTTATCGATGTATGCTAATGATATTTGAATAACTTTCAAATCATGTGAACTCTCTGTTGCTGAGCGACAAGTCCAACTTGGTGTCAATAAACTGGCTGGCTGCGCAGAACAAAATGGCTTCGAACTGAACCCAGTCAAAAGTACCATCGTGGTGTCCTCGAGGACTCGTGGGATTTGTCCTTAGGCTGATATTAAACTCGATATATTGCAATTCCATTACAAAAGAACACTAGTTTTTGGCTTAGTATTCGATCAGAAACTTCCATTCATTCCCCACGTTAAAAACTCTAACAAAAACACGCAAAGACAAAATGTTAAGCTTCTCTCACACCATCCATACGGAGCAGCACAATACCTTTGCTTCGAGCTTTACTAGTCTTGTAGGGTAGCTTTTGAATTATGGAACTTTTTACATAGGTCATCGTGTAAAAGTGCTATAAAACTGCTTGACCCAGTGTTGCACCTAGAGCTCCCTTTTGCAACCGGAGCTTTGCGCACGAGCCCTGATCAGTTTTTTTAAAGGGACACTGTGACCAGTTGATCCTCGATATCTTGCGAACTTAAACATTACTTGTTTAATGCCATTACTACCACATCAATGTCTAACCATTCACATTCTTTTAATATAAATGATACATCACCTTTACAGCATACGCAGCTTGGACAAGAATATCCCTTCCTTTTTTCTGGGAAGAGAGCGTCAATAAAGGGGAATTATGGGCTCTGTAACTCGCGGTTAATTACAGCTTGAAGCCAATTCATTTCTGATGCTGTACCACTTTGGGAACCGTCGCCTGCTGCGTAGGAATTTTGTAGACATATTGAGAAAAGGAATGCACCAAAAGAGATAATAGTACAAGACGTTCTACAGTTACAACGAAATACCCACACTCTGCCTTTTACACTAATCCTTGGAAGTCTTCTACAGCCAGGCACTAGCTCTACATGGCGGCAATTTTAATACCTCAAAGACTCCGCAAATATACAGCATTGTAAGTGCAGAAGTACTGTCAAGGACAATTCAAATGCGAACCGCTGAGCACGTGGCCGAAAATACCGATGCCGTCACCTGGCAGCGGCCGTGGAAAACTCGCGGACATGCGCAGTTGACATGAAGGGAGCGAGGCTTCGTGTCCCACTTGATATGTTACCCTCTGCTCACTCGCATGCTTGCTTTGTCGCCCCGCTGCAAGAACGCTGAAATCTGAGCTGTTAGCGAGCCGGCGCAAGATAGTAGGCAGCTGCGGTTACTCAGTGCTCGGCGCCCACGATCGGCCGCTCCCCGCCTTTGCCAGCGTCACATAGCTGCGCGTCCGTGGCGCAGTGACTCGAACCAACGACGACCATTGGGACTGGCCCAAAGCCAAGTTGAGTACAGTCAGGAGTTGATCCTGAGGCGTCGCATGCATGCCACAAGACCAAAAGAAAACAAATTAGCCCATTGGCAACGACGTCGTAACTCGGTTTCTTTGGCGAGGTAGCAGCCGCACAGTGCCGAGGCATACAGATCGCAGCATGTGCTTTGTGCCAACAACAGCAAAAACAAATTAGATGGCGGTTAGCGACAACCGAAAACTGCCAATTGGCCGTGGCAATATTAAAAATGGGAAAAATGCAAGTGTCATGGCAAACAGTCGCCGGGATAGGCAGCAGCCCCAAGACAACAAAGGCACTGGCGGTGGCCTTTTTGAGACACTTCAATACTTGATGAATTCCGCCTTGGCAGGCACAACAGCCGCCACACGTCGAGGAATGCTCTCGAAAAGGCGCGCCGTGAAGTCCGTAGCCCGGAGGCGCTGCCACTCCTCTTCAACAGCTTGCCACAACGCGTCACGCGAGCCGCCCTGTAGCTGTCGGCTGCTAAAGGACTTCTTCATTGCTCCCCACACGTTTTCCATTACATTCATGTCCGCCCCCTGCGGTGGCCACTCGATCACCATCACGCCTCGCTCTTCCAGTAGGTGTTTTACAGACCGAGTCACGTGTATCGGGTTTCGGTCATGCTGCAAATACTACAGACATTCCGCGAATTAACCTTCGAGGGCGTAGGGTATCACCACGATGGTAACGATGTCCTCTTAGGCAGCCGCGTTGAAGCGGCCCTCGATACGAAATAACGGACGGAGGCCATGGCTTGAAATCGCACCCCACACGTTAACGGCGCACAGGCCGCTACTTGAAATCCGCTGCAGGTATCACGACTCGAATCTGAGGAAGAAAGAAATCGCAGTAGGTTTCTGCCGATATCGTTCAGACGTTTGTTTATCTCTGGGCCATTGTCGACAGCTGCACCCGACGCACAATTTCGCTCCGGGAAACGCAGTGCTGTATACAGGTAAATGACTGCATATGCTCCGCCTTCATTTTTTATAATGTGAGTCACAAAAGAAACTTGGCGCCCAAGCTTGGGAGCGCAATAGTTCTGACAGCTGGCGAAGGCTGCGCCGAACAAAGGTGTGAATTGACTGCACTACAAAACGCGTGGTGGGTGGCAACAAATCTTCACATAAACGAACATGCAAGCAACACGAAAGCTTGTCGTGGGCTCGTTTGCCTGGTCTATCTTATAATTATATTTACACTATCGCTGTGTATTCTATTACAGTGTGGGTTTAAAAAAAAGGAAAAATATTTGCATCACTCATACCTGGTTTTTCACGGCTCTCCAAGTGCGTTGGCGCTGGTCTCAACGGCTTGAAAATGTGGACTCGTCCGTGAAGGGACCACATCTCCAGTCTTCCGCCGTCCAGGTTGCGTAGTCTTCTGCGAAAAGCAGTCTCGCAAGCTTGTTCGCTTCCGATATCTTGGGCTTTCTAGCAGGGACACAGTTTCGTAGCCGCACAACATGTAAGCGGCGTCGAACAGTTTTCGTGCTTGCCGAAAGGTCGAGCTCACACTTGATTTGTTTAGACGTCAGCGACGGCTTTACTGCCGTGGGGGCCACGATTAGCGTGCCTTGCTCACTTGTGGTAGCCCGTGGTCTGCCTCCTCGGGGAAGATTCTCGATCCGGCCCTCATCGCGGAGCGCCTGCAGGATGCGACTCTCGGTGCATAGTGGTCGTCCTGTGGCTTTCGCAATATCACGCTGTCTAATACCTTCTTGGAAGAGTTGGATCATGCCCAGTCGGCTCTTCCTCCGCAACGCTTGGCATGGTCGATTTCAGATGAAGTATGGCTGACGGCCTCTTCGCATTTTATACAGTTTTGAACTATTGCGCTCCCAAGCTTGGGCGCCAAGTTTCTTTTGTGACTCACAATAGAGAAAAATGACGGCGGAGCATATGCAGTCATTTAGCTGCCTACAGCACTGCCTTTCCCGGAGCGAAATTGTGCGTCGGGTGCATCTGTCGACAATGGCCCAGAGATAAAGAAATGTCGGAACGATAGCGGCACTAACCTAATATGATTTCTTTCTTCCTCAGATTCGAGTCGTGCAACCTTGCAGCGGATTTCAAGTAGCGGCCGGTGCGCCGTTAGCGTGTGGGGTGCGATTTCAAGCCATGGCCTCGGTCCGTTAGTTCGTATCGAGGGCCGCTTCAACGCGCACTGCCTAGGAGGAGATCGTTGACAGCGTGGTGATACCCTACGCCCTCGATGGTCCATTCGCGGATGGTCTGTATTATTTGCCGAATGACCGAAGCCCGAAACACATAGCTCGGTCAGTAAAACACCTACTGGAAGACCGAGGCGTTATGGTGATCGAGTGGCCACCGCAGGGGGCGGACATGAATATAATTGAAAACGTGTGAGGAGCAATGAAGAAGTCCCTTAGCAGCCGACAGCAACAGGGCGGCTCGCGTGACGCGTTGTGGCAAGGTGTCGAAGAGTGGCAGCGCCTCCGGGCTACCGACTTCGCGGCGCGCCTTTTCGAGGTCATTTCTCGACGTGTGGCGGATGTTGTGTCTGCCAAAGGGGACTTCACCAAGTATTGAAGTGCCTCAAAAACGCTCCCGCCACTTCCTTTGTTGTCCAGGGGCTGCTGCCTATCCCGACGACTGTTTCCATGACACTTCCATTTTTAACATTTTTTGGTTATATAGCCACGGCTAATTGGCACTTTTCGGGTTGTCGCTCAATGTCATCTCATTTGTTTTTGTGGTTGGCACAAAGCACATGCAGCGATCTGTACGCCTTAGCACTGTGCGGCTGCTACCTGGCCGAAATAAACCGAGTTACTACGTCGTTGCTTAATGGGCTAATTTATTTTCTTTTGGTCTTGTGGCATGCATGCGACGCCTCAGGATCAACTCCTGACTGCAATAAACATGGCTTTGCGCCAGTCCCAACGGTCGTCGTTGGTTCGAGCACTTGCACCACGACGCGCAGCTATGTGACGCTGGCTAAGGCGGGGAGTGGCCGATCCTGGGCGCCGAGCGCTGAGTAACCGAAGTTGCCTACTATGTTGCGCCGCCTCGCTAACAGCTCAGATTTCAGTGCTCTTGCGACGCGGCGAGAAAGCAAGCATGCCTTGAAGGAATTTTGAAACAAGAAATACGGATTGAGAGGTAACCGGCTTCGATTTGTCCACAGATTCTAGGATAAAAAAACAAGGGTAGTTATCTGACTGGGGAGCGAGATGGAAGGCAAAGCAGAGAAAAATGCTTCGTGCGGCCCCGTTTCGGCGGCCGATCACAATTGAGGGATGGTATGGAAAATGCCATATGGTATAGAAAAAAGTTGGGAACGGGGGTACTTTCTTCCACAGCCTTACCCGGATAGCTGAGGAGGTCCCGGAGCTCCCTGCCTGGTAAACAGACAGAGAGCCCATCTACCGGAGCTTGACCTAGGCTCCGACAGCCACCGTTTGAGGTTTCTACACTTCACGTTGTAACACATCACCACGGTAGGTTACAGCTTATTGGGGGGGCTCGGGGTCCGCGGTGTCCTCAAGGTGCTCAAGGTGCCCCGTGCGGGGCTTATAGCGGTGTCCTGCCCCTGTGACTTGAAGTTACAAAACTTGCTTTTCCTGTGTTATGATGCTTTCACTTTGCAATTGTTATCAGAGTTAATCTTATTGCTGTCCGGTGATGTGGAGCTCAATCCCGGCCCAACCAAGGCTCAGATTGAATCCATGTCTGCCGCAATCAAGCAGCTCGATGAAACCATCCTAGCCATTCGTGCAGACATTACCGAGCTCGAGGCAGTGCAAACTAACCATGAAACAGTTTTTTCAAAACTAACAAACTGAATCTAACTTCTAAAATCACCCCAACCCGTACCATCCTAGGACGCCGCACCCGATGACGCAGTAATATGAAACGTGAAATTGAAACCTTAAAAGCTGCTAATACCAACGCCAATAATCGGTTGTGCCGTAACAATCTTCCATTTCTGCGAATAGAAGAATTTGCAAAAAAAAGCATGGGATGCGTCAGAGCAAAACGTCAGAAAATTGCGCACCGACCATCTCGACATAACGCTTGAACGAAATTTCATTGAGCGCGCTCATAGAATTTGAACATTTTAAGCTGACAACAAACACCCAATAGTAATAAAAAGTAGCTCACATGAAAACTATACAAAAGATCTTAAGCTGTGGAACTAATCTAAAAGAAACATCCTTTGCCGTGAAAGAGGACTTTGCTGCAGCCATCCGCATTGCGCGTGCGAAGTTTATGAAGTTCATCCGACCTCAAAGGTGAAGTTCTTGCTGAGCTTAGACAAGCTTATCGTTGGTAACAAATCCTATTACTACGACCCGAAAACTGACAGCGTCAAGAATTTCAGTAACTCGCGCAGCAATACGTTGTAAGCTAACTCATCAGATATCCTATCAGATGGCAGCACGTGACAGGTTCCTAAGCATTCCACAGGAGAAAGGGAGGTGTTCCCTGATATCTCGAATTTCACAATTTTCTGCCGCGACCGCCAAAGCAAGAGAGGTGGTGGTGTGCTTACAGCCATAGAAATACCTTATCTTTCTCACTCGTTCTGATTGACAAGAACATAGAATTATTCTGGACCTGCATATTTACCGGAACACTTACATTTGTTTTTGTCTGCTATAAACCGTGCAATATCCAGCCAGATTTTTGCGAATTAATCCGTCTATCCCTACCTCCAGTAACAAAAATATCCCAAGGAGCCCATATTTCTATTCCGAGACTTCAATTATTTATTAATCAGCTGGCCGTTGCTCTCCGTATCGAATTGGTCCTCATCTAACGAACAAAACTTTTTAAACACTGTACTCGACTTTGATCTTCACCAGACCATAATGTGCCCTACCAGGTGCAAACGTACCCTTGACCTTTTACTAACCTCGTGCCCGGAGAACATAAAAACTGTTAATGTCCTTACAGACATTAGTGACCATAACCTAATTCATATTTGCATAGCCACTCCACTTAAAAGAAATCACCTACACGGAAGATAATCACGGACTACAAGAGAGTAAACTTTGATGACCTTAATGCCAAACTAACCGATTTCCTAGATAATTTTAGAAACACGCACCTACATCACAGTGTCAGTGCTAATTGGGAACTCTTTAAAACAACGATGCTGAACCTTAAAAACAGATGCATCTCTACTATTCTTATCAAATCAGGTAATAACTGCCAATGATTTATTATTTTCTTTCTCTTGATTTTCTGTCTCTTTTATATAATCGCAAACTTGCCCTTGATCCAACCCCTTTTCTTTCTCCATTAAACACAAGACCGACAAGACATCACCAACCAAATGCAATAACTCCGTAATTCGCGAGAACTGACACGTTCAAATTTTCGTTTTTTCCACGCACCATTTCAGACTGGAACCAGATAACCGAATGAAGTACTTGCGATACTGAGTAACTGCGCATTTGTTTTTTGTATGTTTGTTGTATTGCTCTTGGCATTCTACCATGCCCTCCTGCTTGGACCTAAGTGTGGTCCGCAGTATGTATTAAATAAATAAACCACTTAAATAACTCGGTAATCGAAAAACACCTCTATAGAAAGGCTCACCTAATCCAATGCCCGACCGCAAGGGAACCCTACCGTTCATGCGCTAAACATTACCTAAAGGAACTTAAAGCAGCTAAAACAAAATTCTTCTCCAATGACCTGCTATCACTTCTTCAAACTAATCCTAACAACTTCTGGCGCATGCTCTCCCCTACATATCGATATAATCAAACAGATCACGTTAACACTCATGGAGACTCAATCGATCCCTCCCACTGTGCATCTACTTTAAATAACCAATTTGCTTCTGTATTTTCCGCTACTAACAACAATGTCACCGAATCATTGGCCAATCATACCTCTGTAACAATGCCAGAAATTGAAATCAGCCAAGAAGGGATAAATAAACTGATCAATAACCTCAAATTTTCATCGTCAGCTGGCTGGGACAAAATAAATAGTGAATTGCTGAAGATTAGCGCATCAGTCTCAAGCCTAATATTGTACTTGATCTTTACCCAATCACTACTAACGGGAGACGTCCCTGACGACTGGAAGAAGGCTCAGATAATACCAATCTTCAAATCAGGCAATCACGCTTCTCCAGCAAACTACCGCCCTATTTCCTTAACCTGCATCGAATCAAAACTGCTCGAACACATCATTGTGTCAAGTTTATGACCCATCTGGAATCCAGCATTTTTCTACCATCACTAACATGGCTTCCGGAAACTTCTGTTGTACGAAACGCAGCAGGGTGAGTTAACGCATGAAATATAAAACTTCACAGACGAAAACACTCAAACAGTTGCCGTATATTTGAATTTTTCAAAAGCATTCGACCGTGTTCTTTATAACCAAATATTCATTACCTTTTATACCCTTCGACTAACTCTCACCACTATTTCTTGGATCAAAAACGTCTTAAAAAACCCCAAGCAATAGAGTAGCGCAAATAACTACGAATCTCATCTCTTTAATGTAAAGTCGGGCGTCCCCCTGGGTGCTGTCTCTCCCATCCGGTGTTTCTAATTTTAATCAATGATTTGCTTACTAACATATCATCAAGGGTAAGACTTTTTGCAGATAACGGCGTTATATGCTCCCCCATCCGTAATCCAGACGACAGCGCTGCTCTTCAAAAAGATCTCCAAATGATTGCAACCTGGTGTACCAAATCACTCATGCCGTTAAACATAACAAAATGTAAAGCAATGTCGTTCGCCCGCAAACGCAGTAGACATCATTAAGCCTACAGCATTGATTTAGTTCTGATTAGCTATACATCTTCGTACAAATACCTCGGATTGCATATGTCATCGTCACATTCATGGGCAACTCATACACAAACTATGTGTTCCGAAGCCTAACGCACACTAGGATACTTGCGCCGTAACCTCAAATTAGCGTCGCCAGATATAAAAATATTAACTTACCAAACTTTTGTGAGACCGAAACTCGAGTATGCCTGCTCAATTTGGCACCCCTGGCAATCATATCTTACTAACGATCTAGAAGGAGTCCAAAACCACGCCGCCAGTTTTATTTGCTCCCAGCATTCTAACGTTATCAGTGTGACCACACTAAAATAATCATTGAACCTGCCATCACTTAAATCTCGTCGAATTGTTTGTCGGCTCAGCCTGATCAACGCTTTTTTCTATCGGGCCACAATCACAACACGCCCTCTTACAACCATCACACAGATTTCATCCCGCATTCCGCACAGCCACCCTATAGCAACAATCAGCGGACGCACCTCAGCCATGAACAACTGCTTCTCCCCCAATGGAATTACCCTATGGAAACATCTGCCTGATAACTTTGTCACGTGTGGCAACCGCTAATCCTTACGAAATAAACTTAACAGTCCCATGTCACAATCTGAGTAAATGAAGCTAGCATCTGCCTTAGTACATTACTTTTTGGAGCCATGTATTTTGCCTTCATGTCTATTGCAACCCTTTTTGCGCCACTCTGTTTTTATTTTTTTTAGTTTTTTTTGCTGTTCGTCTTCATGGTTAAGCAGAAAATCATACCTTGTACGCCCCCCCTTATGTATTGCCTTCGGGCCTTTAAGGTGGAAATAAATAAAATGAAATGAACCATTCCCTGTTTATTCAGTCCAATTTATATGAAATAAATTTTGTTATGGCGACTGGCGGTTTTCTTTGCACTTTTATTTTATACCGGGCGTTTTTGTTGCCGTTAAGCTAGGAAAAATCGGTCCGCTACTCTATGTGGCTCTTTGGGAAAGATAATTCACGAAACAGCGTATACTGTTTGTTCTAACCCACGCTTCACAAATATTAACCGAAGATGGGTTGAATAGCAACTGGATCCTCTGGTAGCATCTCCGCCTCTCAAATTATTTCCGCTTATAGCCACAAACATAAATAAAACGAGAGGACAGTTTGAGATAAGCTATACTCATATATCTTCTTCCAGTTTACTTCTTTGTAATCACGTAGAAAAATGCGGATTACTTTGTTTAACTGGACCTCTCGCAGAACCAGATTAACAGTATATCAGAATCTGTGGTATCTCTTTACTCGTATTTGCCTTAAATCCATGCGAAATAGTGGTAAGCATGCGAGCCTGCATGTTTGGAATGCCACAAATTCCCCTAATTGCATACACAGGCCCTATTTTTCTTACCTTCACTGAATCAACCCTTATATCTGGAAAAGAACTTGTTTAAACGGCTACGCGAACTAAGCAAAGATATGTTACTGGCCTGCCAAAGGTGGAGGGCTGCTTATAAACCTTAATACAGTTAGTGGGAAAATACTTAATACACTTCATTTAGGAACTTCATTTAGGAATATTGAAGGGGGTGACTTTTTTCCGTAATAATGCTTACAATCGACATATAACGCCTGTGTCTGCAGTATTGCGTTCTGCTTTAAGCTCTACAGTACTGAAGCGGCCGGGTGCTTTTTTTGTGACTGTTTGGTTGCGTGAGCTTGCAGGTAGGGGTGCAGGACTACACTTTGCAGCGTAAAAAAATATGTCGATTAAGCATTATTAGGGAAAAAAGGAGCCACCTTGAATATTTCGCGACTCGAAAATATTTTTCAATTGAAAAACGCCGAATTTACATAGGCGTTTTCAGCTGGACATTTGGCGGCGCATTGCCAGCCAGGGTTTTTTATGATTCCATTGAAAGTGCAGACAACAGGTGGCAGTATTAGGATTTGCTGCGTTCGCAGCTGCATTTCTTTTTTGGTAAAGCCTAGGTCTAAGAATTAAACAGATGTCGTGATTGTACTCATCAATTCGTGTTCACCACAGCATGCTCAGGACTAAAACAAAACTATTCATTTCTACAAACTCACTGCTTACCTGAAGCAAATTATCTATGTCACACAAGCTAAAAAAAGGCCATTGTGTGTACTCCGTTTTAGGGTTGGGATGTTGCCTTTGTCATCCTTGAAAAAATCACCTATTGTATCGCCTTGAATATTTCGCACAGAATTCCAAGATGGCCGTTGCCGCCATAATTGACTCACCAAGGTTTTCTTTGGCCCCGGAAGCTAAGTAGAGAGGAGAGAGCAGTTTTAATGATTAAAGTGCTCCGCAGTCCGAAAGAAAGCAGCACTTGTCGGAGATCACGTGAAACTGACTTGTGTCAGCTGGTAACGCTGCGGAGGGTAGTGTCAGTATATGCAGTTATTTTTTAAACCGTGCGCCACACGCCAAAGAAGGTCAAAAATCAATGTTTTGTTCTTTGAATAAAAAATGGTTTGGTAAGCGTTTTTAAAATGTGAGTGTTGTTGGCAACATTGGTCACTGTGTGCATATATGACCCTGATCTGCAGGACGAAAGGTGACGCAGAACTGAACCAGCTGGGGATAAAACTTCAGAAAGGAGGGGAAAGCTAGAACACAGGGATCTCTTAAACATGAATCTTTCAATGGCAACATAATTACACTTAATGGCCCACAGAGATAAACTCTGAGTGCAAGCTTCGTTACTCAGCTGTTCAGAAGTTCACACGGTAAAAGATCGCCATCATGATCACCACCTAACTAGGTTCTTTGAAGAACGAAAACGCCCCTGTAACTCTTGACGCTGCCAACTCGCGCTGCTCGAGTTCATTTTGTGCCTTCAAAATTTTTTATTTAGCCCCACCACCAACTCATGGTTCTTGCCCTTCCTCTAGGGCACGTAGTTAGGCGAAATGACAAGTGGTGGACCTCCAGAGAGGCAGAGTGGTAAGAAGTAGGTGTGAAAAATGTAGTGAAATTTAGGTAACCTCAAACATGTTTCTTGAAACATGGGCTACTCCGCGGACATGATTTCGGTAATTGAAGAATTCTGTAAATAAGTAACGACTCCCTGCACTGGGAGTATCCGAAAAAACTTTATGAGGAAAAGAGTGTCGGATCCAGAAAATTAAGTCCATGGTGATATCTTCAGCATAGGGTACCGCATGATTTGGCTGCTTCATGGGCTCTTTGAACAAGATCACTTTGCTACTAAAAAGCATAGCCTTTGAGAAGGGCTGTCTTTCCACACGTCTATAGTTGTGTTCGTACAAGAGAGTGAGGGGTTCTTTTGAGTAGCCCAAATCATGCGGATATTATTAAAGATATACCCAGAGATGCGGCATCGGCTTTCTGTTTAGTGATCAAAACATTATGGAATGGCAGGACAAAACAGTAAGTGCTTTTGCGTGATGTAGCCCCAACCATGTGTC
This sequence comes from Haemaphysalis longicornis, assembly GCA_013339765.2. Lineage (NCBI taxonomy): Eukaryota > Metazoa > Arthropoda > Arachnida > Ixodida > Ixodidae > Haemaphysalis > Haemaphysalis longicornis. The sequence goes on along the minus strand of CM023450.1, from coordinate 202,789,924 downwards.
GAAAAATGAACATTTTATTGAGCAGCCCGTTCATTTACGACATCCATAAAATAGTTTCTTCACCCAATAATCATTTGGGGGGCCGGTTTGAGATTACAATATTCTATATAGGAACAAGAAAATAAAAAACGAAACTCTGTTTAGAATTTAATAGTATAGGAATAGAGCAAGTGAATTACAAATAATGTGTTTCTGTCGTTAGGCGAACGTTTGGCGAGGACTAAGAGGAGCATTACGTGTGCAGCTGGCCATAAAAATGTGTGGGTGTAATATTCAGAAATGCACACCTTCTACCTGTTTAGTTGAAGCAACAGCTTTATAATACACTCTTCTACACATAGGTCAGATATGGAGGAATAGTGAAGGGCACAGCAATAAAAGCGAGTTAGCCAAACTCACCCGTTGCCAAATTATAATGCTTAGGATATATTTCAATTACCAATGTGGCCATGCAGATCTTAGAGCGGCTCCGTTCTTTAAACGAATTCCTAACCTTCGAGCCTATAAAAAATAGTATTTAAGCAATTTCTGCACATATAAGTAAGAAAAACAGCAAAATATTTTAACCAGAAATACTTCCACCTCTCTCCTCTCCCCCCGGCAGACAAGAAATCAATAAAAAATTAACGGATAAAGAAAGATTTTATATTTATCGACAGAAACAATAAAAAAAATGCGGGATGTTTCACTTTTCAACGTTTCTGCAAAGCGCATATTTAAAACAAAAGTCAAACAGATATTATAGGCTTATAACATCTTATTTAGTCTAGTTCCTTCTTGTATTTTATTGTTTTTATAACTGCGCAAGCAAATCGACAAGCAGTTTTGTATTTCTATAGCCGAAAATTTCGTAGTAGAAAATTTGTAATACAAGAAGTTTTACGATTGGCCTAGACATTTTTGACAAAGGATGTACTTCTACAGATGTATTCCCTACAGATGTAATGTTTAAAGCAAATTTTTGGGAGCGACATTACAAATACGTTCCACAGATGCACTACACTTTCAACTGGCACACGGAATATTGAAGTTCTCTGTTCAACAGGTGTAGAGAGAGAATATCCGAAATTCCCACACTAATTGCATCAAGGCCACCGACATCACAAAGCATTAACATTTTACAAATTTTACTGACAACGTATATTCCAGTCTTTACAATTTTAGTTGATGATCCATGTTTCCTATTAAGTGCGTTTTGCAGCATCGGGCACAAATTAACTCTTAACGATTTTTTTCTTACTAAACACAGCTGCCACCAGGCCCCGTGGGACGGTCATTCCGACTTTCCTTCGCACTTTTCACAGTTGTACTAACACCAGCTCTATTTAGTTCTGATTTTATTTTGCCACGCTTTTCACTTCCTTCGGCGTGCGCTATAGAACTGAATATTGTCAACATCGATATTCTGACCAGTATATATTCGATGGGGCTACAATATATTTTTAGGTACCTAACAATCTACAGCTTTCGGTGCGTTTTTATGGCGTCACCTTACAAAGTGCAACCAGCAAATCTACAACATAAAACAATGCGTTTAAAATATAATTGTTGAGCAGTTCAGAAGTTAGCTTCTACCGCGCTTATCAGCAAAAAAGTGTGTGTTGTGGGCATTACTGACGCATACATTTGAGCGCATAGACAGAAAAAAGCGTTCTGCTTCCCAAATAGGAGTCTTCCAAAAAGTTCATCTAGTGTTGTACTTTATTTTGTTGTAGTGCAGTCTCAGGTCCAGGTTTACATTATTATACAAAAATGTTTCTGAACGACCAGCAGTATAGAGTTTGGATATTTTTGAACCACCCTTTGGGCACAGCTTTTATAAAATGCCGTTTTTTCACGAGCCTTTTGTGCAAACATTGATGTAATAATTACCATAAACTCAAGAACAGCAGCACCCAACTAAAGAAGGTTTAGGAACCACCTGTACGTCTCGAGTGAACAACCGCGTTTATTTTAGCCATAAAGTACATGTCAAAAAGAGGGATTTGGCATATATTTGCTTAAGAATACATTCATGTATTACAATCTGGCAACACACAAATTGGAATACTTGTGCGATGAATCTACGTACGCTCTAAAATTTACGTTTGGATGCACACGCAGTGGGTACGCAATAGGAACTTGGTAGTTGAGTGTAATTGTACACTAGAAGTAAGGCGTTACGCATACATGATGAAGTATTATCATTTTTTGCACAACAAACAGACTGAAGCATTTGCTACTTCGCTTGCTAATCACCCGTACCAAAACAGGATACGTGTTTGTTTCCCGCGACAAGCATTCTGGAAGTAAAGATACTTTGTTTTGTTTATTTCGGTACTTGACTTAAGAATATTTAAACATTTCGTGAAAGCAAAAGTCCGGACCTATCGAGCAAATAGCTTGCTTCCGCGAGGTGGCAGAAGTTAACTTCCACAATCTTTTCTGTACACTGTCTTCTTCAAGCAAATACTTTTTTGTTTTCGCCCAACTTGCGTGATAAACAAGTTTGCGTTCAAAGAGGTTTGCATGTGCAGGGGTTTCCGCGAACCTTCAGTGAACCAATTTGGCTATACACATATCGGAAATACTTGCCCACGTAAACATGGATGATAGCGTATTCTGTATGCCAAGTGGGAGAGTCACTGAGAAAAATTCGTGATGTGTGGTTGAAGGAGAGGGGAAAAACAAACGCTGATAATTCGGGAAGCATTTTGGTGGTAGACTGGAAAACCTCCCGAGAATGTATCTCTAACAGTACTGGTAGGTAAATTGTACCATATTAGAAACACAGGGATATCTCTTAACACTGTACCAGTACGACGACGACACTCATTAAGTTTAAGGGCATGTGATTGTAATTAATTGATTCATATTTTCTTAACAGTAAATTGTCTATCGTCAGTATGTGTCTTTATTTTAATAGCACCTCACGTTTACTTCCTCAAATTTCACTTTTCGAAAGGCAGGATATTCACCTGTGACATACTCAAAATTTTAAAGTAATCAACAATCGATTTAAATGAGAAGAATAAGCTGTAGTACATCAAAGGCAGTGCTAATAAGTATAGCAAATCGGTGAAAAGGGGTAGCCTTCTCGACAGTGATTTTTATTCACAGCTTTAAAACAAATGTCACAACTGTCCTATAAACCAGGAGCTCTTATTTTTGAAGATATTGATTGCGAAGACTTCAAATATTGTGCAAGAACATTAAAATGGGAGAAGCCTAGGTGGATAGCAAGAGTAATTTTATTATTCATTCTTCATGGCGAATTCATTTTTTTTGTATACTTCGAAACATCTGCCCATGTCCATGCCCTTGACAAACGCACGCTGCCGCCCTAGAGTATACAATGCCCAATCAAGAACCTTGTGAATGGCACTCAGTAGTTTTTTATATATAGTTCAAGCCCTACGTCTTCTGAGGTAAACATTTGCACAGTTCTATGTTGAATTAGAGGCTTCCAGGCTCATCGTTCCTCAGAACATGACAATGCCTGCTCAGAAGTTCCTACAAGTTCTGCTAAATTCATGTTCTTTTTAGCGCATTTTCCAATGTTTACTGCTCGTTTTTCTTTGTTTCACTTGAGCAAAAAAATAATTTCTATTGAGACCTCCATATGATTATAAATAATATTACCAAAGCTGTGTTATCTTTTTTCTCGCTGGTGGCCTGTCTTTTTGTTATCCCCTGAAGAGTCCTGACATCGGAATGTAATGTGAGGTTAATGACGCCTATGAATTCTTGAAAACTTGTGGTTTTTCGTGGTGTTTGGTTTGAACGAGAAATGCAGCACGTATAAAAGGCTGAATTTTATTATTCCTTTAACTAAAAAAATGAAAAATTAAGTCACAATTTTTTACCAGAAACATTATGGCCCTAGGTGTTTCTGATTTCTTCATAGAAATCCTGCGTACTTACGTACTGCTTTTTACGTGGAATGTTTCTGAATAAACAAAAATGTAAAAACAAACATCAAATGCTACTACTCCAGCAAACGCTGCAACGACTTCTCGGTCTTATTTACACAATCATTAGCATGTCGCGTTCTCGCCCAAATTTTAACAGTAACCGTTTGTTTATAAGCTTAAATTTCGCCAAGGGCACATTAAGGTATGTAACCATCCATAAAAAACTTTTATTTTAATAAATATAATTTTTATTCTTACACTTTTAAAGCACTGAAACATTCTAAATATTTTAATAAATATAATTTTTATTCTTACACTTTTAAAGCACTGAAACATTCTAAAATGTTCTTCAGAAAGAATTAAGTTTTTATCTCAGACACTTCAAAAGGTATAGTACAAGTGGTGATACCGCGGGGTAACGTGAGCACAAGTGACTGCAAGTCCTGAGGGCGAGTGGTGAGCCTGAGCGCGAGTTAGGACGAGTGGTGATGGCGGTGGGTGAACATGTGCGCAAGGTAATGTTGGTGGTAAGGGCGAGTGGTGAGCGCCAGTGGTGAGCGCTAGAGCGAGCGCTTGAACGAACGTGAGCTCTTGTGCGTGCGAGTAAATAGAGCGAGCGGAGAGTGTGAGCGCGAGTGAGTGTGAGTGGCAAGGACGAGGGGTGAGCATAAGAGCGTGTGAGTGGATGTTTTCAAAGCCAGTGGTTAGCCTTAATACGAGTGAGTGCTAGTGTGGATGGCGGTGGGTGAGCACGAGTGCAAGTGAGTGCGAGTGGGGAGGGCGTGTGGTATGCATAAGCGCGAGTAAGTGCGAATGTTAACGGTGAGTGGTGAGCGTGAGTCAGAGTGAGTGATTGTGAATATTTGGGTGAGTGTGAGTGAGTGCCATTCGTTTTTGCCGAGGTATGGCTGTGATTTTTACTAATGCCTGATACGACAGTGCCTGTGGCAGAAAAACGGGCGGCTCATACACCAGTGCTTGCTTGGCATTCAGGGGCCAGTGCACGTGGACCAGGAGTGCGGACATCCCTCCCCCCTAAATAGTCTACCTGATGCTAAAAGAAAACCACTGTCACAATCACATCAAACTGTCATCTAGCGTAGTAAGGCTTGAGGTAAACCAAGTGATGTCGGGTAGGGTGCGTCATCGTAATGTGCCAAAGCCATCAACGGATACTACTTTTTACACAAGTTGGGCAGCACGTTATTCAATTCTGTATGGCTCAATTCACCCTTTCCTCAACTCGCGGACGCAGTATCGTTTGCTTGGGTTATAAAGAAGCACAATATCAGAGTGAAACTTGTATCCTTGGCTTCGACGGTTGTAGCGTCGGACCTCAATACTCTGAATAGCACAAGATCAGTCGTAACCTGAAAGCAGGATTTTTTGTATGAGTAAATCTAATAGCCTTCACGAGATAAATAATACAACCGGAGTTCCAGTTCCAAACCTATATCTAAACGCTAATTAAGCTGTAATCAATGTAAAGTGTGCGTGCGTGCGCCACTGAGTTAGTGAATGAGTGAGTTAGTAGGTGAATGCGTGCGTGCGTACGCGTGCGCGTGTGCACGTGAGCGCGCGTGCGGGTGTGCACGTGTGTGCGTGTGTGGGGGGACATGCGCGCGTGTGTACGCGTGTGTGTGGCGTGTGCGAGTGCGTGTGGGTGTGCGTGCGTGTGTGTGTGTGTGCGAGTGTGCGCGTGTGGGCGTTTTTGCGTGTGCGTTATGTGTGTCCCTGTGTGTGTGAGCGTGTGCGCACTTGCGTTTGTGTGTGGCGTGTGTGTGGGTGTTTGTGTGTGTGCGTGCGTGTGTGTGTGTGCGTGTGTGTGATGTGTGCGTGTGTGTGTGTGTGTGTGTGTGTGTGTGTTGTGTGTGTGTGTGTGTGTGTGTGTGTGTGTGTGTGTGTGTGTGTGTGTGTGTGTGTGTGTGTGTGTGTGTGTGTGTGTGTGTGTGTGTGTGTGTGTGTGTGTGTGTGTGTGTGTGTGTGTGTGTGTGTGTGTGTGTGTGTGTGTGTGTGTGTGTGTGTGTGTGTGTGTTGTGTGTGTGTGTGTGTGCATTCAAGCCTGGATGTGTAGGTGGGAAGGTTCTGAACAGCCGTATGCACCGTTTTTTCGGACTCCGGAAATGCGGGCTTGAGAAGGAACCGCCAATTGACCCATAGGAGCAATTTACGTAAAGGCCGTGTATTTGGTACAACAGAAAGGAAAAGTACAATTTTCTGTACAATACGTACCAAAGCAGAGCCACGTTGCGGCGCCAGTCCTACGCAAATATAAATCCTAAGCCACCTGGTCAGCTTCGGTTTAGGAGGGGGCTGGTTTGGCTTGACTCCCAGAGGGACAGCAAAGTTTGATTTGGCAGCCTTAAGTTTCTTTGTATTCTGCGGCAAAAGCAATCTAGAAAGCCACAAATAGATCGCACGTGGGAAGTTTTAATTAAGACGCCACTTTTGTTAGGCTCGAGGCGATGCTTACTATAAACAACATAACTTCGTGAGCCTGTTTGAAGCACCGTAGAACCCTGCCTTGAAGAAGCGTACACGAGGAAAGAGTAGGGCAACACACGCGCTGGGACTAGCAACAGTTTCATGAATAAAAGTTTGAAGGAAAAACAGGTTGAGGAAAAGCTCTCTAAAGAATAAGGTAAAATTAGGTCCTATTTTCTCTTCGTGTACCCGTCTTCAAACCTGCGTTCCACCTATTTTTGAAGTGTATACGAACAGGCCGAACGTACACTTTTTCTATTAGCATGATGAGTGCCGCGCCAAACTCGTGGGTGACCAGATCGGGCATGAAGTGACCGCGCTTCGAAGCAACGACTCTGACTCTGACTAAGACAACTCTTCCGACCGCAAGCGTTCGTTAGCAGATATTGCAAACGGTTAGGATTTGTTATCCAATGTTTACGAAGAAAGGCGGGCTGATTCAGAGATTCAAGCAGACGTTCTCACAGAAAGTAAAACGTTAGGGCAACCATTCGCGATTTATTCACTCCAATTAGTACGAAATAAATTTTGTTATTGCGAGTGGAGGATTAGCCTCACTGGTATTTAGTAGCGGCAATTTTTTGTTGCCATTAAGCTACGAAAAACAGGTCGGCTACTCTATGCGGTTGTTTTGTCCAGTAGATGCAAGAAACAGTGTATACTGTTAGGTCGTACGCCCGCGTCCCAAATATTACCCGAAGATGGGTTGAATAGTAACTGAATCCTCTGGTAGCCTCTCTGCCTCTATTTAGTTCCACCTGTAGCCACAAACATAAATTAAACGAGAGCAGAGTTTAAGATAACTTATACTCATGTATCTTGTTTCAGTTATGCTTTATTGAGTTCACGTAGAAATATGCGGATTACTTTGACTAACTGGACCTCTCGCAGAACCAGAATGACAGTGTATCAGATTCTGTGGTACCCTTTTACTCGTATTTGACTAAAAGCAATGAGAAAATACTGGTTAGCACGCAAGCCTGCATGTTCTGGATGCCACAAATTTTCCTATTTGCATACACAGGCCCTATTTTTCTCGCCTTCACTGAATAAACCCTTATATCTGGAAAAGAACCTGTTTAAACGGCCCTCAGAAATTAGCAAATTTATATAACAAGCCTGCCCAAGGTGGCGGGCTTCTTATGAACCTTAACGCAGTTAGTGGGAAAATACGCAATACATTTCAATGAGGAACCGGCGGGTCATTGTTCATTTCAAACATAATAACGCCCGTGATTGCAGCATTGCGTTCTGCTTTAAGCTCTACAGAACTGAAGCAGGCGGGTGGCTTTTGTTGTGACGGTTTGGTTGCGTGAGCTTGCAGGTAGGAGGCGCAGGACAACACATTGTCAGCGTGAATAGAAATATGTCTATTTTAAGCAATATTACGGAAAAATGTAGCCCCCTAAATATTCCGCAACTGGAAAGTACTTTTCAAGTAAAAAACGACGAATTTCCACAAGCGTTTCCTGCTGAACATTTGGCGGCGCATTGCAAGCCAGGGTTTCTCACGGTTCCACTGAAAGTGCAGATAGCACCTGGTATTTTTAGGATTTCCTGCGTTTGCAGCTCCATTTTTATTTTGATGAAGCCTACGTCTAAGAATTAAACAGGTGTCGAGATTGTACTCCTCAATTCATGTTCACCCAACCATACTAGGGACTGAAACTGAACTATTCGTTTCTACAAAAGTCACAGCTTAACTGAAGCAATTTATCTATGTCATACAAGCTAAAAAGAACCCATGTGTGTACTCGGTTTCAGGGTGCAGAGGTTGCCTTTGTCATGCCTTGAAAAACTCACCTAGTGTATTGCCCTGAATATTTCGCACGGAATTCCAAGGTGGTCGTTGCCGCCAAAATTGACTCACGACTGTTTTCTTTGGTCCAAGGAGCTAAGTAGAGCGGGGAGAGCAGTTTAACGATTTAAATTGTCCGCATTCTGAAAGAAAGCAGCACTTGTCGGAGATTACGTGAAACTGACTTGTGTCAGCTGGTAACGCTGCTGTGGATTAGTCGCAGTATACGCAGGTATTTGTTTAGAGCGTGCGCCAAACGCCAAACAAGGTCGAAACTCAATGTTTGATTGTTTGAATAAAAAATGGTTTTTTAAACGTTTTCCAAATGCGAGTGTTGTGGGCAACTTATGTCACAGTGTTTATATGACCCTGATCTACAGCACGAAAGGTGATGGCAGAAGTGAACCAGGTGGTGATAAAACCTAAGAAAGGAGGGGAAAACAAGAACACAGGGATCTTTAAATCTTGAATACTTTCCATGGAAACATAATTAATCCTAATGAACCAGAGAGATAAACCCTGAGTTACTCAATTGTTCCGAAGTACACGCTGTAAAAATCGTCGTCAGGATCACCACCTCACTAGGTTCTTTGCAGAACGAAAACACCTCCCTTGTATCTCTAAACGCTGCGGTGTCGTGCGGCTCGAGACATTTTTCGCCTTCAAAATTGTTTATTTATCCCCGCCACCAGCTCATGGTTCTTGCCCTTCCTCTAGGCCACGTTGTTAGGCGAAATGACAAGTGCTGGACCTCCAATGTGGCAGAGTGGTAAGAAATAGGTGTGAAAAGCGTAGTGCAAATTAGGTAACCTCAAACATATTTTGCTTAAAACATGGGTTACTCCGCAGAAATGATTTCGGTAATTGAAGAATTCAGTCTATAAATAACGACTCCCTGCACTGGGAGTATCCGAAAACATTTTATGAAGAAAAGAGTGTGGGATCCAGAAAATCATGTCCGTGGTGATATCTTCAGCATAGGATACCACATCACTCTGCTGCTTCCTGGGCTCTTTGAGCAAGATCACTTTGGGACTAATATTGATAGCCGTTAGGAAGGGCTGTCTTTCCACACGTCTCTAGTTGTGTTCGCAAAGTGAGTGAGGGGTTCTTTTGAGTAGCCCAAATCATGCGGAAATTATTGGAGATATACCCAACGATGCGGCATCGCCTTTCTGTTTAGTGATCAAAACATTTTGGAATGGCAGGACAGAACAGTAACTCCTTTTCGGGGAGTATGCCCCAACCTTGTTTTTAAAAATGTACATTTTATTGAGCAGCGCGTTCTCTTTCGAAATCCGTAACATAGTTTCTTCACCAAATATTCAGTTGGGGGGCCGGATTGATATTAGAATATTTAATATAGGAACAAGAAAGTAAAAAATGAACTCCGTTTAGAATATAATAGTATAGCAATAGAGCAAGTGAAGGACAAAAAATTTGGGCCTGTCTTTTGTCGAACGTTTGGCGAGGACTAAGCTGAGCAATAACGTATGCAGCTGGCCGTGAAAAGGAGCGGGTGTAATATTCAGAAATGCACACCTTCTACCTGTTTATAGGAAGCAACAGATTTATAATACACTGTTCGATACATAGGTCAGGTATGGAAGAATGCTGAAGGGCACAGAAAAATAAGCGAGGTAGCCAAACTCAACAGGTGACAAAAGCTAATGCTTCGGGTTTATTGCAATTACCAAGGTCGCCTTGCAGATGTCCGAACGGCTCCGTTCTTTGAGCGAATTTCTATGCTGCGTGCCTTTAAGATATAGTATTTAAGCAATTTCTGCACATGAAAGTAAGCTAAACTGCAAAATATTTGAACCAGAAATCTTTCCACTTCTCTCTCTTCCCCCGGCACACATCAAAATCAATAAAAAAAATAAAAATAACGGATAAACAAACATTTTATTTTTATCGACATAAACAATGGTAAAAATTTGCGATGTTTCTCTTTTGAACGTTTCTGCAAAGCGCATATTTAAAACGCAAGTTAATTAAATATTATTGGCTTTGAATATCTTATTTCTTCAAGTAGCTTCTTGTTTTCTCATTCTTTTTATAACTGCGCTAGCAAATGGACAAGCATTTTGTAGTTTTTATAAACGCACATTTCCCAGTAGAGAATATGAAGCTGGCTCTTTCTTATTATAAAAATGGTAAGGCTGGACGTGCCGACAACGCCTTTTTCCCCGTTCTTCGATGTGGTACCTAACACCACCTCCATTTATTTTTAATTTGGCTTTGGCACGCCTATCTCTTCCTTCGCCGTGTGCGATTGAACTGAGTATTGTCAACATGGATATTCTAACCGGAATATATTCGAGGGGGCTACAATAAATATTAGGTCACCGAACAAATTCAGCTCTTGGTGCGTTTTTATGGCGTCACCTCACAACGTGCAACAAGCAAATCGACAACATAAAACCGTGTGTTTGCAATATTATTGTTCAGATGTTTGCTTCTACCACGCTTATAAGCAAAAAAGTGTGTGTTGTGAGCATAATTGACGCATACATTTGAGGGCATAGACAGAAAAACCCATACTGCTAACCAAAAGGGAGTGTCCCAAAACGTTCATCTAGTGATCTCCTTCATTTTGTTGTAGTGCAGCCTCAGGTCCTGGTATAAATTACTATACAAAAATGTTTCTGAACGATCAGCAGTTTAGAGTTTGGATATTTTTGAACCACTGTTTAGGCGCAGATTTTATAAAATGCCGTTTTTTCACGAGCATTTTGTGCAAACATCGATGGAATAATTACCATAAACTCAAGTGGAGCAACACTCTACTAAAGAAGGTTAGGCACCACCTGTATGTCTCCAGTGAACAACCGCGTTTCTTTAAGCCATGAAGTACATGTCAAAAAGAGGGATTAGGGAACTGTTTGCTTAAGAATACATTCATGGAATATAAACTGGCTACAAACAAATTGGAATACGTGTGCGATAAACGTACACTGTAAAAATGTGCGTTTCGCTGCACACGTAGTGGGCACGCAATAGGAACTGGGTAGTTTAGTGCAATTGTACACTAGAAGTAGGGCGTAGCACATACATGATGAAGGATTATCTTTGACTGCTCAGCAAACAGCCTGAAGCACTTGCTAGTACGCCTGCAGATCACCCGTACCAAAACAGGATACGTGTTTGTTTGCCGCGACAAGCATTCTGGGAATAAAGATAGTTTGTTTGTTGAATTCGGTAAGTAAGACTCAAAGAATATTTAAAAATTTCGTTAACGCAAAAGTCCGGTCCTGTCGAGCAAATAGCTTGCTTTCTGATGGTGGCAGATGTGAACTTCCACAGTTTTTTCACACTTTTTTCTTCATCCAAATTACTTGTTAGTTTTCGCCCAACTTCGGGAATAAACAAGTTTGCGTGCGAAGAGGTTTACACGCGCAGAGGTTTACGGGAACCTTCAGTGAAACAATTTGGCTATACTCATATGGGAAATACTTACCCATTTAAACAGGGATGATGGCGTATTCTGTAATGCAGAGTGGGAGAGTCACTGAGAGAGGTTCATGATGTGTGGTTGAAGGAGAGGGAAAAACAAACGCTGATAAGTCGGCAACCATCTTTGTTGGTGGACGTGTAAACCTCCCAAACAATTTATCTCCAACAGTATTGGTATATAAATTGTATTATATTAGGGACACAGGTATATCTCTAAACACTGTACAAATAGGACAACGGCACCCATCAAGTTTTGAGGGCAGGTAAACGTAATATATTGCATTAAATTTACTTCGGAGTAAATTACCAATACACGGTATGTGTCTTTTTTTTCGTAGCACCTCACTTTTACTTCCCTAAATGTCACTTTTCTCAATGTAGGATATTCATCTGTGACGTACTCAAAATTTTAAAGCAATTACAATCGATATACCGAGAAGAATAAGCTGTAGTAAATCAAAAGCAGTGCTAATCAGCATGGCATATCTCTGAACAGAAGTACCCTTCTCAACAGTGATTTTTATTCACTGCCTCTAAACAAATTTCGAAAATGTTATAAATCCAAGGGCTCTTATTCTTTAATATTTTGATTGCGAAAACTGAGAATACTGTGCAAGAACATTAAAACAAGAGAAGCCTTGCTTAAAGCAAGAATAATTGTTATTCATTTTTATGGCGAATCCTTTTTTTCGGTCTACTTCGAAACATCTGCCCATGTTTTTGCCCTTGACATACGCACGCTGCCGTACTTGAGTATATAATGGCCAACGAAGAACCTTATGAACGGCGCTCAGTAGTTTCGATAAAAATAGTCCCAAGCTCTACGCCTTCTGAGGTAAACATTTCAATGGTTTTATGTTAAATTATAGGCCCCCAGGTTCAACGTTCCTCACAACATGACAATGCCAGCTCAGAAGTTCCTACAAGTAGTGGTAAATTTCTGTTCTTTTTTAACGCATTTTTCTTTTGTTTATGGCCGGTTTTTCTTCGTTCAACTTGCGAAAAAAAAAATTTTATATTGAGACCTCCGGATGATTATAAATAGTATTACCAAACCTGTTTTATCTTTTTTCCCGCTTTTGACCTGACTTTAGTTATCCCCTGAAGAGTCCTTACATCGGAAGGTAATGTGAGGTTGATGACGCCGATGAAATCTTGCAAACTTGTGGTTTTTTTGTGTATTTGGTTTAAACAAGAAAAGCAGCAGGTATAAAATGTTCACTTTTAAAATTATTTTCACTAAAAATGAATAAATCAAGTCACAATTATTAACCAGAAACATGATAGACCTAGGTGTTTCCTATCTCTATAGAGGTCCTGCGTACTTACGTATGGCTTTTTACGTCGAATGTTTCTGAATAAACGAAAATGTAAAAAAAATACATCAAATGCTACGACTCTAGAAAACGCGGCGAAGAATTGCTGACCTTATTTAAACAATATTTAAAGATGTTGCTTTCTCGCCCAAATTTTAACAGTAACCGTTTGTTTATAACCTTAGGTTTTTCCAACGGCACATTAAGGTATGTATTCATCCTTAAAAAAACGTTTTTTTAAGAAATATTATTTGTAGTCTTACATTTTCAGAGCACTGGAACATTTTAAAATGTTCTGCACAAGAATCAAGTTCTTATCTCGGACAATTCAAAAGATATGGTACAGTTGGTCACAACGAGGGGTAACGTGAGCGCAAGTGACTGGAGTCGTGAGGGTGAGTGGTGAGCCTGGGCGCGAGTTAGGACGAGTGGTGATGGCGGTTGGTGAACATGTGCGCGAGTGAATGTTGGTGGTAAGGGAGAGTGGTGAGGGGTAGGGGTGAGCGCTAGTGCGAGCGCTTGTGCGAATTTGAGCGTTAGTGCGTGCGCGTAAATACAGCGAGTGGAGAACGGGTGCTCGACTGAGTGTGAGTGGTAGGGACGAGGGGTGAGCGTAAGCGCATGTGAGTGGATGCTTTCAAAGCCAGTGGTTAGCTTGAGTGCGAGTGAGTGCTAGTGTGGATTGCAGTGGGTGAGCACGACTGCAAGTGAGTGCGAGCGGCGAGGGCGCGTGGTAAGCGTGAGCGCGAGTGAGTACGAATGTTGACGGTGAGTGGTGAGCGTGAGTCAGAGTGAGTGATTGAGAATATTTGGGTGAGTGTGAGTGAGTGCCATCCGTTTTTTCCGAGGTATGGCTGTGATTTTTACTATAGCCTGATACGACAGTGCCTGTGGCAGAAAAACGGGCGACTCATACACAAGTGCTTGCTTGGCATTCAGGGGCCAGTGCACGTGGACCAGGAGTGCGGACGGACTTCCCTCCCCCCTAAATAGTTTACCTCATGATAAAAAAAAACTACTCTCACAATCGAAAATCAAACTGTCAACCAAATGATGTCGGGTAATGTGCGTCATAGATGTGCAACAATCACAGACGGATACTACTTTGTGCACAAGTTGTGCAACACGTCATTCAATTCTGTATGGTTCAATTCACCCTTCCTAAAACTCGCCGAGGCAGTATCGTTTGATTGGGCATTAAACCTCAGCACAATCAGAGTGAAAAGTGTACCTTGGCGTCAAATGTAGCGTCGGAAATCAATATTCCGAATAGCACAGGGTCAATCGTATCCAGCAAATAAGATTTTTTGTATGTGTAAATAGCCTTCACGAGAAAAAATTACAAACGCACTTCCAAACTTATAAATAAACGCTAAGCAAGCTGCAACCAATGTAAAATGTGCGTGCGCACGCCACTGAGTGAGCGAATGAGTGAGTGGGGGAATGCGTGCGTGCGTGCGGGCGTGCGTACGCGTGCGCGTGTGCGCACATGCGCGCATGCGGGAGTGTGCACGTGTGTGCCTTTGTGTGGGTGTATGGGGCGTGTGCGAGTGCGCATGGGTGTGCGTGTGCGTGTGTGTGTGCTGTGTGTGTGTGTGTGTGTGTGTGTGTGAGCGTGCGCTCATGTGCGCGTGCGTGTGTGTTTGGTATGTGTGTGTGCGTGTGTGCATGCTTGTGCGTGTGGGTGCATGCGTGCGTGCGTGCGGGAGGGCGCGCGCGCGCGTGTGTGTGTGTGTGTGTGTGTGTGTGTGTGTGTGTGTGTGTGTGTGTGTGTGTGTGTGCGTGTGTTTGCACGCGTGCATTCTAGCTTGGATGTGTGGGTGGGTAGGTTCTCAACTTCGGTAGGCACCGTTTTTTCGGACTCCGGACATTCGGGCTTGAGGAGGCCCGCCAGTTTACCCAGAGGAGTAATGTACATAAAGACCATCTTTTTCGGACAAAGTAAAGGAAAAGGACAACTTTTCAGACAATACTTACCAAAGCAGAGCCACGTTGCAACCCCAGGACTAGGCGAATATGAATCCTAATCCACCTGGCCAGCTTCAATATTGGGGGGGAGGGTCAGAGGTGCTGGTTTGGCTTGACTCCCACCAGGACAGCAAAGTTTTATTTTGGAAGCCTTAAATTTTTATGTATTCTGCGGCGAAAGCAATTTCAAAAGCAAGAAATAGATCACACGTAGCCAGTTTTATTTTAGACGCCACATTTATTAGCCACCAGGTGATGCTTACTATGAGCAACATAACTTTGTGAGCCTGTTTCAAGCACCGTAGGACCTTGCCTTGAAGAAGCGTACACGAGGAAAGAGTAGGGCAACACACGCGCTGGGGCTACCAACAGTTGGATGAATAAAAGTTTGAAGGAAGAACAAGTTCAGGGAAAGCTCTGTAAAGACTAAAGTAAAACTAAGTCCTACTCCCCCTTCATGTACCCGTCTTCAAACCTGTGTTCCACCGTTCTTTAAAGTGTATACCAACAGGCCGAACATACACTTTTTCTAGCAAAAGAGTGTGTGCTGCGCCAAACTCATGGGTCACGATATCGGGCACGAAGTGACCTCGTTTCAACGGAACGACTCTGACTCCGACGATGACAACTCTCCCAACCGCCCGCATGCGGTAGCAGAAGATATTGCAAACACTTTGGAGTTCTTATCCAATGTTTACTAAGAAAGTGGAGTGCTTCAGAGATTCAAGCAGACGTTCTCACAGAAACTAGAAATTTAAGGGAACCATTCGCGATTTACTCAGTCCAATTATTACGAAATAAATTTTGTTATTGCGAGTGGAGGATTCTTCGCACTGGTATTTAGTTCCGGCAATTTTCTGTTGCCGTTCAGCTAAGAAAAATCGGTCGGCTACTCTATGCGGTTCTTTGGCCCAGTTGAAGCAAGAAACAGTGTATACTGTTTGTTCGTACGCACGCTTCACAAATATTACCCGAAGATGGTTTGAATAGTAACTGAACCCTTTGGTGGCATCTCCACCTCTCTATCTACTTCCACCTATAGCCTCAAACATAAACGAAATGAGAGGTGAGTTTGAGATAACTTATGCTCATATAGCTTGTTTCACTTATGCTTCATTGTATTCAGGTAGAAATTGGCGGAATAATTTGTTTAACTGGACCTTTTGCAGAACCACAATAACAGTGTATCAGATTCTGTCGTATCCCTTTAGTGTTATTTGCCTAAAAGCAATGCGAAGGTAGTGGTTAGCACGCGGGCCTCCATATTTTTGATGCCACATATTCCCCTATTTCCGTACACAGGCCCTATTTTTCTTGCTTGCCCAGAATGAACCCTTATATCTGGAAAAGAACTTGTTTAAACGGCCCTCAGAACTTAGCAAATATACGTAACTGGCCTGCCAAAGATGGAGGGCTGCTGATGATCCTTAAATCTAGCCACTTGGAAAATACGGAATACAATTCATTTAGGAACCTGCGGCTCATTGTACATTTCATACATAATAACGCCTAAGACTGCAGCATTGCGCTCTGCTTTAAGGTCTGCAGAACTGAAGTGGCCGGGTGGCTTTTGTAGTGACGGTTTGGTTGCCTGAGCTTGCAGGTAGGGGGCGCAGGACAACACTTTGTCAGCGTGAATAGAAACATGTCGACTTTAAGCAATGTTACAGAAATATTCACCGCCTTGAATATTTCGAAACTCGAAAATATTTTTCAAGTGAAAAACGCCGAATTTTCAGAAGGGTTTCCAGCTGAACATTTGGCGGCCCATTGCCAGGCAGGGTATTTTATGGGTCCACTGAAAGTGCAGTTAGCAGATGGTATTTTTTTTTGGAATTTCTGCGTTCGCAGCTGCATTTTTATTTGGGTGAAGCCTTGGTCTACGAATTAAACAGATGTCGTGATTGTACTCCTCAAATCGTGTTCACCCGAGCATATTCAGGAATAAAAAAAATACTATTCATTTCTACAAAAGTCACAGGTTACCTGAAGCAATTTATCTATATCCTAGAAGCTAAAAATAACCAGTGTGTGTACTCGGTTTTAGAGTGCAGAGGTTGCCTTTGTCATGCCTTGAAAAACTCAGCTATTGTATTGCCCCGAATATTTCGCACAGAATTCCATGATGGTCGTTGCCGCCATAATTGTCTGACCATTGTTTTATTTCGCCAAGGGAGCTAAGTAGAGCTGACAGAGCAGTTATAATGATTAAATGGCGCCGCAGTCTGAAAGAAACCAGCACTTTGCGGAGAGCGCGTAAAAATGACTTGTGTCAGCTGGAAACGCTGCTGTCAAGTAGTCGCACTATACGTCGTTATTTTTTAAAGCCTGCGCCAAAGGCCAAACAAGGTCAAAAACAAATTTCTGGTTTTGATAAAAACAGTTTGTTAAACGTTTTTAAATGCGAGTTTTGTGGGCAAGCAGTTTGTGTAAGACACCTAATGTACAACACGAAAAGTGATTGCAGAACTGAACCAGGTAGTGATAAATTCTAAGAAAGGTGGGGCGAAATAGAACACAGGGATCTCTAAAACTTGAATCCTTGCAATGGCATCATAATAATTTTTCATGGCTCACAGAGATAAACCCCGAGTGCAAGTTTTGTTACACTTTTGTTTACAAGTACACACCGTAAAAGATCGTCATCATGATTACCACCTCACTAGGTTCTTTGCAAAATGAAAACGTCTCCCTTGTAGCTCTAACCGCTGCGGTCTCGTGCGGCTCGAGTTCATTTTTTGCCTTCAAAGTTCTTTATTTAGCCACACCACGAATCATGGTTCTTGTCCTTTTTCTAGACAACGTGGTTAGGCGAAATGTAGAGTAGTGGACCTCCAGAGTGGCAGAGTGGTAAGAAATAGGTGTGACAACCGTAGTGCAATTTAAGTAACCTCAAACATGTTTTGCTTGAAACATTGGTTAGTCCGCGGTAATAATTTTGGTATTTGAAGAATAGTAATATAATAGGGACGCGTGCACTGGGAGTATCTAAAAAAATTTATGAAGAAAAGAAAGTAGGATCCGGAAAATCATGTTCGTAGTGATATCTTCAGCATAGGGTACCGCATGACTTGGCTGCTTCTTGGGCTCTTTGAACAAGATCACTTTGCGACTAAAATGTATAACCGGTGAGAAGGGCTGTCTTTCCACACGCCTCTAGTTGTGTTCGTACAAGAGAGTGAGGGGTTCTTTTGAGAAGCCCAAATTTGCCGAAATTATTGGAGATATACCCAACTATGCGGCATCGCCCATCTGTTAAGAAATCAAAACATTTCGGAATGACAGGACAGAACAGTCACTGCTTTTGCTTGATGTTGCCCCAACCTTGTGTTGAAAAATGAACATTTTATTTAGCAGCCCGTTCATTTGCGAGATCCGTAAAATATTTTCTTCACCCAATATTCATTTGGGGGGCCCGATTGAGATTACAATATTCTATATATCAACAAGAAAATAAAAAAAGAAATCCGTTTAAAATATAATAGTATAAATATAGAGCACGTGAAGGCCAAAACATGTGGGCCTGTCTTTAGCCGAACGTTTGGCGAGGACTAAGCTGAGCATTAATGTATGCAGCTGGCCGTAAAAATGAGTGGGTGTAATATTCAGAAATGCACACCTCATACCTGTTTAGTTTAAGCAACGGTTTATAATACAGTCTTCTACGCATAGGTGAGCTATGGAGGAATAGTGAAGGGCAAAGCGATAAAAGCGAGGTAGCCAAACTCCCCCGTTGCCTAAACCTAATTCATGGGATATATTGCGATTATCAAGGTCGCCATGCAGATCTTCGAGGGGCTCTGTTCTTTGAGCGAATTCCTATGCTACGAGCTTATAAGATATAGTATGTAAGTAAAAAATACTGCAAAATATTTTAATTAGAAATACTTCCACTTATCACTTTTTATTCTTCCCCCGGCACACATCAAAATCAATAAAAAAATAACGGATAAACAAACATTTTATTTTTGTCAACAGAAACAATAGAAAAATTTTGGATCCTTAACTTTTCAACGTTTCCGCAAAGCGAATATTTAAAACGCGTGTTAAAAAGATAATATAGGCTCATAAATTCCTCTTTCGTGCAGTAGCTTCTTCCTAATTCATTCTTTTTATACTTCGCAAGCAAATCGACCAGCATTTTTGTATTATTTATAACCGCACTTTTTCTAGTAGACAATATGATCTCCATTTTTCTGATTATGAAAATAGTAAGGCTGGAAGTGCCTAGGACGTCTTTTTCCCCGTTAATCTCTGTGTTACTTTTTGTACCTAAGTTTTGATATCTGTGTGCCGATTTTGTAGTTGAGAAGTGAGTCTATGTAGTAATATTCTCATTCAGTAAGGATTTGTATGGTAAGTAGCGACTTCTGTATACCTTTTTGTTGAAATCACAACACAAATCGATCAGCCCTCAAGGCCGTGCCTTTTTATAAAAAAAATGTATTGTGTAGGAAAGTTTACATGCTCTGTCATTGTATGTAGAGTCTTTGTCAAAATTTTGTAGGCCGAGTCGGAAACGCGCACACTGCAAAAAATTCAATGTACAAGCTTACGTCCCTAGCGAAGCTGAAACGGTTTATGCAGGAAAGCTAAACAAAACACCTTTATTTCTTCCTCCCTTAAAATGTTTTTGTCTTGCTTAAATATAAAGCCGACTCTTTGATTTCTATGGGGCTGAGAACTTTTATTATCGTCCTATAAAATTTTTACAAAGGATGTACTTCTTACACATGTATTTGTTAAAACGTTTTATGCAGGAAAGCTAAACAAAACCCCTTTCTTTTTTCCTGCCTTAAAATGTTTTTGTCATGCTTAAATATAAAGCCGATTCTTTGAATTCTATGTGGCTGAGAACTTTTATGATTGTCCTATAAAATTTTGACAAAGGGTGTACTTCTTACAGATGTATTTCCTACAGATGTAATGTATACACCAAATTTGAGGGAGCCACATTTCAAATACGTCCCACAGATGCACCACACTTGATCTGGCACACGGAATGTTGAAGGTCTCTGTACCACAGGTGTAGGAAGAGAATATCCAGCATGCCCACACTAATTGCATCAAGGCCACCAACATCACAACGCATTAACAGTTTACAAACTTTTCTGACAGCATATATTCCAGTCTTCACAATTTTAGTTGATAACCCACGTTTCCTCTAAGGTGCATTTTACAGCATCTGGCACGAAATAACTCTTCACGATTTGTTTTATACTAAACACAGTTGCCACCAGGCCCCGTGGGACGGTCATTCCGACTTTCCACCGCAATTTTTACAGTTTTACCTAACACCACCTCTATTAGGTTTTCATTTAATTTTGGCACGCTGTTCACTTCTTTTGGCGTGCGCTATTGAACTAAATATTGTCAATGTCGATATTCTAACCGGAATATTTTCGAAGGGCTACAATAAATTTTTAGGCACCTACAATCTACTTCTTTCAGAGCGTTTTTATGGCGTCACCTCACAACGTGCAACAAGCAAATCTACAACATAAAACAGTGCGTTTGCAAAATTATTGTTTAGCATTCCATAAGTTTACTTTTACCGAGCCTATTAGCAAAAAAGTGTTTGTGGTGGGCATTACTGATGCACACATTTGAGGGCATCTGCGGAAAAAAGCATACTGCTTCCCAAATAGGAGTCTCCCAAATCGTTCTTGTAGTGTTCTATTTCATTTTGTTGTAGTGCAGACTCAGGTCATGGTATAAATTATTATGCAAAGTTGTTTCTGAACGACCAGCAGATTAGAGTTTGGTTATTTTGAATAATTGTTTTTGCGCAGCTTTTATAAAAAGACTTTTTTTTTCACGAGCCTTTTGTGCAAACATCGATGGAATAATTACCATAAACTCAAGTAGAGCAGCAACCAACAAAAGAAGGTTTAGGAAGCACTTGTATTTAAGAAGCATCTGCCCATGTTCTGGCCCTTGACATATGAACGCTGCCGTCATTGAGTATACAATGGTCAATGAAGAACCCTATGAATGGCAGTCAGTAGTTTTGATTTAAATAGTTCCAAGCGCTACGTCTTCTGAGGTAACATTTGAACTGTTTTATGGTAAATTATAAGAACCCAGTGTCAGCGTTCCGCACAACATGAGAATGCTAGCTCAGAAGGTCCAACAAGTTCTGGTAAATTTCTGTTCCTTTATAGCTCATTTTCTATTTGTTTACTGCTGGTTTGTCTTTCTTCCACTTGAGAAAAAAAGTTAATTTTTATTGAAACCTCCGGATGATTATAAATGGTATTAGCGAAGCTATTTCATCGCTTTTTATGCTGGTGACCTCTGTTTTTCTTATCACCTGAGGAGTCTTGACATGGGAAGGTAATGTGAGGTTGATGACGCCGATGAACTCTTGCAAACGTGGTGTTTGATGGTATTTGGTTGAACATGAAAGGTATAATGTAAAAGTGCTCACTTGTAAAATTATTTTCACTGAAAAATGAATAAATTAAGCCACAATTTTTACCCAAAAACATGATGGCCCTAGGTGTTTCCGATCTCTCTATACAAGTCAGTTATACTTACGTATATCTTGTCGAGTCGAATGTTTTTGAATAAACGAAAATGCCAAAAAAGCATCAAATGCTACGATTCCAGTGAACTTTGCGACGAATTCTCGGTCTTTTTTACACAATCATTAAAGATGTCGCGTTCTCGCCCAAATTTTAATGCTAACCGTTAGTTTATGAGCTTAAGTTTCGCAAGGGCACAATATGGTATGTATCCATCCTTAAAAAGACGTTTATTTGATTAAATGTCAATTCTTATTCCTAAATTTTGAGAGCACTGAAACATTCTAAAATGTTCTGCAGAAAGAATGTGTTCCTATATCCTACAATTCAAAAGGTATGCTACAGGTGGTGACACCGAGGGGTAACGTGAGTGCAAGTGACTGCGAGTCGTGAGGGCGACTGGTGAACCTGACACCGAGTTAGGACGACTGGTGATGGTGGGGGGGGGGACATGTGGGCGATTGAATTTTGGTGGTAAGAG
Organism: Haemaphysalis longicornis; assembly: GCA_013339765.2. Lineage (NCBI taxonomy): Eukaryota > Metazoa > Arthropoda > Arachnida > Ixodida > Ixodidae > Haemaphysalis > Haemaphysalis longicornis. Next base: position 202,768,001 of record CM023450.1, on the reverse strand, counting down.
CGATTGGGTGAGCTCGAGTGGAGAGCGGGAGCGCGAGAAAGTGCGAGTGGTAAGGACGAAGGGTGAGCGTAAGCGCGTGTGAGTGGATGTTTTGAAAGCCAATGGTTAGCCTGAGTGCGAGTGTGGATGGCGGTGGGTGAGCATGAGCGCGAGGGAGTGCGAGTGGTAAGGGCGCATGGTTTAACATGAGCGCGAGTGAGTACGATTGTTGACGGCGACTGGTAAGCGTTGGTCATACCGGGTGCTTGAGAAAAAAAATTGTGTAAGTGTTATTGCGTGCCATACGTTTTTGCCGAGGTATGGCTGTGACTTCCACAAACCCTGATACCACAGTGCCGGTAGGAGCAAAACGGGCGGCTCCCACACCAATGCTTGCTTTGCATTCAGGGGACAGTGCACGTAAACCAGGAGTGCGGAGTTCCCCCCCCCTAAACAATCTAGCTGATGCTAACAAAAAACGACTTTCACACTCAAAATCAAACTGTCATCTGCCGTAGGAAGGCTTGAGGTGAACCAGGTGATGTCGGATAGGGTGAGTCATCCTAATGCGCCACAGTCACCAACGGATACTAGTTTGCGCACAAGTTGGGCAACAGGTCATTCAATTCTGTATGGTTCAAATAACCCTTTCCAAAACTCGCCGAGCCAGTAGCGTTCGATTTATTATTAAATCCCCGTAAGATCAGAGTGATACTTGTAACCTTGGCATCAAAGGTTGTAGCATCCTACATCAATAACCTGCTGGGTTATACTGCGAAATCGATCGAGCTGCTCCTCCCATGTCGCGCTGTGTAGGTACCATTTGATTTCTCTATTAGATTAAAAATAAACAAATCGTGCCACCTCGTCCATATCCATGGTTCAGAGGCCGGCTTCGGAGAATAGCCCTCGTGTAAATGGGACAAACGAGGGCAAAAGAAACTGGCGTATTCTATGGGAGAGGTGGTATAAAAGTCATAATATCATAAGGAAATAACATAACCTCCGACAATATCAGTGTACTGAAGGGAAGGAAGGCGTGGCGAAACTGTTCCCCTCGTTTCTTCCAGCTTCAGATGCGCTCGCCTCGCAGCATTATGCTTGGACACGTTGTTGCAGGTCCGAGTTCATCTTGCAACTAATGCTTTAAGAAAAATTTTATGACATATTGTAGCAATGAGCGTATGTAATCTTTCTCAATTTAATTAGGTCTGGCTAAACTTTAATATAAATATTTTCAGTGCTTTCGCAAATTTATTGGTTTGAGCAGCCCTGCACCGTACGTTTGGCGCCTCGGCAGCACCTATTACCCTCTAGTTCTTAGCAGGATTCTGTCCTTTGTATGAAACGGAGCCTACTTGCCGCAGTATGTTGAAAGCAGAGGAATAAAAGGTTTTTCGTGAACATGCACGAACGGTATCGAAATACGTAGTATACTTGATAGGTTTCTTGCTAGAAAACGTCGCCACAGTAAGAAATTCGTCCTACGTCTTTAAGGTAAACATCGACCGAAATAGACATATCCATTAACGTACCTATTTCGGGGACTACTGCACAATGCCGCCGTAACACGTGTTTCTGAAGCGTAATTATTCTTGCATAAACTCTCCAGTGGAGGTCGGTTGGAAGTGCGTGGTTAGAAATTCAGGAGAAATTTGTCGCAACACAACCTGGTGCAAGCTGAATTTGGCGGCTGCTGCCTTTCCTTCAAGAATTTTGGCGGTATATTTAAAGCGATTCAAGAAATATGTGGCAACGACAATTCACTTGTCCTTGGCTCTAACAAAAGGGGCGGGTTCTGAAGGTTAAGTCCGAGATATCGGAAGGGCCGCGCAGGCAAAGCGGTTTGTTGCGGATATCTGCCGGTGGAATTATGCGTTGCTGGCGCTTGTGGAAGACGCCCGTCGGAGTCACAACATGTTAATTGGGCTAAGTAGTATTTTTTATGATTCTTGTAAGCATATTTGCTGTGCTGTAGTTTTAGAAAGTGGGTCGTCGTGGCATAATTTCAAAATTGTGTCATGGTGGGGAACTTGTGTGCACAAAGGGGTAATTAGTTCTTGTTCTATGGTTGCAGTGTTTTACCGAGGGTGGATGATTTCAGGCTGAATGAAAGGAATTTTTTCTTGAGGGCTCTAGCAACGGCGATGATGTCTCCCTTGGGGTACACCGTGCGGGTAACCTTGTGTAATCAAGGTGACCGTACTGGCGACATAAAAGACTTTGATCCTGCACACATAAGCTCCAAAACACCATGGCGATATGTTGATCGTTGGAGTTTAGAAGCCTCAAGAGGTGGCCGTCGGTGCCTTGCTCAACTCCGGTATAAGGTCTTTCTATCTGTCTACCAGGAAAAAGCTTGACCACCTCACTGGACACCCGACAAAGCGTAGTAAAGAAATTACCGCAGTCCCCTGCTTTTTGCCAGTGATAGGAAAACTAAATTCCCTTAACAAGGTGATCGGCAACTGAAAACGGGTAGCATGGAAGTATCATTTTCACCTCAGCCCACACTATGTTTTCCCAGGATCTACAACTGTTCTTGCGTTACCATTTTTGAATCCCTTGATTAGGTCCGCCCTGTTGCCTCAAAGTCACTTTTCTAACCCAATAGCATTATTAGTCGGTTTTTATTTTTCCGTAGCTCCTACCCATTCGCTATAAACCATGCTCGTAAGGTGTCCGTTGAAATACGTCATCGGTGGTAACAAAAAGCTACCGTCTACGCAGGCAAATACGAGGGCCTACCGGAGTCAGGAGCACGAAGCAGCTGCAAGTTGATCGTGGAAAAGAGACGATGATACCCCGGCCACACAAAGGGAACGATACACAATTTCAACAAGTGCCACGTCTGCGCAGTGGAGTTCGTTCGAATCATCATAGGTAGTAACATAGTCGGCAGACATTGTCGCCAGCCATTACGGCAGATTACGCAACCAACAAAGCGTCTCTCTGATTGATACATCGAAACAAAAGTCGGGGTAACTTTGTGTCACCTAACTAAGGAACGCGGCAACAACTTCACGCTCGCCTTTCGGAAATAAAGAAAAGCCTGTGTTATAACCAAAACAAAACTCAAATATGTCAGACCAAAAAATGAAACGCAGTATATGGCGTCTGATTACACCAATTTGAAAACAATTTTGCAATATTTCTTGCCCCCATTTCCGCCGCAAGCTCTCTTTCGCCAGAGATGAATGCCGCCACTAGGACATTTCAAATACCGCAACAATATGTCAACTAGCGATATCATCGAACATTCGCATCAGAGCCAGCTGCATAGCCTCACAGGGAAATGGCACGGCGATCTCACACTTGCCAAACACCGCGAGTCGTTGAAGATATAGCCCAAATATTAAAAATCATCTACAGCAAAAAAGCAGGAATGAAACTAGAAACGACAAATCGAAAGCGGGCGCTGATCCCTATCGGCATATTATACTGCATTCCATGCACAAATGTGGCCGCGCTGAGTCAAACCGAATAAACACCGTGTACAGGACTGGATATAAGTCACCCTAAAGGTCGTGTCTTTCTAGACCAATACAAGGACCTAAATTATTCTCATAATAATTTTGAAGAAATCAGAAGCCATTCTTCAAGCGCAAAAAGAGCGCTAGGGCAAAACAAAATGGCGACTTCAAAACCCTTTGAAATACAGGCACTCTAACAGAAAAAAACAATTCACCCCTCCGTCTAACAGTTGCAATGGTCGAATGCGAGGCTTACTCGTGATAGATTTTTTGGTTGGCCATCCTAAGGTGCGGGTATGAGCTACTCCAGAGGTAGGCACTCCTTTTCTGGAATATCCAGAACAATTCTCGGTGTGCACTCCGTTAGCATACCATTTCATTTTGGATGTAAGGTGTGAACGGGTGCCATCTGCTCTGAGCGGGTGCCGGTTTGAGGATCTGAACCCGACGGTGGATGTTAGGCCTGACTTCCTAACCTTCAAATTGGGAAGTTAGGCTTAACGTCTTCGGGCGGGGAGCCTTACGGCACACAGAACAACGCTTCTCATCCTACGTCGGTCTTTGGATAACAGCCTTCGATCCCGGCCTTACAACTTGACATTACGCCTGTTTACGTCGCGCTGTCACACACCTTCGCAACCTTTAGTGGACGATGCGTAGCAAGACTGTCGCCAAGCTTCGCAGAGAATCGTTTCAAGGGTACTACGCTTCATAAACCAACAGCATCATCGTATGAGAAAGCTTGTAATCCTTGAGGTTGTATTTATGTTTCTGAGGCTTTCAGTGAGAACACTCAAGCTTCGCTGTATGAGTGGCTGGGTGGCATAATACATATTTGATAGATGTAGCAACTCTCCCATACAGCCCTACCCCACGAGAAACCTAGATCTATGCTTACATAAGGATATGCGAGAACCCGAGATCACAATCATTATATGTCAGTTACAGACCCCTTAGTACAGAGAATAGGTTGTATTCACTGAAAACTTTAGCTTTAAATTTCTTCGTTTGGCAACACTCTAAACGGCCTATACATGGCCGAAACGCCACGGGCTTTGCTTGGCTTTTATCACTGCGGCCGTTCGGGGCAGAAAAAAATTGTCCACGTATCGGCCCCTTTCGCTCCAAATGTCGTCAAAATACGATAGTCATTGTAGACGTTTGCCAAGGAAATGGCCCCCTTTGCTTTCCCGCTCACCTCTCTTGCTCTTCCTGTTCCGTCATGCTCATCCCAACGTAAACACACTAAAGGTTTTTTGCTCAAGGCAATTTGAATTTACCGCGTCCCACTGTTACAGGCCCGGTTACTCGATGCCAGCACTGCAGTACGACAGAGACGTGCGTCAATAGATGCGGCAGACATCAATGTTTATAGAAGCGTGTTAGCGTGCTCCAAGTGCTTGCCAAGCAGAACGTGGAACCAAGCTTATGGAACCTTTCGTTGGTGTTCCCGCGTGATTTCTCATATGCCGCCAGGAGGTGGCGCGGAAAACAGCAGACGGCGGTCTTCAGCAGTAGATGTAGAATAATATTCGCGATCGAAAAACCAAGCATCCAAGAAAATGTTAATAAAGGAACACTGTAAATATCCCTTGTGTACAAATTTATTGTCTTATATTTGCGTATTGTCTTGTTCTTGTTCAGCAAAGTTTACAAGTATGAACATATAAACCGGGCTTAGACGTTTACATTTCGCGGTGAGTATATAAGACTATTGCGCAGTATCCATTTTAAACCTCCGTCAAACCTCCATCAAAACCTCCGCTACTGAACTTCTAGTACCGTGGCAGCTTCGCCCGATATCATGTGATGTATCTTTTATAAGTGTCGAGAAAAACAGAGTGCCTAGAAGCGCGATCGTGCAACATTTTTTGTCCTTGCAGCACAAATATAAGTGGGCTGAATTTTACACGGATGCTTCAAAAACTGCCACAACTGTTTCCTGTGCTGCGCATGGTGGTACCTTTAATGTCTGTAGAACTATCAATAGAAATACAAGTATCTTTACGGCAGAGGCCTATGGCATACTTCTTGTAGTTCAACATATTGTTCTAAGTCGAATTCCGAAATCTGTAATTTATACTGATTCTTTAAGTGTTGTGCGTACATTATCCTCACAGAAGTCTAAAAACCATGTGGTCAATGCTCTCATTAGTACTCTGATGTCTGTGCATGCGTTAAACCTTAAGGTGACCGTGTGCTGGGTGCCAGGGCACTCTGGAATTCCAGGTAATGAGACTGCAGACCGAATGGCGGCCGCTGCTGCCCTTACAACTACCGTTGACATAACAACAATACCCTACACCGACCTCAAATCACACATCAGACAACACCTTCGCACAACATGGCAAGCGCACTGGAATCAACAGACTGAAAACAAACTACACATTGTAAAGCCACACTTGGGAGCATACACCACTGATACTCACAACAGACACAACGAAGTTACCCTGGCTCGATTACGGATAGGCTACACCCATGCAACACATTCCCACCTGCTCACGGGATCTCCAAGACCCCTGTGTAGCAGCTGCGGGGAGGGCCTATCCGTAGTCCACATACTAATAACATGCAAGGCACTTCACACAACACGACACAAACACTTCAGAGAACTCTACAGACAGCATATCCCACTACATACATCGCTGTTTCTAGGTGACGATGCCAGTGTTTCTATGAAACGTGTATTTGAATATTTGTCAGATATAAAGTTTTTAAACCTTATCTCATATCACGCATAATCAAATCTGGCCCTATACACCAGCCATCACCATTACCTTTAATTGCTTTTACTATGTCCAATTTACATGTTTTTATACCTACCTTTTTGTGGTAATCACTTCGCTTCATTATATCTTCTTTTCTGGCGCTCTTTGCCCTAGTTGGCCTTGCGCCATGAAACACCAACCATCACCACCATCAACATTGGCCGGGTGGCTGAATCGAGTCACAGACAGACGGACAGACAGACAGACAGACAGAGAGACCAAAATTTCTGGGCTTAAGTAGCCAAAGAAAGACTACCATATTTACAAAACACAGGCGAACGTCGTCTACTTAGTTTAACCCAAGTGTTAATGATGGTGACAACAGAAATGTTATTATGCGCACTCACAGTTGAGCCGAGGCCTTACTTTGCGTTCGGGGTGGGGTAGAGTTTGGAATGACCAACACACGCGATGTGCATAGCATGGCCAAGTACCTCCACCTCGCGGAGCCCGTTGTAACCAGTAACGGCGCACTCCTAGGGTTGCCTTCATGCGTGCCTCGTGAGTCACTACAACCTATTCACCAAAAACGCTAAGTCCCACAGTGCGAAGTAAGCACTTGTGTATATCTATCAATATAATCGCAGGGACTTCAGCACTCTACTGCACACAGGAAGAGAAAAAGCTTTATTCGGAGCCGTTCATTCGGAGATATAGCTAATGTAACTTTCAATATACTTAAAAATACAAATTCACATGCTCAAAAGACCATTATTCCCTTCTATTGGGGCAGATATTATGGACTCTTTAAACAGATTTTCCAATTATTCATGATCGAAGTTCCCATCACATCAACACTCGGGCACACGATTCGGGAAAGAAACGACAAAGCCGACTAATATCTATGCAAACTCGCATACCATTTCCTATGCTGACCACGACCACCACGCACCCTCCGCTAATAATACGGAGAACGTCTCCTTTGTGTATTATAAGTAACCCTACGTCTCCCAGTGTCACACGGGGATCGAAATCACGAGAAATCGCCAAATCTTGACAGGGTACATATGAAGACATAATAGCAAGCATGTTTGGTAAGAAGCTCCCTACATTACCTCAAAACGTTTTGCGATAAAAGAGAACACCCACATTGGTCTATGCAATCTGGTTATTTCCAAGGATACGCTTAGAGGTGAACAACGGCAACAATACATATTCCACTACTATTAGCACAAGGGAGGCTGCCCTGATCAGCTTGTCACCCCAAGATCAGCGTGAGGTAAAATCTGGGACCCTGGATTAAGTGTTCGTCTTTTTGGAATATGCACACTCGCAAAAGTATTACTGTATCTCTCTGTAGGTGTCCTATAAATGATCCAAAATATTAGTCAGAAGTTGACTCTAGAGAATAAACTTCGAAGTGCTGAAACTGTCTCTTTCTTGCAATAACCGGCCAAAATCCCACAGCCATAACTTTTGACGCCTACCCCTTAAGACACGGACGCATAGATGGCATCTGCCTTCCCTTTAACGTGATAATTATGATGAATGTTGGGTGTTAACAGCTAAAAGCCAACTACGGCAAAGAGCGCCGAAACAGTGCTCATGTTTCAGGGATGAAGACAGAAACTCTCAATTCGCTCAACAAGACCAAAAGTAAATTCAATAAAATACAATAACGATAGCTGATGTAGAAGGCCTGGCGGTGAGTATGTGTGTTATGAATGTACGTCTGAAAGTTTTACTTCTAAGTATTCCAAAACACACCTGACAGAGAATATGGTTATCGTCAGATGGGATAAACACTGTCTGTAATGAGATTTGTAATCTGCATAAGTCTGGGAAGTGTTTTTGTCCTGTTATGTAAACCCGATTGCATTGAATAAATAACTAAACTACAAATATTGCTCCTCCTTAAATCGTACACGGCGGTTTTAAGACCGCGTGAGTAGATACGAGGGGTGTGCATGTATGTGGCCTATCCGTAGCCTAGAAAAGGCAACTTCTCTGTATTTCTGGCGTGTGTCAGTTGTGAATGGTCCAAAGTGTGCTTTTATTACACGTATTTGGTTGTTTGTATATCAGCTCCGCTCCTTTTTACATGTCTTACGAAGGTCTAGTCTTATGTCTGACTGACGCCTTCTGCAGGGTATTGTTGTTAGGTGTACTGTATTACTGAGCGTAGCAGCAGCGGCCATATAAACAGGGGTCTCATTCCCGGCCATTCCAGATTGTCCCGGATTCCAGAAAAACATGATCTAAGCCTGATGCATATGCAGACTTAATAGCCTAAAAAAATTCCACCATCTCCCCGAAGGAAACTATGTGGTGATGAAAAGCATGGGGGTTCTCTGTAGGTTCCACACAGGAGCAGGACAGGTGCACGCGGTGTCTCGGAGCCGACTGATCGCCGCGCAGAGCGCGCACCTGCTTTTATATAGCCGAACGAGAGGAGAATGGAGGAGAGGCGCGCATGCACAGTGGGGGTGTGGACGGCGCAACAAGGGAGGGTTCCGTGTAGGTTTCATTGTGTTTCCGTTATGTTGTTTTTTTTATCGGACCACGAATAGGACCGTAGTGTTAACCCCAATGTAGAGACGCGAAATGTAGAGAAATGTAGAGACAGCGAAGAGACCGACAACGGCGTTGGTTGGTTCGTTGGCATTACCTGATTTAACACCTCCTGTGGTCACTTTTCTTTATTGCGTGCTCACGCTCCTACCCCGCGGCCCGCCCTCTTCGTCCTCTTCTCTGGTTGAGCTGCAAGGCGCGTGGCGCTTCCCACCACAGCTTTCTCACGGGAAATGCAATGTCCACCTCTAAAGTTTTCAGTTTGTTGTTTCCGTTGCCGTTCAGCTTCGGGTGCCTCCGTTGTATCAGTAGCTTCTTGAGGTAGTTTGGATGAGTCAAGGAAATAAGGCGTGTTCGTAGCACTTTCTTGCTCCTGTCTTGGTTTTATAGCGCAGTTGGAAGAGCGCCGCGTACCTCCCGTTGCGGCCAGACAGTACTTGGATCGAAACCGGGCGACGCTGATTATTTCTTTTTTGTAGTGTAGGGGGAGAGGTGCGAACAACGCCCATACGCCGGGCATAGCCACGGGCAAGAGATGCAATTCATTTAAAACAAGATTCATAACCAAGATTTTAGAGCCCTTTGTGAATGGGAGTTCGCGTACAAGGGTGAGAGTGTCTGTGTACGCGATCGACTTTAAAATTTGAAGTCAGACTGTGTCGTTTGACAGAATTGAAATACCGTACGCTTGGGTTGTGCATATGCTGTTCCGAACGTTTGTTGTTTTACTTACATGAAAGATTGCTCCATGCGCAGCACAAGACACAGCATTAGCAGTCTTGGATGCGTCTGTGTAAAGTTCAGTCTAATGGTATTTATATTCAGAAACAAGAAATGCTGCATGATCGCTATTCTTGGTGACCCGATTTTTAAATTGCGTAAAAAATAGGTCACCCGACACAGGGGCGAGATGTCATGGTGGAACAGAATCAACGATGGGTGTTTTGCGGAAGTCTGAAAGCGAGACTGCTAGCGCAAAAACTTATTTCTTTCATTATAAGAAGAAACAGTGTAGATATAGATAGCAATTTAAAAGGGTTGCCTTGTGGGTGTGTCAATAATGCCTGATGTAAAAGGTTTATTTCATATACACTGATTTTTAAGGCATACAAACGTCCATGTACACCCTCTGCTGGTATAAAGGCCATTTATTAGACTGTATCTACACATTGGGCACAGTGTAATGCAGAATGCATCATAGGCGAGGCGATGGCCTAAATGGAGCACTGCGTCAAGCGTTTTTAGCGCCATATTTCTTACGACCCGTACACGACACTGCCGCACTTCAAGGGGGATCCGATCAGGGAGGTCTAAACACGCAGAAGGAATTGCTTGTCGGCTGCACGACGTTGGTACCAAAGGACTTTAGGAATTTTATTTATTTTAGGCATTTTTGCTAAAGCTGATTCGGGTGTGGAGGAAAAGTTATCTGGCTATCGAATGCTAGGCCTAAAACTTGTGATGTTTTTAATAGGTATTAAAACGTCATCAGAGCAATTTCAGGGACCGAATGGATCCCATGGTTACTGAAAAACAGTAGGCTAGTCCTTTTTCCTGGTGGAGTTCGAATCCATTTTTGTCTGCACAACCAAATGTTTGTCGACGCCAAGCTGGATCTAATGTTCAAAGATTCACATACTGCTTGATTTAAAATATTTCTTGCCGTCATCAGTACACAAAAAGTAAGAAATTATATCTTGCAATGCCTTTCTGAGGGAGTTCATCTTGACTATGCAAAGATTATGATTCTTAGTGGCGTCGCTTTTGCAACGAGGTGGCGTTGCGGAGCGACCTGAGTCGGAACACCACTGTACTTTGCCCAAAAGAAACCTTTCTGAATTGCTTTTGCTAGTCTGAATTCTTCTTTCGCATTTTTTTTCTGATTGTGCAGTGGTATTTTCCCACCAACATTCTGACCATCTCTCACTGATCTCTAATTCTGTTCAATTCTTTTCTACTACCGTCAAAACCAAGGGCTTCAGAAAGCTTGATTTTTTCCTCACTGAGGACCTTTGCACTCCTTATAAGTATGTCGCATAGTTCTGGTTCCCCGCCACAAATTACGCATAGTTCATCCTTCACCGGCGCGCGGATAAGCGTTTTTGTCTGTTTCCCACCCACCCAAAAGCAGTGCAGCTTAACACTCTCCCTTGTGGCACGCCATTTTTTTAAACGTGATACCTGGAGAGTGCACTACCAACAGTAACGCGAAATGTTCTCTCCGCCAAGTAACTAACAGGCGTGTTTACCATATCACCCGAAACACCGAACGACATCAAGTCCCTGAGGACCCAGCAACGCCAAGAATTGTCACACGTCTCCTGAAGGTCTAAAAACTCCGTTGCACAAAACTGCTTATGAAAGAAAGCATCGAATATGTTTGACCCAAGGGCGATGCGTTGTTCCGCCCCGCCGTAAATTCACCCTCGCCGCCCTCGAGAACAGTATTGCACTCTAGGAAGTACATGAACCTCTGGTTTATCATGTTATTGCGATACCTACACAGGCAGCTTCCCAGGGCAATGGGTCGATAGATGGCTGGAGAGCAAGAGTTCCTCCCCTCTTTTATGATAGCAATCACTATACCCTCCCTCCAAGAGATGGGAATGTGCCCTGGAATCCCCATTTTGTTCTATAGGTGTAGAGGTGTCTCGAGAATGTCAGATTGTAAGTGTTGCATCATGGTGTAGGTGATATTGTCTGCGCAACGAGCTGGTGAAAACAACACTGAGAACAATCTTTTGATCCTGAAGTGAAACCTCATGTTATAAGACGTGGTCAAGTTTTTATCTCGCAAAGACCTTGTCTCAATGAATGTTTGGGGTTTTATGAAAGTGTTTGTTTACTGGGTATATCTGCACACTTTTGAGAAGTGCTGTGCAAGTGTGTTAGCCTGGTCTTCGGGTGTGTTTCGTGTTGTGCTCACCAGGGGCAGGCTGTGTGCCTGTTGTCTAAGTTTGTGTATTCGTGTTTAAAGGCTGCCTGCGTCTGTGGAAGAGTAATGTATAATAGAAAGGTGCTGCAACTCTCTCGTTTCTTGTCACAGCGCACACACTCGCAAGTTGCTTCGTTGTTTTAAATGATTGAAGGTAATTGGAAGTGGGTAACCGACGAAGGATACCCCATGCCTTGTTCTGGGCCTCTTGCGCCCGCCTGGAGTTCTCATTCCACCATGGCCTCATTGGATTGCACAAGGAAGTAGAGTACTGGGGAATGGACTTTTCGGCAGCCTAGAGGTTGTGCGCCATGGTGAGTGAGGCTGCTTTCTCCACGTGCAGGTGTGTAATGAATGTGTGGGGTAGTTTGGATGTTACTGTAAATGTACTCGCGTTTGAGTTTACTTCATTGAACCTTTTACGAAAATTGTGCCTTTACCTATGTATGTTACCTAGATAAGGAAGTGGTCACAGCCATTAGGGTGTGGGACTACGCCCCAAAAAGTCACAAAAAAATAAGCTATGTTATGCGTCTTACCTTATGCACTGTAGGTTTTTTATTGTTGAAAAGATATGATCTGCCGGATTCTTGAAATCTTTCAATTAGGCTACCTCGAACATCCGTTCGAGGTGAGAGCCAAGAAATCTTTTGCAAATTCAGGTCGCCCGTGAGAATGTATGGTTCGGACAGCTGGTGAACCAGCACCTACAAATCAGAGCTCAAAAGTGAACAATATGGAGAAATGGAAAAGCCACCCACCGTTATCAAACTAATACATATTATTGTGCTAATTGCTACCTCCCCAAGGATAGTGTTCAACGTCATATGGGGAAGGCAAAGGATATCCGGGTGATTATTGCCACACCGCTAGAGAAGTGAGTGCAGCCATCCCTGTCCCATTAAATGCCAATAAATTACACAAAAATGGTTTGAAATTCGCGCGTGTTTCTTGGACACACATTACAGTTGGCTGATTAGAGGGCAATATCTCGCCGTGATCATTAGGAGTGCCTAACCTGTTCCATTGAACAATATTCTCTTTTATTATTATGTGTTCAGAGCTACATTAGAGTGATAATTTATGTAAGGTCTTTCGGGTTTGTGATTCTCGGAGGGGTTTTTCTAGCTCATTTTTTGGTATGAATGAAGGCACCGCCCTTTCCCCCGCGAAACAGATAGGAAAGATCCCACATCCATATCCTTATCATGATCGGAGGCTGCCTGCCAGACCCAGGACCCTCGATTTAGAACCCTTTCGAGTGCCGTTCGCTTATGCCGTAACTTATGTGGGCGTTGATAGTGCCACGGGCGGGGCAGCCCATTGGGCGAGGATGGGAGCTGCCGCAGGCAACCTCGTGTTCATCTGCTAAGTGACCTCAGGTGTGCTGTGCGCTGGGGGAGTGACCACCGGGGGGGGGGGGGGCGGCATGCTAGCAACCATGTTTGTGGCCACTGTAGCACTGCAGGCGGCGTGGTGCCAGGTTGGGCTGCCGGACACAACACTGCGGGGGGCTTGCGCGTGACCAGTTAACCCTCACTGACATGGGTAGCCGTCGAAAAAAGGCGCCGACGAGCCCCCCTGCGAGCTGCGTAGCGTACATACCCAGGGGAAAAGAGGCGATCCTCCTTTGTGACTCTGGGAAGGTGATGATTTCGTTGACCTTGATGCTTACAATTTCCTCTATAGTTTAAGCTTCTCGCAGGTTCGTGAATATGCGGCGTGAGGACCTTCACAGTTGACGCAGATGAGTTGATTTAAAGGCCAGTAATTGTTGCGATAGTCGTGTTGCGCGCACTTCGCGCAGGTTAGTTGGCGCCAACACTAGTCAGTACCGTACTTGAACCGCTGGCTCATGAGAGAGCGCCATAGACTCGGGATGTACACTATGATGCAGCACCGGATGAAGCCTGCCTCGAAGTTATCTCAAAGAGTAGGACAGTCACAAATGAGCAGTATGTGTCTATTGGGTATTTCCTTGTCACCTCTTCTGACGGCAATACGCGTAGCTGTATTACACGTTGATATTTCAGGCCTTCAACGAGATCGGCCTCTGTGTAGTTTGCCACACGTGGCTCGACAATCACGCCCTTTCAGCAATCACGCCCTTTAAAAAGGGCGTTACCATGATGTCCCGATCGGCAATGCGGTTTTAGCTAGTGCGTTTGGGGACCTGAATTTCACCAGTTAGTTTTTTCTTAGCCTTGTATAAAGGACCGAGTACACTTTCAGAAAATTTCGAAATAAGCAACAGTGACTTTGACGTGACAGGCCTTTCATTATGAAGAGACTCAATGACTACAAAATGTTTGTAGTTCTTAGGTTTGAGAGTTTATATACTAATGCGGAGGAAATGTTACCTAAATGCGGCCCGCATTCGTGATTTGTCCCGCATTCTTGTCCCGCAAATTTGTCCCGCATTCCTGAACGTGGGCGGGTAGCGTACCCTCCAGCCGAGTGACAACCCGCAGTGTGCTGGAGTTGACGGTGACCATGGTGTCTTCGGCAGTAACGAGTTACTAGTAACTCGTTACCGGTAACTAGTTACTTTTTAGTTAGACGAACTTGTAACTGTAATACTGTTACCTTTTTGTGTGTTACCTTTTTGAGTTACTTTATTTCTCTAAAAAAAAATTATCCAACAGCAACGCTCATTAACGACCGTTGTACAGTTGGCGCGTTTCACTTTTTCGGCCTTTCCTCCGCAGAACCTTAGTCTACTTCGTCTAAGCCAGCTAACTCCATGTGCATGGGTGAAAAAGATCCGGAACAGAAATGTTTACGTGCACGTGTGCGTGGTGTCCCACGCGGTCCACTAATGGCTCGAAGTTTCTAAGCTGGAGTATTTTCCTAAGCAGCGCGACATCAATCTCACCCATAACCTGCGACTCGCGCCTAAGTGCATGTGAATGCATGTTGACGAGCCAGAACGTATAGTCCCATGCGCGGCTGCACAATTTTGGCCAGTTCTGGGGTGCAGTGAACAGGTAAACAAAGGCGAACTGGAATACAAAGGCGAACAGGAAAACAAACACCCAGCACGGGGCACGTTGAGTATTCTTGGTGACATTGAGCAGCGTCACTGCAGGCCCCGAGCTCTCATACAGAAGCCGTGTCCAACCGTGGCGAGGTGTTTAAAGGTGAAGGGTAGAAGCCGTAAACGGTGGCCGTCGGAGCCTGCGTCAAGCTCCGGCCGATGGGTTCCCTGCCTGTCTACCAGGCAGGCAGCTCCGGGACCTCTTTGACTACCAGGGCAAGGTCAAATAAAAAAGTACCCCCGTCTCCCTGCTTTTATGCTATGCTATATGGCATTTTCTAACCCCCCCCCACCTCCAAACGTGATCGGTCGCTCAAAAGGGACCGCACCTAAGTTTCATTCCCACCTCTTCCAACAACTGTCTTTTCAACAACCGTGAATAACTATGCTCGTTTCCTTGTGATAGACTCAGCTGACTCAGCAAGACCTGCAACTTCCGTTGGTATTCGTGGTTTCGAATTTTCTGCAAAACACAATAGGTTGAAAGTATCAAGCTAAAAAGATTAGGACGGGAGAAATCCTTGTAGAACTCCATGTCGAACAAGCCCGCCCTCTTCTTGAACAAACTCGCATCCGTTATCTGGACATCAGGGTAACACCCCACCGGAGCCTCAACAGCTTCCAGGGTGTGATTTCTGAGGCAGATCTTCTTACGGAAACAGATGCCGACCTGCTTAAAGGTTTAAAGGATGAGGGCGTCACAGCTGTGCGCCGAATCACGATGCGCAGAGATGATAGCATAATCCTCACGAAACATATTATCCTCACCTCTAACCAGTCCTAACTTCCTGAACATATCAACGCAGGCTTCAATCGATGCTCCATTCGTCCTTACATTCCGAACCCGAGCCGCTGCTTTAAGTGCCAGCGGTTCGGGCACAGTACAACCTCTTGCCGCGGCAAAACAACGTGTGCGAAATGCGCCGCGCAGGACCACCCCACCGACAACTGTAATTCTGAAATCCTCACTTGTGCAAACTCCAGGGGCCCACATGCGGCCTACTCCAAGACATGCGAAAAGTTCTAATTAGAAAAGAAAAAAATAATCAATGTCAAGGTAAATAAAAAAATCACCTTCCTAGAGGCGCGAAAGAGGTTCGCCTCTTTTATCCTAGAGAGGTACGCCGACGCTGCTCGCCGCGGGGGCTCGGAGTGGCGCCTGGTTTCGGCGGGGACCCAGTACCGCGAGTCGGACTAGGCCCCGCCCCCCCCCCCTGGGTTGCCTTTGGCGGCCCAACCCGCCTCTGCACCACTCCCTGAGCCAGCAGCAGTTGTGGAGACAACAACGTCTGGTGGGAGTCATGCTGCGTCCTCCACTTCCACTTCACCGTCCCAAACCACATGCGAGGGCACGGAGATAGAAATTGGGGAGCGAGCGGCAGCTCCCACCGCCACAGCACCACCTGAGGCACCTGAGGGGTTTTTGAAACCCTCGGCGGTTGCCGGCAAGGAAAAGCGCAACCCAAAGGGTCCGTGGTCTAAGGAGTCTGATCCCTCAGGCGCTCCGAGCACACCCTAGGATGAAATGGACGCATGCAACGCGTCCCGATGCCAAAGCCTCCCGACAAGCTAAAAAAGGCGAGAGTCACAGCCCGGAAACATGACACACAAAAATAAACATACACACTCCAGAAGCTCTCAAAATAAACAATGGGAAGAGAAAACATAATTCATTGGAACTGTAGAGGCCTTCTCACAAATATTCACGATGTATAAGAAATACTGCATGCTAATCAGCCAAGTGTAATGTGTCTTCAGGAAACACATCTGAATTCCGAACACACCAATTTCTTGAATAGTTACCCGGTATACATGAAGGACAGGGATGGCTGCACACACTCTTCTGGCGGTGTGGCCATACCCATCTAGAAATCCTTAGCATGCCACCCTGTCACTTTAAACACCATTTTGAGGCTGTAGAAATGCGCCTAATAATATTTATTAGGTTCATAACGGTATGCTCCTTATACATTTCTCCTGATATTGCACTTTTGAGCTCTGACTTTGAGGCGCTGGCTGACTACCTGCCTGAACCATAAATTTTAACAGGCGACCTTAATTCTCACAATTCTTTTAAATGCGGAGCATTTCTTAGGCTCGCCTGGTCCTCCGTCGTTGATGGCGGCGCCGTTCACACGCTCACTGCGCATGCGCAACTCTCCTCCTTAGACCCACAGCTCCGCGATATTCCACTATAAAAAATAAATAGTTAGCGGTGCCCGGTTTCGATCCCACGACTCTCTGGACGCAATGTGAGGTACGCGGTGCTCTTCCCACTACGCTACAAATTTCTTTCTTCTTTAACGCATGGAAATAAAACTTCAAAAGACAATCTGGAGCAAGTGCTACGAACGCGCCTTATGACCTTGACTCATTCAAACTACGTCAAGAAGCTACTGATACAACGAAGGCACGCGAAGCTGAACGTCAACGGAAACGACGAACTGAAAACTTGAGAGGGGAAAATGAATTTCCCGTGGGAAACCTGTGGCGGGAAGCGCCACACGCCTTGCAGCTCAACCAGCACCGTCCGCAGCGCCTCTGATGCTGATTGTGGCAGGATGTCCCTAGGGATTGGCCAACCAAATATTATATCACGAGATGGGTTCGCCTTCAACCACCGTCGTCATCTTCCCGTAGGGGAACCGCCGAAGAAGAAGAAGAACGAGAAGACAAAGCTGCGAAGAGAAGGGCGGTTACATTGCTCTCAGCCGGTGCACCAATGTCAACAACCTTTCCCTCTGGCGCTAGTAAAAACCAGATAACTCAACATAACTGCAACACAATGCAACAACACGCCACCGCCGCGATGCTTCGCATCCTCATCAGGGTTCCCCACGGGAAGATGTTGAAATTTTTGTCATTCTTTTCCTTGAGTGGGTAAATTTGGTGTTAGTCATTCTGAGACAGCGGGCCATTTACGCCATGTTTGGGGCTCTTCTCGTACGGATGCCCGGGGTCGCCTGATTGAGAGGTTTCTTACATCCTCTGGAGCATGTCTTTTCAACAATAAACAGCCTACATACCATAACACAGGACACAACTCATACTCATATCTTGACTTGATATTTGCTCCGCAGTTCTCTTTCCTCTTCTCGAGTGGGGTGTGGGAACTGACACATTGGCAGTGACCACTTCCCCACATCACTAACATAAATAGGGAGAGGCCCAAGCGGTTCATCTTCCCATAATATGTTCAATAAAGCACGAGATAACTGGAACACATTTACAGAGACATCGAAACTACACTACACAACCATAAGACACCTACACGTAGATAAAGCCGCTCAACTTCTCACGGCGCACATCCTCAACGCCGCCGAAATGTCCATTCCCTACGCCTGTGGTGCCCCGTGGAACCAGCGGAGGCCGTGTTGGAATGACGACTGTAGGCGACCCGAGAAGCACAGACAAGGCGTGGGGTATTCTCCGTCGGTACCCAAATGTCGGGAAAGCTCCTCTTGTTCAAACGGGCCAAGGCATTCGAAAAAAGTGTGCGCCGTCAGGCAAAAAGAGATAGTTAGCGCTCATTCATGAAATCTATAAACTCATACACAGATACACGCCAAGTATGGACACGTATACAAAAACTCAAAGGACAACTGACACACAGCCTGCCCCTGGTCAGTACAACAGGGAACACACTCGAAGACCAGGCTAACACACTCGCACAACACTTCCGACACGTGTCCAGTTCAGCACACTACACGAACACTTTCCTGAAGTATAAAGACTCTAGCGAAAAGAAGTCCCTACACGACAACAACAAATCACAGACTTCTTATAGCTCCCTGTTTTCACTACATGAGCTGAGGGCAGCTCTGAGCACGTGTAAACCCTCAGCCCAGACAACACCACATACACAATGTTGCAACACTTACACGCAGACACACTCGAAACACTCCTACATTTATATAATACAATATGGCTTTCGGGGCACATTCCAAAGTCTTGAAGGGAGGCCATATTAGTGGCTTTTTTGAAGAAGGGAAAGGACCCGTCGTCCCCCTCAAGGTAACGTCCTATAGCCCTGACGAGCTGCCTGGGCAACCTGTTCGAGAAGATGATCAATCGCAGGCTCGTGTACTTCCTTGAGTACAACGGTCTTCTCGAGGGCTGCCAGGCAAGCTTCAGGGCGGGGCGCTCCATCAATTATCAGCTTGTTGCGTTGGAATCCAACATAAAAGATGCCTTCTTTCACAAACAGTTCTGCATTACAGTTTTCTTTGATATGGAAAAGGCCTACGACACGGCATGGCGATACGGCTTGTTGAGTTGCTTGAAGTCATTCGGTATTTCGGGCAACATGCTTAGCACTCTTTCTAGCTACATGTCTGGACAAACTTTCCGTGTAAGAATTGGTAATGCACTTTCTAATGTACATGTTAAGGGGAATGGCGTGAATCGAGGAGGTGTTTTGAGCTGCACACTCTCATAGTGAAGAGGAACTCACTCCGTAACGCATTGCCACCAACCATTTCTTCTTCAGTTTATGTAGATGATGTCCAAATATCTTTTAAATCATGTAATACGTCAATCTGTGAACGTCACGTCCAGCTCGGCGTTACCACATTTGCTGGCTGGTGTCACGTGAACGGATGATGGGGTGGTCTTTACCAGCTCGGAGCAATGGACACAAGGAAGCAGTTGACGGGTTTAACAATATATACATTGAATACACACTCAAAAACCCTAACGCAAAGCACTCAATAATTAAACTACACGCAAATGGTACACACTCAAACCTCGAACAATCCCAAAACAACTCATATAAAAACCCCTAACTTAACAGCTCAATATACAATTCAACTCAAAACCCAAAAGTCTCTAGCATAAAGTTTTACATAATTCGCCCAAATCAACTTATTTTATCACCCTCTTGGTGATCTCTCGAAACCACAGCTCCCTAGTTATGTCCTAATACTGCGTCCGTATTGGACTGGCCTACCCCTGTCGTCGGCGCTGACGTGTCGCACCGTTGCGTGGCCGCGACTCGGTGGTAGCCGTCCTCATCTCTCTTCTTTGGTGCCGGCGCTCGATGCGCGCGGTCACTCCTTGGACGGCGTGGGCTCCGCGCGTCCCCACTTCTTTCCTATGTGGCTGCCCACTGGTAGCCACTCCCTCTGGAGGTCCTTGATGCCGGCGTTCGACGCGCGCGGTCATCCCTTCGGCGGCGTGCTTCCTCGGTGGCTACCCCCTGGTAGCCGCTGCCGCTGGAGGTTTCAGGCAGGCATGGCACGAACGTCGCCTTTCGGGGCCGTCGAGACGAACGTCGACGGAGCGTGGACGCTGGCCGCTGGTGCCCGACCGATGCCGCTGGGGCCACGAAGACACAGGTTCGTGGTGCACCTAGGATGACGGTGCCGATTCGAAGTCGGCCCGCTCCCGCCCAGGCTCGGATGGCGTGGTCGATGGCCTGGCGGCGCCCCCCTGGCTCGTTCGTTGTCTTGCCTCCCCCTTCTGTTTGTGCGCCCCGCTTTTATACCCTCTGGGCTCTCCCGTGGAGCACTCCCATTGGCTTCTTGCTTCCTCCCTGTCCTTATATGGCCATCTCGCCACTTGTCACCTGCGTGGCCTTCCCTGATTGGCCGACCAGTGTGCTGCCACCTTTGCCCATGATTCCTCGGTGCGTCGGCGCTGGCGCTTGCTGATTGGCGCGCTCCTGGCGTGCACTTCACATGGCCGTTCCTTTGTTCGTTTCTTTCCTGTTTTTCGGGGGTTTGATGCGTCCTCCTCTCAGGGGGGTGCCCTGACACATGACTATTACCTCCAGCTTTAAGAGTTTTTTCTCAAAAAACTGCTTCATCATGGCCACAGATGTCCTGTTTTTCAACCAGCGCTGCTGACTTCTCATAAGTCCACTGTTCACCAGCACAGACCTTCACATTTCACTTGACTTCGATTTCACTCACTTATCACTTGTTTTTAGTTCACTCCCCTTCACAGAACTCACATGTAGTGTTCACACGTGTCTGTAGTTCATTCGTGTACCGAACACACACACTTGGTTCACACAACGTTCCCGTTCTATCACCAATACGTCCCTTTCTCTAACACCGAAATACTCAACCTCTTCTCTAAAACATCATAAAAATCAAATACATCAATGATTTCTTATTCAACAACCATTTTTCCCAATTCGCATCAAAAACGTCTTTCCTCCTTCTGCTCCTCAATCGCACTCTTTTATATCTACACTTCATGCACATACACAGATCTACTCATACAATCTGCTCGATCACATCACCAAATCAAAGCCATCAATTTTCTAATATTCAACATCCGTATTTCTCATTCGGAACTTGATCACTCATTCGTATCTCTTTTATATACGTCTACACCCACCTTGTCTTTTCACTATACTACAACATTAAAGCTCTACCCCAACACACAATCATTCGTCACCGTAATGGGTCCTATTCCTTTCCGAGTCAACTCCGTCGTTTCCATCAGGTTCATTGACCTATGGCTTCATCTTCACCTTCTTCCGGCTCTTCCATTCATCACCTTTGGCTATACTGTCAGCTCGGCTTTGACAACCGACTTTTCTAACCTCACTGGAGCGCCTCTGGCACGTAGTCTGGCCCGATGGTTTCGATAGAACCGGCCGCCTTATGATTTCACCGGTCACTCGGCGTTTGCGCACTGCTGTTTGCCCCCTACGAGATCGCAAGCCGCTTAACGCGACACACCCCATGTTGTGAGCTACCCTTCTTTTCGCGCTCACTCTGGGACTTCATATGAGCGTGTCTCGTCTTGGCCCATCGTCTACTCATCTTTCTCCCTTTGGCTGTAAGCTGGGCCACTTTTCTGCTTAGCATGCTTTTCTCAGCAGGACTACCCTCACTCACTTTAACCCGTCTATGCCACACGCAGTGCTCCTCCCTTTGCTTCGATAGCCCACTAAAAGATTTCTGCTCTTTCTCGCTGATGTAGGCACGAGATTGCTTATTTGAAGCCAGCGCAACCTTTTCGTCTGCGCCCACTTTCTTCTTTGCCGTACCCCTGTCCAATTCCTCTTTTCTCCTGGTTTGGTCTACTGCAAAGTAATCCGTCTCAGGGCGCGGCCCTATCTGTTTGGGAGCCTTACCCCATGGCTCTGCCCCGTTGAGCTCGGTAGCAAGCTCAGACGCTGATTGAGCTGCATGACTCTCTAAACACCTTGCATTGCTCTTTTCCACGACAATGTTTGTCTCCGTATCATCGGAGTTTTCGGACGGCAGATAGCTAAAATCTGCTTGCGTGATCCTATTGCTACCAACCCGCGGAACTGCGGGCGCCTCATTCTTACTTGTTAATATTTCGGAGGCCGTACAATCAAGCAAGTCACTTGAGCTACAAGGGAGCCGCAAGCTGTCTACGCCTGGCGTGTTCTCGGAGCGCTCACCGCTAAGCGCCTCGCCTGCGGTTGAACCACGCCCGGCGGGTTCACTGTCTCGCGCTTCGAACGCGACTTTCTCCTCAGCAGCTTGTCTCGCGAAACCATCGTTTTCTTTGTCTTCTTTTTTACTTGCCGCTTCGTGGTTGTCTGCGACCTGCGTTCTTTCTATCGCACGTGACTCATCGCGGTCGACGGTCCGCGTGCCTTCAATCTCACGTGCGGGATATTCAGCGCTCTCTTGGCGTCTTTTCTCCTGGGAGCTATGTCGCGAGAGCCCCTTGTCTTTTTTTATTATTTTGCTTTTGGCATCAAAGCTGTGCGCTAGCCGCGTGTCCTGACTTTCACGTGCGGCGGGTTCAACGCTTCCTCCTCGTTCGTAGAAACTATTTTCCACGAACCGCTGCCTCGATTCTTTTAGTTCTACCTTCTTTCTCAGTTCTTCTATCTCTGCATCCAATTTCTCATGCACTCTGCGGCTCTCTTCATCTAACAATTCAAAAAACTGCTTGTTGTTTAAACCTCGCGATTGAACTAGCGTCAACAACCTTTCCAAATCCATTCTCCAAGCTGGTTAGACACGTGACTGGGCCCGATGGAAATATCCTGGGTGAGGATAAATCAATCCTGGCAGGCTCGCCAATTATTTGTCACGTGAACGGATGGTGGGGTGGTCTTTACCAGCTCGGAGCAATGGACACAAGGAAGCAGTTGACGGGTTTAACAACATATACATTTAATACACACTGAAAAACCCTGACGCAAAGCACTGAATAATTAAACTACATGCAAATGATACACACTCAAACCTCGAACAATCCCAAAACAACTCATATACAAACCCCTAACTTAACAGCTGAATATACAATTCAACTCAAAACCCAAAAGTCTCTAGCATAAAGTTTTACATAATTCGCCCGAATCAACTTATTCTATCACCCTCTTGGTGATCTCTCGAAACCACAACTCCCTAGTTATGTCCTAATACTGCGTCCGTATTGGACTGGCCTACCCCTGTCGTCGGCGCTGACGTGTCGCACCCTTGCGTGGCCGCGACTCGGTGGTAGCCGTCCTCGTCTCTCTTCTTCGGTGCCGGAGTTCGATGCGCGCGGTCACTCCTTGGACGGCGTGGGCTCCGCGCGTCCTCACTTCTTTCCTCTATGGTTACCCCCTGGTAGCCACTCCTTCTGGAGGTCCTTGATGCCGGCGTTCGACGCGCGCGGTCATCCCTTCGGCGGCATGCTTCCTCGGTGGCTACTCCCTGGTAGCCGCTGCCACTGGAGGTTTCAGGCAGGCATGGCACGAACGTCGGCTTTCGGAACCGTCGAGACGAACGTCGACGGAGCGTGAACGCTGGCACACTGGTGCCCGACCAATGCCGCTGGGGCCACGAAGCCACAGGTTCGTGGTGCACCTAGGATGACGGTGCCGATGCGAAGTCGGCCCGCTCCCGCCCAGGCTCGGATGGCGTGGTCGATGGCCTGGCGGGGTTCCCCTGGCTCTTTCGTTGAAGCACACGTGCTCCGGCCGCCTCCTGGTTTCTTCAGTTTCTCGCCTCCCGTTGTCTTGCCTCCCCATTCTCTTTGTGCGCCTCGCTTTTATACCGTCTGGGCTCTCCCGTGGCGTACTCCCATTGGCTTCTTGCTTCCTGCCTGTCCTTCTATGGCCATCTCGCCACTTGTCACCTGCGTGGCCTTCCCTGATTGGCCGACCAGTGTGCTGCCACCTTTGCCCATGATTCCTCGGTGCGTCGGCGCTGGCGCTTGCTGATTGGCGCGCTCCTGGCGCGCACTTCAAGTGGCCGTTCCTTTGTTCGTTTCTTTCCTGTTTTTCGGGGGTTTGATGTGTCCCCCTCTCAGCGGGGGGGGGGGGTGCCCTGACACATGACAGCTGGGCGGATACAAAGCGTTTTATCTGAACCCCTTAAAAATTACTTGCGTTGTGTTCACCCGTTTTCGCGGGATCCATGTGAACTCTGACATTACTTTAAACGGCGTGTCGATCCCTGCAAAAAAGAACCGCAAGTTTTAGTCCTAAAATTCGACAACAAACAAAGATTTCTTCCACATCTGAAAATGGTTAGGCAAAAATGCCTAAAAACTATACATAACCTTAAAGTCATCTCTCACTAATCGTACGGTGCAGACAAGCAGCTACTCCTGCGTCTTTATACTGCACTTGTAGGATCTCGCTTGGACTATGCCAGCTTCGTATATGGGTCTGCAACAAAAACGGCACTTAAAATGCTTGATCCAGTTCTGCATTTGGGGCTTCGCCTTGCTTGTGGCGCCTTTCGCACGAGCCCTGTTGAAAGCCTCTATGCAGAGTGCCACAAAGGGTCCCTGTATCACCAGAGGATATACACTGACTTGTAAGCCTGTAAAATTATGTCCCTGACAAATGATCCGCCTAGCTCGACCATTCATGATGCATCCTCACAGCAGCTCTTTTTAAATCGTCTATCTATTCCCATGCCGTTCCTTCTCAGAGTGAGAGCAGAAGCTTCTGAGCTAGCAGTGTCATTTTCATACATCCACATGTCATCCAACATTGAATTAATTGCACCATGGCAAGCCAGGGATGTTTTCTGTGGCCTGTCCTTTGTGCAGTTGGACAAAAATAGGGCACCAAGGGCAGCTATTATGCAATTTCCTCTTCCTGCAGTATAAGTACCAGTGTGCAGAGTTTTACTCCGACGCATAAAATACAGCTGATGCTGTGTCTTGTGCTGCACACGAACCGAGCTTTAACGTGATAAAAAGAATGAACTCCCACAACAGCATTTTTACAGCTGAAGCACACGGCATTTTACTTATTTTGTGTCACATTGTCCTACATCAAATTCCGTAGTCCATAATGTTTACAGATTACAGATAATGTTTACAGATTTACAGAAAACACTCAAAAATGTATGTAATCAATGTTGTTTTTCGGGTCCTTATGGCGGCATACGCATCGTCTTCAAACAACAATATGTTGGGTTCCTGGCCATTGTGGAATAGCCGGGAATGATACCGCAGATGAAATGGCCACTGCCCCTACACTCTTGAATTCAGTGGGAATCGCAACACTGCCGTACACGGATATGAAGCCAAACATAAGACACCAACTTCACAACACATGACAAACACACTGGAGTGAACAGACAGATAACGAGTTATACGTATAAAACCACACTTGGGAGCATACGCTACTGACTCACACAACAGACACATTGAAGTTACCTTAGCCAGGTTGCGGATAGGCCACACACATGGAACACAATCACACCTGCTCACTAGCTCTCCAATACCTATGTGTCGATCAAGTCGACCAATGTGTCGACCAAGACCAAGGGCAGATCAGTAGTCCACATCCTAATCACGTGCAAGGCACTCGACACAACAAGACACAGACACTTCAAGGAACCATACAGACAACACATTCGGCTACACCCTTCCTTGTTTTTCGGTGACAATGCCATGGTCTCTGTGCAACGCGTTTTTAAATATTTGTCTGATGTTAACTTTTCAAACCTCATTTTCTATCATGCGTGATCAAATTTTGCCCCATACAACAGGCATCACCATTGGCGTTGATTGATTTTAGTGTTATTGTGGCTTTAGTAGCCTATATTTTCTTTTATATACTTTGGTTTGGCGCTCTTTGCCCCAGCTGGCCTTTCGCCGAACAACTCCAACCATCATCAAAACAAACATCCACAAACACCATACAACGCAATGAAACCTCTGCACTTTCCCGGAAGCCAGGAAAACTCCGGTCAGGCCGTCTCTTTCTTATTAGCGAGGTGCAGCCCCGTTTGCAGGGTCATAAAACGCCGCGAGGAGTCTCTCGGAGGCCTCGCGCTCGTCCAGCCCTAAGCGCACTCTAGTGTGTTCGATTCAGAAGTCGCAGTTGCTTGCGACCATTGTGCGAGACCCCTGGCCGTATTTGGGACCACGCGTTTGGGATCCCTGGTACAGAGGCTTCATACAGCTGTCAACAGTGCTCGAACGAGGTCGAGGAAGCAATAAATTTTGTCCCCTCCACACATACGACGATCCCAGCAATGGTGACCGCGGCTGCCCTCATACCAGCCAGCATCTTGGCCGGCAGACGTCTGGCACGTTTGCCACTGCCAGACGTGGGAGACACACTGCCACTGCACCAAGAAATGTTCTTCGAAAGCCTCGCGACTTTGTTCAGAGGGCTGTGGCCTAAACGACAACAGTAGCTACATCTGCTCCTGAAGGTTGTGTACAAGGAATACTTGGGCGAGCTTCGTTCGGCCTACGCCTAAAAGCAAACGAAGGGAGGGGCACCTGGGATCGGTGACGTCATTGCTGTGGAAGGCTGGGATTGTGAAAGCAGTGTTTTCCGGTCGAGACGGAAAAATCTGCCTTTGTGAGCACGGGGGGAGGTGGAGAAGGGGAAAAACAGTAAAGCGTTCATTTCGGTTTTTATTCCCTTTGGAAATATCTTGTCTCATTCCGGGGATGGTGATGGTTGGGTGTTGGGGTGGGAGACCGACTCCGAGGGCCCACGGACAAACGTCGCTTCGGCAATGGCTCAAATTGGTTCCCGTCTCCGATCACAAGTATGAAATAAGAAGTTAACGAAGCGGTTTTTTTAATATTCTTCAAAAACACATCGACAACCAAAGCACTCCCACGTCCGTTTCCGCTTTCCTCCAAGGGCCTTCCATTGATCCGCCACCTCCGCCGCCTTTTTCCCATTCTCTCTCACTACACGTTGCGGTCAAGCGACGGCATTGTAGGCGAAACAAAATTAAGATTCTTTCGCCATTGAAAGATTCTTTGAAAGAAAGTTGACATTGAAAGATTCTTTCGGCTGTGTCTCCCTCCAGTTCCATAAATATAGTATAAGTTCGGCATCTCTGATTCAAACTTTGAAAAACAACTAATTCTATGCTTCATTGATGTTTGCAAATAAATTTCTTGCAGCTAGATTGTAGGAGCAAAAAAATAAAGTTCCTTATGTGGATAGCAAAACTTCAGTAATAAAAAAATGAGGCGTACAGAACGATTGTTGGTTTCGGCATGAGAGTGCATCACTTTGGGTTCCCCTCGTGTAGGCTTTACTAGGTGTAACTTTTATTACCTGCATGCCTTCATACGTTTTCAATAAATAAGCCAATTCTATTTACCATTACTTAGTTTTGTACAGTAATAGAAAAGTAACGACGTTCCTTTTTGCAGTTACTGTAACTGTAACTAGTTACTGTTGGAAAATCGTAACTGTAACTGTAACACTGTTACTTTTTTTCGGTGGCATGCTTATGACTGTTAGTGACTGACCGCGAGCTGCCATGCTCGTCGGTATTTATTGGCTAGCCATGCACATTGTTTCCCGCCAAGCCCAGCGGGGCCCCCAAACTTAGCGGCCAACGAAGATTAGGGTCGGGGGGCGCCACATACTTGTCACACCCCATACCCCGAAGCTTGTTTTTCCCACACAAACACTAGATAACGCCTGTCCGGACCCCCGGCGAGCAACGGTTTGTCGGGCTCCGCGCTCTTTCACTGCGCCTGATCACAGGTGTGGATGTAGGTGCCGCAGCGTCAGGTGCGGCCTGTGCCACTTTAGCGCCATTCAAAGGGACTGTAGTAGTGAGCCTAGCAGGTGACAGTGGACTTGAGAGGGACGCCACAGCGGCGCGCGTAGCACTACCCCCTGGGGCTTCGCTGGCAGCGGCTGGTGTAGCTGGCTCCCCTGCCTGCTGGCTTCCTAAAGGGGCGGCTGAAGTTGCCAGGCGAGGCCTCACATGATCAGCATGCCGGCGCCACGCGGTCCGGTCCTACATGCGAAAGAGTATTGATGTTGCACTGGCAGGAGAGACAACAAGCCCGGCAAACCAGGGTGGACCAGGTCGGATGTTCCTGGAGAAGGCTGGAGCCCAAGACTCCGGCAAAGGCCAAGGATGGCAACCTCGGTCAGCAGCCAGCTTCTGCTTCCGCTGCTTCAGGAGAGCTGTGGACTAGACGTCCAGTTGCAACTCGTGCAATGGTGTCTTCACCATCCAGCCCAAAAGGAGCTCTCAGGGGCACGGCCCATGACGTCGTGGGGTGTGGTCTGGTACTGGAACAGGATCCGCGCATCCTGCGTGCGGAAATCCCCAGCCTTGCCCTTCTTGACCTTGTCCTTCACAATTTGCACCAACCTCTCGGCAGCACCATATGACGCACGGTGGTACGGTGGAACCTAGATCCGACGGATTCCGTTCTTGTTTAGCCAGGCCAAATAGTTCTCGCTGGGGAAAGATGGTTCATTGTCGTACACGATGGCGTCCGGCAACCCCTGTGCTGCGAACACTTGCTGCAGGGCCGCAATGGTTTTTTAAATGCAGAGCATTTCTTTACCTCACGATGTCACCCGTTCTAGGCATCCGTAGTAGTACGCATCGCTCGCAGGTGCACCCTCTCGGCGCGATCGTGGCGTGATAAAGGCGGGTGTCGGGGAGGCTGGAACGCACTCATCGCCGCGCTCTCTCGTCAGCCCCACTCCTCCTCGCCTACTCTCCGCTCTCAACTCGTGCTCTCTCCGCGGTCGGTTCGCGCCAAACAGGTGGGGGCGCGCGCGTCGCGGGATCAACAACATCTGTGGCGCGATCGTGGCGGGATAAAGGCGGGTGTCGGCGAGGCTGGAACGCACTCATCGCCGCGCTCTCTCGTCAGCAGTTGCCAGAAGTGCAACAACACTAACGTAGAGCAAACTACTTAACGTCGTGAGCTCGGAAATGCTCTGCATTTCATCGTGCCCCTCGCGAGGTGGATTTTTCTACTATCAGTAAAATGGCTACTGCTGGCGGGAATCGAACCAGCCTCCTCGGGCACAGCATTTCTTCCACCCGTCGTCTTGTCATCATTCACTCAGTTAGGACGGTGACGCTGCTGAGCCCAGAAACGGCCGCCAAAGGGCTGCGCCCTAAAATAACAGCTTTATTTTCTTCCCGAAATCAACGCCCAAACGTGTGCGCTATAAGTCGTCGTTGATAGACGCGCTTTCAACTGTCAGTGCCATTACACTCGCTGCGCGCCTTCACACCTTTGCATCAGTTGCAGCACTGCAGCATTTCTTTGCCAAATGACCGCGTCGCCCACAGCTATAGCAGCGTGCGTTAGACCAGCGGCAGGCGTTATCGTCGTGCTTCGTGCTTTCACATCGGCCGCAGTCATTTGACGCGCCTCGTGTACGGTTACCTCGAGAGGGTGAGCGATGATGAGCTTGCATTTTTCGCACAGTCGGCAGTTCTGCACTCATATCTTTCGCATCGCTGTCGGTTGCCTCGGCTGCAATGGCCATTTTCTGCTGAGGGAGTGGTGACTGGCAGTACCCCCACCCACTTGGGTCACCAACTAGCAGGAAGTAGTGGCCCTTGAAGGTCCCCCAATATCCACGTCCATGGGGGACCATGGTCTCCACGGGAATGGCCAGGGGGTGATCACCACATGACGCGGGGCCCACTGGTTTTCATGGCAGATGTGAGAGCTCTGCAACACGCGAGCAATGTCCTCGTCCATGCCAGACCGGGACGAGGACATTGAGACCGCGCAACGTTCTGGTCTTCTCCACGCCTGAAGGACCTGCGTGTAGCAACTGCAGAACCCTTGACCGAATGCTTTGTAGAATCACCGCCCTGGAACCCCACATCAGGCAGCCCTGCGGTCCGCTTAGCTCAGGAGCCTTGTGGTTGTACGTACGCTCCGCCAACTCCTCCACTAGGGGCTCTGCGCGTTGACCACCTGTGACAAGACTAGGTCCCAGCTGGTCGGCTCCAACACTGCCGACCTGGACAGGACCTCCGCGTAAGCGTGCTCCAGCATGAACACTTCGGAAGGCTCAGAACCCACCGCAGGCACCTCTAGCAGGGGCAGTCGCCTCAGGATATCAGGAGGTGCCAGGTCTTTCCCGGACGGTACACCAGCTGGAAGTTGTAGGGCGCGCGCCTCAAGGCCCAGCGCACCACTTGACGTGATGCCAGCAATATAAGCGCATTGTGAGGCCCGAGCAGTCCCAGCAGCGGCTTGTCGCCCGTGACCGCCTCGAACTTCCGGCCCTATAGCTTCTGGTGGAAGGAAGGGCTCGACTCCAAACCTGAGGGCCAGGCCTTCCTTGTCCAGCTGGTTGTACCGCTGCTCAGGAGCATGAAGCCGACGGGACGCAAACCCCACAGGGCGTTCCTGGCCAATGCTGTTTATTTTGCTGTTCCTGGCCAATGCTGTTTATTTTGCCGTGCCCACCGTCCTGTGTCTTGTTTGTTCAAAACTGCTTGCGTATATGTGTGCTTCTTTTCTGTGGGGACATGGAAGAGAACCCAGGTCCTAGCGTTGAGGAAATGTTCGCGAAAATTCAGAGTGGCCAGGATACCTTTTTAAAGAAACTTACTTGTATTCGACAACGACTAACAACGACTGAAAATACTGTTGCAAATTTGGGCACTCGATGAAATGATCTCGACAAACTGTTCTTTAAAATCGGAAGAAAACTTCACAAATTGACACGCTACAGACAAATGTATCAAATCTCGAACGGGTCATTGAGCAACACTCTGAGAAACTTGTCGACCTGGAAGACCGACGCCGCCATTCCAACCTTGTCGTTTTTGGCGTTGAAGAAGACAGAGGTGGAAATGATGAAAGCTTAAGAAGAAAGGTTGTAGATGGCATTTTAGAACAGAAGCTTAAACAGAAGTGCAACTCGGTCGCTAGAATTCATCGCATTGGAAGGCCTGGTACCACTAAAATACCAGTTATTGCTTACTTTCAAGATTGTCTTAAGAAGGAGGGAATTTTGCGCAGTGCGAAGAACTTGAAGGGCACGGACATATTTGTACAAAGCGATTTTAGCAAAGCTACTTAGCGCAAGCGTAAGCTTTTGTGGGAAACAGAGAAGGAGGATAAAGCTAACGGCAAGGAAGCGTATCTTATTCATGATAAGCTGAAACTTGATGGGACCCTCTATGCCTGGGATGATTCCAAGAACTGCCGCGTCGTCATTAATGCTCCTAGGTCACGAAAAACACATTGACAGGTACAGCAGCGCGATTCCAGGCAGCTGCGTGTCCTGAATGCAAATTTCCGCAGTGCAGTAAATAAAATTGATAAGCTGGAAGATCTGCTTCTGAAATACGACCCGCATGTAGCAATCATACCTGAAACTTGGCTTCACGAGGGGATCACGGATGATATGCTAACCAGTCCCTCGCACCAGATATTTCTCCGCGATCGCGTTTCCCGCGGGGGTGGGGTGGCGATAATATTGAAGAGCACGTTTTCTGCTACATTGTTTACAAGTTTATTTCTGGAAGTCTACTGCTGGGGCCACATTTTTACAGTGTGCGCGGCGTGTCGATCGCCCTCATCGCCACCTCAGTACTTATCTTCTCTGTACAGATACATGTGGTCCCTGGTGTAGAAAAAAAATATAATGGAAGGTGACTTTAATTCACCATCAATCGACTGGTCACGCAAAAATGTTATTGATTTGCTCGATTGCCCATTGGTGGGTATAATGTTAGCATGCGATTTGCAACAAGTAGTACGCACCATTACGCATGAACATGGTGACGGCGGCTCAATATTAGACCTTGTTTTCTTAATCAACTCCTTTACCGAATATGAATTAAGTTTGGAGCCGGGAGTATCGGACCATAAAGTAGTACTTCTTTCATGCGATTTTGATAAGTGTGCACCTAATAAGCCTATACCTAAAACAATCAGAGACTTTACGCGTGCTGACGATCAATCCGTGCTTGACAGTCTGTGGGAGCTTGTTGACAATATTTCTGATACTGATCCACGAACGCTTTCGGAAACATTGAAGATAACTGTGAAGGACTGTATTAACAAGCACGTTCCTTACGCCGCATCAAGTCGAGTGCAAAACTCCCTGGATTGATCGGAACGTAATAAATTTAAAAAGAAGACTAAAACGCGCAAGAAAGAAACTGGTCGTAAGTGTTCAGGCGATACAGACGCTGCAGACTGAGCTCTCCGCAGCGCTGGCGACTTCTAGAAACAAATATTTTGGAATAACGCTGCCAAACTTCGTGAAAGAAAGCCCGGAACAGTTTTGGTGTTATCTAGCCTCAAAGAGTGGTAAGCTAG
Organism: Haemaphysalis longicornis; assembly: GCA_013339765.2. NCBI lineage: Eukaryota > Metazoa > Arthropoda > Arachnida > Ixodida > Ixodidae > Haemaphysalis > Haemaphysalis longicornis. The sequence goes on along the minus strand of CM023450.1, from coordinate 202,735,814 downwards.
AACAAATCCAACAAATGGGTGCTCTTATCACTGACACCCGTTCAGTGGCCGACAAGGCAAACGACTACTTCCATTCACTACTTTCCGCACCGGACGATGACAGTGATCCCTTGGTTCATACAGCATGCCCTCCTGAAGATTTTATATGTCAAAACGGCGAACCAATATCTCACATTTTAACTGAATTTTTTTGTTTGTCCTTAGCGTATGCCATTTTGTCTGATGAATGGCTAGTTGCTCGCATATTGGCAGCACACAAGAAGTGTGATCGTTTACGGATAGAAATCTACCGACCGATCTCATTAACGTCTACATGCTGTAAATTGATGAAGCACATTGTTGCTCACTACATAACAGACTTCCTCGAACGTAACGGCTTACTTTCCGAATTTAAGCACGGTTTTCGTAAAGGGCTATCGACGCACACACAGCTGATAGCTACAGTGCACGAAATTGCCTCTGCCCTTCATTCGGCCAGCCAGATCGACTTCGTGTTCCTCGACTTCAGCAAAGCGTTCGATCGTGTTCCTTATGGTAAACTTTTAGGCAAACTACTAAACATTGGTATACCCGATTTCTTGGTAACTGGATTAAATGTCACCTTTCCAAAAGGGCTCAATATGTGGATATCTCTGGGTGCTCGTCAGGCGCATTACCTGTAGGTGTTCCAAAGGGAAGCGCCTTGGGCCCAGTTTTCTTTTTAATTTATGTAAATCATATAACTTGAATTGTCTCGTAAGATGTTCAAATACGTTACCATCATTTTCAGAAAAAATACATGTCCTGAGGATCAAATAATCTTAAAGAACAACCTGACACGCATTGGCGAATGGTGCACGTCGTGGTCCATGGAGTTAAACTCGGATAAGACTGTTTTACTGCGAATCAAAAACAAAAGAGAGCCGTATAAATTTTCTTATTGTATTGATGGGGTGACTGTTAAAAGAAACCCTGAACTCAAATATCTAGGGGTGACAATTACTAATACGTTATCATGGTCTAAGCACAATGGAAATACCTGCGCAGCTGCCATGCGCAGGCTTAGGTTCATAAGGCATTAACTAAAGGCTGCCCCTACAGAAGCAAACCTGTTTGCTTATAAGACCTTAGTGTCACCTAAGCTTGAATACGCCAACATTTTTTCGGACCCCTTTTCTCAGAAAGAGAAGCAAAAGCTAGAAATAGTGCAGCGCCGGGCAGAGGGTTTTATTTTCAACAAGTACAGCTCCGCTGATTCCCGTCTTCGTTAATGGTGCAAAATGGAATTTCAACTTTAGAGCAACGACGTAAACTAGCCCGCCTAAATATTTTGTTTTCGCTTTTTCATGGCCACCTGAAGCTCAACGCAAACCCTTACGTCAAGACGTTCTTACCTCGAGCGTCGAGACATCGCCACTCACAAAATTTTCTTCTTTACAACGCTCGCACAAATCTATTCAAATATTCTTTCTTCCCGCGGACAATTGCGGAGCGGAATGCATTACCGAGTTCGGATTTCTCTGCGCGAACTGCGGCGGATTTTTCAGCGAAGGTGTTTACTGCCTTAGAATAATTATCATCTTTGTGTCAGAGGTTTGCCCACTGACTGCTGGTGCTTTTCTAGTTTCTGTGTTGCTCTTGAATGGTTGAGGAGGTTTTATTTGTGGGTTTCATTGTTTGTTGGGAGCACTGCGTATTTGTTTGATCCTTGTTATTTCTCTTGAAGTTAAATCGTTTAGGGTGGTCGCCTAATATACGAGCTCTATTGTACAAAGGTTTTGTTTTGCTTGACCTTGAGACATAGTGTGATCGTTGCAACTTTTTAGTTTACAATGAGTTTTGCACTGTGCAACGGCTTTTGTTTAAAATGATTTTGTCTTTACTTGTTACCTGAAAATGTGTGTATAAATGTATGTATGGGTGTGTATTTGTATATATATTTATACTTTTTGTGGGTGTGAACGAAGCATGGTAATTGATATGTATCCACCGCTACCATGCGATACATGTAACTTTCTCTTCTGCCCTCCGGCTTGGTCCTTAGAGGACTGCAGTATGTAGTAAAAAAAATATCATTCTTCACCCGGTGGGCTAGGATGGCTCCCATGCCATACAGCAACGCATCTGCGGTCAGGATGACAGGCTTGACCGGACCGTTGTGCACCATACCAGAGCCTTGGTGATGAGCTCCTTGCATCGCTGCAAGGCCAAGTCCTGTTTTCTTTCCAGGGCGACTGCTGTCTCTCTCGAAGCAGGCGATGTAAAGGCTGTAGATGTGACGACAGGTTCGGCAGAAAGCTCTGTAGAAATTGATGAGGCCAAGGTAGCTCTACAGCTATATCTTGTTCTAGGGCTTGGGCGCCTTCAGCACAGCCTCAACTTGGCGAGGTGGCGGTGCCACGCCTGCCTGGGAAATGACCTGGTCCGGGTACTGAACACTGGGTTCTAAGAAAATGCACTTCTCCCCCTTGAGCTTCAGCCTCGCATTCTGCAATCCTGCCAGGACGTTGTGTAAGTTCTTTAGGTGGTGCTCATCGTCTCTGCCGGTCACCGGGATGTCGTCCAAGTACACCGCCTCGTGTATCATGCCCCTGAACAGGTTATCCATCTCCCTCTGGAAAATGGAAGGGGCTGAGGCCATGCCGAATGGCAAGTGTGTATACTGGAAGAGTGCCAGCGTTGTTGATATGGTGACATACTTCCGCCGAGCCGAGAACTTCGATACAAGGCAGCGGGTACTTCTCGACCCTAGCGACGGGGTTGGTGGTGACCTTGAAGTCCCCGCAGATTTTGACACTGCCGTCTTGTTGAAGGACTGACACGACTGGATCGGTCCCCTACGACGTCGTAATGGGCACCACGATGTCCTATCGCTGCAACCTTTGCAGCTCCTGGGTGACCCCATCCTTAAGGGCGAACGGCAGTGGGCGCGGCTTGAAATACCGGTGCCGGGCTCCCTCTGTGACATAAATGCTCGCCGCTATGCCGGTAAATGTGTCGAACAAGGTCTGGAACAGGGCCCTAAAATTAATATGGAGGCCTGGGATCTCTGCCACCTCATGTATCGCTTCCTGGTATTCCGGCAAGCGCCCGCCCAACGCCTGGATCCAGTTTCGAGCCCAGAAGAGTTGGTAATGACCCCTTGGTTAAGTACAGGGGTAGGGTTGCCTCCCTGTCGCCAAGGCGAACACTGACCTGGGTTTGACCCTCGACATGAGTGAGCTCTCCGGAGTAGCTTGTTCGCAGCGTGCTGGTGGCACTTGTAACAGCGGGTTTGGAAAATACCATATGCTATAGTATAAAGCAGGGGACGCGGGTTACTTTTTTTGGAGCCTTACCCTGACAGCTGAAGAGGTTCTAGAGCTGCCTGCTTGGTAAACAGGCAGGGGGCCCAACCAATAAACACATCGCACGGTTAGTTACAGCTTATGTTTGAGGCTCCGGGTCCGCGTTGTCGCCTAATGGCGTTACCAAGATTACACTACGTGCCCCTTGCGGGATTTTCGTGTAATTTAAACACCATTCTGGCTAGGCTAGCTCTCTTCTCTGAAGTTCAGTGGTCGGAAAGCATAGGTGGTAAATTAAGCAACGTGGTTTTAAAACGTTCCCTCACCGCCGAAGTAACGTTATCGCGTCATACATCTTGGGACCAAAACTTAACTGTCATTTGCAACTGTTTCATTAAAAGTTCTTTGATATCATCCTTGTGAAGTTATATATTTCAAACAAATGCGTGCCAGTCCACACTGTGAATGTGGTTGGAAAACGAAGCTGTTTACGACACCAACAACCATTACCCTTGCGACGTCAGTTCAGTTCACACGTGGCTCTATAAAGACTGAAACCAAAGACAAGTGTAAATCACTTAACCACACCCGTCATTAGTACAAATCGATACTCTTTGCTAAGTATAAATCATCGCATGACCCACAAATGGTGGTTGGTTGAGTTGCACTGGTGAAGTACATGAGTGGGAACGTCGCCTCCGTCGCCGCCGACGGAGGCGACGAGATGAGCGGGAGCGACGGAGAAGAAATGGGATGCCATGTATTGGTGTGATCTTCCTTTAACATCATCATCATCACCCCCAACACCACCAGCATTATCATCAGGAGCCTTGTCTACACCCACTGCAGGACCTAGGCGTCGGCAAAATATATTTAATTGTCCGGGCCATGTGCTAACTGCGAAAAATGTATCCCCGCAAACTTCTTGATCCCCTCTGCCCATCTAACTTTCTACCGCCCCCTGCCACGCTTGCGTTCTTTAGGAATAACGTCTGTTTCGCGTAATGACCAACGGTTATATTGCCTTCGAAATACATGCCCTCCGCACATCCATTTCTTCTTGTTAACTTCAGTTAATATCGGCGTACCATGCGTTTGTTGCCTGACCCACTCGGCTCTCGTCTTCTGCCTTAAACGTACACCAATCGTTTTTCATTTCATTGCTCGCTCAGTTGTCCTCAATTTAAGTTGAACCCTTTTAGTGAGCCTTCAAGTTTATGCTCCATAGGTGAGGACCGATTAAATGCAGCTGTTGTACACTTCCCTTTTTAAGGACACTGCTAGCCTGCCATTCATCATCTGTGAATGCCCGGAGAATGCACTCTACCCCATTATTATGCGCCTTATTATGTTTGTCTTGTGGTTGGAAAAGAGCGTCACTATTTGGCCATAGTAATTACACTCGCTTACCACTTCCACTATCTCGCGACCTATCTTAATCCGCTGCGCTATGCTCTCCCGAGGCTTTCGAGCATTACTTTAGTTTTCTTCATATTATTTTCAGGCCCACGATTCTTCTTTGCTGTCCAGCACCGTAGTCTCATGCTTTTCAATTTCGTCTCACGAGTTACTTAGCAAGCCCACGCAATCAGCAAACCTGAAGGGGCTTAGCTTTCTCCAATAACCCTTATGCCCACCTGTTCCCAATCCATTGTTTTGAATATATCTTGTAAACATTCTGTGAATAACATTGGCGAGATTGTAGCCTTGCTTAAAGCCCTTCCTTATAGGTGTCTGTGGACCCATCGTAGATATCATCTAGTATTCTTACATAATGCTAGTCTACACCCAGACTCCGGAATGCCTGCATGACTGCTGGAGTTTCGACCAAGTGAAATGCGTTCTTGTAATCTATGAAGGCTATATATAGGGGTTGGCTATACTCCGCAGATTTTTCCATCACCTTATCGATTGTGTCAACATGAATAGCCTCGACACCCTGCTTGTTGATTAGGTTGACTGATTTCTAAAGTAGCAGAAATTCTGTTAGCCATTACCTAGGAGAGTACCTAGAATTCGACTGAGTGTAAGCTGATCAGTTATTTTATTCCTTCCTTTATTTTTCCTTCGCGTCTTTAATTTGTTATTGAATTTACACTCCCTTAATTTTTTACTCCTGTGATTGTTCCTTCTTTTAATGTTTACTAACTCCCATGGTATGCGCAATCTGCGCACACGGCGCCTACAAGTGCTGTAGGTGGAGCGCACAGCGGCGCAAGAAGGAGGTCGCGTGACGCTATCACGTGTCATTCACTGAGAACGCAGGGCGCCCACCATCAGATGTGCTCATTGAGTGCACGGTCTGTTTGCCTTTCTCGCACCTTGCACGCTCTGTGTGCCTTTCTGTGTGCGTGTGCTCGTAGTTCAATCGGTAAGACAACGGGAGAGATCACTTTCCGTTTCTCTATTCGTTCCAGGTTTGATTCCGGGCGGTGCCAGTAACTTCTTTTAATTGTTCGCAGGAGTTTTCTTGACACCGCCGGTCGCGAAAGAGCCCTTGGGGGTATAGGTAAAATGAATCGCTTCAAAACGCCCAAGAGACAGGCTTGTTGTATTGAACAGAAAACAGCAGGCTTTTTCACTCACGTGTTATATATGTGGCCATAAGGGTCACACCCTACCGGGGCCTAATGAGCTCCAAGGGTGTGATCTCTAGGCCAGGACCTCCCAAGGGTCATCTGCTAAGGCAGATGTTTGCATTTAGACTGCAGTGCCGCGGACCCCGAGCCCCCACGTCTATCTGTGCATGGCAGCGCCGTGTCCGAGGAGAAGAGGATCCCGCTGGTTGAGTTGACGTCAGTTGGATGGAATTTTAAAGCCCTTTGGCGAAGGCAAAGCACCACTCTAACCACCCCTTCTCATAGACTGCACCTCCGCTTTGACTCCCCGGTTGTAGTCAGCAGTAACCTTTTCCTGCCCTCCCGTTCACTTTCGTCTCTCCGGTCCTCTTTCTAACAACTATTCTGTGGTCTCATTCTTTCTCTGTTTCCCGTTTTCCTGCCGGGTATGGTTAATCTTGCAAGGCGAATGACCCCGACTTCGGCAATCTTTGGTTATAGTCGTGGTGTACAGGTGGCGTGGCAAGAATTGCTCTCGAGTTCCTGTACCGTCCCTCTGTAGGGCTCCATAATGAGTGGGTGCTATCATGGCCGAACAGAATTTTCATTTTATGCCTTCTTTTTTTTCGGTAACCGATCCCTCCGGGTAAAGAGAAGGTACAGTTGCAACTGCCAATTTTTTCGCAAAAAACGTCAAGTTCCCACAATTTCGCGTGGTGCACAGCAATCACTAAAAAAAACTGCACGACTTGTCCCACCATTCCTTCGCAAAGACTCTAACAGTCACCATATGTGAACGCTTCAAATTCAAAAAGCTAGTGAACGGAGACCTCCTGCTCCAACTGCTTTAAACAAACACCAGTGTTACAAACTGCCATAAATAACGTCTTTTGCAGACATCCCTGTAGCGTAAGCGATCACCGGTTACTCAACACAGTCCGCGGACGTATCCCCCATGACTACATAAAGTACTGTCGGAGGATGAAATTCTAGAAAGTCTAAAAGAAGAGAACGTCACAAACGTATATGTGATCAAAATTAAACATCAAAACAAAGGAATCCGTACTTCGAACATCGTCCTCATCTCTGCTTGAAACATACTTTCGGAATGTGTGGAGGTAGGCTGCACAAAACTGAAACTGAGACCGTACATACCAAATACCCACCGATGCTAGACATGCCAACGATACTGCCTCGGCTCGCTGACCTACCACGGCCGAGACACTTGTGCGATATGTGCCTCCCAAGAACATCCTGCTTAAAACGGTAAATCTGAAACATACATTTGTGTGAACAGCGTGGGCAACAACGCAGCCTACTCTCGTGTTTGTCATCGTATGTGGCTGCGACCGTAATATTTTGTTCTGATCACGGAGGCGACTCTCACGACCACATACCCGTTCAGACTCCGTTGTCGTGCTGCAAGGCGTGGCATCACACCGGTCTTCGGCGCCTGCTGATGCCACAGATAGTGAGGCTGAATTAAGGGCCCCCACCAAGGTGTAAGCAACTAGCGTGCGCACCACCTCCAAAGAGGGCTGCCCGGAACCCTTATTCGGCAGTCTCCAAGGTCTCACCCCACACAGCAAGTTCTAACACGTCTACACCACTGCGTCCGGCACAAACCTACATCGTCCCTGAAGGGACGATGCACGAAAGTGAGAGTTTCTAGGCCGTCTACATTGGAGGGGTGGCAAAACTTCCTTGAAAATACAAAGACAAACAAGCACCAGTAACTAGACCGAAAATCTAGTTTTCACCTCATACAAGCAAAATAACATGACATTCATGGTCCACTGGAATTAAAGAGGACTTTTAACAACCTAAATGATGTTCAAAGACATGTTCAACAATCAGTCCCCATTGGACTGATGTGTTCAAGAAACAAACTTGACACCGAAATTCACAAATTTAAGAAACGGGTACCAGGGATTCCGTTGCGACCGAGAGCAGGCATGCGGTCTCTATAGTGGTGCTTCAGTAATTGCTGGAAAGGTATCGCAGCGCGACAACACGAACTGAAAACTAGGTTAGAAACCGTAGCTTTGACATCGTTCGCGTTCAGAACAATCACAGTGTGCTGTATGTACTCCGAACCAAAGCCTCCCAATGACACGGCAAGATTTAAAAGACCTAATAAACGAACTGCCGGAGCCGTTTCAATAGTGGGCGACTTTAGTGCCACTCCTCTTTTTTGGGAAGGGAAAAGACTGACGCAAGTGGTCAGAATTGAAAGATTTTATTGTATCAATATTGTCTGTCTTCTGAACATTGGCCAATCTATATACTGGTCTCCAAGCTCAGGAAAGGCGAGCTGCATAGAATTGTATTTTAGTTCGCCCTCTTGTTTTAGCAATGTAAGTGGGATATCATTGACAATTTATACGGGAGCGATCATTTACCTGTACTTATCAGCATATCTTCACCAACAACAATCCCAACAAAACCCCGCCGGTAGAGACTCAAGCGTGTTAATTGGAGATTTTTTACTTCAGAAGCAAGTTTAGACAAAGCTTTTCGGATGCCCTTAGCACTGAAGAACTGAATGAAGGGTTTCAATCCTACATCGTTATTGCTTAACACAGAGCCATTCCAACGTCCAAAGGGAGGGGTGAAACAAAATATAAAGTCTTGTGAGCCCAAGAGTAAAAACAGGCAAGCAATTAGCAACATAAAATATGGTGTGTCTTAAGAAGATACCAAACACAGAAAAACCTGATAAAGTTTAAAAAAAAAACCATGCAAGGTATATCCGCCGAAATGCCGAGAAAACATCATGGCAAAACTATGAGTCGTCAATAAACATCTCAGTAACTTCAAAGAACGTATGGGAGCAAGTTCATAAAACTAAATAAAATAAATACGACATACTCCGCCGACACACTTCTTCTGTTAACATTACCGGACATACAAACAAACGTAGAACAACAGGCAGATTTACTGGGTGTACACTTATCGATAGTTTAAAGTTCCGCACACTGCACCGGCGCTTTTAAAATACAAAATTACCTTAGAAAAGAGAATGCAAAAACCGGATGCACAAACGAATCATACAATACATCAATTACACTCGAAGAATTAAAAGAGCGATACTGACCGGTAAGCAGACCGCTCCCGGCATAAATGATATACATTGGAAAATGGTTCCACATCTTTCGAGTCCTTCTGTTGAAAGCACTGTCAAGGTTTTTAACAAAATCTGAAATCTGGGAAAAATTCTGTATTCTTACAAAGAAGCATTTATTTTAGTATTTCTAGAACCTAGAAAGCCGCAAACCTCCCCTAATAATAACAGACCAATAGCCCTTACCATCTGTCTACCGAAAACGTATGAACCTGTTATAAGTACCAGATTAAGCATTGTTCTACAATTAATCGAACTTCTTTGTGTTTGCAAGTTTGGTTTCCAAAAAGCATGCGCAAGAACGGACCAGCTTGTCCGCCTAGAAAATACCGTTCGAGAAGCATTTTTTCACAAACACAGCCTGGCTGTCCGGTTCGGTCTTGATAATTATCGGATAGCTTGCAAATCTTCCAATGTAGCAACTTGCGGGCGACAAGTGCAGTTGAGTATAAATAAACTAACAACAGGGGCAGACAGAAATGACTTCCAGAATAATTTCCCACAAAGCACTGGCAATTTATTCTCTTCCCACTCATACAATGCTAACGGACCAATCCCACCCAACACCTCGAAGAATTGGACTTACCCGTACAAAACGAACACAAATTTCTCAGCGTAATGTTCGACAAAAAACTCACTTTCCTGCCTCATAAATATGCCTAAAACGAAAGCATGCCGTGCTCAAAACATACGGAAAGACATCTCACGCAAACACTCGGTTTCTGACAGGCTTGCCTTTTAAAAATTTACCGTTCTGATGTATGCTCCTGCCTAGACAATTGTAGCATTCTGAATAGCTCAGCCAGGCAGTCCTACTTAAAATGATTGGACCCCGTTCACATATTGGGTGTGCGCCTCTTGCCTTGTGTGTATAGAATATCTGCCATAAACAGCCCCTGCCTCGAAACAAATGAACCATCACTCGCCGATGGAACAACGCAAACATGCTCATACATACTAATGATCCGTCCACTGCCCAGACATCTCTGTTACGCCATAGCTACAAAACGACCGTCTAAAACAATGTTTAATAACAAACCCTAATGTTCAGACAGTACATTAACCCTAATAACAAACCCTAATTTACCCTAATTAAACACTAATGTTCAAACTGCTCCTTCCCTTTGAACAGAGATGACAAGAAGTCAGTATGCTGGACGCTATACCTTAAATTGCCCGTATACTTTTCCTACTATAGGTGACTTCACAGAAACACACATTCAAAAAAACGAGACACCGCGGGTACATGTTTTATAGAATTTGTTTGCCTTAAGGGGAAAATAAAAGAATACATAGCGTTTTACACAGACGGTTCCACACCATCTTGGTATATTTCGAGTGTAAAAGTGCCAGGGGAGACGAGGTGAGTATGTTACCTTAGTGCGCCTCATTTTGCATTGCAGAATGTCATGCCGTTGCTGTAGAAAGAATAATGAAAGAAAAACTAAAAACCAGTGTTATCTACACAGACGCTTCAGCGCAATGACAGAAATAAACTAAAAAAAGTAGCTCTACCTGAAAGAGGGTACATAGTACACAATTTAGTAAGGCCTAAATGGCTAGGTCCAGAAATTAAGCTTTGCTGGGTTGAGAGCACATTTTGAGAGCACTGAAACATTCCAAAATGTTCTGCAGAAAGAATCGTGTTCTTATCTCAGAAATTCAAAAGGTGTGGTATAGGTGGTGGCACCGAGGGGTAACATGAGCTCAAGTGACTGCTAGTCGTCAGGGCGAGTGGTGAGCCTGAGCGCGAGTTAGCATGAGTGGTAGTGACGGTGGGTGAACATGTGCTCGAGTGAATGTTGGTGGTAAGTTCGAGTGGTGAGCGCCAGTGGTGAGCGCTAGTGCGAGCGCTTGTGCGAATGTGAGCGCTAGTCCGTGCGAGTATATACAGCGAGCGGAGAGCGCGAGTGCGAGTGAGTGTGAGTGGTAAGGCGTCGGTTGAGCGTAAGAACGTGTGAATGGATGTTTTGAAAGCCAGTGGTTAGCCTGAGTGTGAGTGAGTGGTAGTGTGGATGGCGGTGGGTGAGCATGAGCGCGAGTGAGTGCGAGTGGTGAGGGCACGTGGTAAGCGCGGGTGCGAGTGGGTACGAAAGTAGACGGTGAGTGGGTGTGAGTGAATAATTTTTGGGTGGGTGTGAGTGAGTGCCATACGTTTTTCCCGCGGTATGGCTGTGATTTCCACAAATGCCTGATACCACAGTGGCAGGGGCACAAAAACGGGCGTCTCCAACACCAGTGCTTGCTTGGAATTCAGGGGCCAGTGCACCTGGACCAGGAGTGCGGAGTCCCCCCCCCTTATATATTCAACGTGATGGTAGATTCTTTAGGCATGGATGTGTGGGTGGGTAGGTTCTGAACGGCAATAGCCGCCATTTTTTCGGACTACGGAAGTTCGGGCTTGAAGAGGAACCGCTAGTTGACCCATATGAGTATTGTACATAAAGACTGCGTATTTCGGACATAATAAAGAAAAAATACGAGTTTCTGGACACTACTTACCAAAGCAGAGCCACGTTGCGACCACACGACTATACGACTATACATTCTAAGCACTTGGCCAGCTTCCGTTTCGGGGGGGGGCGCTAGTTTGGCTTGACTCCCACCGGGACAGGAAAATTTGATTTGGGAGGCCTTAAGTTTGCACGGATTATGCCGTGAAAGCAATCTCGAAAGCCAAAAATAGATCGCACGTGTCCAGTTTTTATTTTAGATGCCACTTTTATTAGGCACGAGGTGGCGCTTACTATAAGCAACATAACTACGTGAGCCTGTTTCAAGCACCATACAACCCTGCCTTCAAGAAGCGTACACGAGGAAAGAGTAGGGCAACACACGCGCTGGGACGAGCAAAAGTTTTATGAATAAAAGTTTGAAGGAAAACAAGTTCTGGGAAAGCTCTGTAAAGACTAAGGTAAAACTAAGTCCTACTCCCCCTTCTTGTACCCGTCTTCAAACCTGGGTTCCACCGTTCTTTAAAGTGTATACCAACAGGCCGAACATACACTTTTTCTAGCAAAAGAGTGTGTGCTGCGCCGAACTCGAGGGTGACGAGATGGGGTGCGAAGTGCACGCGCTTCTACTGAACGCCTCTGACTCCGACGAAGACAACACTCCCGAACACCCGCATCCGTTAGCAGAAGATATTGCAACGCTTCGGAGTTGTTCTCGAATGTTTACGAAGAAAGCGGGGTGCTTGCAGAGATGCAAGCAGGCGTTCTCAAAAAAAGTAGAAAATAACGCAACCATTCGCGATTTATTCAGTCCAGTTTATATGAAATAAATTTTGGTATTTCGACTGGAGGATTCTTCGCACTGGTAATTTTCCGGCAAATATTTGTTGCCGTTGAGCTATGAAAAATCGGCTGGCTACTCTATGTGGTTCTTTGACCCAGTTAATGCAAAAGAGAGTGTATACTGTTTGTTCGTACGCACGCTTCACAAATATTAACCAAAGATGGGTTGAATAGTAACTAGATCCTCTGGTAGCGTCTCCGCCTCTCTGTTTAGTTCCACCTATAGCCACAAACATCACTGAAACGAGAGGACAGTTTGAGATAACTTATACTCATATATCTTGTTTCACTTATGCTTCATTGTATTCACGTAGAAATACGCGGATTACTTTGTTTAACTGGACCTTTCGCAGAACCAGAATAAAGGTGTATCTGATTCTGTGGTATCCTCGTACTCGTATTTGCCTAAAAGCAATTGGAAGGAAGTGGTTAGCACGCAAGCATGCATGTTTCGGATGCCACAAATTGACCTATTTGCATACAAAGGACCTATTTTTCTTGCCTTCAATGAATGAACCCTTATGAGTGGAAAATAACGTGTTTAAACGGCCCTGAGATCTTAGGAACGATATGTAACTGGCCTGCCAAAGGTGGTGGGCTGCTTATGAACCTTAATGCAGGTATTGGGAAAATACGCAATATATTTCATTTAGGATCGTGCGGTGCGTTGTACATTTCATACATAATAACGCCCGTGACTGCAGCATTGCACCCGCCGCAGTGGCTCAGTGGCTAAGGCGTTGCGCTGCTGAGCACGAGGTCGCGGGTTCGATTCCCGGCCGCGGAGGCCGCTTTTCTGATGGAGGCAAAAAGCAAAAACGCCCGTGTTTACGAGATTTCGGCGCACGTTAAAGATCCCCAGGTGGTCAAAATTAATCCGGAGCCCTCAACTACGGCGCGCCTCATCGCCTGCGTTGCGTCGGCGCATTAAGCCCCACAATAAATCGACTGCAACTTTGCGTTCTGCTATAAGCTCTACAGAACTGACGTGGGCTGGTGGCTTTTGTTGTGACGGTTTGGTTGCGTGAGCTTGCAGGTAGGGGTGCAGGGCAACACTTGGTCAGCGTGAATAGAAACATGTCCATTTTAAGCAATATTACGGCAAAACGTAGCCCCCTTGAGTATTTGGCAACTCGAATATACTTTTCAAGTGAAAAACGCCGACTTTCCAGAGACGTTTCCAGCTGAACTATTGGTGCCGCATTGCCAGCCAGGGTTTTCTTGGTTCCATTGAAAGTGCAGACAGCAGCTGGTAGTTTTAGGATATCCTGTGTTCGCAGCTGCATTTTTATTTTGGTGAAGCCGAGGTCTAAGAAATAAACAGATGTCGGGATTGTACTCCTCAATCCGTGTTCACCCTAGCGCACTGAGGACTAAAATAAAACTATTATTTTTCTACAAAACTCTCACCTTACCTGAAGCAATTTCTCTGTGTCCTACAAGCTAAAAAGAACCAGTGTGTGTACTCGGTTGTAGGGTGTAGAGGTTGCCTTTGTCATGCCTGGAAGAACAAAGCTATTGTATCACCCCAAATACTTCGCAAAGAATTCCAAGGTGGTCGTTGCCGCCATAATTGACTCATCATTGTTTTATTTGGTCCAGGAAGCTACGTAGAGTGGAGAGAGCAGTTTAATGATAAAGGTGCGCCGCATTCTGAAAGAAAGCAGCACCTGTCGAAGATCACCTGAAAATAACTTTTTTCAGCTGGTAACGCGGCTGTGAAGTAGTCGCAGTATCCGCCGTTAGTATTTTGAGCGTTCGCAAAAGGCTAAACAAGGTCAAAAATCAATGTTAGGTTGTTTGAATAAAAACAGCTTGTTAAACGTTTTTAAATGCTAGTTTTGTGGGCAACATTGGTCACTGTGTGTATATGACCCCTAATCTACAGCACGAAAGCTGATGGCAGAACTGAACCAGGTGGCGATAAAACCTACGTGAGGGGCGATGTAGAACACAGGGATCTCTAAAACTTAAATACTTGCCATGGCAACATAATTTTTAATGGTCCACAGAGATAAACCCTGAGTGCATGCTTCGTTACTCAGTTGTTCAGAAGTACACACGGTAAAAGATCGTCAACACGATCACCCCCTCACTATGTTCTTTGCAGAACGAGAACGTTTCCCTTGTAGCTCTAACCGCTGCGGTCTCGTGCGGCTCGAGTTCATTTTTTGCCTTCAAATTTCTTCATTTAGCCCCACCACCAACTCATGAATATTGCCCTTCTTGTAGGCCACGTGGTTAGCGAAATGACATGTGTTGGACCTCCAGGGTGGCAGAGTGGTAAGAAATAGGTGTGACAACCGTAGGGCAATTCAAGTAACCTCGAACATGTTTTGCTTAAAACATGGTTTACTCCCCGGAATTCATTTTGGTACTTGAAGAATTCAGTAAAATATTAAGGACTCCCTGCACTGGGAGTATCCGAAAAAACATTATGAAGAAAAGAGAGTACGATCCAGAAAATCATGTCCATGGTGATATCTACAGGATAGGTAGGTACCGTATGACTTGGCTGCTTCTTGGGCTCTTTGAAATAAAATGAACTTTGAACTTTGCGACTAAAATGTATAACCGTTAAGAAGGGCTGTCCTTCTACACGTCTCTAGTTGTGTTCGTACAAGAGAGTGAGGGGTTATTTTGAGAAGCCCAAATCATGCGGAAAATTTTGCAGATATGCCGAAAGATGCGGCATCACGCTTCTGTTTGTTGATCAAAACATTTTGGAATGGCAGGACAGAACAGTAACGGCTTTACCGCGGTATGGCTGTGATTTCCACAAATGCCTGACACCACAGTGCCAGTGGCACAAAAACGGGCGTCTCCAACACCAGTGCTTGCTTGGAATTCAGGGGCCAGTGCACCTGGACCAGGAGTGCGGAGTCCCCCCCCCTTATATATTCAACGTGATGGTAGATTCTTTAGGCCTGGATGTGTGGGTGATTAGGTTCTGAACGGCAATAGCCGCCATTTTTTGGACTACGGAAGTTCGGGCTTGAAGAAGAACCGCTAGTTGACCAATATGAGTATTGAACATAAAGACCGCGTATTTCGGACATAATAAAGGAAAAATACGAGTTTCTGGACACTACTTACCAAAGCAGAGCCACGTTGCGACCACACGACTATACGACTATACATTCTAAGCCACTTGGCCAGCTTCCGTTTCGGGGGGGGGCACTAGTTTGTCTTGACTCCCACCGGGTCAGGAAAATTTGATTTGGGAGGCCTTAAGTTTGCACGGATTATGCCGTGAAAGCAATCTCGAAAGCCAAAAATAGATCGCACGTGTCCAGTTTTTATTTTAGATGCCACTTTTATTAGGCACGAGGTGACGCTTACTATAAGCAACATAACTACGTGAGCCTGTTTCAAGCACCATACAACCCTGCCTTGAAGAAGCGTACACGAGGAAAGAGTAGGGCAACACACGCGCTGGGACGAGCAAAAGTATGATGAATAAAAGTTTGAAGGAACACAAGTTCTGGGAAAGCTCTGTAAAGACTAAGGTAAAACTAAGTCCTACTCCCCCTTCTTGTACCCGTCTTCAAACCTGGGATCCACCGGTCTTTAAAGTGTATACCAACAGGCCGAACATACACTTTTTCTAGCAAAAGAGTGTGTGCTGCGCCGAACTCGAGGGTGACGAGATCGGGTGCGAAGTGCACGCGCTTCTACTCAACGACTCTGACTCCGACGAAGACAACACTCCCGAACACCCGCATCCGTTAGCGGAAGCTATTGCAACGCTTCGGAGTTGTTCTCCAATGTTTACGAAGAAAGCGGGGTGCTTGCAGAGATGCAAGCAGACGTTCTCAAAAAAAGTAGAAAATAACGCAACCATTCGCGATTTATTCAGTCCAGTTTGTGTGAAATAAATTTGGGTATTGCGACTGGAGGATTCTTTGCACTGGTAATTTTCCGGCAAATATTTGTTGCCGTTGAGCTACGAAAAATCGGCCGGCTACTTGTGTGGTTCTTTGACCCAGTTAATGCAAACTTGAATACTTGCAATGGCAACATAATTTTTAATGGTACACAGAGATAAACCTTGAGTGCACGCTTCGTTACTCAGTTGTTCAGAAGTACACACGCTGAAAGATCGTCAACATGATCACCCCGTCAGTATGCTCTTTGCAGAACGAGAACATCTTCCTTGTAGCTCTAACCGCTGGGGTCTCGTGCGGCGCGAGTTCATTTTTTGCCTTCAAAGTTCTTCATTTAGCCCCCCCACCAACTCATGATTATTGCCCTTCTTGTAGGCCACGTGGTTAGCGAAATGACATGTGGTGCACCTCCAGTGTGGCAGAGTGGTAAGAAATAGTTGTAAAAACCATAGTGCAATTCAAGTAACCTCGAACATGTTTTGCTTAAAACATGGTTTACTCCCCGGAATGGATTCTGGTACTTGAAGAATTCAGTAAATTATTAAGGACTCCCTGCACTGGGAGTATCCGAAAAAACATTATGAAGAAAAGAGAGTACGATCGAGAAAATCATGTCCGTGGTGATATCTACAGGATAGGGTACCGCATGACTTGGCTGCTTCTTGGGCTCTTCGAAATAAAATGAACTTTGAACTTTGCGACTAAAATGTGTAACCGTTAAGAAGGGCTGTCTTTCTACACGTCTCTAGTTGTGTTCATACAAGAGAGTGAGGGGTTATTTTGAGAAGCCCAAATCATGCGGAAAATATTGCAGATATACCGAAAGATGCGGCATCACCCTTCTGTTTATTGATCAAAACATTTTGAAATGGCAGGACAGAACAGTAACGGCTTTTGCTTGATGTAGCCCCAACCATCTGTTGAAGAATGAAGATTTTGTTGAGCAGCCCGCTGATTTTCGACATCCGTAAAAAAGTTTCTTTACCCAATATTTATTTGGGGGGCCGGATTGAGTTTACAATATTCTATATAAGACCAATGAAATAAAAAAAGAACACCGTTTAGAATATAATATAGCAATAGAGCAAGTGAAGGATAAAAACGTGGCCTGCCTTGAGCCGAACGTTTGGCGAGGGCTAAGCTTAGCATTAACGTATGCAGCTGGCCGTAAAAATGAGCGGGTGTAATATTCAGAAATGCACACCTCATACCTGTTTAGTTTAAGCAACAGCTTTATAAAACACTCTTCTACACATAGGTCAGGTATGGAGGAATAGTGAAGGGCACAGCAATAAAAGCGAGGTAGCCAAAACTCACCCATTGACAAAAGCTAATGCTTCGCATATATTTCAGTTTCCAATTTCGCCATGCAGATCTTCAAGCGGCTCTGTTCTTTGAGCGAATTTCTATGCAACAAGCCAATAAGATATAGTATATAGGCAATTGCTGCACATATAAGGAAGAAAAACTGCAAAATATTTTAACCAGAAATACTTCAACTTCTCTCCTTTTCTCCTGGCACTCATCAAAATCAATAAATTATAAAAATAACGGATAAACAAACATTTTATTTTTTACGACAGAGACAATAGTAAAAAATTGGGGATGTTTCACTTTTCAACGTTTCTGCAAAGCGCATATTTAAAACGCAAGTTAAACAGATAATATAGGTTTATAAAATCCTATTTCTTCCAGTAGCTTCCTGTTTTTTCATTCTTTTTATAACTGCGCAAATCAACAAGCATTTTTGTATTTTTTTATAACCGCACATTTTCTAGTAGACAATATGAAGCTCCCATTTTCTCATTATATAAAAAAATAGCAAGGCTGGAGCTGCCAACAACGCCTTTTCTCCCGTTATTCTCCGTGTTACATTTTGTACCTATGTTTTGATTGCTCTTGCCGTTTATGTAGTTTAGAAGTGCGGATATGTAGTCATATTCCCTTTCAGTGAGGACTTTAATGCTAAGAAGCCATTCCTGTATACCTGTTTGTTGAAATCCCACCGAGGATCAATCAGCCCTCAATGCCTTGCCTTTTTATAAAAAATCTGCACTGTGTAGGGAAGTTTACATGCTGTGTAAACTTTGCTGTGTAAACTTTCCATGCACAGTCTTTGTCAAACTTCCTTGGGCCGAGTGAGAAACGCTCACACTGCGAAAAATTCAATGTACAAGCTTACATCTATTGCGAGGCTGAAACGCTTTATGCAGGAAAATAAACAAAACACCTTTCTTAATTCCTGCACTAAAATATTTGTGTCATGTTTATATATAAAGGCGATTCTTAGAATTGTATGTGGTTGAGAAGTTTTACGATTGGCCTAGAACATTTTGACAAAAAATGTACTTCCTACAGATGTATTTCCAACAGATTTAATGTATACACCAAATTTGCGGGAGCTACATTACAAATACGTCCAACATAGGCGCCATACTTGCAATGACACATAGAATGTTGAGCACCTCTGTACAATTGGCGTAGGGAGAGATTATCTGAAATGCCCACACTAATTGGATCTAGGCCTTCAACATCACAAAGCATTACTTTTACAAATTTAGTGACAGCGTCTATTCCAGTCATCGCAATTTTAACTGATGACCCACGTTTTCTATTATATGCGTTTTACGGCATCTGGCCCCGAATAACTCTTCACGGTTTGTTCCATACTAAACGCAGTTGCCACTAGGCCCCGTGCAACGGTCCATCCAACTTTCCTTCGCAATTTACGCAGTTGTACTTAACGCCACCTCTATATAGTTTTTGTTTGGTTTAGGCACGCTTTTCTCTTCCTTCGCCATGCGCACTTGAACTGAATACTGTCAACATCTATATTCTAACCCCAAAATATTCGAGCGGGCTACAATAAATATTTAGGCACCCAACGTTCTACAGATTTCGGTGCCTTTTTATGGCGTCACCTCAAGATCTGCAACAAACAAATCTACAACATGAAACTGTGCGTTTGCAAATTTATTGTTGAGGAGTTCAGACGTTTGCTTCTACCGCGATCATACTTAAAAAAACTGTGTGTTGTGGGCATCACTGCCGCATACATTTGAGGCATAGACAGAAGAAAGCATACTGCTTCCCAAATAGGAATCTCCTAAAACGGTAACTAGTGTTGTACTTCATTTTGTTGTAGTGCAATCTCAGGTCCTGGTATAAATTATTACACAAAAACGTTTCGGAATGACCAGCAGTTTAGAGTTTGAATATTTTGGACCACTGTTTGGGCGCAACTTTTATAAAATGCCGTTTTTTTCACGAGCCTTTTGTGCAAACGTCGGTGGAATAATTACCATAAACTCCAGTACAGCAGCATCCAACCAAAGAAGGTTTAGGCACCACCTGTATGTCTCAAGTAAACACCCGCGTTCATTTCAGACGTATAGTACTTGCCATAAAGAGGAATTCGGCACCTGTTTGCTTAAGAATACATTAATAGAATATAAACTGGCTACAAACAAATTGGAATACGTGTGCGATGAATCTACGCTGTAAAAATGTGCGTTTCGCTGCACACGCAGTGGGCATGCAATAAGAACTTGGTAGTTGAGTGCAATTGTACACTAGAAGTAAGGCGTAGCGCATACATGATTAAGTATTATCATTTACTGCTCAGAAAACAGCCTTAAACACTTGCTAGTACTCTCGCAGATCACTCGTACCAAAATGGGATATGTGTTTGTTTACCGCGACAAGCAATGTGGAATTAAAGATGCTTTGTTTTGTTTATTTCGGGCGGAGACCTACAGCTGGAATCTGGCCGTATGAACGTAAGCCGGCCGACTGGATGACGGACACTGGCCGTTGGATAGCCTTGGGAGTACGGCCGTATACGGCCAAAAGGCCCACCTTTGCACACGGGGCGTACACATCCGCCAGAAAAAGGTCCGACCGAAAATCTCCGGCCAAAATACACCGGCTTGCGTTAGGCCGAACAGGCCTGCGCTGCCTTGGACCGTACATGCCCTATCGGCTTCACTTTGAATTTTAACTCAAGCATTGACTAGCCATGACTATATTATGATGATAAGGAGGACGCACTTCTTTATTTATTCCACGCGCTTCCCTTTAACTTGATACCCAACAAGCCCTATTGGCGTAACTCTAAGTTTTCACTTAATCTAGGACTCACCACGACTATCTCATAACTATACCCAAAAAGCATTTTTATATTTTTCCACGTGGTTTCTATCAACGAGACATTTAATTAGACACCCTACACACCCTAGCAGGATTATTTGGAATTTCAATCAAATCTGACTAACCATGACCCTCCTCACTGTAAGCAAGACGCTATATTTATATGCCCCACGTGATTCCCCTAATTGACAACTTGAATTTGATAACCCACTGGCTTTAGCGGCCTCACCTTGAATTGTAACCCTCTCAATGACTCACCTTTATTATCATAATTGGAACCACAAAGCTTTTTTATTGGTCCTGCCTTATTCCCCTCATCAATGTCACAAATTTCATACCCTACACGCCCCAGCGGTGTCACTTCGAATTTTGCCAAATAAAAGATTCGATTTACTATCTGATGACTATAACCAGGAAGCAATTTTGTGTTTGTCCTACATGACTCCCCTCATTGAGACCATTGATTTGACACCCAACACGTATTAGTCGAATAATTTGAATGTTGACCCAAACAGTGACAAATTATAACTATCTCATGATATAGCCATACCGCATTATTGTACCATGTGATTTCCCTTATTGCAATCTTCAAAATGATGCCCCTTACCCTAGTGGCATCAGTCTGAATTTTAACCCAATTTATGGCCTATTATCACTGGCATATGATAATAATCAGAAATAATTTCTGCAACTGAGCAACGGGGTTGCCCTGATCGAGACCTTTAATTTCATACGCCACACGCAATAGCGCTATGAATTTGAATTTTAACCCAATATATGACTAGCCAGGACAAGGCCAGAAATAACCAAAACAGATTTTTTGCCCATGTGATTCCTGTCTGCAAGGTCCACTTATTAGATCAGCAGCCAGGCGCCCGGGCGGTGCGTGAGAACCCGCCACTCTGTCTGACGACGTAGCACTGCCGACACTGCAGTGCAGCCGTCGCCAATTCGTCACGGCGCGAACGGGACACCGGTTTTCTGGCCGACCGAATACTACGGGGATAATCGCACATTGAAAACGCAGACGGCGCCGCCGGATTCCGAGAAGCGCCGGGGAGGTGTGATTACCGACGCCGGGACGAGCGCCGCGCGAGCCTCCATTGTTAACGCGCCCCGGTCAGCATGACACACTCTCGCTGCCTTTCGCTCTCACCCCGCGGGGTCGCGCGCACTTCTCGTCCACGAGCTTGCCGATGACCCAAAGGTAGCGCTGCCTCATTGAATATTCCGTAGCGCGCTGAGTGACAGCGGTCTACGTGAATTTGGGCAGCCCCTTACGCGTGTACGAACGCTACAGGGGCGTTCCCGAGAGAGTGTGATCTCGGGGTGTTATAAGGCCGAACTTGGGCGTTAGAAATCATTCTTGTCTAAGCGCCGAGCAGGGCAGTTGCCTGCGGGACAAGGAGTCTCGACCGTTGAAGCTTGGTTGGGGTTGGTGAGCTTCCTAGGCTAAAGGTTAGGATCGCGTCGGAAGTTTAGGGTGCAGTGCCATACCGGGCAACTTGACGGACCCTGCAGCGAGACACGGTCTCGGCCGTTGTTTCTCGAGCGGTTGGTGTACGCTCCGAGAATAGGAGAGTTAGACGAAGTTAAGGAGTTCAAGTGATTTGTACGCACTCGGAGCTAGCGTCTAGCTGAAGTTTGAAGTTTTTCTTAACTACTCATGTACCCAGCTATCCTACTGCAAATAGCTGTATCTAAACTTTTGTTTCACTTAATCAACTTCAACGCCTCCAGTTCGTCAATTCGACGGCCGTCTACAAGAACTTCAACACCATCGCCCTGCCACCTTTCTGCCAAATCAACTGGAGCCCAGGCGATTAGGTTCCTGATCGACACCGGACTTCGGGTAATGGAACCACAACCATCTTCACTGGCACAGCCGACAGGATTTGGCAAAAGAAATCACCGGATGCAACCAGGGGCAGCAAGCGGACGCAAGCCCGGCTTCATCAGCAGCAGCCGAGCTCCGCGCGGAGTGGATCGGCAGAGCCAAGCCAGCGCACAGCGCCAACGACGTGGCAGCCGACCACCGAAGGTGCGGGTGATTGGGATTCCTAGCACTTCATTGTGGCGGTGTAGGCTGAGTCTGGGGTTGCATGGTAGTCACGCGGAGTATGCTGGCGAACACTGCGGAAGGAGACGGAGATGGTCAGACACATGAGGCACCACCTCAAGGAGGAATGGCTTCAGAAGGGGTGGTCCAAGCGGAGTCTGAAGCAATATTTCTTAGACAAATGCAGTTGGAGTTTCAAGAGCAGAGGGAGGAAAGATCACGCGAAGCGACGGAGCGGGAGACAAAAAGAGCGCGAGAGCCGGCGGAGCGAGAGAGAAAAGAAGTGCGCGAATTGGAAGAGAGGGAGAGAAGAGAGGGGCTAGAATCAAAGGAGCGTATACAAAAACTTCGGCTCGAATCTGAAGTGCGGTAGCGAAGGTATGAGTTGTAGCTGGAGCGGAGAAGGCACACGCCCTTGCACTCAGACACCCCCGAGCAGAAACAATGGGGCACAGACCCAGCTAGTTGTATAGCTACAGCGAAGTTGAAAGGTTCCGGCCAGTTTTTGGAAGTTGAATATGGCGATGACAAAGTAAGCAGCCGTGACTCCCTACATGACGCTAGCATTTCGATGCGGAGTGCAGAGGTAAGCGCGTCCGGTGATACTGTAGAGCGGTGTAATGAGTTGGGGGCGGAGGTGCAGCGCATAAGGCAGAACCCTTCGAGAAGGCCCAGTTATGCACTGACAGCAAAGTTGAATGAGAGCAGCCCATTTTTCAATTTGAAGCCGCGCGAGAACGAGAAAAGCGACCCTGGCTGCGCACAGGAAGCGAGCGGCTCAACCGGGAACACCTGCACCGAAAGGAAAGCGAGCATGAGGACTGTTCCACCGGGCGCGTAAACTATAAGAGCAGAGTCAAGGGGTAGCCTTGTTGTTGCGAGTGTAGGGCCTCAAGTTACGTTTACACCAGATACTGAGCTAATGCATGCTGAACGTGCTGGCACGGGCAGTACCCAAACTCTAATCGGTGGACCGGAGGAGATTGGCGTAGCGCAGGAAAGTCTTGGGGCCCGCAGCGCTCAAAATTCCGCTCGAACGTTGCACGAGAAAGTGAACTCCGTGTCCGGAGTTTAGGAGCTCGACCAGAAGCGAACGGAGAGAGAAGACGAGGAAGCTTGTGACGAGGCGGGGCAAAAAAGAGGCGGAGTTCACGATCAGGCTGAGGGAAAGCACAAGTTAAGGGCGGATAAGGGAGCTGAGAAGGTAGACAGGGTTGAACATGCAGAAAACAGAGGAGAAAGTGAGAGAGAACGCGAGAACGCGGAGGACAATGAGATGAGAGTATTTGACGAGGGTAGAAACGATACGGAGATGTCGCGTGGGTTAGGTAGTCTTGATGGTGAGAGTGTAACCGAGGAGGCCGATGGAGAACACAAAAACGCATGCGTGGAGACTGCGAAACCAAGAGTGAGAGCACCCGAGGATGCTGAGAAGGAGAGAGAAAAATCATGTGAGGAGGCAGCTATAGTTGAAACAGGGGAACGAGACGCAATCGGCGATCTCGTGAAACCGGTGTCTGAGATAGAGCTGCGTAGCTTTAGTGTTGGTTACGGCCATTACCGAGATTTAGTTGGGAGCCGCGCTGGATGGGTTGACTAAGTTCTGCGACCTGGAAGTGTGTCACAGGCGCTAGTTCTGTGTTGTGCCAGGATAAGTGCGTGCTGGGACTGCCGAAAAACAGTCTTGGTCAGGCTCCTGCTCAGAATGCACCTAGCGTGCGCGAGCGGCCTTTGGTAGTGACAGGTGCATGTGATGTTGTGGGGAAGTCTGTGGTTAGGGGAAAGAATGATCCCGAGAAGGCCGTCGCGTTCGCGGCCCGGCATTCCGCTCCAGCATCAACACTGCGCTCACGCTGCAAGCGGGAAGCATTGCCTTACGTTGGGGCATTGGAGAGGCATGGCCACTTGGCCTATGGGACAGGAAGCGAAGTCAGATTTTGCGATACCACTCCGTCTTCCCCGAAGTAGTGTTCGCCTCATGGGGCTAAATTGTCGAGATTTGCGTTCACATTGCAACGTTCCGTGGTCGGGGCCAGTTGCAGAATGTTCGGAAATACACGAATGCAGTACCCTGTTTTCATAATGTTGCTTGGGGAGGCCACCATTGAATTGCATCCCAGGCTTAACACCGCCACGACGGACGTGAACGTTCCCGTTCACCGTCCTTTTTCGTTGGTGGTGTGTGTGTGCCGTGGTTGTGCGCGACGAGATGCCTTGGGTGCTCGATCCGTGCACCGAATTGATCGATCCGCGCACCGAACCCAACGTTCTGTGCACCGCAAGTGAGCGAAAGCACAGCGGAACATTCTTGAAGGAAAGTTATCAGGCTATGCCGTCAAGGAGGACATTTGCGCACGTGCACATAGTGGCAAAGCAAACTTTCTGAACGCTTTATTTTTGTTGACTGCAAAATTGCCGGTGTGGTTTGCCAGTCCTTAATCCTTTTGTTCTTGTTGTCGAGTGCCGGAATTATTTGTGCGTGTTTGCAGTTATGGCACCCATCAGTGTTATAGGTTGAGTTGTCTTGTTGTTCATGGCGTTTATGCGCCCCAGAGACACGTCCCAAATTTCTTTTACTCGCACTTAGTGTTTTTAGCATTTTTTGTGTTTTTCTAGCTTGCTAGAGTATTCTGTCCCTGTTGAAAGGCTAGTGAATAGATTGTGTTTGTACTTTAGGTGAGAGGGTTCGGATCAGCTGCAGAAATGGCAGGGGGCTCATTTGTGGTTATACCCAGCTCCTTCCCCGTGTTTTTTCTGTTTGTTTATTCCGTGTTATTGCTAAAGGAGAGATGAAACGAGTGGCCCTTTTAAATTCTCTTTAGATTGACTGAACCAAGTGTTCCAGTAACCCTCTTAAAGGAGGGAGTTGTAAGGTCCACTTAAGACATCAGCGGCCAGGCACCCGGGCGGTGCGTGAGAACCCGCCACTCTGTCTGATGATGTAGCACTGCCAACACTGCAGGGCAGCCGTCGCATTTGTCACGGCGCGCACGGGAGACGGATTGTCTGGCTGACCGAATACCATGGGGATAATTCCCCATTGAAAACGCAGACTGCGCCACCGGGTTCCGAGAAGCGCCGGGGAGGTGTGATTACCGACGTCGGGACGAGCACCGTGCAAGCCTCTATTGCTGACGCGCCCCGGTAAGCACGACGCACTGTCGCTGCCTTTCCCTCTCACACCGCGGGGTCGCGCGCACTTGCTCGTTCGCGAGCCTGCCGTTGACACAAAGGTGGCGGTGCCTTATTGAATATTCCGTAGCGCGCTGAGTGACAGCTGTCTACGGGAATTTGGGCACTCCCCCACGCGCGTACGAAAGCTACAGGGGCGTTCCCGAGAGGGTGTGATCTCGGCGTGTTATAAGGCCGAACTTGGGCGTTAGAAATCGTTCTTGTCTGAGAGGCGAGCCGGGTAGTTCCCTGCCGGACAAGGAGTCTCGACCGTTGAAGCTTGGTTGGGATTTGTGAGCCCCCTGGCTAAAGGTTAGGATCGCGTCTGAAGTTTCGGGTGCAGCGCCGTACCGGGCAACTAGACGGATCCTGCGGCGAGACAGGGTCTCGGCCGTCGTTTGCCGAGCGGTTTGTGTACGCTCCGAGAATAAGGGAGTTAGACGAATTTGAGGAGCTCGAGTGATTTGTGCGCACTCGGAGCTAGCGTCTAGCTGAAGTTTGAAGATTTTCCTTTGCTACTCATGTACCAAGTTGACATACTCTAAATAGCTGTATGTAAACTTTAGTTTCAGTTATTCAACCTCAACGCCTCGAGTTCATCAATTCGACTGCTGTCTACAAGAACTTCAACACCATCGCACTGCCACCCTCCTGCCAAATCAACCGGAGACCGGGCGATTGGGTTCCTAATTCAACACCGGACATCGGGTAAACGAACCACAACCATCTTCACTCCCTCATCTAGACCTTGAAAATTATTCCCCAGACTGCATCCGGGTATCATTTCAAAATTTAACCATATCTATGACCTATTATGACTGTCTGATGACTATACACAGGAAGAATGTTTCATAATTTATCTGGCATGATTTCGTTAATCGGGACCTTAAATTTATTACCTTACATGCCTTAACGACATCTGTTTCGACTTTTACACAGTCTATCTCATAATGCGGTCATTGTTCTGTTTCAACGGGCGTCGCCCAGAAGGTTTAGTTGACAACTCATTTGAGACAACGCAGGGGACAGCCGCCGGCCCATCTTTCCAGTGCTCACCGCTTCCTGTTTGACCCTAGCAAACCAAACCTTTAACAGAAGCAGCCGAACAACCAGAAAAAAAGCATCATCGTTCTGGCCCTGACCACCGCCAAATCCCAAGGGATTCCGGTCGACGGTTAGGGGGGGATTGTGGGTCTAGGCTAATGCCCTCAACGTGGTCGGTTTAGACTGGTGCAAGTAAAAGTAATTATCTCTCTCTCTCTCTCTCTAATAAAGCTTAGAGGTAATAAAGCCACGCTCAGAAGTTTAGCTCAGTCTTTGAAATAGCGAAATTTGGTTATTCTCTTCTTTTTATTCTTCCCTCTTTGTTTATCTTTCCACTTCTTTTCCATCCCTGCTTGCGCGGTTCTTGTTTAATAGGGACTGTTTTTATTTACGTTCTTTTAAGAACGTTTAGGGTTTATCGCTCATTTTGAACCCTTTAAAGAATGGATAAACAATTGGTCGTCAATGACCATAGTTTTAGCGCTAGGCATTCTGAAAGTTGCGCAGCCTGACAGCGCCCGCAATCAAATTTCACACCATTGTTGGTGACTCCGTCTTTTGTAATCAGGAGGAAACATTATTAGCCTCTTGCACTGACCGCGTACACGCTGTGAGTGCATATTTTGCTTTTTCACCGAACGATGGCTTGCTCCCGTAGTAATGCTGTTTAGTTATTTGATATTCAAGTCTGAACCCTAGCGAAGACGAAGCGTGTGCCTGTAGTAATGCGACCCCATATCTTGCTGGTCAATTCGTTGCGTGTCGTTCATTAAATGCGGCGTTACGATGGAACACTTAAGGAGTATTTTTTTGAGGTTGGGATGGGCGAAGCAGTGGAGGGGTTGGTTTCAGACTTGGGTGGCTAAAACGTTGGTTGCGGCTACCTGAAGTAATGATGCCACTTGTCTTCTTTTTTATTGTTATCATTAAAACGTTTTGCCTCCTACTCTTCCTCCACTTCCTCCTCCAGATTCTTCCCCTCCCTCTCTTTTCTTCGCATAGCATAAGCAATAGACATTTCAAGACCACCAGTTTGTTCAGATTACAGGAACAGTTTTTTTCTTTATTGATTGATTGTCGGCTTTAACGCGTCGACGCAACCAAGGCGATGGGGCGCGCAATAGGGGAGGTCTCCGGATTAATTTTGACCACGTGGGGAATCTCGCACACACCACCTTTTTTGCTTTTCGCCTCCATCAAAAAAGCCGCCGCCTCCAGTTGTTTTTTTTGGCTTCAGCTTCAACAGTCGTGAGAACAGAGACTGAGTTTACAAAGTCACTAGCTACACGCGTACCTTAGCGGAGTACTGGGTAAAATCGCCGACTCGTGCGCTAATTTCAAGCAGGTGTATCTCAACATTGTATAGTTCACGTTGCGTAGCAATCTACTTAAATGTCAGGGATCCTTTCTAGAATGCGTAAAATGAAACGTTTTTATTACTTCAATTCATTCCAGGCGAAACTCGCTCAAAGGCACAGACAGAGGTAACTGTGCCAACACATATAATGTAAAATTTACTGGATAATAAGGATAATAAAGTAAAAATATTACTTTCCCTATATTGAAGGTAATGAAAGTTCTTAAGGCAGACCAATGAGTTATTTTTACTGTCGGTAAGAAGCCTAATGTTTCTTCAGTTTAGATGTGCCCTTCCAAAATTTCTAACACAGTTCCCATTCACACCGTGCCATTTTCATTACCCAAGACAAATAAATGCGCAGTGTGCTTAAAGTTACGTTGATAAAGCGTAGAGGTAAGGAAGCCACGCTCGGAAGTTTAGCTTAGTCTTTGAAAGAAGGAAATGCGATGTCTTTTACTTTTCCTGGTAGTTTGTTACCTATTTTGATTCACATCTCTGCTTGCGCGGTCTTTCCTTATAGTGACTTTGTTTTTGTTTCCGTTGTTTTAAAGCAAAGCTTTCTACCTTTACCAGCCAGCGGCTCCTTTGCGGCGTGCGGGACAATTGCCCCCAACGTTACGTGGTGGGGGTGGGGCCGGAGGGGGAGGGTTTCACTCAAGGGGCACACTGTAGAAGGCGCGCCGAATTTACCCGGCGTTCCCTGCGCCAAGGTGCCTGCCGGCTGGCGGGTGCGTCCGCGGTACGGCTTTGCCATCTGCTTTAGCAATGGTTGTTTTGGCCCTGTTTTGGCCCAGGTTTGCCTCCAACGCGTGCTTCCTTCGCACGCCCTGGTTAAGTTGTTTGACAGCACCTCCTGGGTTGCCCGGACCCGACGAGATTAAGTGGTCCTACTGAAAATATACGTTGAGGATTGTTGTGCAGGCCGCGAAAAACAAAATGACCACATACAAACATCTGGCCGCTAGAGAAACGGTACCTTTTGCGCACTGCTTCCCGCGAATGGAACTCCGCTTTCTAAATTGAATACCAATTCGGTTGAGGTAAAAAAGGTAGTACAAAAGGCGAAAGTACCACCTGGTCCTGATAAATAGCGATTATTAAAGGTCTCTCAGCTTTCCCGCGTTTTTCAAACTTACTAAAGTAACTAGGCTAAATCGGTATATGTTGGAATCACTAAGCTCCCAAGGTCGAATTGTTTAGGGGTGTACGCTTGTATAGCGCGGTGGTGTAGCCCCGAGCTAGCACATCACGATTGCTAGGTTCCGCTGTC